>CM056055.1:124907441-125602441 GCA_029574335.1 Rana kukunoris | reverse complement strand
TACAAAATAGGTGATAGATTTATTGCATTTTTATTTTATTAATTTTTTACTAGTAATGGTGGCGATCTGCGACTGATTACTGTGTAAATGTGACTGGCAGGGAAGGGATTAATGCTAGGGGGCGCTGAAGGGGTTAAAATCTTCCCTAAAATGTGTTCAAACTGTAGGGGAAGGGGGACTCACAAGGGGAGGAGACCAATGTGTGTTCCTCTGTACTGGGAACACACATCGGTCTCCTCACCACTGACAGGAGGTGGATCTGTGTGTTTACACACACAGATCCACACTCTAGCTGTGATCACCGGCAATCGCGGGTGCTGGACGGTGCGCACGCGCCCTAGATCGCCGGGAACAAAGGACATCATATGACGTCCACCCGGATCGAGGGAGGGTTCCTGCCAGCATAATTTTACAATGCACCGGTAAGGAAGGGGTTAAGGACTGTTCCACCTACATTAACCGCTTGCTTACTGGGCACATACTGTATACCCCCTTCCTGCCCAGGCGAAATTTCAGCTTTCGGCACTGTCACGTTTTGAATGAAAATTGCACGGTCGTGCAACGTGGCTCCCAAACAAATTTGACGTCCTTTTTTTTCCCACAAATAGAGCTTTCTTTTGGTGGTAGTTGATCACCTCTGCATTTTTTATTTTTTGCTCTATAAAACAAAAAAAATTCTCAGTTTAGGCCGATATGTATTCTTCTACATATTTTTGGTAAAAAAAAAAAAATATATCGCAATAAGCGTATAGTGATTGTTTTGCGCAAAAGTTATAGTGGCTACAAAATAGGGGATAGAATTCTGACATTTTTTTTATTCTTTTTTTTTACTAGTAATGGCGGTTATCTGCAATTTTTGTCAGGATGGCGATATTATGGTGGAAACATCGGACAGTTTTGAAACCATTCACATTTAAACAGCGAACAGTGCTATAAATATGCACTGATTACTGTATAAATGTGACTGACAGGGAAGGGGTTAACACTAGGGTGCGAGAAAGGGGTTAAATGTGTTCCCTGGGAGTGATTCTTACGGTGGGGGAGGGGGGACTGACTGGGGGAGGAGACCGATCTGTGTCCCTATGTACAAGGGACACAGCATCAGTTTTCTCTCCCTGACAAGACGTGGATCTCTGTGTTTACACACAGAGATTCAGGTCCTTGGCTGTGTAATAGGTGATCGCGGGTACGTGGCTGACATCGCAGCCGCCAGGCACACGCTGCCAGCAGCGCTCGTGCACCCTCAGTGGCTGGGGGAGCTGAGCCGGAAAAAGACGGCCCCCCGTCATTGTAGAGCCACCATCTTTTTACAATGGCCCGGATCTGAAGAAGTTAACTATGGCACGGTGGCCCTTAAGCGCAAAATCACGTACCTGTACGTGATTCTCATGCATTGCTCTGTTCTATTTGTGGGGAAAGAAGGACACAATTTGTATTTACTTTTTGGATACAGCGTTGCACGACCACACAATTGTTAGTTAAATCAACGCAGTGTCGTATCCCAAAAAATGGCCTGGTCAAAAGTGGGTAAAACTTTCCAGAGCTTTAACAAATACTTTTTGCTTTTATTTAGAAATTACTGTTTTTACACATCCTGGTTGAATGAGGCACTGGTGATGTAACCAGGACCTCACAGTGACATCCTGGGAAGGTTACATCACAAGTACCCTTCCATGTGCACTGTCATATGTTCCAGGAGGCAGACCCAGAGCTACATGAAGTAAAATGAGATAGGTTGATGTGTCCTTAGAAAAAAATGCCACTGGGAGAGGAATAGGGAAGAAGATAAAAAGAAGGTATGTAAATAAAAACCCTTTTTAAAGCGGATCTCCACCCTTTCAGGGGGGAGGGGGGTGCAGATACCTGTCTAAAGACAGGTATCTGCAACCACTTCCGGCCCGCAGTCTCAGGCAAAAGTCGGGTTTTTTTGGCGACATCCCGTCGCCCCCCCGTTGTGTGCTGGGAACTCTCGGCTCCCAGCACACAGCGGGAGCCAATCGGCGGGCGCAGCGCGACTCGCGCATTTGCCGTAGGGAACCGGGCAGTGAAGCCGCAGCGCTTCACTTCCTGGTTCCCTCACCGTGGATGGAGGGGGGAGCAGCAGGGTGACGAGCGATCGCTCGTCCTCTGCTGCGGACGCCGCTGGACTCCAGGACAGGTAAGTGTCCTAATATTAAAAGTCAGCAGCTGCAGTATTTGTTGCTGCTGGCTTTTAATATTTTTTTTTACTGAACCATCCGCTTTAAATAACTTTATTTGTAGGTTAGAAGAGTAATAATTATCTTGCGCCAATTTTTTTTTTATTTAAGAATAAATTAAGCAAAAAATCTATGCTGCTACCCCAAAACTGAGTGAATATTCACTAGGGCAAATTTGGAAAATGTAGGTGGGGGCGCTAATGAGAACAATCGCGTGAATTAATTGCACACATAGATACTATAAAAACTAGGTATAGGATATATAACTAAAATGCACCAGCCTACCTAATTGCAAACTTACACTGATCAAAAAAATTAAAGGAACACTTTGAAAATAGATCATATCTCGACTGGCAAAAATCTCATGCTGGATATCTATACTGATATGGACTGGGTAATGTGTTGGGAATGAAAGGATGGCACATCATTTGATGGAAATTAAAATTATCCACCTACAGAGGGCTGAGTTCAAAGACATCCTGAAAATCAAAGTGAAAAAATTATGCAACAAGCTAATCCATTTTGCTGAAATTTCATTGCAACAACTCAAAATGGTTCTCAGTAGTTTATATGGCCCCAAGTGCTTGTATGCATGCCTGACAACATCAAAGCATGTTCCTAATGAAATGACGGATGGTGTCCTGGGGTATTTCCTCGCAGATCTGGACCAGAGCATCACTGAGCTCCTGAACAGACTGAGGTGCAACCTGGTAGCACCGGATGGACCGAAACATAATGTCCCAGAGGTGTTCTTTTGGATTTAGGTCAGGTGAGCGTGGGGGCCATTCAATGATATCAATTTCTTCATCCTCCAGGAACTGGCTGCATGCTCTTGCCACATGAGACCGGACATTGTCGTGCACAGGAGGAACCCAGGACCCACTGCACCAGCGTAGGGTCTGACAATGGGTCCAAGGATTTCATCCCAATACCTAATGGCAGTCAGGGTGCCATTGTGTAGCTTGTAGAGGTCTGTGCGTCCCTCATGGATATGCCTCCCCAGACCATCACTGACCCACCACCAAACTGGTCATGCTAAATGATGTTACAGGCATCATAAAGTTCTCTGCGGCTTCTCCAGACCTTTTCACGTCTGTCACATATGCTCAGGGTGAACCTGCTCTCGTATGTGAAAAACATGGGGCACAAGTGGTGGACCTGCCAATTCTGGTGATCAATGGAAAATGCCAATTAAGCTCCACAGTGTCTGGCAGTGAGCACAGAGCACACTACAGGATGTCTGGCCCTCGGGCCACCCCCATGAAGTTTGTTTTTGATTGTTTGGTCAGAGACATTCACACCAGTGGCCTGCTGGAGGTAATTTTGTAGGGCTCTGACAGTGCTCATCCTGTTCCTCCTTGCACAAAAGAGCAGATATCGCTCCTGCTGATTGGTTAAGGACCTTCTACGGCTCTGTTCAGCTCTCCTAGAGTAACTGCCTGTCTCCTGGAATCTCCTCCATGCTCTTGAGACTGTGCTGGGAGGCACGGCAAACCTTCTGGCAATGAAACGTATTAATTGGCCATCCTGGAGGAGTTGGACTGCCTGTGCAACCTTTATAGGGTCCGAATATCGCCTTATGCTACCAGTAGTGACACTGACTCTAGCCAAATGCAAAACTAGTGAAAAACAGTCAGAAAAGATGAGTTGGGAAAAAAAAATTCAGACACCTCCACCTGAAAATACATTCCTGTTGTGCACCTGTTGTTAATTAGGGATGAGCCGAACGGTTCGCACCAAAACTTTCGAACGGACCGAACGTTTGCGCAAACTTTTAGAACGCAATTGAAGTCTATGGGACTCGAACGCTCAGAATTTAAAAGTGCTAATTTTAAAGGCTAATATGCAAGTTATTGTCGTAAAACGGTTTTGAGAACCCGGGTCTTGCCCCAGGGAACATGTATCAATGGAAAAAAAAGTTTTAAAAATGGTCGTGTTTTCTGGAGCAGTGATTTTAATGATGCTTAAAGTAGGAAAAATAAATAAAATTCCTTTAAATATCGTACCTGCTGGGTGTTACTATAAGAAAAAAGTAATTTAAAACTGCTTTTATGTAATGTCTGCAATATGGATGAAAATCATTGAGAAAAATAGCATGGGTTCCCCCGCCCCCCTCCCCCCAGGTCATTATCACCCCCTTTGGCCCTATATACTTTGAACAGCAGTATACAGGTGGTGCAAACAAGACAGGGACTGTAGGTTTGTTGTTAAGTATAATCTGTTTTTTGTTCAACTTCACATCTATGCGATGCATCAGAGTATGTGCCTTGCTGCAGAACAGCCTATTAATTTGAGAATTAACTGCCTGCCACCCCTCAATAGTAGTGATGAGCGGAATACGCCATATTCGATTTCGCGATATTTCACGAATATATAGAAGAATATTCGCGAAATATTCGTTAATATCGAATATTCGAGATATCTTATAAAAAAAAAAATTTGCGAAATTTCCCTAATGCGAATGGGAAATTGATGTGCGAAATTCTCGTCAACACGCGAAAGCGGAGATCGTTTCCTGGATTACTAAACTAATATGCACTAAACACTAACTCTACTTACACAACCTTATATGACTAAACTAAAGCTATTTTAGTTTTTTTATATACACAAAACACAGAAGGGCAGAGAAAGTATTCGCGAATATTCGTAATACGAATATTCGCATTGCGAATATTCGGCAACATAAAAGGATCGCCTCAGCTACTCGGCCCAGGGTCTTTAATCATACCAGCAATGCTTTTAGACGTCGATGGAGATCACTAGGATGTGATCTGTTTTAAAAATAAATTTGAAAAAATACGAATATTCGCAATAGCGAATATTCACTGCAATATTCGATTTATTCGAGAATGCTCGAATATGCAATATTCGTAACGAATATTCGCAATCCGAATATTCGTGAGCAACACTACTCAATAGCACAAAAGTGCATGGGCTTTTTTTTAAATTCTATTTTTTAATGCCGCTGCACCAAAATGCATGGTGCTTTTGTTAGCATTTTTATTTTTGTTATTTTCTTTTATTTACACACATTATATATATATATATATATATATAAAATGTGTGTGTAAATAAAATAAAATAAATAAACACAAAAATGCATGCTAACAAAAGCACCATGCATTTTTTAGAGAATCGTGATCTTCATTCTAAGCAAAAGAATTGTGATTCTCATTTTTCCCAGAATCGTGCAGCTCTACTGCCTTTAGGAATTAATATGAGAAACACCAGCAAATCTATTGACGTAGCTTTAGATGCACACTGCAGAGGACACAGACAGTATACCACGTGAAAATACTGCAGCTAGCACAATCACCTGCCTGCCTGTCAGTAAATTAGGAAGAGCAGATCTAGCTAAACTCAATACAGTGTATAATTATATATACAACACCTGGGATGCATATATATCCTCTACACACTGTAACTCTAAGGCCGCGTACACACGAGGGGATATGTCCGCTGAAAACGGTCCGATGGACCGTTTCAGCAGACATCTCCGCTCGTGTGTATGGGCTAGCGGACAGATTTCTCCACCCGACAGATTTCAAAGCATGCTTTGAAATCCATCCGGTGGAATCTGTCCGCCCGACATGTCTGCTGGTTAGTACACTTACCAGCAGACATGTCGTCCCCCACCGCCGCCGCGCCGCCGCCGAATGGATTCGGCGCATGCGCGGAAGTGTTTTACTTCCTGGTGCGGTGACGTGGCGGTGACGCGGCGGCGTCAACGTCACCGCCGCGTCACCGCGCCGTCCGGCGGCGGGGAATTTGATCCGATGGTGTGTACACGCCATCGGATCAAACTCCCGATCGGACATATCCGATGGAAATGGTCCGCGGACCATTTTCATCGGATATGTCCGATCGTGTGTATGGGGCCTAAGGCCTCGTACACACGAGGGGATATGTCCGCTGAAAACGGTCCGATGGACCGTTTCAGCAGACATCTCCGCTCGTGTGTATGGGCTAGCGGACAGATTTGTCCACCCGACAGATTTCATAGCAAGCTTTGAAATCTATCCGGTGGGGATCTGTCCGCCCGACATGTCTGCTGGTTAGTACACTTACCAGCAGACATGTCGTCCCCCACCGCCGCCGCGCCGCTGCCGAATGGATTCGGCGCATGCGCGGAAGTGTTTTACTTCCTGGTGCGGTGACGTGGCGGTGACGCGGCGGCGTCAACGTCACCGCCGCGTCACCGCCACGTCACCGCGCTGTCCGGCGGCGGGGAATTTGATCCGATGGTGTGTACACGCCATCGGATCAAACTCCCGATCGGACATATCCGATGGAAATGGTCCGCGGACCGTTTTCATCGGATATGTCCGATCGTGTGTATGGGGCCTAAGGCCTCGTACACACGATCAAATCTGTCCGCTGGAAACGGTCCGCTGGACCGTTTCAGCAGACAGATTTGATCGTGTGTACGGCCGAGCAGACAGATTTGTCCACCCGACAGATTTCAAAGCATGCTTTGAAATCTATCGGGTGGGAATCTGTCCGCCCGACATGTCTGCTGGTTAGTACACTTACCAGCAGACATGTCGTCCCGCACCGCCGCCGCACCGCCGCCGAATGGATTCGGCGCATACGCGGAAGTGTTTTACTTCCTGGTGCGGTGACGTGGCGGCATCAACGTCACCGCCACGTCACCGACACGTCAGCGCGCCGTCTGCTGGCGGGGATTTTGGTTTGCTCATGTGTACACGCGAGCAAACCAAAATCCCAGCAGACGGATTTGTTCAAATCTGTCGGACGGACAGATTTGAACAAATCTGTCCGCTCGTGTGTACGAGGCCTAACTGACTAGCCTGCCTGCCTGCCTGCTCTATCTAACTCCAAAAAATTACACTCTCTCTGTCTCTCTCTGTAAACCACCAACACACTACACAAGGCCGACTTCCAGGCAGCATTATATAGTGTGGGGCTTGTACTAAACCCCCTGAGTCATAATTGGCAACCCTGGCTTTGGCCAATTATGGCTCTCCATTTTTTGCAAGCTGTGATTGGCCAAGCATGCGGGTCATAGTGTATGCTTGGCCAATCATCAGCCAGCAATGCACTGCGATGCCGCAGTGAATTATGGGCCGTGACAAGCCACTCGAATTTGGCACGAATGGCCCAAACCGTTCGTAATTCGACGAACGATCGAACATGCGATGTTCGAGTCGAAAGTACGTTTGCCTCGAATATGAAGCTTAACCCTATTGTTAATTGTAATTAACAGCAAAGCAGCTGAAACTGATTAACAGCCCCCTCTGTATACACCCCTCCCCTCTGCTACTTAACTGACCAGATCAATATCCCAGGAGTTCTGATTCAAAAGTTTTCATTTCATTTTTTTGAGCAGTGTAGAAAGTCACTAACTAAAATATGCACACACAGGTCTAGTGATCAACCGTAAACAACAGTGTGTCAAACAATGATGAAAAACAATTGTCCTTAAAGCGGAGTTTCACCCTAAATATAAGATCTCCCATGCGCTTCAGCATACTGGCGTCAGCGCCAGTATGCTGGGTTTTTTTTTTTTTTATAGCACACTTACTGTTTTATCGTAGAAATCCTTTTCTGTCCCCCGCGGTGGACGGCGCCAGTACAGCGTGTCACATCTTCCTAAGATACCCGATATGGACTCGGGTATTTCCGGCGCTATGCGGCGCCTGCGCACAGACCTAGGAGCTGACTGCGCAGGCGCCGTATTTCTCCGAGTCCTATTTCGGAGAAATACGGCGCCTGCGCAGTCAGCTCCTAGGTCTGTGCGCAGGCGCCGCATAGCGCCGGAAATACCCGAGTCCATATCGGGTATCTTAGGAAGATGTGACGCGCTGTACTGGCGCCGTCCACCACGGGGGACAGAAAAGGATTTCTACGATAAAACAGTAAGTGTGCTATAAAAAAAAAAAAAAACCAGCATACTGGCGCTGACGCCAGTATGCTGAAGCGCATGGGAGATCTTATATTTAGGGTGAAATACCGCTTTAATAGTCCAAAAGACAAATTATCACACATGTGAGTGAATGAAAGTTCAATATGGTAAACTCTATAAAGATTCTGTGAGGAAATCTTTCAATCCTGGAGATAAAAGAACCATCTTCACCGACTACGGTATCACCCAAAGTGCTTAATATATTGATATCAGCTTACCTTTTAATGAAAAGAAGGTAAAATAGGCTTTGACAAGATAATGCTTGCTACAATATTGGAGATTGCGAACTGGATCTGCCCCTCACACCATTGGGGGTATCAGAAGGGATATGTAGAAAAAAGTATAGAAAACCAAATAGTGTAATCCCATTTAACCACTTCCCTACGGCCGTACGACTATATACGGCCGCAGGGTGGTTCTAATTCTCTGGGGCGCCGTGTTTTCATGGCAGCCCCTTTTGTCACTCCCAGCGCGCGCTCCAGAGCGCACAGCGGGGAACTTCTGTGCTGGCCGTGTCCCATGGACACAGCCAATCACAGATCGCTGCGAACGGCCAATCAGAGTGGCCGTTTGCGATGCGATCTGTGCGGCGAATGAGAGATGATCTCATATGTAAACATATGAGATCATTTCTCATTGCCGGCTCTCACAATGACAGCGTCCTGTCAGGGAGAGAGGAGACCGATCTGTGTCTCTTGTACATAGGGACACAGATCGGTCACCCCCCAGTCACCCCCCCTCCCCCCACAGTTAGAACACTATACAGGATACACATTTAACCCCTTCCTCACCCCCTAGTGTTAACCCCTACCCTGCCAGTCACATTTATGCAGTAATTAGTGCATATTTATAGCACTGATTGCAGTATAAATGTGAATGGTGCCAAAAATGTGTCAAAAGTGTCCGATGTGTCCGCCATGATGTCGCAGTCGCAATAAAAATCGCAGATCGCCGCCATTACTAGTAAAAAAAAAAATAATAAAAAATAATAATTCTGTCCCTTATTTTGTAGGCGCTATAACTTTTGCGCAAACCAGTCGCTTATTGCGATTTTTTTTTTTTACCAAAAATATGTAGAAGAATACGTATCGGCCTAGACTGAATTTCTTTTTTTTTAAATTGGGCTATTTTTTATAGCAATAAGTAAAAAATATTGTATTTTTTTTCAAAATTGTCGTCCTTTTTTGTTTATAGAGCAAAAAATAAAAACCGCAGAGGTCACCAAATACCACCAAAAGAAGGCTGTATTTGTGGCGAAAAAAGGACGCCAATTTTGTTTGGGAGCCATATCGCACGACCGCGCAATTCTCAGTTAAAGCGACGCAGTGCCGCAAGCCAGAGCTGTATCCTGGCCTAGGCCAACAAGGCCCAGGCCTGCCGGCTTGCGCTACACTGTTAGGAAAATTAGTCTAGCGCCCCCATAAAGCGGCCGCGCTGCTTCTAGTATGCGGGCGGCCGGCATTCCGCAACTGTGGGGGGGCGCTTCCAATTTTGACTGTTTTGTTATCCTGGACCACAAACCTTCCTCACTGTGCTATATGTTTCTGCTGCACCATCTACTTAAAGTAGAACTATAGGCAACACTACCATCCCTGTCCCATTGCAAAGATTTCCCTTCACTTCCTGCTCTATGGGCAACCAGGAAGCAAGAGGAAATCTAAGTAAATTAAGGGAATACATTGCCCCCCCCCCCAGGCCATCAGAACTAGTGTCCTCACTCAAAAATTTCAGGGCGGGTCTTAAACAACATAGGGTGTGGCCGTGACAGGAAGGGGTGGGTCATATTTAAATTAGGGGGTGCACGAGTTTAGTCAGGCCTAGGGCAGCACAAAACCTAAATACACCTCTGCCGCAAGCTGAAATTTCACCTGGTCAGGAAGGTATACATGCCCAGTAAGGAAGTGGTTAATAAAACACAAAATGCCAAATGGCTGCTTACATTGGTAGTGCCATAGCCCGGCACTGAAGCTGGATAGCATGGCAAAGGAGTGGATGTGTGTCCCACCGTGAAGACTGATGGCTGAGCGTGCCACCAAGGTAACCCCCCGGGAGAGCGATTTTCCTAGGGGGTTGTCTGATGTGAGACCTGGGAGAAGCCGCGAGAGCTGCCGAGGGACCACAGAAGTCGCAGAACAGGGCCACACTGTGCAAAACGAGCTGCACAGTGGAGGTATGACATTTTTTTTTTTTTAAAACAAAACTTTACAATCACTTTTAGGCTGTATGATGTAGCCAGTGATTGGATGTGGGGGCTGTAGGAGAGGTTAAAGCCTACGATTATACCCAGCACCTTGGTGTGGGTTGAGGGACTAATGGTTGTGCTGTTGATCTCAATGTTAAAATCATGGGGAGGGGATCGGGGAGGAGGAAATATTACAAGTTCTGTTTTAGAAACACTATTAATGTTTACATTTCATTATTTCTTAATTTTCCCTTTTTAACTACGACCCTTTCTAGGGGTGTTTATAATGTTATTTTCTCCTCTGTATTATGACTTGTAATGTCAATTTCCTCAATAAGACTTTTTATTGAGGAAAAAAAAATATTTTGAAGAAAGTTTATTCGTAATTCATAATTTGTAATCATGTGCTCCTAATCCCAATATAGTTACCAAAGATGTTTTTGTGTTAGTTATTTCATTCAATAAATTTTTTTATTTCAGGGTGTTTATTATTTGTTTAAAGGAATGCTTATGAGGTCAGCAATCCCAGACGTTATTAGAAATTCAATAACTGAAGAAGACAGTGTTGGATTTTAGTTTGTTCACATAAACCACTATTAATCTGTCTCCATCTCCATGTAATTACAAACCCCTTCTGGACAGATTAGCATTCCTCAAAAAATTTGAGGGAGGTCATAGCACATATAATTAAATGTATATCCTCATTATTTATTCCCTTGAGGCCTGCAAAGGAAAGAATAAAGAAATGAGAAAGGCACAGTTCAGGTTTAAAATGTTTTTGTGCTATATGGCATTTCAACAAATTTGGCATCACAATTGGTGTTTTCAAGCTGACGTTAACTGAAATGTTCTTGCCAAAGATACATTTCTAAAAAAGATTGCAGTCATTACTGTAAAATTTGTTGTGTATTTACAGTGAGGGCTGTTTGTTCTGTTTCAGTCCTATTTGTGCTGTTTCCTCATAAATCCATTCTACATTGTATGGACTCTTCTTTCAGGGAACAGCAGAGAGATTATCAGCCCACCTCTTCTGTTTAAGCCTTGTACACACAATGAGAATATCGGATGAATGATTGTTTTTTTTTTGCATGCTAGTCTCATATAAAAAATGAAGAAGTTACTAAAGTTACAAAAATTCTCGTTTGACAGAATACAACTTTGGAAGTGATGTAATGTGTTGTATTGTAATGTATTCTTTTGTTTCCAAGCATGCATGGTCATTTGATTTTTTTTTTTGACGAATACTGTACTGATTAAATGAAAAGTATACAATCTAGTATTGTATGTAGGAATGGAATGAACACCCCACAGTTCAGTCCTCACCAGAACACCGCGATAAGGCAAAAAGTTCTAGCAAACATGCAAACCCTATGGGCCAGATTCAGGTAGATGGGAGCATCTTTGCTCCAGAGTAACGCTTCTCATTTGCGTTACGCTGCAGAAATTTTAGGAGCAAGTGCTGTCATTCACGAAGCACTTGCTCCTAAATTTGCGGCAGCGCATCGCAAATGAGCCAGCGGAATTCAAATTGGGCGGGTACGGGGCGTGTAGTATTAAAACGAAGCGCGTTCCCGCCGCGAACGTACTGCGCATGCGTCGAGTGTCAAAACATCCCCGTGCGCATGTTCCAAATTCTGTGAATGAACGTCAATGACGTCACATTCCCATTCATGAACTTTTTACGCAAGCGACGTGATTTTTTTTTTTCCCCGACGCGATGACGACGCCTATACCTAACATAGGATACTCCAACCCCATGTAGGTATATCTATGCGCCGCGTATTCCGTCCGGAAACGTCGTACCGTCATTGCGTCGCGCCGGAATTCGATCGTGAATTGCTGATTTCCGCTCATTAACATAGGGCCAGATTCAGGAACAGTTAGGCTGGCGGATCCAGTGATCCGCCAGCCTAACTGTGACTTTAAGCCGGCGTTTCTGTTTTCTGTAACCAGAAAACAAGAAACGCCGGGTTGAAGCTCCGATGCGAGCAGCGTAACTGAGTTTCGCCATCGCATCGTTACTTCAACTTAAAAATGGCGCCGGGGGCGTTCCCGCCGATTTCCGCTCAAAAAATATGTTAATGAGCGGAAATCGGCAATTCACGATCGCATTCCGGCGCGACGCAGTGACGGTACGACGTTTCCGGAAGGGATACGCGGCGCATAGTTATACCTACATGGGGTTGGAGTATCCTATGTTAGGTATAGGCGTCGTCATCGCGTCGGAAAAAAAAAAAAAAAACGTCGCTTGCGTAAAACGTTCATGAATGGGAATGTGACGTCATTGACGTTCATTCACAGAATTTGGAGCATGCGCACGGGGATGTTTTGACACTCAACGCATGCGCAGTACGTTCGCGGCGGGAACGCGCTTCGTTTTAATACTACACGCCCCGTACCCGCCCAATTTGAATTCCGCCGGCTCATTTGCGATGCGCTGCCGCAACTTTAGGAGCAAGTGCTTCGTGAATGACAGCACTTGCTCCTAAAATTTCTGCAGCGTAACGCAAATGAGAAGCGTTACTCTGGAGCAAAGATGCTCCCATCTACCTGAATCTGGCCCATATTTTTTGAGCGTAAATCGGCGGGAACGCCCCCGGCGCCATTTTTAAGTTGAAGTAACGATGCGATGGCGAAACTCAGTTACGCTGCTCGCATCGGAGCTTCAACCCGGCGTTTCTTGTTTTCTGGTTACAGAAAACAGAAACGCCGGCTCAAAGTCACAGTTAGGCTGGCGGATCACTGGATCCGCCAGCCTAACTGTTCCTGAATCTGGCCCTATGTATTCTATCGCACACGAACATGAAACACAAATTTTAATAAGGAAGTAAACCCTGATGGGGTTTATTTTCTCTATGTCTCCCTGCAAAGGTAAAGCAAAATGGTGTAGCAATTATCCCCAAAGGAGCTGCTGGTTAGATTTGGGTGGCATGTTACCTCTGTGACTCCGCCGTCTAGGTAAGTTGATGAGAGCCATAATAATGGAATGTCCACACAGCAGGTGTCTTTTTATTGTGCTTTTATTTACCCAACAGGGTAAAATAGTAAAACTTGCAGTGAAGAGTAAAGATGCATTAGAAGAAGAACTAGCAGGTTCAGGCGTAACAACGAGGAAACAATCCTGCTTCCAACAATTCTTTGTCTTCTTCGCCACTCCAGCCGGAGTGGGTTTAGTGTACCTGGCAGACCTCTGCCACAGGCCTGGCAGCCAGAATATCACTCGGAACTTTGAGGGAAAAGAACAGATAGAAAAAAGTAGATATATACAAAAATATAGTAAAACATTACTCTGTACAATTTTCACAGTGATACATTTATAACATCAATATTCCTGACTATCTATCCTGCCCCATTCTCCGACAGTTTTGATAGGTGATCAACAACCTGCAAAACAAAAATAGAAGAACACACACAAAAATATACACATACAGTCACTGAGGACGAAGTGAAGCTGCACCTTCCCAGCAAAGGTGAAACCCCCTTTCCTCCCAAAGGGACACATCCAAATAAGTGTGAACCTGAAAGAAAAATATACAAGATTATCTTTCCGTAGCGGCAGAAATAGCAGAACACTGCCCCCAGTGGTCAGCGCGCTGGCACTACCAGCATAAGCAGTCCACACTCAAATCAGAGTAAACAGGAAAAATAAACTTTTCTTCTTTCTTCTCTTTCGTAGGATAAAGTCTTTGGGACACTAATCTTACTAACTATCCCCCCCCCCCTGAAGTTCTGCACATTTGGGCCCAAACATGGATCCGGTGGAGATGAAAACAAACTGAAAAGGGTGATCATTCCTGTCCTTGACTCCTCCAAAGCAGCAAATTAAAGTGGCAATGCAGGCATGAGGCCTACAGGTAAAACCTGGGATCTGGCAGAGCAATAATGTCCCCTTGGTCATTCACTGTGGTAACTGAATAGACCCGATCAACTTTTCCGGGGCTCTTTATGACCATTTATTTATGACCATGTCATGATAAATGTATCGGCCAGGGCCCCAGTCCTTCAGGCAACCCTCAAACCGGTGGCCAAGAGGATCAGGAGCGAGCGATTAACCATGTACGGTCACATCTGGGGCTCCCAGGATGCCGGTCCATGGCTCCACAGTGTGGGCTTTTTTTAACGTGTCCGCTGCAGACAATAGTGCTGCCATCTGCAGCCTTTGCAGTCAATGCATAAGTCGTGGTAAGCCCAACACTCACCTAGGGACGACCGCCTTAAGAAGGCACCTGGCCTCCAATCACCGAGTCCAGTGGGAGCAACGCCATCAGAACCCACAAAGCCACCACAAAAAGGCAGGCTTCCGTGGCCCAAATGTTCGACTCGGAGGCCTTTCGAAAATTTGTGGCCATTGAAACACCACAATGGAAGGAAACATTTTTCACAGAAGGGCATCCCAGAGCTATATGGCCATGTACAGCGGCAAGTGAATGTATCTCTGGCACACAGTGTTGGTGCCAAGATACATCTGACCACAGACACATATATAACTTTCTGATACAATGATACCTGATACATTAGGAGTCTGGTTTATCCCTCCTGTGCAATGTAAGTTCAGCCTGCTTCTCCTCCCTATCTTCTGGTCCAACTCTCCCTCTGAACTCCCCTCCTCTTCCTCTCTTGTGGGCACCCACATGATGTTTGTAGACACGTCATCATCAACGTCACCTTCCCCATCACTACAGTAGAGATCTTGGAGTAGGCAGCAACAGCGGGCACCAACCTCCTTGGGCTGATTTGAGTGCTGTCATCAGACTGCTGAGTGCCCGCTGTTGCTACCTCCTCTTCCTGATCCAATGCCAAGAATGGCTGCTCATCTGATGGATCGGAAAATAATTCCTGTGACTCAAGCGGAGGTGGTGGTGTTGGTGGCGAGCCACTCAACCAAGTCTGGTGCGTCCTTTGACGTAATCGAACGCACCTTGTGCCACTTCCCACTTTGGAGGGGTAGAGAGAGGAAGCGCCACCTAAGTGCAGTATTAAAGAGGTTCTTTTAATGACACATTGTACAAAACACACTTACAAGAAGGTAAGGAGCCAATAGAAGGAGCAGTGGCTCAGAGCGTGTAGCCCAATCAGCCTTTGTTCTCCCTGTCTGACCCTCCTCCCGGAAGTGTTCCTCGGATGTAATCACGTAACCTGTCACATGACCCGTGAGGCTGGAATAGGCCTCATCCTGATGGCCACAGGACAAGCCTGAAGACTCCACACATTCTGCTATCTTCACTCCTAAGCAGCCCATGGATCCGGGACGAGGACTACAGGATTTTACAGATGAGCCTTATTTCCCTACCTTCTTGTTAGTGTGTTTTGCACAATGTGTCATTAAAAGAACCTCTTTAATACTGCACTTAGGTGGCGCTTCCTTTCTCTACCCCTCTTTTGTTTACCACAGAGTCAGCTCTCTGAGGAGAGCAGCCGCCATTGAACAGCCAAATCACCTACATTTTTAACCATTGAACTGCCTGTTACTATTATTTCTAATGTACTAATCACCATACCCCTACCTATACATGTACTTTGTATCTGCGCTGACAGTTACCTCTCCTATTGCACTTCCCACTTTGGCTCCGGCCTGGTGCTCCTGCCCTACCCCTACCACCCCTGCAGAAGGGCCTGCCTCTGCCTCTGCCTGTCATTTTTAAATTGACCTTGTGACAACAAAAGTCTCTAGAAAAGCACAGTATATGTGGAAGAAGGTATATAACACCCCACTTCAATCTGTAGTTTTGGGGGGCCACTAGTTTTCGCACCAGTTATGAAACTTGTTTTTCAGGATTTTTTTTTTAATGTGTGTAGCAGAAGTAACGCAGCGAAAGAGGCAAAAATCCATGAGTAACCAATTACACCACCAGTCACAATGCTGCACAATACAAATCCACTATAATATGCTTTCTATATTCAAACGTATATTGTAAGTGTATATTACACCTATATACTGCAGAGCAAGTAGCACACCTATACCAGTGCTTGAAAGGACTTTTGTGGACCTTAGATAGCGATTTGTGTCGCTAAACTCTGTCCCTGCTGGAAACGCCAACCTCGCTCTTCACTGACAACAAGTATATGAATGTATTACACACTATCGTGTACTGCAGAGTAAGTAGCACACCTATACCAGTGCTTGAAATTACTTTTGTGGACCTGTTAGGTAGTGATTTGTGTCGCTAAACTCTGTCCCAGCTGTAAACGCCAACCTCGCCCTACACTGAAAAAAAGTATATGAATGTATTAGACACCTATATACTGCAGAGCAAGTAGCACACCTATACCAGTCCTTAAAAGGACTTTTGTGGACCTTTAGGATAGCTATTTGAATGAATACAGCCTGTCCCTTCTCCAAACACCCACCTCTCCCTACACTGACAAAAAGCAGAATGTAAGGTGGACGCCAGATCAGGTCTATTTATAAAGGTAGGGGGTATGTCCATGTGCTGAAATGTCTCAATTGGCTGTCCTGCACCACCTGATGGATGTTTCATAGGTAAAAGTTCTTACCCATGTAACATTGCGGACCGCCACGGCGGACATCTGGCGAACGACCAAAGTTTGCCGCGAAACGACCGCCGGGTGAACCGGCAGGCCATCTCTAGTCATAAAGGGTTGTGAAATAGACACTGTTCCGTTTTTTTTTTTTTAAGAATTAGGCTACTACTCTATTAGTTATATTAAAAATGTCAATGGCATTACACAAATATTGTTTAAAAAGCACCAAACTATTGATGTCAGCAATATTATCATTCATGAAAAATGTAATAATTATCAGTCAATATGCATCATTGAATCAGGATCACCTATAGAACAAAATAGTCCAAAATGATAAACAGCGCTCTAGCTGTTGGTTTAAATGTCCAACATCATCAAAAGCATTTTGTTAGTGACGGATTTTCTTGCCAGTGTAGTGAAAACAGGTAGTGATTGATCCTACACCTCTTTCCAGGAAAGATTACACCACAAGTGGGGCACACTCCCCTTCGGGGTACTCACTCACCAGATGGTCAGTAAATGAAGGCAATACAAGGTATCTTTTCACCAGATCATCCGTCTCTATAGCTGGGACCCGTCAGGATAAAGCTCCTCATAGAACACATAAACACAGAACTGGATGAACCACCCGTGGAACGCACGCGTCACTTCCGGGTCGCCGTAAAGTCCCGCCCTGACCGGTTTCGTCCAACTGGCTTCAACAGAGGGCCCTCTGTTGAAGCCAGTTGGACGAAACCGGTCAGGGCGGGACTTTACGGCGACCCGGAAGTGACGCGTGCATTCCACGGATGGTTCATCCAGGAAGTAGATCTGCACGCTGTAGACTACACGCTGTGTTTACATACTAGACTCCTGGAGAATCGGATACCAGTAGGATACTGCTACCGTTACTACTATTCGTGCCTGTGACAATCTACTTAATGGTACGTGCATTATAAGCGGGGGCTGCTTGTATATGAGGGATTGCTACCTTTTAACTTTAATAAACGAGATTACGCTATTTGGAGCCTGTTCTGTGTTTATGTGTTCTATGAGGAGCTTTATCCTGACGGGTCCCAGCTATAGAGACGGATGATCTGGTGAAAAGATACCTTGTATTGCCTTCATTTACTGACCATCCGGTGAGTGAGTACCCCGAAGGGGAGTGCGCCCCACTTGTGGTGTAATCTTTCCTGGGAAGAGGTGTAGGATCAATCACTACCTGTTTTCACTACACTGGCAAGAAAATCCGTCACTAATTAAATGCTTTTGATGATGTTGGACATTTAAACCAACAGCTAGAGCGCTGTTTATCATTTTGGACTATTTTGTTCTATAGGTGATCCTGATTCAATTGTGCATCTTCAGTTATATGACTGTTAGATTTTAAATAGCTGCTACAATTTTTTTGCTGTATATTTCTGTAATATGAAATTATAGTTTTGACCATATTTTTTCTAAAACTCTGCCACTTATCAACTTGTTTATAAGTGATTTTACTGTGAAATACTTTGCATTAAGGCGCTGAGACGTGTCACTAGGCCTGGTGTTACATTACCCTTTCTATCAATATGTCTCATTAATCAGAGGGGCAGCTCTGAAATGGAAAAGAAAAGCCCTGCCAAGATGGCCACTACCATACAAGACCATATTGGTGACTAATCCTTTGCCTCTATTTACCCTAATGGGTACAGATACCACAGTTAAGATCCTCTTTAAATGTCAGATGGCAGTGGCGTAGAGTGGGTTATCAGTGCCAAAGGCAAAGCAAGTAATTTGCGCCCCCTAACCTGTGCACTGTGAATGGAGAGGGGTCCTTAATAATCTGTCACAACATAGCAGCCAGTTAAGAAAGAAAGAAAGAAGAAGAGAAGTCCGCAAAGCTCCCCTTACATCAGAGCCCCCCTTACATCAGTCCCTCTTTCATTAGAGTACGCACTGTGAGCCAGGAAGGAGAGAGAAAAGAGGGGGAGACTCAAATGGGATGGATAGACTTTTCTTCATCTGGTTGCTGCCCTTCAAATTTCCCTCCCACACATCTCCTTCTCTGAGCACAACACTGCTGGGGAGTGTGGGCAGGGCAGACATAGGAGTAGAGGGCTGCTTTTTTTTCCATCTACTATCCATTGGGAGGCAGAGGGTGAACTGTTAGCAGTGATTCTGGGCCGTGAGAGAAAGACTCTCTCAACTCAGAAACCCGGAGGCCACTGGAGAGCTACAGATTGACCTCCTGGGCCTTCTAACCAGTGGCATCAGAGCCGCCCCACCTTCCCCGCTACTAGAGCACAGGCAGCTGCTGCTGGCTGCAACACACAGTGCTCTGCAGTTCTCCTGTGCTATGCCCGCTCTCTCAATCCATCGTGAGCCCGCTCTCTGTCATCCAGCACCCCTCTCAATGTTGCGCCCGGGACAACTGCACCGGCTGCCCCCCACGCTATGCCACTGTGTGTAGATATGACCATTTTAACATATAAGAAATGTACAAGATAGTCTCCACACTGTGGAAGATCAAATTAAACAATCCAAAAAACTATTTACTATCTATCTACAAAGAAATAATATTGTTGTATGTAGTGCCCCCTTACTTTCAGTACAGCACTATGCTAAATTTAGTGGGTGAATGGGAGAGTTATTTGGCTCCCATTCATAATTTGTCAAATTTCTGGCTGCTGTCTTCCAGAACTATCCAGACTGCGTTCCAGGGATGCGATCCCATCCCTGGGTGGCAGGTGGCGCTAGAGGGGGTTCTGGCAAAGCCACTTTTCCCCAGCAGCCAATTAGAGGAGTTGGACCTTGCAGGGCATGCTGGGGAGGGGTATATTTGTGACGGACGCCATGATTCGGGGTGGCATGGGCTTTCTCTTCTTCACGGGGTCCAGGCTCGGGGTGCGGCATCCACCTTCAGGGTGTGCGGATCCACGGACCCCGCCGGCATGGCCCATGCGGCTGGAATCGCATCCTGTGCAGAGTTCCATCCTGATGTTGAGAGGGACCCCAGTGACTTACTGGGTCCCCAACTTTATTGAGAGGATCCTAAGCTGAGGGCTGAACGGTGAGGGATAGGCTCAGGGAGAACCCCTAAAGCAGGTTGTCCAGGAGACTTGAACGAACCATTAGGGATCCGGTCACCAAGGTCTTGACAGGTACATGGCAGTTGTCAACCGGTGACCCTTTCATTGCATTTACTGGGAGGATTTGCTCAATATGTCTTGTTCATTTGAGTACGGAACTACTAAGCCTGTGGCAGAGGCCCGAGCCAGGCCTGTGGCAGAGGTCTGTTCCTCCCAGCAACCTAAAGTGACATTTCGGCTGCCAGGCTTGTGGCAGAGGTCTGTCCGGAGACACTTCACCCACTCTGGCTAGAGTGGCGACGTTTGTTACATTGCTACTGAAAGCAGGCTTGCTTTCATCATCATCCAGGGCCTGATACCGCACTTGTTCTTCTGCTTCATCAACCTTTCCTATTCTACTACATGTTGATATTGGCCGTGTTGTGCCTTGGAATAAAGCATTTAAAAAAAAACATTGGATGACTGGACATTCGCTCACTACTACTCACTGCTACGAATCCTAGACATACTACAAGGTAACTTAATACGCCGGTCCCAAAAACAACCAGCGGCTCCTGAATGGGGTAGCGCTACATTGTCTCTCACTGCTGCCACCATCCAAATATACAAACAACAATACTTAAAGTGTAAAGAATTATCACTTCAAAGTGGCGCTGTGATTTAACCCTATTATAGGCTTTCACCCATAGTAACCAAAAAGTCCATAAATAAAGTCCACCAAAATTGTGCAAAATAAAAAAGTGTTGAGATCTTCTCCTGTTGAGATAAGTATACATCACACACCACCTCACATGCGCCGGTGATCCCTCTCCCCAGCAGGTATAAACTCACCAAATCACAATGCCTCCCACTCCCATGGTTGGCATAAAGCACCTATGTGAATATCCAGCCGTTCGGGTATCAAATGTCGGCAAGTATTTTCCACGGATTCATAAATGGCCATTATCATGTGAAAAAAGCAAAGATATTCTGTGCCACTTCTCTTTTCTTGGTGAAAGGGATTGTCTTCTCAGCAATGTTCTTTTCTGGGCCACTGAAGGACATTAATGGAGTTGCCCCATAGCCACTCATTTGTTATCTTGGCTGTGTGCTTAGGGTGTGCTTAGGGTGTGCATATGGTTGTTGTTCTTTTGGAAGATGAACCTTCGCCCCAGTCTGAGGTCCAGAGCACTCTGGAGCAGGTTTTCGTCAATGTTGTCTCTCTGCATTGCTGCATTCCTCTTTTTTTCAATCCTGAGTAGTCTCCTAGTTTCTGCCACTGAAAAACATCCCCACAGCATGATGCTGCCACCACCATGCTTCATTGTAGGGATGGTATTGGCCAGGTGATGAGTTGTACCTAGTTTCCTCCAGACATGATGCTTGCCATTTAGGCCAAAGAGTTCACTATGTTTTATCAGAACAGAGAATTGTGTTTCTCATGGTCTGAGAGTCCATCATGTGCCTTTTTGCAAACTCCAGATGGACTGTCATGTGTCTTTTACTGAGGAGTGGTTTCCGTCTGACCACTCTACCATACAGGCCTGATTGGTGGAGTGCTGCAGAGATGGTTGTTCTTCTGGAAGGTTCACCTCTCTCCACAGAAACATGATGGAGCTCTGTCAGAGTGAGTGACCATTGGGTTCTTGGTCACCTCCCTGACTAAGGCCCTTCTCCCCTGGTCGCTCAGTTTGGCCGGGCGGCACACTCTAGGAAGAGTCATGTCCAATCAACTGAATTTACCACAGGTGGACTCTACAATTAGATTGTAGAAACATTTCAAGGGTGAGCAGTGGAAACTGAATGCACCGGAGTTTAATTTTGAGCGGCGTGGCAAAGGCTGTGAATACTTATGTACCTGTATTTTTTTTTAAATTAATTTGCAAAGATTTCAAACAAACTTCTTTCATGTTATTATGGGGTATTGTTTGTAGAGTTTTAGGGAAAATAATGAATTTAATCCATTTTGAAATAAGGCTGTAACATAACAAAATGTGGAAAAAGTGAAGTGCTGTGCATACTTCCTGGATACACTGGCCCAGATTCACAGAGCGATTACGCCTGCGCAACAGGAGATGCGCGTGCGTAAGTCTAAATGTGCGCGTGCGTTTCGTTGCGCGGCATCCCCAAAAAGAGATACGCAAAAAATCAACTTTTTTTTGTCCCGCGTAATTTCGTTAGACTGGCGCATCCGTCCGCGCAAAAGTGCGCTAGACACACCATTGATTTGCTAGTCAAATATGCTAATGAGGGACTTACGGGGATCCACAAAACAACGTTGGGGCAGTGCAGGCGACGCAGTGTGCGCAACAGCAAAATGTCCTGTCTAAAATTAGAGCTGATAAAAGCTGGTCTAAAAAAAGAAAAAAAGTCTACTTGTTAGATAAAGCAACACTGTTAGTGAGCAGCTCAGCAATCACACGTGTTGCTCAACAATCTGTATGCCAACATGCCAGGGGCATCGTCGCGCATAGCTATACTACTGACTTTAGATGAACAAAGAAGGAGGAGGGCACGGAGGATGGCACGGAGGAGGGCACGGGAGAGGATATACCGCACCCGCATAGACCTGTTTGGCATGAGTGATTCTGAGGTGTATCGCATCTTCAGATTCACCCCTCATGCCATCCTGGAATTAACCACAACCCTGCAGGATGACATCACCAGCCCAACACACCGCTCACATGCAGTGCAGCCACTGGTCAAGGTCCTGGCAACACTCCATTTCCTTGCCAGTGGCTCTTTTCAGCGTACAAGTGGAGTGGTGGCTGGGATGTCACAGTCCTCCATGAGCAGATGTGTGCACCAGGTTGTCCCTGCAATCCTCAGACGCATGGCCAACCAAATCATCAAACCCACCACTGAGGACCTGCGGCTGAAGGCAATGACAGATTTCTACAGAATTGCCAGATTCCCACGCACTGTGGGGGCCATTGATTGCACACATGTGGCACTCCAGCCCCCCCAGGAGACAGAGCACATGTACCGCAATCGGAAGCATTGGCATTCCATCAATGTACAGGTGATAGTCGATGCCCAAGGCCTCATATGGCACGTCCGTGCCAAACACCCAGGGTCCAGCCATGACAGCTACATATACAATCAATGCCACATCCGAATGGAATTCGAGCAGAACGTGTATGGGGACACCTGGCTGGTTGGTGAGTGACATGGGTGGCAGGCATGACTATCCCCTCCCATGATGCACATCACAAGGGGCACATGCATGACTAACATCCTCCTGTCTTTTCCCTTCCAGGTGACTCTGCATATCCACTGGGACCCCATCTCATGACTCCTATCCGGAACCCCCAAACTCCAGGAGAGGAAAGATACAATCAAGCACATGCTCAAACACGAGCAGTGGTGGAGCGCACCTTTGGCATCCTAAAGTCACGTTTCCGATGCCTGGATAAGTCTGGGGGTACCCTCTTGTACTCCCCAAACTTCGTGTGCCAGATCATCGCTGCATGTTGCATGCTGCACAACTTTGCAGAAAGAAAGGGCCTGCAGATTGACCTACGTGATGACCTGACCCCTGAACCAGACAATCCCCCCTAACCGAGGTTAACCCGTCTTCTGAGGGAAGAGCAGCCAGGAGACAGCTCACATTGGGCATCTTTGCACGTTAAACATACACATTAATCATGGCACAATGAGAATGCATGCATGCACACCACTGTGGTCCCTAGCACACACACCCCACATCCACATCAAATTGGATTGGCACCAGTCCACCATGCTGGACTTGTGAGCAGCAATGCCACGCCAAGGCTCCAATTATGTCACTGTACATTCATACATCATTCACACGGACCTGGGGATCACTTCTCCCTGGTCCTGGGGAACCCTTCTCCACCAAAATTTAGGGTGACACCCCTTTTCCGGCAGGAATGTCACCCCCACATTCACACAGCATTCACAACCCAAAAAAAAAAATGACCTGCAAAATCAAAAAATTTCCAGCCAAAAAAAAAAAAAAAAAGACAAAAAAAAAAAACAGCAGGAAAAGAAACAAAAAGAAATATATCAATCAAACAAACAAACAATCTCTCAAACACTTATCAAAAACCACTTTCAAAAATCTAACAACAACCACTAGATCACACAGAACACTAATCTGACAACTACAAAACACACCGCAACGAACAACAAGAACAAAATCACTTTGTTAAATGGGAAGGGACAAAGGGATGTACTTTTGCAAAGGAAGTGCGTTTGTGTGTGTCTATTTATGCTGTTTGCGTAGTTCACAACGTTGCCCTAGTCCATTTCCAATTTCACTGATTGCGCCACTCCCGAGTTGTGAGCATGCGCACATCGGAGCTGACATGGTCTCGTTCAAGCGCGCATGCGCGAGCCGGCCGGCCTTTCATGGGGTCACGGCTCATTTCAATGTAACACGCCCACGTCCTTCCCAATTTGTATTACTCCTCCTTACGCCTCTGGAAAAACGTTACGTATGCGCAATTTCCTGCGCAAAAGCTACGAGAATAGGGTGATTACGCGGCAAAATTGCGCACGTCTAACGTAATGGCGGTGCGCTACGCCGGTCCAATAATGCGCAGATGTACGTGAATCTGGGCCCCTGTATATACACTTACCAGCCACTTTATTGGGAACATCTGTTCAATTGCTTGGTAACACAAATGAATAATCAGCCATTCACATAGCAGCAACTCAATGCATTTAGGCATCTGGACGTGGTGAAGACAACTTGCTGAAATTCTAACCAAGCATCAGAATGGGGAAGAATGGAGATTTAAGTAACTTTGAACGTAGCATGGTTGTTTTTACCAGATGGGCTGGTCTGAGTATTTAAAAAACTGCTGATATTCTGGGATTTTCATGCACAACCATCTCTAGGGTTTACAGAGAATGGTCTGAAAAAGAGAAAATATCCAGTGAGTGGTAGTTGTGTATATGAAAATGCCCTGTTGATGTTTGAGGTTTAAGATAGAAAGGCAACAGTAACTTAAATAACCACTCCTTACAACCAAGGTATGCAAAATACCATTTCTGAATGAACAACACATCCAACCTGGAAGCAGATGGGCTGCAGCAGCAGAAGACCACACCGGATGCCACTCCTGTCAGCTAAGAACAGGAAATTAAGGCTACAATTCACACAGGCTCACCAAAATTGGATACTAGAAGAGTGGAAAAACGTTGCCTGTCTGATGAGTCTCGATTTCAGGTGGGACATTCAGATGGTAGAGTCAGAATTTGGCGTAAGCAACATGAAAGTATGGATCCTGCCTACCTTGTATCAATGGTTCAGGCTGGTGGTGGTGTAATGTAGACATGTGAATTTTTTTTTTCGTCCGAATTTCAGGTATTTTCCTTATCGTTTTAACAAACGAAAATTAACGTGCAGAATCCAAAATCAGGAAGATCCAACATAAAAAAATGCTTTATTTTTGTTTTCATTGCTAAACAGTTCGATATAGATAGGAGATTTGACATGATGCTGACAATAGCAATCTGTGTCCAGGGATGGACTGGCCATTGGGACTACAGGGAGTTTCCCGGTGGGCCGATGGCTCAGTGGGCCGGCATCAGTGACAGAGGACCGCCGCCTCCGCTCCTCTGTCTCTCTTTCCCCGCATCTCTCACCTCCTCTCCCTCCCCACAGCGCTCACCTGGGGGGGAACAGAGAAGCAGGAGGACCAGAGGAGCAGGGGGACGACAGAGGAGCATGGGCGAGGGAACAGACAGCTGACTCAACAGCTATGAGCTGGGAGTTTTTCTCACTTCTGCCTAATCTTGTCCCATAAGGGGGAGCACCAAACTGATTATTTGCCCCGGGTAAAATAATGTCTAGCTTCCCCACTGGTACTGCCTATAAGAATACCAGTAACAGCCGTTCTACTCTAATAAAGAAGAATGGCTAGTGGCTAGTGAAGGAGGAGAGGGGGCTAGGGTGACCAGGGGAGGGGTGCTGGAGTTGTCCGGCCGCAATGGGAGAGACCTGTCAAAGTGGGCCAGTCTGGATGAAGTCCAGGGCCAAATTTTTGCCCCAGTCCAACCCTGTCTGTGTCTATCAAATCTGTGGTTGAACGTGCCTAACCTTAACTCTATTAGTCCAAGATTATTCTACATAAAAAGGAAAGATTCGACATTATATAGACAGTGTTGGGGTAGACCATTCGACATGAACGACAAAGATTCGACAAAGTAGAGAAAAACATACAAACGTTGAATCCATCATTGAAGGTTTATGGTGTCTGTCAAAGGTTCTAAGAAGATTCCACAAGCAGCTAAACTGTACGACGCCGCAATCGTACATTTCCGGTCAAATGCTCGGCCCCTAGGCTATAGAAGAATTTGAATGTTGGTTGACTAGTAATAATAATTTATAAATATAATTATTACTAGTCATACAACATTAGAATTCTTCTATAGCTTGCAGGCGGAACATTATACCGGAAATGTACCATTGCGGCATTGTACAGTTTAGCTGCTCCTTCGAACCTTATTAGAACATTCGACAGACACCATAAGCCTTCAATGACAGATTCGACCTTCATAAATTCAGATTTTCGGACGAATGCATTTTTTAACTAAACAAAATAAATAAAAACAATAATAAATAAATAAATAATAATAAATACATTTTTCGGACGAATACGAAATTCCGAAACAAAATATTTCAGTGTGCACATGTCTAGTGTAATGATGTGGGGGATATTTTTTTGGCACACTTTGAGCCCCTTGGTACCAATTGAGCATTGTTTAACCACTAGTGTACCGCACGCCGTCAAATGACGGCGGGCGGAATACCTTATTGTTCTGACAGGACGTCATATGACGTCCTGTCATTTAAAGCTGCTAGGGGGCGCGCGCACGCGTGATCCCGCCGTGTTACTGGGAACACAATGCTCGTGCCCGGCGGCCGCGATGGCTGCCGGGCACCCGCGATTGCCCAGTAACTGATCTGGGACGTGGAGCTCTGTGTGTAAACACAGAGCTCCACGTCCTGTCAGGGAGAGACGAGACCGATCTGTGTCCCTTGTACATAGGGACACAATCGGTCACCCCCCTCCCCCTAGAGTTAGAACACTGACTAGGACACACATTTAACCCCTTCCCCGCCCCTTAGTGGTTAACCCCTTCCCTGCCAGTCACATTTATACAGTAATCAATGCATATTTATAGCACTGTTCACTGTATTAATGTAAACGATCCCAAAAATGTGTCCAATGTGTCTGCTATAATGTCGCAGTCCCAAAAAAAAATTGCAGATCGCCGCCATTCCTAGTAAAAAAATAAATAAAAAAAAATCATAATTATGTCCCCTATTTTGTAGGCAATATAACTTTTGCGCAAACCAGTCACTATACGGTTATTGCGTTTTTTTTTTTTTACCAAAAATATGTAGAAGAATACGTATCGGCCTAAACTGAGATTCCTTTTTTTTTATTTTTTTTTAACCACTTGCCTACTGTGCACCTAAACCCCCTTCCTGCCCAGACAAAATGTTAGCTTCCGGCACTGCGTGGTTTTAACTGACAATTGCGCGGTCGTGCGATGTGGCTCCCAAACAAAATTGATGTCCTTTTTTTCCCCACAAATAGAGCTTTCTTTCCTCACAGTCTAACCCTCCGAATTGTTGGAGATGTGCAGACATTTTAGATTGTATGCATATATTTTGGCGATGTCCAAAGATTGTGGTATTCTGGAGAATAATTGCTATAGTGACATCAATAGTTCTGGAACAGGAGGCAGAGATATGTCTATTGGGATTGGTAAGGAAGAATATTGTCCCGATGGGAAGGAGAATACAGGTGGCACTATTAATGTACTATGCTAGAAAGACGATAGTCCTAAATTGGAAAAAGGAAGAGGCCCCCTCGGTGGCACATTGGAAAAATCTAGTCAATAACTGCTTACCACAATACAGGGAGACATACAGTAATAGAGGACAGAGGGAGAAATTTAAGAGCGTTTGGGCAAGCTGGATAGAAAATCTATGACAGCTTCAGGATAAATAGGACATAGGGGAAGGGTAAATGCACCAAGAAAGGAAGGGAAGGAATGTAAGAGGAATGTGTTAGGTGGATGAAGATATGGAAGGAATGTTAGAATGGTAGGGATATGGGCCCAGATTCACAGAGCGATTACGCCTGCGCAACAGGAGATGCGCGTGCGTAAGTCTAAATGTGCGCGTGCGTTTCGTTGCGCGGCATCCCCAGAACGAGATACGCAAAAAAATCGACTTTTTTTTGTCCCGCGTAATTTCGTTAGACTGGCGCATCCGTCCGCGCAAAAGTGCGATAGACACACCATTTATTTGCTAGTCAAATATGCTAATGAGGGACTTACGGGGATCCACAAAACAACGTTGGGGCAGCGCAGGCGACGCAGTGTGCGCAACAGCAAAATGTCCTGTCTAAAATTAGAGCTGATAAAAGCTGGTCTAAAAAAAGAAAAAAAGTCTACTTGTTAGATAAAGCAACACTGTTAGTGAGCAGCTCAGCAGTCACACGTGTTGCTCAACAATCTGTATGCCAACATGCCAGGGGCATCGTCGCGCATAGCTATACTACTGACTTTAGATGAACAAAGAAGGAGGAGGGCACGGAGGATGGCACGAAGGATGGCACGGGAGAGGATATACCGTACCCGCATAGACCTGTTTGGCATGAGTGATTCTGAGGTGTATCGCATCTTCAGATTCACCCCTCATGCCATCCTGGAATTAACCACAACCCTGCAGGATGACATCACCAGCCCAACACACCGCTCACATGCAATGCAGCCACTGGTCAAGGTCCTGGCAACACTCCATTTCCTTGCCAGTGGCTCTTTTCAGCGTACAAGTGGAGTGGTGGCTGGGATGTCACAGTCCTACATGAGCAGATGTGTGCACCAGGTTGTCCCTGCAATACTCAGACGCATGGCTAACCAAATCATCAAACCCACCACTGAGGACCTGCGGCTGAAGGCAATGACAGATTTCTACAGAATTGCCAGATTCCCACGCACTGTGGGGGCCATTGATTGCACTCATGTGGCACCCCAGCCCCCCCAGGAGACAGAGCACATGTACCGCAATCGGAAGCATTGGCATTCCATCAATGTACAGGTGATAGTCGATGCCCAAGGCCTCATATGGCATGTCCGTGCCAAACACCCAGGGTCCAGCCATGACAGCTACATATACAATCAATGCCACATCCGAATGGAATTCGATCAGAACGTGTATGGGGACACCTGGCTGGTTGGTGAGTGACATGGGTGGCAGGCATGACTATCCCCTCCCATGATGCACATCACAAGGGGCACATGCATGACTAACATCCTCCTGTCTTTTCCCTTCCAGGTGACTCTGCATATCCACTGGGACCCCATCTCATGACTCCTATCCGGAACCCCCAAACTCCAGGAGAGGAAAGATACAATCAAGCACATGCTCAAACACGAGCAGTGGTGGAGCGCACCTTTGGCATCCTAACGTCACGTTTCCGATGCCTGGATAAGTCTGGGGGTACCCTCTTGTACTCCCCAAACTTCGTGTGCCAGATCATCGCTGCATGTTGCATGCTGCACAACTTTGCAGAAAGAAAGGGCCTGCAGATTGACCTACGTGATGACCTGACCCCTGAACCAGACAATCCCCCCCTAACCGAGGTTAACCCTTCTTCTGAGGGAAGAGCAGCCAGGAGACAGCTCACATTGGGCATCTTTGCACGTTAAACATACACATTAATCATGGCACAATGAGAATGCATGCATGCACACCACTGTGGTCCCTAGCACACACACCCCACATCCACATCAAATTGGATTGGCACCAGTCCACCATGCTGGACTTGTGAGCAGCAACGCCACGCCAAGGCTCCAATTATGTCACTGTACATTCATACACCATTCACACGGACCTGGGGATCACTTCTCCCTGGTCCTGGGGAACCCTTCTCCACCAAAATTGAGGGTGAGTCCCCTTTTCCGGCAGGAATGTCACCCCCACATTCACACAGCATTCACAACCCCCAAAAAAAAAAATGACCTGCAAAATCAAAAAAATTCCAGCAAAAAAAAAAGAAAAAAAAAAAAAAAATATACAGCAGGAAAAGAAACAAAAAGAAATATATCAATCAAACAAACAGTCTCTCAAACACTTATCAAAAACCACTTTCAAAAATCTAACAACAACCACTAGATCACACAGAACACTAATCTGACAACTACAAAACACACCGCAACGAACAACAAGAACAAAAGCACTTTGTTAAATGGGAAGGGACAAAGGATGTACTTTTGCAAAGGAAGTGCGTTTGTGTGTGTCTATTTATGCTGTTTGCGTAGTTCACAACGTTGCCCTAGTCCATTTCCAATTTCACTGATTGCGCCGCTCCCGAGTTGTGAGCATGCGCACATCGGAGCTGACATGGTCTCGTTCAAGCGCGCATGCGCGAGCCGGCCGGCCCTTCATTTGCATGGGGTCACGGCTCATTTCAATATAACACGCCCACGTCCTTCCCCATTTGTATTACTCCTCCTTACGCCTCTGGAAAAACGTTACGTATGCGCAATTTCCTGCGCAAAAGCTACGAGAATAGGGTGATTACGCGGCAAAATTGCGCAAGTCTAATGTAAAGGCGGTGCGCTGCGCCGGTCCAATAATGCGCAGATGTACGTGAATCTGGGCCATGGTATATATTTGTATGTTTACTGTTTTCTTTTATTTTGCATGGAAATGAAAAAAAATTAATAAAGAGATTAGAACAAAAAAAAAAACAAATAGAGCCTTCTTTTGGTGGTATTTGATCGCCCGTGCGGTTATTTTTTGCGCTATAAACAAAAATAGAGCGACAATTTTGAAAAAAGACACAATATTTTTTGTTTTTTGCTATAATAAATATCCCATTTAAAAAAAAAAAACAACATTTTTTATCTCAGTTTAGGCCGATATGTATTCTTCTACATATTTTTGGTAAAAAAAAAAAAAAAAATCGCAATAACCGTATAGTGTCTGGTTTGCGCAAAAGTTATATTGCCTACAAAATAGGGGACATAATTATGATTTATTTTTTATTTATTTTTTACTAGGAATGGCGGTGATCTGCGATTTTTTTTCGGGACTGCGACATTATAGCGGACACATCGGACACTTTTGACACATTTTTGGGACCATTTACATTTATACAGTGAACAATGCTATAAATATGCACTGATTACTGTATAAATGTAACTTGCAGGGAAGGGGTTAACCACTAGGGGGCGGGGAAGGGGTTAAATGTTTCTCCTAGATTGTGTTCTAACTGTAGGGGAGGTGACCAATTGTGTCCCTATGTACAAGGAACACAGATCGGTCTCCTCTCTTCCTGACAGGGACGTGCAGCTTTGTTTTTACACACAGAGCTCCACGTCCCAGGTCAATTGTTGGCAATCGCGTGTGCCCGGCGGCCATCGCGCACGGTGTTCTAAGTGATGCGACGGCTTTAGCAGCTTTAAATGACAGGACTACATATGACGTCCTGTCAGGACACTAGAGTATCCCGCCTGCCGTCATTTGACGGCGGGCGGGTATCAAGTGGTTAAATGGGATATTTATTATAGCAAAAAGCAAAAATATTGTGTTTTTTTTTCAAAATGTACACTCTTTTTTTGTTTATAGCCCAAAAAATTAAAACCGCACGGGCGATCAAATAACACCAAAAGAAAGCTCTATTTGTGGGAAAAAAAGGACGCCAATTTTGATTGGGAGCCGCTTTGCACAACCACGCAATTGTCAGTTAAAGCGACGCAGTGCCGGAAGCTAAAATTTTGTCTGGGCAGGAAGGGGGTGTAGGTGCACAGTAAGCAAGTGGTTAAATGCCACGGCCTGCCTGAGTATTGTTCCTGACCATGCACATCCCTTTAGGGCTACAGTGTACCCATCTTCTGATGGCCTCTTCCAGCAGGATAATGCACCATGTCACAAAGCTCAGATCATCTCAGACTGGTTTCTTGAACATGACAATGAGGTCACTGTACTTCAATGAGCTCCACAGTCACCAGATCTCTTTGGGATGTGGTGGAACGGGAGATTTGCATCATGTATGTGCAGCCAATAAAACTGCAGCAACTGCATGATGCTATCAATTCAATATGGATCAAAATCTCTGACGTATGTTTCCAACACCTTGCTGAATTTATGCCATGAAGAATCAAGGCAGTTCTAAAGGCAAAATGGGGTCCAACCCGGTGCTAGATAGGTGTACCTAAAAAAAGGGGCGATAAGTGTATAAATATATATCTGTACACATTAAACATAAAATTGGATTGACTGCCATGGGCAGGACATACTCTTGTTTTGTGCAATTTTTTTCCCTTAGATTTTATGAAACAATCTTATAGCAGATCTTTCAATCTTTCAGGTAATGGATTTTTTCTTTTATGTTTACTGGTCCTTGAAGTCGAATGCTACCAGCGAGAAACACAAGGGGAGAGGAGAGAATCATCCATTAAGTGTTCTTTGTTTTTTTACATATTCTAATCAGCTCCCCCTATCTTTCCTACTGGGAGCTCGGTCCAGCTCATTCTTTCAGAATTCCATTAGCTTAATTACAGATACATTTTAGATGTATGTATTTTTTTTTTTATCTCTGTGTACTGTTTTGGTAAAAGAAAGACAAAGAACGCCAGGGGGTCCAGGCACAGACTGCTTTTTGGATATACAGTACGGTATGTCTTAATAAAGGTGAAAGAAAGATAATTATTTATTTCTTTCCAAAATATGAATATAGAAAGCTTAATATATCGTTTAATGTAATAAAAAATAAAAGGTATTATATGTTGCGTGACACTCATTATACAAAGTAATTTAGGATACTCATGCAAATAAATGTGTTGGTTTACTGCAATCATACAGTATCAGATAGAAAAACGTGATCACCTATGGCCTTATCTAATAGAGTTTTTATTATTCAATATATCTATTTCACAGGAGCTATTAGGCCTCATGTACACTGCTGCTGGTAAACAGACTTTAGGATCAGTTGATCGTTTTTTTCAGCTGCCTCTGATTGCTCCTCAATATTATCTTATCATGAACACTGAGTCGTTTATAGTCGTTTCCAGGCAGTTGAGGTTAGAAGTAGGGTTGTTCCGATACCACTTTTTTAAGACCAAGTACAAGTACCAATACTTTTTTTCAAGTACTCGCCGATACCGAATACCGATACTTTTTTTTTTTTATGTCATGTGACAGTGGTGTTTTGTTTTTGTTTTTTTACATTTTTTTTATTTTTTGTTTTTTACAGTGGCGTTTTTTTTTATTTTTTTTAGAGGGGGTAGTGGATTGTCAGTGTGTTTTTAAATTTTTTATTACTATTTATATTTTATTTTTTTAATTATTTATTGCAATTTTTATTATTTTTTTAATCAGCCCTGTTGGGGGGGCTTTGGTGAGATATCAGGGGTCTTAACAGACCCCTGACATCTCCCCTTTGAGACAGAGAAAGGGACTAGGGAAACAGATTCCCCTGTCCCTTTCTCAGCAGCCTAAGCTTCGCTGAAAATTAATGGAGAGAAGACAGCGTCTTCTCTTCATTCATAAACTGAAACATTACAATTACAGTTTACGATGTTTCAGTTTACCACCTCCTACCGCCGCTCTCCATCCTGACAGTTCCAGGGGGACACGGGGGAGAGAAGGAAACAGCGGGGGGCATGGGGGAGAGAAGGAAACAGCGGGGGACACAGAGGAGAGAAGGAAACAGCGGGGGACACGGAGGAGAGAAGGAAACAGCGGGGGACACGGAGGAGAGAAGGAAACAGCGGGGGGCACGGGGGAGAGAAGGAAACAGCGGGGGACACGGAGGAGAGAAGGAAACAGCGGGGGGCACAGGGGAGAGGAGGAAACAGAGGGGGACACGAAGGAGAGAAGGAAACAGCGGGGGACACGGAGGAGAGAAGGAAACAGCGGGGTCACGGGGGAGAGAAGGAAACAGCGGGGGACACGGAGGAGAGAAGGAAACAGCGGGGGGCACAGGGGAGAGGAGGAAACAGAGGGGGACACGAAGGAGAGAAGGAAACAGCGGGGGGCACGGGGGAGAGAAGGAAACAGCGGGGGACACGGAGGAGAGAAGGAAACAGCGGGGGGAACAGAGGAGAGAAGGAAACAGCGGGGGACACGGAGGAGAGAAGGAAACAGCGGGGGACACGGAGGAGAGAAGGAAACAGCGGGGGGCACGGGGGAGAGAAGGAAACAGCGGGGGACAAGGAGGAGAGAAGGAAACAGCGGGGGGCACAGGGGAGAGGAGGAAACAGAGGGGGACACGAAGAAGAGAAGGAAACAGCGGGGGACACGAAGGAGAGATAGCAACAGCGGGGGGGGCACGGGGGAGAGAAGGAAACTGCGGGGACACGGAGGAGAGAAGGAAACAGTGGGGGGCACAGGGGAGAGGAGGAAACAGCGGGGGACACGGAGGAGAGAAGGAAACACCGGCGGGGGACATGGAGGAGAAGGAAAACACCGGCGGGGGACACGGAGGGAGAAGGAAACATCGGGGGACACGGAGGAGAAGAAAAACACGGCAGGGGGGCACAGAGGGAGAGAGACTGCAGCAAAACGGAGGGGGCTGGAGGAGGACACAGGACAAGTATCGGGTAAAGCATCGGGAGCATTTGCCCGAGTACAAGTATTCGGGCAAATGCTTGGTATCGGTCCCGATACCCATACTAGTATGGGTATCGGGACAACCCTAGTTAGAAGCATTTTTTGGAAAGCAAAAAATGCATTTAGAAACGCCAAATGCCTGTGAGAGCTTGTAAACGCAGTAACTCGCATTTAGCTGCGTTTCGTTTGTAGGCGTTTTTAATGGAGATACATTTTTATTAATTTGGTTACTAGCTGTCAAGTTCCATTGTTCAGGAGAGGTTTTAAAAAGTCCTGTGTACATGAAGCCTAATGCCGCATACACATGACCATTTTTAATGGTCTAGAAAAAAACAATGTTATTTTCAACCCTATTCTTGTTAAGCCTGTCTTGCCTACACACGATCGTGAAAAAAAATGCTTGAGCAAAGCGTGGTGACGTACAACACATACGACGGCACTATAAAGGGGAAGTTCCATTTGAATGGCGCCACTATTGCTGATTTTGTGTTAGTGTTGTGTCGCGCTTTTCAGTCTTCATGCCTTTCAGTCTGTTACAGCGTGACGAATGTGCTATCTCCATTACGGACGCTAGTTTTACCAGAATGAGTGCTCCTGTCTCATAACATGCTTCTGAGCATGCGTGTTTTTTTCACATCGTTAAAGCTTACACACAACCATTTTTTACGACGTGAAAAACGTCAACGTGAAAAACGACGTGAAAAAATAGAGCATGTTCTCAATTTTTAACGCCCATTTTTCACGTCATGAAAAATTTTTTGGAGCCCACACACGATCTTTTTTAATGACATACATTTTTTACATCTTGAAAAACGGTCGTGTGTATGCAGCATAAAGCGACCGGTTTTCCTGCCAGGAAAACTGCCAAGAGAGCTTTTGGTTGGGAAAACCGGCCATGTGTATGGCCCTGTACACACGTCCGAGAACCTCGTCAGGCTAAACTCATCGTTCCGCCCGACGAGGTTCCCAATGAGCGGTCGGAAAACTTGTCGAGCCAAATTTCCTCATTGAACAACGAGGAAATAGAGAACCTGCTCTCTATTTTGGCTCGACGAGCTTCCCGACGGGATGCTCGCCGAAAGTGTACACACGACCGAGTTACTCTGCAGAATATGTCTCCCAGCGAGCTTCTCGCTGGATTCTGCCGAGAAGCTCGGTCGTGTGTACGTGGCCTATCAATCCTCGCAGTTTTCCGGACAGGAAAACTGCCGGGATTCCTGGAGGGAAAATAGAGAACCTGCTCTCTATTTTCCTGCTGAGATTCCCTGGTGTTTTAAACCCGTCAGTTTTCCTATGGGGAAACATTGCGAGGGAGCATACACAGGGCCAGGATTCCCAGCCAAAGCTCTCCCCGCAGTATTCCCGACATGAAAACATCTCGTGTGAACACAGGGAAAGTTAACTTGCAAGTTCTCGGTTTTCCCGTCGGGATTCCCGGCGGACTTTATACTCGTGGGAATCCCAGTCGTGTGTACAGGGCTTTACATGTTATTTGGAGTACATAAGTCACCCAAATAAAATCATTTATATAGCTACTCAAAGAAATATGAAACAGCCTAATTTTTGAATATGATAATATAGAAATAGTAATAATATACTACATATATATATATATATATAGTATAAACAAATGGCAACCACCCCAACCTATAACTGGCCTTTGCAGCAAGGAGCACATGGATGGATGACACATTTAAAAAAACACAAATATGCAGGCGGGGCGGGATCTATTGATTTTGAAGACTACTACTGGGCTTCAATACTTACCCAGCTTCGGGACTGGTTTCACCCACGCCCCCATATCTTATGGAGACAGTTGGAATCGACAATGGTAAAACACAACACTCTCCGAGAATGGATTCTGGGGGTTTCACATGGCACCCTCGTCTCCAACTCGCTTCCTCCTACGATACGAGCCTCGGCTTTAGCTTGGAAATTCCATGTTAAACAGGGCAAACTACATTCTCATCCGTTTTCCCCTCCTCTTCCACTAGACATCCTACTTCACTGCACTGAAGATCTCATATTGACACACTGGAACTCCAACGGCATACGTTATATACAAGACATGTTCCAGGGTAACACAATGCTCACATTTCCACAGATACAAGAAAAGTTTAAAATTCGCCATATGGAACTCTTTACATACATTCAAATTAAACATTGTTTATCACAGATGACCAATCCGTGCTACTCCATTCCTCCTAAGACATGGTCATTCCTGACTGACAACACCTCGAAGCAGAAAGGAATTTCCATTTTTTATAATACATTTAGCCAGAAATGGGTGTTCATCAAAGCCAAACCGCACTTTCAGTGGGACACAGACACCAGTCAAACATTCACTGAATCACAGTGGCAAATCGCACTCCGATCTATCTACAAAGCTACCCAAAACGCGGCGCTGTGTGAACTCACATTAAAAATTATGTTGGTTACCTCACACCTGCTAAAATAGCTAAGTTCGGTAAAGATATCCCCGACATTTGCTGGAGATGTACTGAACCAAAGGGAGACATCTTACACATCCTTTGGTCATGTCCGTCCATTTGTCCGTACTGGACAACTATTTTCCATATCTTGTCGGACATAACACGTAGCTCCATACCTCCCTCACCAGCACTAGCACTGCTCAATATGAATATTGATTTGATCCCCAACAATATGAGACTGGTAGTCACCAACATTCTCCTTGCGGCTAGATTGAGTATAACCAGATTATGGAAGACTACTCAAGCTCCGACGATAGCAAATATTATTGATCTAGTCAATCTGCACTACAATTATGAGCTAACACTGGCCTCTAGTGGAGGTCAACTCAAAGAGGCACACACAAAATGGCTCATATGGTCACGTTGGACTAGAGCAACAGTATTTCTGTGAATCCAGCAACCATACGGGCGATCCAGGTTGGCAAACACTTTGATCTCAATGTTTCTAATTGTCCTTTTACTGTGAACTGTACTCCGAAAGAGTTGCTACCTTCTTTGTTACCCAAGTCCTATGCAAACACAACCGATAACTGATTGTAACATGTATACCCACTATATGTACCGTCTACTTACTCTTGACGAAAAACTGGAATGTACTTTGTGTTCTGTGTTCTTCACTTTTTGAAAACTCAATAAAAAATATTGTTTAAAAAATCACTGCTTATACATGTCCCCTGGGGCAGGACCCAGGTCCCCAAACCCTTTTTATGACAATAACTTGCATATTAACCTTTAAAATTAGCACTTTTGATTTCTCCCATAGACTTTTAAAGGGTGTTCCGCAGCTTTTGAAGTTGCAGCGAACACCCCAAATTGGGGATGCACCGATACCGATACTGGTAAGGCATGTCGCGCCTTAGCAGCCCGTCAATCAACTCGTCTTGGCTTAGGAACGCCCATTCCCCGCAGGATTCCCCGCTCGGAGCTGGATAACAACGGCTCATAAAACGATAAGTACAAAAAAAAAAACCCCAGCATACTGCAGATGTTAGCAGTATGCTGGATATAATGTCAGAAAGTTGATTTTTGGGTGAACCTCCGCTTTAAGTACACATAGTATTTATGCGGCTTGATAGAAAAAAAATACAGTGTGGATATTAAAAACATTATTGAGCAATAATCTAGAGGGTGTTTTAAATCTATAATTTCCTACCAACGAACCCAAAAATCATAATTCATATTTGCTAAACAGTAACAATTGCTGATTGGCATATGCATACAGGACAGCATGCTTATATGACAGAGGAGAGCCTTAAACCCCTATTGGACCTAAGGGTAATGGTTTGAACCAAAAGGTGCCAGGAAGGGGCGAACCAAGATTTTAGGCCCCATGCAATAATGGGATGGAAGAGGGGGATTCAGAAGGATGTAAAGTTTTACCAACCAGGAGGTCATGGTAAGAGTCTCGGGACTGGACTGGGCTAGCCAGATTGTCAAAAGCCCCAATGGGGTTAAACTACATTATGTAGTTCAATCCCCTCATTGAGACCTTGAGAGACCAAGGATCCTAGAGTGAATATCCAGATGGCCTCTCTTGTGCATAATATTTGATGTTTTTTGCCACTATCAATATCGTTTGTTATGGCCTCAATCAGAAAGACTCTTAGAACATCCACAGAGCTATTATGGGCCTCTTTGAAGTGTCGTGGTACGGCATAATTCTCTTTTTCAGTTGTGATACTACTCCTATGCTCCCCCGTATAATAGTCCACAAGAACAGAGGAGACCATATATCACAAATGAGGTCCCTCAATTAATAAACAGTTTGACGTTGTGACTTTTACCATCCACTCGAATTATCTCCTTCTTCCGATGACTTATCTCCTTATTCTGATGATTCTTTTTAGGTATTTCGGTCTCCTGAAGACCAAGTTTGGGTGTTAAGGCAGACTGGTTTTCAAGACTGAATCAGAGCTAAGTATTTTCCATTTTTTTCTAAATATTTTTGGTATCAAGGGAACTCTATTGTACCTTATGCAGATTCACTTGTGGTTTCTCATCACTGGCATCACTCCAGTACTTATGAAAGGCCTCATCTATATGCATATCATCATACCCTTTTTCCTTGAATTTGTTCTTTAGAATCAGTCCCTGTTCCTCATAGTCCTTCTTAAAGGTACACATATGTCGAAGCATGCAAAATTGTCCAAAAGGAACATTCCTTATCCACCTGGGGTGGTGGTGTCTGCGGGCATAAAGATAGGAATTCACCACTTTTGGTTTGAATAGCCTTTTTGACTAGATCACTCCATTGTCATCTACCTGTAGCTCTAGATCTAGGAAGATTTATCGTCTATCACATGAGTGAAGGATATTTCAAATGGGTTCTTTGAACGGTGTACCAGAAAGCCTTCTAGTTCTTCGTCAGTGCCATTCCTTATTATGAGGATATTGTCAATATAACGAGTGTAGAGAACTAGATTGCCCCAATAAGTGTTATTTGCCCAGATGTGTTTGAGCTCCCAAATCCCCAATGAAGAGGTTGTCATAACTGGGGCCAAAACTTGTCCCCATGGCCGTTCCTTTAACTTGCCTGTAGTGGCTACCCATAAAAAAAAAGTTATGGGTCAACATGAACTCAATGCACTCATACAGGAACTGTGCTTGTACTGTACTGGAATAAACAGCCTCTGCCATATAGTATTCCACTGCTCTAAGGCCGCGTACACACGATCGAATATATCTGCTGAAACTGGTCCGCAGACCAGTTTCAGCGGACAGATTCGATCGTGTGTACGGGCTAGCAGACAGGTTTCCAGCAGACAAAAGTTTTAAAGCATGCTTTAAAACTTGTCTGCTGGAAACCCGTCTGTCCGACATGTCCGCTGGTTAGTATGCCTGGATTCGACGCATGCGTGGAAGTATTTTACTTTCTGGTTCGGTGACTTGGTGGCGTCAACGTCACCGCCACGTCACCGCGCTGTCTGTCCGTTTGGATTTTGGTTTGATGGTGTGTACACAGATCAAACGAAAATAGCCCAGCAGACATGTCCGATGAAAGCGGTCTGTCGGACCGTTTTCATCAGATAAATCTCCTCGTGTGTACGCGGCCTTAGACCAAGTTCATGTTGAATTGATGTATACAGTGATTCTATATCTAATGATAGCCATCTATAGCCTTTCTCCCATGTGTATGAGGCTAAATTTTCTAAGGCATGGCTAGAGTCCCTGATGTATGAAGGTAGACGATATAGCTGCCTAAGTTACTGGTCAGGCTATCTATACCTGCAATGATCAGTCTACCAGGAGGCTTCTCCAGGTCCTTGTGCACCTATGGTATATGATAAAATTGGGGCACCACCGCATGTTTTGAATACAGAAATTGGTATTCGTTTTTAGTCAGGACCTGGTTGAGTAGTGATTTATCAAGTAACTTTTTTAGCTCACCATTATAGATGCCTGTAGGATTCCAGAAGAGTCTTTCATAGGTATCGGTATCTCTAAATTATTCTGTATGCTTCCTCCAGATATTACTCTCTGTCCTGTATTACTAGGTTCCCACCTTTATCAGCTTTTCAGATAAAGACTTCCGAGTTATTTTTCAGACTGCACAGAGGGCCTACTATATCCACTTCATGGCACTTAGCCTGCTTCGATCTCTCGGCACTGCAAAAACTCCTAAATTCCTCCATGAACACTTCGTAGAAAGTCAGTATAGAGTAACCTTTATTCCAATGTGGATAAAAGCTAGATTTAGGTCTAAACTTAGTGTTATTAACCCCTGCCTCTACGGTTAGAACAGTGGTCTCACCCACCGATTCTTGTCCCCCTTCCACATATAACTCCTCCAGCATTTCATTCTCCAGGGCATCAGGAGGAGGTTTCTTTTTCTCTACTTCATTTATCTCTTTGAGCATATAGTGGTGCTTGACCGTGAGATTTCGCACAAACCTATTTAGGTCAATGAAGTGTTCAAAAAGGTTTGGAGGGCTCTCAGGGGCATATTTGAGGCCTCTTCTGAGCATCCCAAGTTCTGTTTCTGAGAACACACTTTTAGATGTAGGTTGTAGATTTTTATAGTGGAATGGCCATCCACTACTTCTGGTATCTTCTAGAGTTTCTTTCCTCCCCATCATCCTCTTCTTGTTGGCTTTTTAGTCGACTGGTGTTTGGGGAAGAAAGGAGTCTGGATGGTCTATGCTTTTCTGTGCGGCAGGTATCATCTTTCCTACAGCTCCTTCTACAAAAAATGTTTTTCATCTCTTAATTTTACACTTTTTGTGGTGTTAGCATTTCTCCCAGAGCCCAAAGTGTTATTTGTTCTTACATTAGGACTTGACTTTGGGGGGGCTCAAGTTGTTTCTCAGGCATATCCAGACTTGGCCGTGCTACCGTGGAAGGAGCCATCACCCCCTCATGTATCAATGTCCCTTTCTGTAATGGCATGGGGTTGCTTGAGGCTTGGTCCTGACCTATGACAACCCCAACCCCTTGTTCAAAGATATTGTGCTGGTCTCTTCCACTAAAATCTATGGGTACGTCTCTTAATGCCATAGGGGGTGGGAAGTCATCCTGGACCCTTAAATTGAACGGCTCCCCATTGTACCCATCGTAATGATTAATATTCCTATTTAAATTTTTGCCTTTTTATTCTTATTTTTCTTCCAGTATTTATTTTTCTTCCTATTTTTTTCATCTCTTTATTATAATTTCCAGTCTTTCCTTTATAGTATGTGTGAACCGGGGGGGGGGGGGGGAGGGTAGTTGGTTACCATTCTGTTGGTAGGCATGATTAGGATGTCTAACGCGATTATCCCATGTCCCTTTTTGTTTGTCTGCAGAAAGCATAGGTGCTCTCTCCCTCTTCCAGGTAAACTTGCATCCTGAAGTGTAGTCCTGCCTATCCCTCTCAAATGTTCCTGATTTTCTAGTTATCATTTATTTTAGTGTCCCATCCCACAGGTGACTCCAAATCCATAAATGCAGCCAATTCCTCCTGTATATTTGTAATGTCAATGTTGATAGTTACTAAATTACTTTGTCTTTGCCTGATAATGAGCTCTAACCAAGACCTATTAAATGTCCTCACCTCTCTAATCCATTCTGTATTGATGTCCTCATCTAAAAAACAACATATTTGTGTGATCCTCAGCCCTCTAGGGCAGTGTTTTTCAACTCCAGTCCTCAAGGCACACCAACAGGTCAAGTTTTTAGGATTTCCCTCAGATGAAATGGCTGTGGTGATTACTAAGGCAGTGAAACTGATCAAATCACCTGTGCAAAATAATGGAAAGCCTGACAACATGACCTGTTGGTGTGCCTTGAGGACTGGAGTTGAAAAACACTGCTCTAGGGATTCTATTAACCTCTAGATATTTCTCCAATAAAATAATGCCCCACCTATGAGTCAATTTAATTTCTAGTAAATGCTTAAGTTTATAACAAGCTGACACCATCATGTCCTCTCTGTTTGGTATATTATGGTTGATCCCAGTGCTATCCATTCCTTCGGTTTGCTTTTCATAGTTGTCTATGCAGTTCAAGAAGCCTTTTGCCAAAGAGGCTCTTCTTAGCTGTCTTTCTTCAATAGACAGTACCATATCCAAAGGTTGACAAACAGTTTTTTCACCACATCTGACCGAGCTGCTGGAGTCCCCAAATAAAAAGATCCAAACAACACAACACAATCTCCTGCGCTCAGGAGCTTAGTCAATGAGTAAGTGGTGTAGCATAAAGGTTTCCCACGCATGGGTTCTTCTCCAGCAAATACATACAATGGAAAATACTAGCCCACCTGGCTGTCTGTAGCAGTACTTCTGCTCTTTATCCTGGTCACACAGACCACAGGATTCTTCAATGTGGATGGCTTCACTTTAGCGCCCACAACTCTGCTCTGGCCTTAGTCCTCAGGCCGTTTTGCTGCCTCTTGCAGTCACACATGTTCTGGCTGCCTCCTGCAGCCCCTCTGACTCCTGAAGACCTCCTGTCCCTCTTGGGGTGGAGCAGTCTCCAACTGGGAGCCATGAGGTCTTCCCATGCCCTCATTATAAGGGCTGTGCACACCTAAGCACACACCCTGCTGGTCATCTACAAATTCTGGATACAGGGTTGGAGATCCTGTCCCACCCAACACACTATGGAATCTCCAAACTACAGAGCCCCATGACGGAATGCCAAAACCTGAAGAAAGCTGCAAAAGCAGTTTTCTCCAGTCCATATTTATGCTCTGCAGTCTTGCACCAAGCAAATGTGCACACCTTGTGTCCCCCAAACTACCAATTTTACTGTGACAGCATCTCCTAATATCACAGTACATTAACCTTAATTCAACCCTATTCCCCAACAACAGGGTCTTATTTTTACTTACCTCCTTTAATGTTAGATACTTTTCTTGGCATCTACATTCTTTAAAAAATGGCGCTGTTCAATTCAATGCAGTTTGTGCAGCAGGGGTGTGTTTAAGTCTTTGGGATTTTAGTGAGTAGTTGTGCATAGCCCAACACTACACTTTTACTGCTATAGCACACTCTACCATAAGTAGGTGCTAGAATTTTAGTGTTTTGTATGTTCTGTCAGTGCATGTAAATTTAAACAGGCCTATGCTGCAAGCTAAGTCTGTTTGTTTTTGATCTGGGGGCAGGGAGTGGTTAGTGTAGCAGTAGGTGACTGACACGTACTTCAGCTTTTGGGGGTGAGTGAGTGAGTGAGTGAGTGAGTGAGTGAGTGAGTGAAAAACGTATATAGCGCAGCACATGCAAACTAAATCGCCTCTGGGCGCTCGTTGTTCTTGTCTCCTTTGATATCAAAAGAAAAAAGTTTTGATCTTTCTTCTGAAGGGAAGGTGGTTCTCCTCCAACCGAATGCTGGTTGGTAAAGCGTTCCATAGTTTGGTACCTTGGAGCGAAAATCTTCTTTCTCCTTTGTACTTGTATTTGGCTTTGGGTATCTGGAGCAGATTTTGGTTGGTGGATCGCAGAACGCGATTGGAATTGTGAGATTTTATTTTTTTGCATAGATATTGGGGGGCCTTCCCATGGATGCACTTATGCATCAGACAGAGTGCTTTAAAAGCAAATCTGGCTTTTACTGGCAACCAATGAAAGGTTCTCAGCGAAGGTGAGATTGATTCCCAGGGTTTTTTCCCAGTCACAAGTCTGGCGGCCGTATTTTGAACGACTTGCAGACGAGAGATTTGGTATTTTGGGAGTCCAAGATAGAGGGCATTGGCATAGTCCAGTCTGGAGTTAACAATAGTTCCCACCACAACTGCTATGTCTTCCTTAGGAATGAAAGAAATGAGTCTGCGTAGTAGGCGCAGCAGATGGTGAGATCCGCTGACTACTGACCCCATTTGTGCATCCATTGTCATGTAGGTGTCGAAGATTACCCCTAAACTTTTGACTTTGGTGCTAGGGGAGATGATTTCGCTCAGAATGGGCGGGGATGTCCAAGTTGTTGCAAGTTGGTTCTTTTTTTTTAAATTGTTTATTTATAAAAGATTTTCAAGAACAAAATACAGCGTCTAGTTATACATAGCTAATCAAATCTTTGATAAATCAACGAATACAGGCAGGGTTAAACTAAATCATGTAAGACCAGCACACATCAAAGCTTCATAAGCTAACCATAGTCCAGTACAAACATATCCTGTAAAGATTAGCTAATACCACACCTGAAGTAGTAAATTAAAGGTATGGACAAGATAAAAACAGAAACAAATAAGCAGATAAATAAATAGACAGATAAGTAAATAAAATAAAATAAAAGCACCATGGGGGTCAAGTATCGTGAAGAGGTTCAGATAGAGAGTCTGATCAGAATTCAGAATCATCCCATATATTCCATATTTTATCAAAAAGAGGTAAAGTGTCTTCAATCTTAGCAGTTAGGTGTTCCATCCAACGTGTGTCAGCTAGAATCGAGAGGACTTGATGGAGGGTGGGGGGTGAAGTGGAGAGCCACAACCTAGGGATGGCCCTCCTGGCAGCTAGGAGAATGAAGGACATAAGTTTCTGTGATGAATTAGGTATATCTGTAAGGGGCAAACCCAAAAGGAAATGTATAGGCGACAAGGGCATAGAGTGAGACAGTAGTTTCCTGTACCTGCATCCAAAAAGGGCTAATGAGGGGGCATTCCCAAAAAATATGAAAAACGGTACCCACAGACTCCCGACATCTCCAGCAAAGATTGGAAAGGGTGGGGTCACGAGCATGTAATAAGTCTGGGGTCCTATACCAGAACATCAAAATTTTAAAAGCAGTCTCTCTCTGTATCACACAACGTGAGATTTTTGACGTATTAGCCCAAATTTTCCCCCAATCTAGCAACGAGATCGGACGTTGTAAAATAGAGGACCATTTGTTCATATATTTATGCATAGCATCTGTCAGAGGGGGAGATTCATGTAAAATCTTGTATATGGATGAGATCTGTTTAGGCTCATGGGGACCAGCTACACATAGGCGCTCAAAATCCGTGGGTCTCTCTAGCGAAAGTGAGGGGAAGGAGGAAAGGAAGAAATGCTTAAATTGTAAATGTGGGTACTGAAGGGAGGATGGGAGATCATGTTTCGTTTTTAGCTCCGAGAATGGCAAAAAAACACGTGTAACTGGATGGACCAAATGTTGCAAATAAAAGATCCCAGCTTGGGTCCAAGGATACATCCTCTCGAATGACAAACTGTCGGGGATATCTGGGTTAAAAAGGATGTTCATTAGGGGGGAGTATCTGGAGGAGAGGGAGAACCGCTCCATACATCTCCCCCAGATAGTCAGGGTAAATAGCATCGGAGCGAGACATAATGATCTAAGTTGGGGCATATATTTAGCTGAAGAAGGCTATAACATATAACAGGGATGCCCTGGGGAAGTAACCCCCATCTCTATCTCCGCCCACCTGGAAGGGGCTTTCCTAGACACCCAAGAGGTTAATACACGGAGGTGGGATGCATAATAATATTTTATAACATCTGGTGCTGCCAAGCCTCCCCTATGTTTAAGGGCATAGACTACGGAGTGTGCGATCCTATGGGAAGCATTATTCCAGATGAATTTGAGGCATTGCCTCTGGAGAAGCTTCAGCTGTGACATCGGAACCGACACAGGCATAGTCTCAAAAAGATATAACAGTTTTGGGAGTATTGACATCTTAAGGACGTTGATCCTGCCTAAGAGAGAAATTGGGAGAGAGGTCCACAGATTCAAAAGGCGTGTTATCTCTGCAAAAATGGGGGGAAAATTAGCTTGATACAGGGTGGAATATGAGGGAGTAATTTGCACACCCAGATATTTCAGTGAAGAGAAGCATCAATGGTAGTTAAACTGAATTTGAAGGGATTGGAGCATGGCAGGTGGTATGTTAATCGGTAAAGCCTCAGTTTTTGACTGATTGATCCTAAAACCCGACAAATTTCCAAACAGAGAGAATATCATGTAAAGCAGGCAAAGTGGTAGAAGGGTGAGTGAGGGTCAATAAAATGTCGTCAGCAAAAAGTGAAAGCTTATAATCCTTCCGTCTCAGCGGAACCCCTCGTATATCCGGATGCTGTCGGATAGCCGCAGCCAGGGGCTCCAAACTCAAAATAAACAGCAGAGGTGACAGAGGGCACCCCTGCCTGGTACTATTACTGAGGGAGAACCGCTGAGACAGACAGGAGGACAGCTGAACCTGAGATGTGGGAGTGGAATAAATAGCTTGCAGTGCACTAAAAAAAGGGCCCGAGAACCCATATCTGTCCAAGACCGCAAACATAAAAGGCCAACTAAGGTGGTCAAAAGCCTTCTGTGCATCTAGGCTGAGGACAATTGCCGGCTGTTTAGTTCTGGTCAGTAAATCTATCAGGTCCACAGTCCTTCTAATATTGTCACCAGCGTGTCTTGTAGGAACAAAGCCCTTCAAGCCCACCTGGTCTCTATGTATTAAGTTCGCCGGAAATGGGGAAAGTCGGTTAGCTAATATTTTAGTAAAAATCTTATAATCTGAATTTAATAGTGCAATGGGGCGATAGTTATCTGGCAATGAGGGGTCCTTACCTGGTTTTGGGATGACCGTCAAGAAAGCGTGTAAGAAATGTGCATGAAGGGTGGTGCCCTTAAGCAACGAAGAAAACAAAGACTGTAGGTGAGGGTTCAAAATGTCTGAGAATATTTTGTAGTAAACATAGGGAAGCCTGTCCGGGCCAGGGGACTTATGAGCCAGAAGAGCCTTCACTACCTTCGCTATTTCCTCTAGAGAGACAGTGTCAATTTTTGTTCACTAGATAATTTGGGCAAAGCTAGGGAGGACATAAAGGCATCAAAATGAGCCTGGGAAAATTGAGCAGACTGCTCCTCACTCAGGCAATTATACATTTTCTTATAAACGTCTCCAAAGACATGTGTCATAGCTTTGGGGCAGTATGTGGGGGTGCCGTCCCGCTGTGTCAGATGATCAGGGATTGAGAGAAAGGGGCACGGCTTCAATCTATTAACTAACATTCTATGTGGTTTGTTAGCAAATTCATAGAACTTCTGTCTAGCCCATAGCATAGCTTTATAAATTGTATTCAAATTAAGAGTCTTAATACGATTCCGCAGGGACGTCACCACCCTCAGCCGCTGCACCGTGGGGGAGTCGAGAAGGCAAGCTTCCGCAACTTTAAGCTGAGCCAGCAGCTCGTCCTTTTGTTTCAAAGAATCCCGTTTCAAACGAGAGCTGGCGGATATACACTCTTCTCTGAAAAAGGCCTTATGGGCTTCCCACAGGGTGGAAACTTCTGCCACCGATCCCTCATTGTGGTCAAAAAATTCAGATAGTTTTTGTTGCAACTGGGTTTGTATCAACGGGTCCTTAATCAGTGACTCATTGAGAAGCCAGTGGCAAGTCCTAGGGGCAGGGGCAGACAAAACAATATCAAGCTCAATGGGGGCATGATCTGACCATGTGATCGGGCTGATCTCAGAAGAGACTACGTACGGAAGCAAGGGGGCTGTCACAAGGAAATGGTCTAGTCTGGAGTAAAGCTTATGAGGTGGAGAGTAAAAGGTGAACCCTCTCTGAGTTGGGTGTTTCACCCTCCAAGTATCAAAAAGATTATACAACCTGGTCAGTTTGCGGAATGAGGTGGATAACTTCTGTACAGCACTACTAGGAGTGTCCCGAAATAAGGCCTGTCTGTCCCGATTCGGGGACATGCATACATTAAAGTCTCCCCCTAGGACATTAAGGGATGGGAAATTGATTGGAGTTTCTCAAGAACCCCTGAAAGGAACCCAATTTGGCCTACATTAGGGGCATATACGTTTACCAAAGTAAACTGGGTGTTCAGGTAACTACAGTCCAGGAGTACATATCGGCCATTAGGATCTAAATGTGAGGAGAGAACACGAATTGGGCACGATCGTTTAATGAGAATTGCTACTCCCTCACTACCAGAGGGATTGGAACCCACATATGCCATGGGAAATTGTTTGGATGGGAATTTAAAGGAACCCCCAGGTTTAAAATGAGTCTCCTGTACCATAATCACCTCCGCACCAGAGGATTTAGCCTCCTTCAGAGCCTGCCATCATTTGCCGATGGAATTCAGACCCTTAACATTACATGAGTAAACCTTTAGAGCCATTGCATATCATTCAATAGTACAGCCATTGTCACATACAGTATATCTAAACCAAAAAAGAACCATGGTGCAAAAAACAGAGAACTAAACATGCACACAGTTCGGATAAGTGCAACAAAAAAAACACTGGGTAGCGATGGAGGGTCAAAAAAAAGACCCGGAAAAGAAAAAACAAAAAAGAAAAAAAAGTCAAGAAAAAACAAAAAAACAGTTCAAAACACATTTTTCCAAAGAGCCCTGAAGATAAAAAAAACTTCACGGAACCCAGGCAGCTGCCCGGGGATAGGGTGAGGGGCATGTCGACTCACGTAGACCGAGGACGGGTGGGCCCCAGCCACACCTGGAAGAGTAGACTGCACCGACTTGCATCAGGAAAGCAAATGAGACATCCAAGGGGCAGTCCATTCTGGGGATCACTTGTCAAGTAACAGGAGGGGGTGTAGAGGACGGAGCTGAAAGTACTAGGGGTGATCAGCAATAGGGTCAAATAATAACAGTGAGGTGCGCAACATGAGATCAAAGATCCTGACAAACTCAGGATAAGCCTCAGCCTACAATAAGAGGCGAGGAATAAAGGGGGTCACAGGGAGCATCACAGAAGAGGAAGACTTCAGGTTTGGAATCTGCAGTGGTCGGCCCTCTGGGGTGTGGAGAACGCCTACCTCAATTTGCGTTGCACAGGGGTCCAGATCTTGGCCGGTGTCATCAGAGGCTTAGGATTCGGCACAGGTAGCTAAAGGTCCTCTTCAGGAACGGGGGGAGGCCCAGGTTGCTTGTGAAGGCATCACTTTCGTAGAGGTCCCTCAGAGAATGTTGGAACCCATCTTTCAGGACAGACAGGCGGAAAGGGAACCCCCAACGATAGGGGACCTGGTGGTTCTGAGTGGTAACAGGACGAAAGCTGCGTCTCTTAGCTAGAGTGATAGGGGATAGGTCATTGAAAATCTGTATTTTGGCCTGCTTAAATTCAATGCAAGACTTATTGAGTGACGAATAAACCCAGAAGGTATTGGCGCAGCTCCTTATCAGAAACCGTCTCGGACACCCCCCTTATTCTAAGGTTCTGGCGCCTTTCTCTGTTCTCCAAATCCTCCTGTTGTAATTGGAGTTGGGACAGGGTATGTTTCATAGCTGCGTTATCCTCCTCTAACACATGCACATATTGGGTCAGTTCATCAAATTTAGTTTCAAGCGTGTCCGTACGCTCTCCTAGCTGATCAATTTCCCTCCTGAGCTCCTGAGTAATTTTACCCACCTCTTTGGTGATGTTATGAGTCAGGTCCTGTAGAAGTGCCTGCAGATTGTGATCCAAAACGTCCAACGTGACCACGTCTGTGCTGATTGTTGATAGGGCATGCTGGGATCCGTTGTCCGCCGGTGGAGCTGTCATCGCCGCTGATGGGGAGTCGTCGTGATTCGACGGGACAGCCGTGTTACTCGAGGCCGGGGATTGCGGCCTATACAGGAAGCGCTCCATATCGCGGTCTGACCTCGTTGGTGGCGGTGGGGCGAATCCTCTATATATGGCTTTTTGGAAGCCAATCTTGCCCATAAGATCTCAGGGGGAGTTCGGGCAGGTTCTGAGATTACTCCCGGAGCTTTGGTGGCTACAGATGCTGTACAGGAGTGGCGGGTGGCGAGACAGGGACCGGAGCTCTTCCTCTACATGTCCGCCATCCTCAGAAGCCGCGTATGCGCCCCCGTTGCAAGTTGGTTCTTACGACTGGCGTGAAACAAGTGAAGTTCTGTTTTCGCCCCATTGAGTTTAAGATAACTCTTTGTCATCCAGTTTTCTATCAAAGAGAGACATTTCTCTAAACTGAGATGATGATTCTTTTCGTTGCAGATACGAAAATATAATTGTGTATCGTCTGCATATGAATGATAAAGTAGTTTTTGCCGACTGATGCTTTCAAAGAGAGGATGGAGGTAGATGTTGAACAGCACCGGTGACATATGGGATCCTTTAGGGACTCCGCATGATACCGTGCGTTTTTCAGAAGTGAAAGGTCCCAATTTCACTATTTGTGAACGGTTTTCCAGAAAAGAGTAGAACTATGATAGATCACCTTCTGCGACTTTGGCTACTTCAACTAGCCTGGTCATTAATAGATTGTGGTCTACAGTGTCGAAAGCTGCGCTAAGGTCCAACAGAACTAAAAGAGAACATTCTCCTTTGTCTGCGGACTCGAGAACGTCATGCCATATTTTGAGCAATGCTGTTTCTGTCCCGTGCCCGGGACAGAAACCCGATTGAAATGGATCGAGTAGCTTGTGGGTATCTAAATGCTGTTGCAGCTGTTGTACCACTACTTTCTCCATTACCTTGGAGAGAACATTCAGGCCTGTTATGGGGCGATGGTGAGTTGGGTCTTTGGGGTCTCCCCTGCTTCCAGTGAGAATGTTCTGGAAGTGGGTCAGGGCTGAGAGTTGGAGTGACATAGAGTACATGTGAGGAGCTCTAACCAATCCCCAACTAGGATTGGCAGGGGGCAGGCTTCCTACATATACTCATGGTCAGTCTGCTGGGGGAGGAGTTTTCGACTGGGTGAACTAAAGGATGGAGTGCTAGAAAGTTGTGGTGGGAGAAAACCCCCATCTAGGGGGGTGTGGATCTAGCCGAGGAGCTCAGGAGCTGGGGGGAGCCTCTCCTTACATGGTTATGGAGAGGTGTCCTGGAGCAGGAGCTGGAGAGACAGTTGGTCCGCACATCTGGGTAAATACTTCAGGAAGGACCTAGGGCAGGAGTCGGCGAGTGAAGCACAGTAGAGATCTGAAGGATGCCGACTGATGCTTTCAAAGAGAGGATGGAGGTAGATGTTGAACAGCACCGGTGACAGATGGGATCCTTTAGGGACTCCGCATGATACCGTGCGTTTTTCAGAAGTGAAAGGTCCCAATTTCACTATTTGTGAACGGTTTTCCAGAAAAGAGGAGAACCATGATAGATCACCTTCTGCGACTTTGGCTACTTCAACTAGCCTGGTCATTAATAGATTGTGGTCTACAGTGTCGAAAGCTGCCCTTAGGTCCAACAGAACTAAAAGAAAACATTCTCCTTTGTCTGCGGACTCGAGAACGTCATGCCATATTTTGAGCAATGCTGTTTCTGTCCCGTGCCCGGGACAGAAACCCGATTGAAATGGATCGAGTAGCTTGTGGGTATCTAAATGCTGTTGCAGCTGTTGTACCACTACTTTCTCCATTACCTTGGAGAGAACGTTCAGGCCTGTTATGGGGCGATGGTGAGTTGGGTCTTTGGTGTCTCCCCTGCTTCCAGTGAGAATGTTCTGGAAGTGGGTCAGGGCTGAGAGTTGGAGTGACATAGAGTACATGTGAGGAGCTCTAACCAATCCCCAACTAGGATTGGCAGGGGGCAGGCTTCCTACATATACTCATGGTCAGCCTGCTGGGGGAGGAGTTTTCGACTGGGTGAACTAAAGGATGGAGTGCTAGAAAGTTGTGCTGGGGGAAAACCCCCATCTAGGGGGGTGTGGATCTGGCCGAGGAGCTCAGGAGCTGGGGGGAGCCTCTCCTTACATGGTTATGGAGAGGTGTCCTGGAACAGGAGCTGGAGAGACAGTTGGTCCGCACATCTGGGTAAATACTTCAGGAAGGACCTAGGGCAGGAGTCGGCGAGTGAAGCACAGTAGAGATCTGAAGGAGGCATGCCAGGGGAGCTAGGTCTCGAGCCAGAGGGAAAGACTGTGGAGAGTTGTGCCAAATCGATGCAGAGCCATAAGGGCGGCCAGGATTTGCAAGTCAGACTTGCTGGGAGCAGTAGTCCATCACCTTCAGGTGGATGACCTAAGGACCTTTTTGCTGGGACCCTCAAGAGAGCTGACGTAGAGGCTGTCTTCTGAAGATCTGATTTGGTATCACTGTCTTTGACCCTTGTGTGAGTACAGACAGAAGATCTTAGGGACTTTTGGGCTGCTGCCACTTCGTCTGGTTCTAGAGAAAGTCAGCTGTAGGTTTGTTAAAGGGAATACTGGCTGTCCATCCAAATCATCTCTAAAGGGTGCTCATGTGACTCTAAGGAAAGAAGTGTGCATTTATCTACTACTACTTCCTCAAAGCTAAGTCCACTATGTGTTGCAAACCCAGACGCTACAGCTTTTTCCAGAAAGCATACATAGTCCTCACGTTGTACATATTTCTTGTTTTTGGAGTATCCCACTCAATTCCCTCATCCTATTCAAGCTCTCCAAAATAAAAGCAACACCCCTAGACTGGTCATTGAAGAAATGTGTGACTGAGCTTGTGTACCTGGCTGGGGGAAAAATATTTGGGGAAGACCTGGGTAATATTCCAGTGGCTCCTATGGAAGGAGAGCTGCAGGGGCAATATAGAGTTTTTTTTTTCAAATCAAATCTAAGACAAATCTGATCTAACCTTATTTACCTGAAAAATATGCTGACAACATGTTAGATAGTTTGAATAGTAGATACATTATACAATGGTCTCAAACTATATAATGTAGTGTATCGCCATGTCTCAAAGTGCTCAGTAGAAGACCTGGGGCATGTGCCCCAGGTGTCAGAGATCTAGCAACACCCCTGGACAAAGATCTGGTACTTATGGATGTTTTAAGAGCATGCTTGTTCCCTTTCACTGCTCATATTTCCCTATTGGTCCATGCAAGTGTAAGCTATTATCTAAGTATCTGGAAGAGGACTTAGCTACATTGCATATATCAATTATTCAGATTTTTTTTTTGTGTTATTGCAAAACATAAAATGAGAAGAACCAACTGATTTCTATGTGCAGGCAGCAACACAGGGCATGCTACCAAAAACTGTTAAATATTTTTTCCTGTTCTGTATAGGTATGCTATATTGATTAATGTCTATATTGGTGCTGATAATAAATAATGCATATTAGGGAAATATAAAACACACACAATTAATTGAATCAATACTAATATTAAAGGTTCATTATGCAATATGCATTTATTACATGTTTACATTAGTTTTCACGTGAAATGTGGAAGGCACTGTTTTATTTGCTCTATCAGACAACAGAATGACTAAACACCCTCAATATATGTATTATTACTTAAATCCATCTAGCCTTGACAAAAAGCACAGGATAATCATTGGGCTCTAATACTTTACAACGCCATCTCTTTATCCGTATTCACTTGCCTTCTGCCTGTTACACATAATTATACATTTGCTTTACAATAATGCCATAATCACCCAGACTTACAACACTACAGATAATTAATCTGGTCCTATGGCATGTAACCTCTCAGCAGAGGATTTTTACATTAGCAGGTAGGAACTGTGTTATTTCAACAGTTTAGCAGAAGGGGTCAGACATGAAAGCTTTCAAAAACATACTTTCATGAAAAGCTTTGTCCCACTTAAAAGAGAGATCAGAAAGGCAGACAGACATGTGATGGAGCCATTAGAGAGTGAGAGAGAGGATGAATGCCAGATTGTGAAGTGCTGTGTTATAGGAGACCCTCGAGACCAGCTGCCAAGAAATCAGACATCTGTATGTGCATCTCATCCACCACGTTTGGTCTGAGGACAGCGATCTGTACCAAACAAGACAGCAAAGGTGAAAGCGGCAGGACATCTCATTCTATCACCATGGCAACCCCCGCCCCTAAAGGAATGGCAAAATAAAGAAAAAAAAGAAAAAAAAAATGAAAAAAGAACATCTTTGGGAGAGAAATCAGTTCATTCAACCCTGGGGAAATAAAGAGGATGCACAGTAAGGAGGTTCCTGACATCTGGAGCACTTTTTGACTCTTGAAACAAGGGGACGTCTGAACAGAGGCTTTCCTGTCCCTGAATGCAGAGTTAGGACATATTGTACCTGCTGAATTATGCATGGCACTTGCTGCTTGAAGTCTGGATTCTAAGCGAAAGCTGTAACCACAGATTAGGATCTGCAGTGTCACAGCGCAGGGTCAGAAGCATAGCAGACGCTCTCTGCTTGATACATTTTGACAAGGCTTGCACCCAAGGGTGCAGCTAGGTAATGGGATTTTCTGAAAGGGTAGCAAGCAAGGAAAGGTGCAGATGAAGCTTCCTGTTGGGTTACCTGTAAAAAATAATTGCTATCATAGGGTGAATGCTGTGTCCCTGCAAAATAATAATATAGCATTGTTGGTTTTTCTTACTACCTATTGAATACTTTGCTTATATATTTTAAGACTGCCTGGCCTTTTTTTTACAAGGTAAAAAAACATTCTTCATAAAGGGTGATGGCCTACACATTAACTTTGATTGATCGAGCAATGCCAGAGTAGGATTTATATCTATAAATATACTGTTATAAGGTTTATTCCCTCGTGTCACCCAAGGAATATTATTTAATACCAATAGTTTGTATAATGTGAAAGAGCTAGTCTGTTTTTACAACTTTAATAAGTAATACAAGAACATTTTATAGTAATTGATACCTACATGTTTCAAACAAAGTTACATTTATAGATGCATTTGGCTGTCTTAGGAAAGCAACTGTCCCAGGTTTGTTCTAGGAATTAAAGAATATTTATCCACACCTCTGTTTCTTATCGTCTTTTCTATTTCAGTCAGCGTAAGACGCTTCCTTATTCAACACTCCGAGTCCTGAAATAGTCAGATGACAATGTCTCCCTCAACAAGCCATGGTTCTATCCTCCTGAAATCATTATGGTCCTATCAGCTTTCAGAGCTTTCCTCGCTGATGTAATTTTAGCTCTCCACCCCCTACTTTTCCAAGCTGTGTAAATTCTGCATTTTAAATAGATGTAGGGAAAAGACGGCTGTTGATAGACAGGTACAATTTATGTAGGAGGATTTGTTTCCTCTCTGTGTATCACCTGAGGCCAGTCACTTTACTGGGTATATGTAAGGATTTAAAACCAGATTCTGCATTAAAATGCAAAGTGAGCTTAATAATTAGACCGCCCCGTACCCCATTTAAAAATTCCACATCATGAAAACAGAATTTGACAAGAGCTAAGAAATATACTTGCTTTAAACTCAAGGTAAGGTAACCCAGGCAGGGTAACATCAGTAATGTTGAAGCTCTCATTGGAAGGCCCATGCTTTCTCCCTTGCCTAGGCAACTTTTTCTCCTTTTATGTTTTTCAAATTTTACATGGGTGACCAAATACAAAGCGCACACTGCATTTTCACGCATAGTCCACTTTAAATGTGTAATTTACGGGGGGCGTGGCCGACCGGAGCTGAAGATGGCAGCATAATCCCTCAGCTCGGCAGCCCTGGGAGACAATTAGCACCACAACGGCCCTATCCGCGACTCCATCCACGGCCATCCGTGATCAGACATCACCCGGGTCCATGGCGAGCACCTCGAGGAAGAGGCTGACGGAGTACAAGCCTCAAAAACTGACCGAGTTTGCCTTCAAGCCGGTGGAGAAGGTCAGTGCTTGTAAAGATGGCGCCGGCCACGGCGCGCCGCGTGACTCCCTCTCGGATCTACCGTCCGCTCTAACGGATGGATTGGGCACCCACACTCCCCCTATGTCCTCCGATCGGTCCCCGGACAGAGACCCCCTTACCAGCAGCTTGGCGAAGGCAAAAATGAGGCTGGATTCGCCGCCGCACCGGCCGCCTCCGCCGCTAATTGAGGCCCCGGCTTTCCTCTCCAACCAGGCGCTACACTCATCTATGGCCTCCTTCCCCACCACAGGCCAGCCTGTCCTGGATTCCACCTTAAAAGACATGCTCTTGTCCCTGCAATCCTCCCTGATGACTGACCTCTCCTCCCTCTTCACTAAAATCACCTCAGATATTCACGCTATGGATGACAGAGTGACCTGCATTGAGAGAAACATGAAAGACTGTGCTACCACTGTGAATGGTGTTATTGATGTATTTAAAGATGTCAGAGAGGAACAAGCGTGGATGCGGGCTAAGTTAGTGGATTTAGAAGACAGGTCTCGCCGCAATAACGTCAAGCTCAGGGGTGTCCCTTAATCAATTCTGCCTGCAGACCTTCCTAAATACACCAAAGAGCTCATACGCATAGTGCTCCCTGAAGCGTCTCCCCGCGACATAATAATAGACAGAATCCATAGGATCGCAAAACCCTCACATCTCGCCGCTACTGTACCTAGAGATGTACTAATGCGAGTGCATTTCTACCATATTAAGGAAAAGTTCATATTTGGTGTTAAAGCTAAGTCACCCCTGCCGGCTCCATACACAGGTGTCCAGCTCTTCCCTGACCTATCGAAGTATACCCTTCAACTACGGAGGCAAATGAGTCCTGTCACCAAGGGCCTTCAAAACCATAATATCCCATACAAATGGCGGTACCCTGCTTCGCTAATTGTCACTCACAACGGTAAATCACACGTGATAACGGATCTCAACAAGGGTCTTCACCTGCTGCACACCTGGAACATCCTGCCCGGTCCCGCCAATCAGTCCCCACCTAACAATGATCGGAGCACACCCCGTCGGAATGGAAATATGCACCCGTATTCGGTGAAGATGTCGTGATCCCCTGCGCAACAAGGGGCCTACCACTTCAACCATTCTCCCAGAGGCTCCGAACGAGAATTTCTTTAACCCTTTCAGTTCCTGTTGTTTTGGACTGTTAATACCCCCTGTTGGAGGCCGCAGTTGTATTCAACTCCGCCTCCTTGGTTTGGTTACCCTCCATCGTTGGTACTCCACAGACTGAACCACCTAGTGACCTCAGCAAGCTCTTCTCCCCCCTACTGTATACTGTGACTATATCTGATTAAGTTGCTATAACATATTGTTCTATCCGCAGTTCTTGTTCCGCCTGTACAGACGATCCTTGGTCCTTCGCTGATCTCCTTCATCTGCTACGCCATCTGGTGACTACAGGGGTGGATTCAAGCTCTCCTAACTGTAAGTCTTTTTGTTGCTCTCCTTATTGCACTTCACGGTCAAGATGCCACTCCACATCCTCTCCTTGAATGTGAACGGGCTTAACCATCCAACTAAACGACACTCACTCTGGAAATCCATTAAGGCTCTTCACAGTGACATTGTCTTCATCCAAGAGACTCACCTCCTTCATTCGGACACTCATCTATGCAAAAAAACCTAACTTCCCCCATATGTACCATGCTTCCCACTCCACCAAGTCCAGGGGAGTCATGATAGCGGTTAATGCCTCTACCGACTTCCAACCCCTGGATGTGCACGTGGACCCTGAAGGTCGCTTCATCATTCTGGTTTGCACCATCGCCAACACGGCTTACACTTTAATCAACCTGTATGCCCCAAACTCCCATCAGAAGAAGTTTCTCCACAAAGTCCTACGTTTAGCTAAACCTATTCAGAAGGGCCATCTGCTCCTGGGAGGAGACTTCAATCTCGCCCCAGATTTCCTCATGGACACCACATCTGCGGCTAAGCGATGGGATTCCCCGTTGAAAAAAATTTGATCATCCCACAATCTTTTCGACGTCTGGAGATGTCACCACGGAACCGAAAAAGACTTCACCTTTTTCTCCCCTAGACATAATTCGTACTCATGAATTGATCTGTTCCTGACAGATAAGACTCTTTTGCAGCAAATTTCCGCCTCGGCGATCCACACTGCCACATGGTCAGACCACGCCCCGATCTCACTCACTATAGAAAACACCAAGCGCCTCCACAACACTTTTGTATGGAGAGCGAATACTTATATACTACAACACGAAGAGTATTCACTAGAGATTGCTGACCATATCCAAAACTACTTTACACTGAACGCGGGTTCAGTGTCTGACCCTGGGGTTGTGTGGAGAGCTCACAAGGCTTACATGAGAGGTGGACTAATTAAGATAGGATCTCTTCATAAAAAGAGGAGGACACAGCGCCTTGAAATCCCAGCCTTGGAATCCCAAAATAAGACTGACCCCCGCCCAGTCCTGCTTGACCAACTGACTTCCCTTAGGCGAGAACTTAGAACGCTTCTTCTGCATTCCTATGAGTATCTCCAGAAGAAAAGAAAGCCTTATGCCGCGTACACACGATCATTTTTTGTGATGAAAAAAACAACGTTTTCTGTGAAGTAAAAAACAACGTTTTTGAAACGTCACTTTTCAAAGACGATGTTGCATACACACCATTATTTTTTTCACAAAAAGCGAGGTTACGTTCACCACTCTTTTCCATTGAAGCTCGCTTCATAACTAGCTTCTGGGCATGCACGGGTTGAAAAACGTCGTTTTAAACGTCGTTTTTGCTACACACGGTGACTTTTTGTGAAACAAAAAACGACGTTTTGAAAAACGACACAAAAAATTCCACCCTTTTTTGCATTTTTTTTTGGTCGTTTTTTTGAAGACAAAAAACGATGTTTTGCCCACACACGATCAATTTAAATGACGTTTTAAAAAACGTCGTTTTTTTTCATCGCAAAAAACGACCGTGTGTACGCGGCATTACTCCGCGTCTAACAAGTTCAGTAAAAGACTCGCACAACGCATTAAGACTAGACGCTCCAAAGCCAATATCTCACAACTCTTTCATCCACACACCAACGCTTCCCTGACAAATCCCCAAGATATAGCTGACGCATTCAGTGACTACTATAAGGATCTCTATAACCTACATCAAGACCCCCAAACTCCACAGCCTTCACAAGATGACATTAACCATTTCCTTCAAAGCATTCGACTGCCCACCTTGACGACTGACCAACTCTCCGTCCTGAACACTCCATTGACCGATCAGGAAATCCTAATGACCATCAACTCACTCCCCTCAGGCAAGGCTCCTGGGCCTGATGGTATACCGGGAGAATACTACAAACGTTTCTCTGAACACCTAATCCCACACATGACCGAGATGTTCAATAACGCAGCCTCCTCCTCCCGTTTTGCACCTGAATCTTTAAATGCTCTTGTTGTGACCATACCGAAACCAGGGAAGGAGCCGACATTACCCCAAAATTTCCGACCGATTTCTTTACTTAATTTAGATTTAAAAATCTACGCCAAAACTATAGCAGGCAGACTGAAACAGATTATGCCCACCCTCATTCATAGGGACCAGACCGGCTTTACTATGAGCAGACAGGCCTCAGATGCCACAAGGAGATTGATAAACCTGATCCACCATGCAGAGACGACCGGAACGCCTTCTCTGCTCCTCTCTTTGGATGCAGAGAAGGCGTTTGACAGGGTCCACTGGTCCTACCTTAGATCAGTACTCCATCATTTTGGCTTCCAGGGATTTATCTTCAACGCCATTATGGCACTCTTCTCAACCCCTGCGGCTCAGGTATTCACAGCAACCATGACCTCTCGCCATTCCCCATCACAAACGGTACGAGACAGGGCTGCCCCTTATCCCCGTTAATCTTTAACCTACTCATGGAACCATTGGCAGCACATGTTAGAGCCAACCCCTCCATCTCAGGCATACAAATTGGACATACTTCGCATAAAATCAGTCTATTTGCAGACGACGTCATCCTAATTCTTACTGACCCGGCTCCTTCCCTGGCAGAAGTACAAAAATTACTCACATGGTTTAGCACTATATCATACTATAAGGTAAACACGACCAAGTCGTTCATACTAGATATCAACCTTGACGCAACTACCAAAAACCTGTTACAACTGCAACATCAGTTCAAATGGGCGGATAGAGAATTATCATACCTAGGGATTAAGTTGACGCGTACCATTAAACATCTTTTTTCCGCTAAATTTCCAACCCCTCCTACAGAAGATCCGTTCAGACTCCCATCTAATCACCAAACATGAGATTTCCTGGTCGGGCAGACTGGCAGCATTCAAAATGCTCTGCCTTCCGCAGATACTATATTACTTCAGAACTTCCCCATACCTGTCCCCTCTTCCCTCTTTAGGTCCCTCCAAGCCGTTCTGAACCAACATCTCTGGAAGGGTAAACGTCCTCGGTGCGCACACTCGAAACTCATTAAACACAAACTAGCGGGGGGCGTAGGCTCCATAGATTTCGAGGATTATTATTTAGCAGCTATCCTCACTCAATTACCTGAATGGTTCAGGGAGCGCCCTAGCACTCCTTGGGGACAAATAGAACGCTTCTCCCTAACCCGCCCCTCCCTTCGATCTTGGCTTTTGAGCACTCCGCTGGGGACGACAATCCCGTCCGCACTCTCAACCACCATGAGGGCCACCGTGAAAGCATGGGTCAAACTGGTGAAGCACTCTACCTACTCGACTTCTGCCCCCATGGACCAAATTCCCCTAGATTCCCTACACTATCTCTCACCAGAACTACCTCTCACACGTTGGTCCCTCAAGGGTGTTCATTTTCTCCACCAAATATTTCACGGAAACACTCCTAAACCCTTCTCCCAACTCCAGAAGGAGTTTGACCTTCCCTCCACAGAACTCTATACCTCTATATCTATGAGGATTTGTCATTGCTTGAATCCCATTCCCTCACCTATCTATGCCATTCCTCCAAAGACCTGGAAATTCTTAACCGATCCAACTCCCAGCACAAAAGGCATGTCGCACTTCTACAACATGCTCCACCTAAAGTCTCAATTCTCCAAATCACCCTCTCACTTACTGTGGGAAGCTGACCTACAGCGTTCCTACTCCGTTGATCAGTGGACGCATGCCCTCCAGTCTATCTATAGGTCCACGAAATGCTCCGCACTCTGGAACTTCACCCAAAAAATCACACTTCGCTGGTATCTGACGCCAGCTAGGCTGGCATCGTTTAACCCTCAATCATCCAACATGTGTTGGAGATGTAAATCCTCTAAAGGAGACATGCTGCACACGTTCTGGGCCTGCCCCTATATCCAAAAGTTTTGGAACAACACGTTTAAGCTAATTTCCACTATTACCAATAGATCAGTGGCCCCGACTCCGGAGCTTGCAGTGCTCAACCTAACCATTGACGACATACCCTACCCCTTTAGATACGTCACTACACACATTCTTCTGGCCGCCAGACTCTGCCTAACGAGACTTTGGAGATCAGAGAAGTCCCCGACCATTGACCAGGTTATTGACCTCGTGGACCTACACTTCAGTTACGAAACTATGATGGCAATCAACGCCAACGTCAACTCCGGATTGCTTGGAGTCCCTGGGTACGCTCTTCTAGAACTGCATTGTCCATATAAAACAACATGCACCTTCGCACAATGACTAGACCTTTCTTGACCGAACAATGTGTTCTCCCTTGAGTCATAGTCCACGTGAGCATGCTTTTGCGCTTGTACACTTGTTTGCTGGTTCTGTTTGTTATGTAATTTTCTTTTTCCTGACAATCGCCCTGTGGGGTTTCCCCCCACACAGGGGCCTTAGGCCGGTTTTGTCCCCCTCCCTAAATCACAGAATGAACCCAAATGGGGTGACCAGGGGGGGAGAGGAGACCACGTTCGATGTTTGATCAAGCTACAATGACTACCACCAACCTGATAGATGATAACTTGCTTCTTGCTACGTGTATTTCTCTTGTGTGTCGTTGCACGACGTACAATGTTTGTAGTGTACTTTGTATTTGGAAACGTAATAAAAACGATTGAAAGAAAAAAAAATGTGTAATTTACATGGCAACATTTTTTAATGCAAAAGTTTAGGGATCTCCTTTAGACCCTCAACTCAGCACCACCTACATAACTGTAATTCCCAAACCAAACAAGAATTCGGAGAAGGTAGATAACTATAGACCCATCTCCCTAATAAATAATGACCTCAAGATATTGATGAAAATCCTAGCCAATCGCCTTGCCTTCTTTATTAGTAGATACGCCCATAAAGACCAGGTAGAGTTCATACCGGGCAGACAGGGGCCAGACCAAAGGCCATTAGTTTGGTCTCCCTTCTACAATCGGGATGGGACGGGACCCCAAATAAGAAGGGATGCTCCTATCCCTAGACTTACACAAGGCTTTCAACTCTGTCGAATGGCCCTACATTTTCATACTCATGGAACAATGGGGTTTCAGTCAACGCTTCTTGGGAATTTTACACTCCCTCTACTCAACCCCGAAAGCTATAATTTGCCTCCAAGGACACTACTTGAAACTGTTTAGCATTGCTAGGGGCACCAGACAGGGATGCCCCTTGTCTCCCTTAATCTTTGCCATCGCCATTAAGACACTGCTGATAGACATACGCACCAACCCCAACATCCAAGGTGTTACTTGTGGAGCCCAGATATATAAATGTGGCCTTTTCATAGATGACATGTTGCTATTCATAACCCCCCATTACGTCTCTCCCCAACCTATGCAAAACATTAAATGACTTAACAGCGGCGTCAGGCCTCCAGGTAAACTACGCTAAAATAATGACCCGGCTCCTTCCCTGGCAGAAGTACAAAAATTGCTCACATGGTTTAGCACTATATCATACTATAAGGTAAACACGATCAAGTCGTTCATACTAGATATCAACCTTGACGCAACTACCAAAAACCTGTTACAACTGCAACATCAGTTCAAATGGGCGGATAGAGAATTATCATACCTAGGGATTAAGTTGACGCGTACCATTAAACATCTTTTTTCCGCTAAATTTCCAACCCCTCCTACAGAAGATCCGTTCAGACTCCCATTTAATCACCAAACATGAGATTTCCTGGTCGGGCAGACTGGCAGCATTTAAAATGCTCTGCCTTCCGCAGATATGGTTGGGAAAGTTTGCGTCGCCACTTTCCCAACCATATCTTTCCCAAACAGCTGCGCTCCTCTCTTCTCTCCATCTGCGTCACTTCCAGTGCGCCGGGGTTTGCGTTCCACGCTGGAACGCAGAAGTGTGTCCCGGCGTGCAGCGCCTTCTCCTGCGCAGCACGGCTTATTTAAACCTCCCCAGAATGACGGCAAGGTGTTCCGCTATTCTGTTCGGCACCCGCCGTCACCTGGGACTCCACGCCACACCCGAACCCTTCCACCATGTGGCCACAGACCCCACGTCCAGGAAGGACATCAGCACCCTCTGCAGCCAAGGCACACCAGGCTCCTCACTGAGCCTCTAACTTACACTACAACGAGGGACCTTACTTTCAATCTGCCTCAGACTCTCTGGAAGTTACCAACGCAGCTCGGATCAACCTGATCACATATCAACAGAACCGCAAGTATATGTAATAAACCATTACAAGACTTCTGGGATCCCATCCCAGTGATTATCTATGGGAGTATATCTTTACTAGATCTATTGCTGTCAAGGTTAACTCATTCTATGTTATAGTCTTAGCCATCCTCAGTTACTTTATGTTGAACTAGTACTAAGAACATTCACCTGAGACCCATTTATATGACACTTGTAGATGCCAGAGTACAGTATGCTCACCTCTCGTTTTGCTGAATAACCAGGAGATACTTTCTTTATTGTTCTTTTTATTTCCTTATGATGCTCATGAATGGATGAGCTCCTATGAAAGACTTGATTTACAAATAGAGGTTGTGATGAATTAAACCCTAGACTCTTTGATTATACAAGAGAGTGAAGTAGTGGTTTTAACTGAGAAACCTCCGCAGCTGAGAATCCATCAAGTTTAACCTAATTGTTAGCATGAACGTAACATAATAGCAGAACCAATAACTAATTCAATGGATCCAGCGGAGCTTGCCAACCACTTAGTTGGACTATTACAACGAGTGGATACTCTCACCACTACTATGAATGACCTGCGCTTAGAAAATGAGGCACTCCGTAACCAGAATTTAGCTGAGCCCAGGGACCGACCTGAGCCCAAGGTCTGCCCTCCGGAAATTTTCTCGGGAGAAAGGAAATATTTTCGTCAATTTATTAGTTCCTGCCGTCTTATGTTTGAGTTACGCCCCCGTACTTACTACTCTAACAGACTCAGAATTCTCACCTTGATATCATACCTCAAGGGAGAACCAAGAGTTTGGGCTGATGCATATGTTGAAGAACATGGTAACCTTTTGGGAGCATTCAACACTTTTCTAGAGGAAATGTCTCTCCTTTACGAGGATCCTAATAAACAGCTTACGGCGGAGAACACCATCAGGAACCTCAAACAAGGAAAGAGACCTGTAGAGGACTACATCTCTGAATTTAAGTGCTGGTGTCGTGATACTTTGTGGACTGATATATCTCTGAGAAATCAATTTCGTCTCGGGCTCTCAGAATCTATGAAGGATGAACTTGCCTGTGTTGAAATTCCTACTTCTCTGGAGGATCTCATGCACCTTTCCATCTCCATTGACCGTCGTCTCCGAGAGAGGAAAGCTGAACGTGTCAACTCTTACCAGCCTACACCTTTTAGGAGCTCCAGATCTCCCCCTAAGGAGCACTTTGAAGATCTCCCAACTTACTCACATGATTTTTCTGATGTCTTCAGTAAAACCAATGCAGAGACACTCCCACCTCACCGTATATACAACTGTCCTATTGATCTCATCCCAGATAGTCCTATTCCTTTCAAATATTTTTATTGAAGAATTTTTCAAAATACAGTCGGAACATTTGCATAAATGACATGTGAATATATCAATGACTATCACAAGTAGCATGTAGCATACAACTAGGTTGCGAACATATATAGTAACAAATCAGGTGAACTAAACATAACACTCAAATGGCAGGTTGAGACCGTGATAGTAGGATTACGAGTGAGCAAATGGGTCAGACAGGGAGGGAGAGGGAGAATGGAGTGGAGTGGATAAAGAAGGTAGAAAAAAGAGGTGGAGAAAGGGGAAGGGAAGGGAGAGAAGGACCTGGGAGTATTAAACATCACTGATATCAATGGTCGAAGTTAGTGTCATACCAAACCTTCCATGGGTTCCACAAGGTCCACACCCTGGTGCATGTTGTTTTGCCTCTGGATAGGATAGTTTCATAAGAATAGTGGGTTTGTACTAGGTTAACTACTTCTGGGAGAGTGGGGACTTCTTTTGATTTCCATTTTCTGGCGATCAAAAGTTTAGTTTCTAGGAAAATGTGTGTGATCACTAGTCTGAGATGTGGTGGCAGATCGTCAATGGTAAGGTGGAGAAGTGTTAATTGGGGTGTGAGCGAGATAGGGAAACCGAGTATGTCTCGCAACCATGTTTCCACTTTGGCCCATAGAGATCGTATGAGCGGGCATGTCCAGAATACGTGTAGAAGTGTACCCGGGGATCCGCAGTCTCTCCAGCAGAGGTGGGAGGTGTGAGGGTGAAATTTAGCTACACTGACAGGTGTCAAATACCATCTCATCAGCATTTCCTGTGCTAGTTCCCACAATGCGGTACATGACGTGAACGCGTATACTGATTTAATTGCAAATTGCCACTGTTGGTCTGGAAAGTGGGTTTGTAGGTCGTCTTCCCAGTCAATAATGGGTTTAGATTTTTTGAACGTATTTTTTTCTTGTAGAGTGGGGTATATCATAGACGTACCCCTGGGTTTCACTGTGTCTGAGAACAGGTAGTTCCACAAGGGAATGGGAAGAGAGCCTTCTAGGGAGGGGTTCGCAAGAAGGCATTGTTGAAGCCTATAATAGTTGAAGAAGTCAGTGGTAGGTGCATTAAATTCCTTTTGGATGGTTAGAAAGGAGGCAATGAAGGACCGAAGTTCAGACGTGTAAGTCACTTGTGAGGTTAACCAATGTGGGATGTGTAGGTCTGGAGACAGCAGTGTTAGGCCTCGTACACACGATCGGACATATCCGATGAAAACGGTCCGCAGACCATTTCCATCGGATATGTCCGATCGGGAGTTTGATCCGATGGCGTGTACACACCATCGGATCAAATTCCCCGCCGCCGGACGGCGCGGTGACGCGGCGGTGACGTTGACGCCGCCACGTCACCGCCACGTCACCGCACCAGGAAGTTAAACACTTCTGCGCATGCGCCGAATCCATTCGGCGGCGGCGCGGCGGCGGTGGGGGACGACATGTCTGCTGGTAAGTGTACTAACCAGCAGACATGTCGGGCGGACAGATTCCACCGGATGGATTTCAAAGCATGCTTTGAAATCTGTCGGGTGGAGAAATCTGTCCGCTAGCCCATACACACGAGCGGAGATGTCTGCTGAAACGGTCCATCGGACCGTTTTCAGCGGACATATCCCCTCGTGTGTACGAGGCCTGAGTGTTTCAACAGGTATGGGGATAGGTTTTGTTGGGAGGGAGTCCCATTTAGTGGAGTGAATGGCCTTCCAGGTTTTAATAGATGCCTGAATGGTGGGCGAATAAAGTTTGAGATTTAGGTTCCCAGTGGATGTGCTGAATAACTATAGAGAGAGATTAGGGCCTGGGGTCATGCAATTCTCTATAGAGCTCCAAGGTGTATTAGGGGTAGTGGACATCCACTCTCTCAGTTGTGAAAGTATAGTGGCTGTATAGTAGTCTTTAATGTCGACATGTCCCATCCCACCCGCTGATCTGTGTTTAATAATTAGTGTTGCTCACGAATATTCGTATTGCGAAAATTCGGCTCGAATATGGCATATTCGAGTATTCGCGATATATTCCGAATTTCGCGGTGAATATTCGCTATTTCGAATATTCGTATTTTTTCAATTTTTTTTTAGAACAGATCACATCCTAGAGATCCCCATCGACGTCTAAAAGCATTGCTGGTATGATTAGAGACCTTGGGCCGAGTAGCTGCAGCGATCATTTTATATTGCCGAAAAATCGCAATGCGATTATTCGGCAATAGCGATATCGCGCGATTATTTTCGAGAAATTCGCAATATTGTTTTTAGCTAAAATAACATATATATTCGATTTCAGAGTGTTACTGTCGAAATTCCGCAATCAATTTCTCATTCGCATTTTTGCGAAATTACGATAAAATATCAAGAATATTCTGAGCCAATCAGAGTGCTCCTTCCGCATTTCTCGAAATTTCGCAATTATTTTGTATTATAAAATATCACGAATATTCTGAGCCAATCAGAGTGCTCCATTCCGCATTTCTCGAAATTTCGCAATTATTTTGTATTGTAATATATCACGAATATTCTGAGCCAATCAGAGTGCTCCTTCCGCATTTGCCGAATATTCGCTATTATTTTGTATTGTAATATATCACGAATATTCTGAGCCAATCAGAGTGCTCCATTCCGCATTTCTCGAAATTTCGCAATTATTTTGTATTATAAAATATCACAAATATTCTGAGCCAATCAGAGTGCTCCTTCCGCATTTCTCGAAATTTCATTCGCATTCGCATTCGCATTCGCAATAGCGAAATTTCGCAATAATTTCATTTCCAAAAAATATCGCGAATATTCGCATTTAACGAATATATCTCGAATATTCGACTATATATTCGAGATATATCGCGAAATCGAATATGGCATATTCTGCTCAACACTATTAATAAGCTTGGCGTGACTGCATCTAGGTGGTTTGCCTTGCCATAAGTACTGTGTCACAATAGATTGTAGGGACTTTAGGTAACATTGGGAGAGGGGTATAGGAAGCGTACGAAAGACTTATAACAGCCTAGGTAGTAACATCATTTTAAAGGCCGCTAAGCGATCAGCCCAGGAGAATTCATGTTTGGAAAGTTTTGTTGTCTCTTGGATTAGCATTTGTTTCACCCCAGTGTAGTTGTGAGTGAACAGTCCCTTTGTGGATCTGGTGAGAGTTATGCCAAGATATGGTATCCCAGTATCTGCCCAGGGGTAAGGGTAGTTATTTCTGACGATAGTACTGGTGATTGCGTCTAGACCCAAGTCTAGGATGTAGGATTTAGTTTCATTGACTCTATAATAGGATACGCTACTGAATCGTTGTAAAAGCTGTTGTACCGAAGCCAGGGAGGAAAGGGGGTCTGTAATCATCAATATAACGTCGTCCGCAAATAAATTAATTTTGTGGGTCGTGGGACCAACTGTAAAACCTTTGATGTCAGGGTTACATCTGACATGTTCAGCTAGGGGTTCCATTATTAGATTAAATATTAACGGCGACAGCGGGCAACCTTGGTGGGTGCCATTGGTGATGGTAAAGGGTTTGGAGAGCATTTCAGAAGTGTAGACTTGGGCCGAGGGGGACGAGTATAATGCCAATATAGCGGAAAGTATGGGTCCCTGAAAACCACATTTTATAAGGGTTGCTTTCATATAGTCCCAGTGAACTCGGTCGAACGCCTTCTCTGCATCCAGAGAGAGAAGCAGAGAAGGCGTCCCGGACAACCCGGCACTATGAATGATGTTGATAATCCGGCAGGTAGCATCAAAGGTCTGCCTGCCTTTGGTAAAACCTGATTGATCGTTATGTATGAGTAGTGGCATTAGGTCAATTAAACGATTGGCTATGAGTTTCACGTATATCTTCGTGTCCAAATTAAGAAGGGATATGGGGCGAAAATTTTGTGGCTTTGTGGGTTCCTTACCTGGCTTCGGCACGGTGATGACTAGAGCAGATAACATTTCAGGTGGGAGAGAGGAGGACAAGGCAGCGTCATTGCATACTTTATTCAGGTAGGGTGCTAAAACAGAACTAAACTTCTGGTAATATTCGCTAGTTAGGCCATCTGGGCCTGGTGACTTATTCAGGGGGAGTTTTGAGATGGTATGAATAATTTCTGATTGAGTGAATGGAGCGTTTAAGGCGTCCAGTTGATCTTCGGAAAGACTGGGAAGGTTAACCTCACTAAGGAAGGACGCTATTTCCTGGGGGGTAGGTTGGATAACTGAGGAGTCATCCTTCAGGTTATACAGGGAGTGGTAATAATGGGCAAAGGCATCAGCAATGGCAGAGGGGTCATTTAGTTTTTGTTGTGAGACGGGATGGTACAGGTGGGAAATTCTGGACTTCAGGTAGTGGCCCCTAATTCTGGTGGCCATGGCCTTCCCTGCTTTATTACCTGTAGAGTAGTGTTTGGCTTTAAAATGGACATGGGCTTTTTCATAGGAATCTAGCAGATGTGCTCTTAGTTCCTGTCTAAGGAGGCCTAGTTTGTCTTTTATATTAGAGGTAGGATTGGATTGGTTCTGGGTTTCTAAAGCTTTAATTTCAGACGTAAGGTCATCAAGGGGCTGTGATCTCCTCCTCCTCTCTCTGGCTCCCAACTGGATAAGGATTCCCCTTATGAACGCCTTGTGAGCGTTCCACAAGACAAAATTATCAGTAACAGAGGCGGAGTTCAAATCAAAATAATGAGAGGGGCACAGGTGGTGGTCCACCATGTCCGGTCAGCCTGACCACGGAGGAGGAGGTGGTCGCCCGCTGCCTGGACAGGGAGCAGTTGGAGGGGGTCCCTGGCTATGACTCCATGGAGGAAGGCTCCAGGACAGGAAAGTGCTTTTTATCCCCTATTTGGTGTGTTGCATGTGGGGGGGAGGGTACATGTGCCAAGTGTGTGGGACCACCAACATGTGTCTGCTTTGTGTCATTCACAGATGACGGAGCTGGGCCATCATCTCGTGCCGGCCAGTCCACCCCAACCTCCCAACGGGATGCTGATGTCGAGGCCCTGGGTGCTGGAGACACCGAGGTGGAGGAGGAGAGTGCCCACACCACTTCAGCAGAGGTAGTGAGGAGGAGCCTGTCCCAGAGCAGGACTTTATTTTATTGTTGGAGGAGTCCTCCTCCTCTGCAGGGCCCTCTGTCATCCCCTCCCCCATCCTAGGTAGCCCCTCAAGGGCGAGTCCATCCCCACGGGGACAACCTTCTCCTGCCCCCAGGAAGGCGACCCGGAAGACCGGGGGGTGTCAGATAAGGTCCAGGACCAGGTGGTGTTGGACCACGCAAGGCAGACCCAGCAGATGGGGGAGATTGCTGGCCACTTAGACCGGGTCGCTGACAGCCTGGGCTTCATGTCACAGCTGCCCAGTCGTGTGCAGGACGTTGTGACCAGCCTGGGGGAGGTGCAGGCTGATGTCCCGGCACCTGACAGCAGCCGTGAACGCCAACACAGCTGCCATCCGGGAAGAGGGGAGGCAGCGGCAACGTGACCAGCGGCATCAGATTACCCGCCAGCTGAGGATGCAGGCCCAGACAAACCTGTTTCTCAGCCGTATTGCCGTGGCCTTGGAGGGCAGGCAGCCAACAGCTCCCAGGAGTGGCCCACCCGGGGATCAGCCTCCTCCAGATGCCCCCCCACCCCCACCACCACCCACTCCCTCCAGGCAGCTGAGGAGCCCGAGAGCGCCCCCAAGGAGGAGCCCCCGTCATCCCAGATGAGGGTTTTTTTTTTTTTTTTGGTTTATAATTTTTATTTTTTATACTCAGGTTATGAGTTTTTGTTTATTTTTGAATATTTATTTTATACTCAGGTTATGAGTTTTTGTTTATTTTTGAATATTTATTTTATACTCAGGTTATGAGTATTTGTTTATTTTTGTTCTCATGTTATGAGATATTATTATTTTTTTTATGCACACGGTCAGGAGTGCAGGGGACAGTGTGAATGGTGTGTGAATGTGAGGGGGTGGCACTCCTGACAGTAAGGGGTGTCACCCTCGGCCGTGGTGGTGAAGTTAACCCCACGGCTGTATGAATGACGTGTGAAAGGTGTATGAATGGACAGTGACATCATTGGGGCCTTGACGCTGGCGTTGCTGCTCCCAAGTCCTACATGCTGGACTTGGGCTAATCCAATGCGATGTGCATGTGGTGTGTGTGATCTAGGGACATCAGTGGTGTACACGCGTGCATTGTCTGTGTGATTAATGTTTTGGTTTAGTGTCCAAAGATGCCTACGGCGAGGACCCTCCTGACTGCTCTTCCATCAGCAGACTGGGTCTCCTCTGGCAGGTGGGGACTGTGTGGGTCGGGGGTCAGGTCATCACGTATGTCAATCTGCAGGCCTTTTCTCATAGCAAAGTTGTGCAGAATGCAACATGCACCGATGATCTGACACACAAAGGTAGGGGAATACAATAGGGTCCCCCCGGACTTATCCAGGCAGCGGAAACCGGACTTCAGGAGCCCGAATGTTTGCTCCACCACTGCACGAGTTTTGATGTGTGCTTCATTGTATCTTCTCTCTCCTCTGGTTTGGGGGTTCCGGAAAGGAGTCATTAGATGGGGTCCCAGTGCATATGCAGAGTCACCTGTAAGGGAAAAGACAGGAGGATGTTAGTCATGCATGTGCCACTTCTGATGTGCATCACGGGAGGGGATAGTCATGCCTGCCACCCATGTCACTCACCAACCAGCCAGCTGTCCCCATACATGTTCTGATCGAATTCTGCTGGGATGGGGCTCTGACGGTATATGAAGCTGTCATGGCTGGATCTGGGGTGTTTGGCACGGACGTGCCATATGAGGCGTTGGGCATCAGCTATCACCTGTACGTTGATGGAATGCCAATGCTTCCGATTGCGGTATATGTGCTCTGTGGCACTGGGGGGCTGGAGTGCCACATGTGTGCAATCAATGGCCCCGATGGTGCGTGGGAATCTGGCTATGCTGTAGAAATCTGTCATTGCCTTCAGCCGCAGCTCCTCAGTGGTGGGTCTGATGAACTGGTTGGACATGCGTTTGAGGATTGCGGGGACAACCTGGTGCACACATCTGCTTATGGTGGATTGTGACATCCCAGCCACCACTCCACTTGTACGCTGGAATGATCCACTTGCAAGGAAATGAAGTGTTGCCAGTACCTTCACCAGTGGCTGCACTGCTTGTGAGCGTTGTGTCTTGCTGGTGATGTCACCCTGCAGGGTTGTGGTTAGTTCAAGGATTGCATCAGGGCTGAATCTGAAGAGGCGATACACCTCCTCATCCCCCATGCCAAAGAGGCTCATGCGCGTGCTGTATATCCTCTCACATGCCCGCCTCCTTCGTTCCGGGGGACCCAGTACTAGTGCTAGGACCACGACTGCCCCTGGCATGTTGGCACACAGAGGTGTTGTCCTGGCAAGTGTGGTTGTTCAGCTTGCTAGTTTCGTCGGTAACGCTGCTGTAGCTGCTCTCCTGCTGACCTGAGGCCGTCTGGAGTAAAGATAAAGCAGCTATTCGTAGAAATAACTTTGCGCCAGACGGACGAGATACGCGCGGCGCATGTAGCCAGCGTATGGTGCTATTCGGGAAATCTCCCTCATTTGCATATTTGCAGGGGAAATCAATAGGCGCGACTGATGCACCAAGCGAAATTATGCGCTGACGATACTCTGGCGTCGGAAAGTTAAGCCGATCGGAAATGGCCCGTTTTCTGTCGCATCTAGTTTGGTGGGTACGGCCACATAGAAACGACGGCGCATCTTCACAGTTACGCGGCGCATATCGAATTACTCTAGCGCAACTCTACCTGAATCTGGCCCGAAGTGTCAATCGAGTTGTCTGGAACCATGTTGAAGTCCCCACAGATAATAAGGTGTCCTTGCATAAATCGGTTAATTTTTTTCATCAGTTTGGATAGGAAGCTGATTTGCTTTTTGTTAGGGGCATACACTGTCACAATTGGTATACCTAGCGTTATCCAGAGAGCAGTCCAGGGCTAGGTATCGTCCATTGGTATCGGTCAGACTGTTATGAAGCACAAATGACACCGTATTTTTTACAACTATCAGGACGCCGTTTTTCTCAGGACCTGATGCCTTAAAAATGTTTGTACCTGTAAATAATTTTTTGGTGCACTGTGGTTCCGCATTGGACTTGAAATGAGTCTCTTGTACACAGAGAATGTCGCAAAGGGAGTTTTGTGCTGTCTTCCATAGAGATGCTCTTTTCACAGGGTGGTTTAACCCCTTCACATTCATGGACATGAATTTTGGCATTTTGTGACGCGTTAAGGACAGTAAAGAAAAATGAGGCACTTACAGTCTTTGTTGGATCTCGTGGTACAACAGGGAAGTGGGATATGGTCTGTATATCTGTAGGTCAAGGAGTGTGTTCTCGAGGATCAGATTCTCTCCACAGGTGTAGGGAGGGAGGGAAGCAGAGAAGAAAATAGACAGTCAAAAAGCGAACTGTAGTAATGACTGTATGGGTATATGAGAATCAGTAGTAACTCAGATGTACTACCGAGTGAAGTGGAGGGTAAAAGTTTGTGGGTAGACTGCAACGAGCAGGCACTGAACCGGAGTGCGAAAGTATGAAGGATGGAATATGAGCACTAACCTCATGTCACTTGGTAGTACCGGGACGCCCCCCGTCAGAGGACGCGGGCGAAGTGCTTGAGGCACGTGGGTGAGGTGTTGGATCCGAAGCTGGGATGATCTTCCATTTCTGAAGGAGTTGAATGCCGTCCTCTATAGTATGGATACTGTGTTTCACTCCATTCTTGGTGACCAGAAGCTTGGTCAGAAACCCCCATTGATACGGTATTTTGTGGTTGTTCAGCGGCTTAGTGATGGTTTGGAGTTGGTGTCTCTGTTGGCGGGTGTATTGAGAGATGTCAGCAAATAGCTGCAATTTCTCATAGTGTCAGATGGTCGAAGCGTCTCGCCTTGGATAACAGCATATCTTTAGCGTGATAAAAGTGAATCCGCATGAGGGTGTCACAGGGTACTTCAGGCGGGAGGTGGGATGGTTTGGGTAGTCGGTGGATACGATCGATGATTGTTTCCATTTGTGAAAGTTCCGGCAGGATCGTCGAAATCATCTTTCTAGCGTAGGAAATAAGGTCGGCTGGAACGATCGTTTCAGGGATTCCGCGTATCTTCACATTGTTGCGTCTCGATCGGTCTTCCAGGTCCGCCATTTTGGCCCGTACCCAGTGCTGTTCCTCTTTAACATGGTCGTGCGCGTCTACTAAATCATTAACTGTGACTGTCATGTCACTCATCTGCTGTTCAATGTGGCTCACTTTGTGTCCCATACACATCATTTAAGATTTAAAGGCTGTCACCATGGCAGAGATGTCAGTCTGCAGGGAGCTGTGTAGGGTTGTCAGCATGTCCTTTAACATGGTGTCTATAACCGGCTGGTTGCTGGTGGGGAAGGCTGCCATGGGAGAAGCTGCAGGCGCCATCTTGAGGAGGTCATTTAAAGCAGGGCTTACCTCTGAGGCCTATGCTCCAGTGTCCAGCCGCATCCGCGCTTTGGCCGGGCTGCTTGAGGTGGAGGACGAGCCCAGAGGTGAAGTGGAGTCTAGGGAGCCTGCGGTAGCAAAGAGGAGGGATCCTCGTCGTCTGCCATGTCGGTATATGCCCGCCCCCCTCGCGGGGAGTGATCGCGGGCGCCATCTTGGATCCTGTCACCCGGCGAGATGGAGAAAAAGTCAGTGAGTTTCCGCGGCTGGCGGTACTTCTTTCTCTTGCGGGTGGTCCCGATCGGGTTCCCCATCATGTGGGGGTCTGAGTGGTGCATTTTGAGGTGTGGGTTAGCGCTGCTGTCAATGTAGTCTCCGGTTCAGTGCAGGAGCTGAGGATTCAAGCGTCCATGCAGCTCGGCGGTTAGATAGTCCTATTCCAACCGCACGAATCTATCCATTATCTCAACCGGAACTCGTTCATCTCAAGGACTACCTTGACGATAACTTAAGGAAGGGATTCATTAGACCTTCCAGCAAGTGCCGCCATGTTTTTTGTAAAAAACAAGGATGGTTCACTCCGGCCAATCATTGATTACCGATCCCTCAACAATATCACGATAAAGAACCGCTACCCCTTACCTCTTATCCCAGAACTCATAGAACGTCTCCAGACCTCCAAAGTTTTTACAAAGTTAGATCTCAGGGGTGCTTATAATTTAATCAGGATTCGTCCAGGTGATGAATGGAAAACCACATTCAAAAATTGATATGGCTTATTCGAGTATACAGTAATGCCATTTGGATTATGTAACGCTCCTGCAACCTTCCAAAGGTTCATCAACGATATTTTTCGTGACCTATTGGACATTTGTGTTGTAATTTACCTGGATGACATTCTGATTTTCTCAGACACCCTTGAAGAACACACCAAACATGTACATTGGGTAGTGGCCAGACTCAGAACACATCGCTTATATGTTAAGCTTGAGAAATGTGTTTTCAGCCAATCTAGTATCTCCTTTCTCGCTTTCTCGGATACCAAATTACTCCCGAAGGAATTCAGATGGATCGCTCCAAAGTGGAATGTATTCTCTCCTGGCCAATTCCCCATTCAAGGAAGGCCTTGCAGCGCTTCCTTGGATTTTCAAACTACTACTGCAAGTTTATCAGAAACTTCTCAGAAATCGTGAAACCTCTGAATACCTTAACTAGTAAAAAGACACCCTTCACTTGACAAATGAAGCGCAGAAGTCTTTTGATTCTCTCAAGCTCTCTTACACTTCTGCTCCTATCCTTCAACTACCTAATCCGCTATTTCATTTCACTCTAGAGGTTCGCTTTGGGTGCTATACTTTCCCAACGTCCTACCCTATCCGAACCTCTACACCCAGTGGCTTTCTATTCGAGAACTCTAACATCTGCAGAGAAGAATTACTCCATTGGGGAAAAGGAACTCCTTGCAATAAAAGATGCTTTAGCGAACTGGAGACATTTGCTAGAGGGAACTACACGGATCACTGTAACCTACAACATTTGAAGGCCTGCAAGACTCTGTCCGCCCGACAAGTTAGGTGGAGTTTGTTCTTTGATAGATTTGACTTCTATATCTCGTACCGACCAGGTACACAAAATGTAAAGGCTGACTCCTTATCCCGGATGAATGAAGAACAGACTACTGAAATTCCTCCTCTATCCATCATTCCTTCTAACCGGTTCATTGGAGTTGCCACTTCCTTCAGACAAATGCTCTCTCAGACTACTTCCAAAGATGTATCTCGCTTACCTAAAGGTATCTTAAGGCAATCAGATGGTGTATACACCTTCAAGAACAAATTATACGTTCCTCCAAAATTACAGCTGACACTCCTCAAGCAATTACATGATTCCCCATTAGCTGGCCACCCTGGAATCAGTAAAATCATTCACCTCCTTAAAAGAGATTACTGGTGGCCCCATTTGGATAAGATGGTCCATGACTACGTCAACTCTTGTGTCACTTGTGCTAGTAACAAACGTTCAAGGAAACCTCCTTTTGGTCTTCTAGCCTCCATTAAAATACCAAATAGACCCTGGGAGGTTGTCTCAATGGATTTTATAGTTGATCTCCCTAGGTCAAATGGTACAAACACCATCATGGTCACAGTCGATCTACTAACAAAGATGGCACACTTCATTCCTTTGAAAGATTTGCCAACCTCATCTGAAACAGCAAAAGCTTTTATTGGTAACGTTCTCAAACTTCATGGCTTACCTTCTCAAATCATTTCTGACCGAGGTTCCCAGTTCATCTCCAAGTTTTGGAAAGCCTTATGTGAAGCTTTAGGAATTGACCACCGCATGTCCACTGCTTACCACCCTCAGACAAATGGACAAACAGAACGGGTTAACCAAACTCTAGAACAATACTTACGTTGTTATTGTACCCACCTACAGGATGACTGGTTTCATTTGCTTCCTCACGCTGAATTTGCTTATAATAATGCCACCAGCTCCTCTTCTCGATTTTCACCATTTTATGCAAATTATTGTTTCCATCCTAACAGTCTACCATCCAGCTTCCACTCAAATAAGGTTCCTGCAGTAAAACTATATCTATCAAATTTAAAGAGGACTCTAGGAATTCTTCGTTCCAACTTACAAGCTGCTCAGCTACGACAAAAACGATATTATGATGCTCACAGATCAATACCGCCTGTTTATCAAAAATAAATTCCACTCACGCATGAGGACGTGACGTGCTCGAGGAGGGAGGGGTCAGAAAGCTCCATGGCTGCGTGCATCGCTCACTGCAGGGAGGCTCCGGAGGATCCATCGACGGCCGGGTGAAGCTCAGCGTGAGAGGCTGGGCGGTGCGTGGACCGTACGGGAGACCCTATCCACCCATCCGTGACTGTCGATACCCGGATCGGAGGAGGAGTAGAGACGCAACTCCAAGGGGCCCTGGCTGTACCAGCATCCAGAACGGCGAGCGCTCGGAAAACCACCGGGAGAGGAAGCGGCGGGGTCCGATCGGAACATCGTACAGCTGCCGGAGGAGTTAGTGAGATGCACATCACAGCTGCCGAGCGGGTGGAGAGCCAAGGGTCTGGTGAGGCACTCAGTAGAGCCGAGAACTGACGTGACACCCGGCGGGTTCCCCCCCCAGCGGTTTCCAGCAACCACCCCCCCTCCCTGCAAAGGGATCCTTTGGTCATCAAGCAGTACTGGTAAATTAATTGATTTATTGAACAAGATCAATGACACTGGCTATTTGAAATGATAATGAAATGTATGAAATGCACAAGGAAGTAGGTTTAAGCTTGAGCAATGGAGATCAGTGGCGGTGTTGCTGTGGAGAATATCAGAAAGTGAACCCTGGGGATATATGCTGATGAGTGGTGTTGTAGCAGAAAATACTGAGGTTGTAATCAGGTGAAAGAGTTTGGACCTGGATTCGTGGGATTATCTTAACATAGATAATCATACATTCAATTAAGACTGTAAAAGGATATTTGGACTAAGGAATAGAAAAAAATACTAAAACAGGTGGTACGGAACAGGGGGAACCCCTAATAAATCAAGGGGATATAGCGGGTCCTGGGGCCACATATGGGAGCATAAAGCAGGCTGAAAAGTAAAGCAAAAAGCAGCCCCTACATCACATGGGGGCATAAGAGACTCTTTACAATAATTAATTAAATAATTAATTAAAAAAAAGGAGGTCTCTACGGGATCCCGGGGTATGAGGAGCGTACCGAATAAGTAGCAAGAAAATGGAATAAATACTACCTACTAACTGAGAAGAGGCAAAAGGTAGGGGAAAATCAATTAAATCAATTAATCCAAGCTAATAAATCTAGAAAGCTACCTATAAGCCACCTAAAAATAAGGAGACGAGAAACGGGACGCTGTACAACATCTATCAACAAGAAACAGGAAACATATAAATAGGACCTAGGGATCATTTTTAAAAATACAATATCAGGCCTATACCAGTAAGAAACCCCCAGGTTCCAGGAGGTAGAAGAGAATTAGTAGAGTTGGAAAGTAATTGGGTACCCTATTCCTTCAAACGGCAAACTGGGGAAGAGAATCAGACCAACAAATAAGATCAAAATGAACAGGTCAACAAGAGGCACTCAAAGACTTCGAAAAGCAACACGGGAACAAGTTTGATACAGCAGTACATGACACAAGAAATTAACCCTAAAAGTCCAGGTCTGGGAAGGAAAACTGATAAAAAGAAAACAGGAGAGGCCGCGGCGAACCGGTCCAAAGAAGAGATGACATTGGAAGGCGAGCTTGAGCAAAGCAGATTAGAAGAAATAGGACAGGACACACAACCACCATCAAAAGCAGAGATGAATGAGATGCTTCTCAGGATGGAAAATTTAATAAAAACTGAAATAATAGAATAAGAACAGACCTGGGAGGGCTATTAGAAAGAATGGAGGAGACGGAAAAAAGAATAGTCGAACAAGATCAAGAAGTGAATAAATTAAAATCACAAGTAGAAGTGATGACAGATAATCAAAGAATCCTAGCATATCGACTAGAAGATCAGGAAAATCGCAACAGGCGACAGAATTTAAGAATACGGGCGATAGAGGAAGAGCAGGGAGAGGATTTAAGAGAGATCATGAATATACTCTTCAAGCCCCTGATGGGAAAATCGGCAGATGCTAAGCCCCTGAAAATGGATCGGGTTCACCGAGTGGGGAGCCCCAAACAGGCAGAGAGAAGGGGCCCAAGAGACATTATAGTACGCTTCCGTAATTATGAAGATAAGGCTATGATTTGGGGAAAGCTGAGGGGGGCATCCCCTATTAAATATAAAGAAAAGGAGATTCAAATATTCTCGGATTTATCAAGAGAAACCTTAGAAAGAAGAAGACACCTGAAACCCCAACTGGACCTGTTGTGTACAGAGAACATCAAGTACCAGTGGGGCTTTCCGGCATGCCTGATCGGGTTCAGGGGGGGGGGGGGGGCATCTGCCCGCTTAAGATTCCCAGACGAGCTAGGAAGATTTTGCCAAAAATGGATATAATAGCACCTGATTTACCAGATTGGACAGCTTAGATGACGGAGGGATTCAGAATGATAAAGGGGGGGGAGGGGAGGGTCACGTGGTAAAATAAGGGGGATAGACAGCCATGGAGAATTTCTAAGGCCCAACCTCGGGGAAAGGAGCCGATGGTGATGGAGTGGAGGCAACCAAGGACGGCTCCCAGGCCGTCAATAGGCCAAGGGGGGAGGGGGGGAGGAGGGGATAGGGAGGGGGGGTGGGTTAGGGAAGGGAGGTGAGGGAGGGGGGGCCATCTCGTTGATTCCACATTGCTCTGTTAGTCACCCCCTAAGTAGGACCCCAAGAGATGGAGTAAGGCAACAACCAAGCAAGCAAAAAAATTACAACACAACAAGATGACAGAAATTAAATTTCTATCATATAATGTGAAGGGTCTAAATTCCCCGGTAAAGCGACATAAAATTCTGAGGGAAATACAATTTTATAAAGCGGATGTAGCCTTCTTGCAGGAGACCCACCTGATATGGGAATCTAATATAAGATTGTATTCCCGTGGTCACTCTACATGGTACTACGGAGATACAATTACGAAGCGGGCCAGAGGGGTCGCAATAGGCTTAGCTGGAGGCACATGTTTTGAGTTGGAAGATAGATTAACAGACCCTGAAGGAAGATTCTTATTTTTAAAAGGGAAGCTGAGAGGGGTAGAATACACATTAGCTAACATCTATGCCCCCAACAACAATGCCATAAAATATGTGAATAAAGTCTTGATAAAACTTAGACATTTTAGGGCCGGACACTTGATAATAATGGGGGACTTTAATTTCTGTATGGATCCGGCTCTCGATAATACGTTCCGGGGCACAGGGGACTAACGACAGCCAGTTGAAAATATTAAAACAAAGGTTGCATCAGGACCAGTTGGTAGATGCATGGCGTGTTCAACATCCCAAGAATCGGGATTATACATTTTATTCCCCTGTGCACGGGACGTACTCTAGAATAGATTATGCTTTTATAGATCATAGACTCCTAGAAAGGGTACTTGAGACCGGTATAGAAGTCACTACAGTATTCGATCATGCACCTATATTTATTAAGCTAAACCTATCCGACCAGAAAACAAACCCACCAGAGTGGAGACTAGATGAGAGCTTATTGGGGGATGAAGAAATAGTAGGAAGAATACAGGGAGAATTAGAAAGGTATTTTCGAGAGACTGATACGGAGGGGATCTCCAGGGCCACACTCTAGGAAGCCCACAAAGCCTATATAAGAGGAATAATTATCATGGAGGGAGCCAGGAAAAAGAAAGAAAAAATTAGGAAGCTAAAGGAATTAGCGAAAGAAATTTTAAACTTAGAACAAGATCATAAAAAAAAAGGTCAAAAATAGAAACATGGCATAAATTAATACTTAAAAGAGCTGAGTATAGAGCACTTACAGAGCAAGAGATTAAGCAAGAATTAAATAGCATTGAAAGGGAGAGATACATATGGGGGGATAAACCTAGTAAAGCCCTTGCTAGAATGGTAAAGAAAAAGAAAGCCAGGAACTTCATAGAAAAAATAAGGAAAAAGAACGGGGACCTAGTATATAAAACAAAGGACATAGCAGAAGAGTTTAGAAGTTATTATGAGGACCTTTATAATGTAAAACAAAAGAGCTGGAACCCTGGAGAGAAAGAGGCAAAAATAGAAGAAGTCTTGAGAAAAGCCAACCTCCCTAGAATAGACAACGATATAGCTGAAAACCTAGAGAGGCCCATAACGGAGGAGGAAATAAGGAGAATTATAAATAATTCTGCCAAAGGGAAAAGTCCCGGACCCGATGGCTTCACGACTAGGTATCTACAAAAGTTTGGATCTATATTAATACCAAGACTCTGTCATTACTTTAACGGAATAGGGGTTGATTACAAACTGAGTAGAGAGGCGTCGACAGCAAATATCACAGTTATAGGAAAGGAAGGGAAAGACAACACGCTATGCACGGGCTATAGGCCCATTTCACTATTGAACGTGGATATAAAGATATACGCTAAGATTTTGGCAGAACGTATGAAGGCGTCCCTGGTCTACCCCGACCAAGTAGGATTCATACCAGGTAGGGAGGGGAAAGATAATGGGGTTAGAGTACTTCTAATCCTTAAGCAAATCAAAGAAAATGGAGCCCCCAGTCTACTTCTCTCAGTGGATGCTGAAAAAGCTTTTGACAGGGTGGACTGGTGGCTCATGATGCAAACACTAGAAAATGTAGGGTTAGGCCCAAGGATGAGGGAGAGGATCAAAACTTTATATCGGCACCCTCGAGCAAGGGTTAAAATCAATGGTTCCCTATCGACATCTTTTGAGATGAGAAACGGGACCAGGCAGGGATGCCCCTTGTCCCCCCTCCTTTTCGTGTTAACGCTAAAGCCTTTGCTTGCTATGATACGGAATGACCCCAATATCAAGGGGGTAAGAGCAGCAGAAGAAGAGCACAAATTAGCCGCATTTGCTGACAACGTCCTATTTTTTGTGGGGAACCCAATATTTTCGCTCCCCTATTTAACGGCCAGTATTAAACAATATAGAGAGATCTCCAATTTTAAGATGAATGTGTCTAAGACAGAAATATTGAACGTAAACATTAATAAAGATGAAGAACGATTCCTTAAAAAAGAGTATAACTTTAGATGGCAGAAAGAGATAAAGGCCCAGATTCAGGTACATCTGCGCATTATTGGACCGGCGTAGCGCACCGCCTTTACGTTAGACTTGCGCAATTTTGCCGCGTAATCACCCTATTCTCGTAGCTTTTGCGCAGGAAATTGCGCATGCGTAACGTTTTTTCAGAGGCGTAAGGCGGAGTAATACAAATTGGGAAGGACGTGGGCGGGTTACATTGAAATGAGCCGTGACCCCATGCAAATGAAGGGCCGGCCGGCTCACGCGAATGCGCGCTTGAAGGAGACCATGGTCAGCTCCACTGTGCGCATGCTCACAACTCGGGAGCGGCGCAATCAGTGAAATTGGAAATGGACTAGGGCAACGTTGTGAACTACGCAAACAGCATAAATAGACACACACAAACGCACTTGCATTGCAAAAGTACATCCCTTTGTCCCTTCCCATTTAACCAAGTGCTTTTGTCCTGTTGTTCGTTGCGGTGTGTTTTGTAGTTGTCAGATTAGTGTTCTGTGTGATCAAGTGTTTGTTAGTAGATCTTTGAAAGTGTTTTTTGATAAGTGTTTGAGAGACTGTTTGTTTGATTGATAAATTTCTGTTCATTTGTTTTCCTGCTGTTTTTTTGTTTTTGTTTTTCGTGACTGTTTCTTGCTGAGTAGTGTTCTCTTTGTGTGTGTTCTTGCTTGATTGGTTGTGCTTGTTTTTGTGAGTGAATTTTGTTGACTGGGAGTGAGTTTTTTTGGAAGTATGACAGAGAGAAAACGAAAGCTCAATTTTACAGTTGGGGAAAAACAACACCACCTCGGCCAGGAGGAGGGAGATTTTGGATAGGATCACTGAGCAGGTCAATTCAGCGGGGCAGGGGGAGACACGGACCGGGTCTGGGATTGACAAAAAAATCAATGACCTCCGGCGTCTGGTCAAACAGAAGCTGGCCAGAATGCATGCCCATGCCAGGGGCACAGGAGGGGGCCCACCATGCCATATTAGGCTGACAGCGGAGGAGCGTTCGGTGGCCCTGACCTTTCATCGGCATGAAGTTGAGGGCCTGCCCGGCTTTGACTCAAGTCCGGAGCCCGTGGTGCCAGGTAAGTATTTTTTTTAATATCAGGTGTGTAGCATGTGTGGGGGAGGGGGTGAAAGGGAATATGTGGCAAGTGTGTGGATCCTCCAACCTGTGAATGTTTTGTGTCATCCACAGATGTGCAGGAGGGTGCAGGGCCATCTGGCCTGACCGCACCAACCCCAGGACAGCAGCCTAATGAGGCCCCCCCAACAAGGCCGGAGTCCGCGGAGGAGGTTCAAGAGGAGGAGGAGAATCATGAGGAGGAGGAGAATCATGAGGAGGAGGAGTCCATGTCAGGCACTGGACGTTTGGTTTTTGAGGACTCTTCCCCTCTGGCTGGCAGCAGGCAGCCCTCCCTAAGGGGGAGCCCCCCCTCCTCCCCCAACATGGCTCCCCTCACAAGGGCCTCCCCTTCTCCCCGGCCACAAGCATTAGCTGGAGGCAGGATTTCATCCCAGAACACCAGGGGGTTGGCCGATCTCCTGCCCGCCTCTCTGAGAAGAGACCAGTTCCTCCAGACCCGCCATCTGGGACAGGTCAGCCAGACATTGGTGTGGATGGAGGAGAGCCTGTCCTCCATCAAGGATACGCTGGGGAACCTGGACTCCCACTCCCGGGCTTTCACAACCTGCCTAAATGACCTGCAGACTACATCAGCAGGCGTTGGGCAGGATGTGAGGGCCCTTACCCAGGCTATCCAGGCCAACACGGCAACACTTGGTGCTGCCCTGGACAGAATAGCCGTGGCCTTGGAGGGCAGGCCGCCAGGTGGGCAGAGATCAGGGGCTGCTCCTCCTTCCCCGGTTTTACCCCTCCCCCATGAGGCTCCCCTGAGAAGCCGGGGCCGTGGCCGGGGGCACCCCAGGCGTGGCTCACGTAAAGGGCATTAATATTTTTTTTCCCCTTTTTTTTTTTTTTGCTGGAAATTTTTTGCTTTTGCAGGTATTTTTTTTTTTTTTTGGGTTGTGAATGCTGTTTGAATGTGGGGGTGACATTCCTGCCGGAAAAGGGGTGTCACCCTCAATTTTGGTGGAGAAGGGTTCCCCAGGACCAGGGAGAAGTGATCCCCAGGTCCGTGTGAATGGTGTATGAATGTACAGTGACATAATTGGAGCCTTGGCGTGGCATTGCTGCTCACAAGTCCTGCATGGTGGACTGGTGCCAATCCAATTTGATGTGGATGTGGGGTGTGTGTGCTAGGGACCACAGTGTTGTGCATGCATGCATTCTCGTTGTGCCATGATTAATGTGTGTGTTTAACATGCAAAGATGCCCAATGTGAGCTGTCTCCTGGCTGCTCTACCCTCAGAAGACGGGGTAGCCTCGGTTAGGGGGGGATTGTCTGGTTCAGGGGTCAGGTCATCACGTAGGCCAATCTGCAGGCCCTTTCTTTCTTCGAAGTTGTGCAGCATGCAACATGCACCGATGATCTGGCACACAAAGTTTGGGGAATACAAGAGGGTACCCCCAGACTTATCCAGGCATCGGAAACGTGACTTCAGGAGGCCAAAGGTGCGCTCCACCACTGCTCGTGTTTGGGCATGTGCTTGATTGGATCTTTCCTCTCCTGGGGTTTGGGGGTTCCGGATAGGAGTCATGAGATGGGGTCCCAGTGGATATGCAGAGTCACCTGTAAGGGAAAAGACAGGGGGATGTTAGTCATGCATGTGCCCCTTGTGATGTGTGCATCATGGGAGGGGATAGTCATGCCTGACTCCCATGTCACTCACCAACCAGACAGGTATCCCCATACACGTTCTGATCGAATTCCATTCGGATGTGGCATTGATTGTATATGTAGCTGTCATGGCTGGACCCTGGGTGTTTGGCACGGACGTGCCATATGAGGCCTTGGGCATCGACTATCACTTGTACGTTGATGGAATGCCAATGCTTCCGATTGCGGTACATGTGCTCTGTCTCCTGGGGGGGGGGGGGCTGGAGTGCCACATGTGTGCAGTCAATGGCCCCCACAGTGCGTGGGAATCTGGCAATTCTGTAGAAATCTGTCATTGCCTTCAGTCGCAGCTCCTCAGTGGTGGGTTTGATGATTTGGTTGGCCATGCATCTGAGGATTGCAGGGACAACCTGGTGCACACATCTGCTCATGGAGGATTGTGACATCCCAGCCACCACTCCACTTGTACGCTGAAAAGAGCCACTGGCAAGGAAATGGAGTGTTGCCATGACCTTGACCAGTGGCTGCACTGCATGTGAGTGGTGTGTTGGGCTGGTGATGTCCTCCTGCAGGGTTGTGGTTAATTCCAGGATGACATGAGGGGTGAATCTGAAGATGAGAAACACCTCAGAATCACTCATGCCAAACAGGTCTATGCGGGTGCGGTATATCCTCTCCCGTGCCATCCTCCGTGCCATCCTCCGTGCCCTCATCCTTCTTTGTTCATCTAAAGTCAGTAGTATAGCTATGTGCGACGATGCCCCTGGCATGTTGGCATACAGATTGTTGTGCAACACGTGTGACTGCTGAGCTCCTCACTAAGGCCTCGTACACACGAGCGGGCAGATTTGTTCAAATCTGTCTGTCCGACAGATTTGAACAAATCTGTCTGCTGGGATTTTGGTTTGCTCGCGTGTACACACGAGCAAACCAAAATCCCCGCCAGCAGACGGCGCGCTGACGTGTCGTTGACGTGGCGGTGACGTTGACGCCGCCACGTCACCGCACCAGGAAGTAAAACACTTCCGCGCATGCGCCGAATCCATTCGGCGGCGGTGCAGCGGCGTGCGGGACGACATGTCTGCTGGTAAGTGTACTAACCAGCAGACATGTCGGGCGGACAGATTCCCACCCGATAGATTTCAAAGCATGCTTTGAAATCTGTCGGGTGGACAAATCTGTCTGCTCGGCCGTACACACGATTGAATCTGTCTGCTGAAACGGTCCAGCGGACCGTTTCCAGCGGACAGATTTGATTGTGTGTACGAGGCCTAACAGTGTTGCTTTATCTAACAAGTAGACTTTTTTTCTCTTTTTAGACCAGCTTTTATATGGTCTAATTTTAGACAGGACATTGTGCTGTTGCGCACATTGCGTCGCCTGTGCTGCCCCAACGTTCTTTTGTGGATCCCCGTAAGTCCCTCATTAGCATATTTGACTAGCAAATCAATGGTCTGTTTAGCGCACTTTTGCGCGGACGGATGCGCCAGTCTAACGAAATTACGCGGAAACAAAAAAAAGTAGATTTTTTGCGTATCTCGTTCTGGGGATGCCGTGCATCGAAACGCACGTGCACATTTCGACTTACGCACGCGCATCTCCTGTTGTGCAGGCGTAATCGCTCTGTGAATCTGGGCCAAAGTACCTAGGAGTCAAATTAGCTAACTCTCCCAAGAAGCTATACAGATTAAATTACATTCCCCTATTAGATGAAATAAAAGGCGGAATTAATAAAATCAAGAACCGGCCGATCTCCTGGTTTGGTAGGATAAATATAGTGAAAATGATATTAATTCCGAAAATTTTGTATTCATTTCAAATGGTCCCAGTTGCCTTACCACAGTCTTATTTTAGAATAATTAACTCCTTGCTATTGAATTATATTTGGAATAAAAAAAACACAGGATATCTTTCCAGGTTTTAAAACAAGAAAAGAAACAAGGGGGGCTAGCGGTTCCGGATAAAAGACAGTATTATAATGCTTCAGTAATCTCCCGTATAATAGAGTGGGCTAAAGAAAAGAACGATAAAAGATGGGTTAAGATTGAGAGTACACTGGCAGGGAGACAGTTAGGTAGAATAATGTGGAATCCACTAGTGATGAGCGGAATATGCCATATTAGATTTTGCGATATTTCGCGAATATTTCGAAGAATATTCGCGAATATTCGTTAATATTGAATATTCGTGATATTTTATAAAAAAAAAAAAATTGCGAAATTTCGCCATTTCGCAAATTTTTTTGGGATAAAATAGCACGAATATTCGATATTTACGAATATTCGCTATATTTTATAAAAAAAAATAAAAATAGCGAAATTTCGCATATGCGAAAGCGAAAATGATTGCGAAATTTCGCTATTTTTTTTTGGATAAAATATCACGAATATTCGCTATATTTTATAACAAAATAAAAATTGCGAAATTTCGCTAGTGCGAATGCGAAATTGATTGCGAAATTGATTGCGAAATTTAAAAAAATACGAATATTCGAAATAGCGAATATTCGCCGCGATATTCGAGTTATTCGCGAATACTCGAATATGCAATATTCGTATTGAATATTCGAAATGCGAATATTCGTGAGCAACACTAGAATCCACCACAATTTAGAAATTTACAGATAACTACACATGAAATCACATGGACAGCACTAAGGATTTGGGATAGTTAGGATTAGAACACAACTCGCCACTTATAGATTTAAAAGAAAATACATTTTTTGCACCAGGATTGAAAGGAGAGGGTGGGAACTGGATCAAAAATAGAACCCAGGTTAAAGATATTATTCAAAAGGGTAAATTAATGACACTTCACGAGATTAAAGCCAAGAGTGAATTCACAGGGTGGAATGAATGGCGATACCTACAGGTCTCCTTCTTCATCAGGAGTCTCCCGGGCCCATTACGGGAACAGAAGGAGTACACACTATTGGAACAGCTATGCTTGGCTAAAAGTTCAAAAGGGAACATCTCAAAAATATATAAATTCCTGATGAGGGCGGAGGAGCTGGGGCCGCTTAAGTATATTCAAAAATGGGAGAGAGAACTGGAAATTACTAGGGGGAAAACAACAGTAGAAAGAATAATCAACTTAACCCATTCCTCAGCAATTGATGTGAGAACGGCGGAGATGAATTATAAACTTATTACGGGATGGTATGCCACCACAGACAAAATTAGCAAATATAGGGAAGGGCAGTCGGCAGACTGCTGGAGAGGTTGTTCGACAAGGGGGTCAATGGCCCACCTCTGGTGGAACTGTCCAAGGACACAAAAGCTTCTGGGAAAAAAATCTTTCATTAATTAAGGTCATAACTGAAAAAGAGATGAAAGAAGATCCTTGGGTAGTGCTTTTCCATAGGGGAGTGGATTCTATAAAAGAATACAAAAAATCTTTGACACCCCACCTCCTTAACGCAGCAAAACTGTTGATCCCTAAAAAATGGAGGGAAAAGGAAAGCCCCCAGATCTGGGAGTGGATCGACTCGGTGGAGGACACCCACAGGAGGGAGGAGTTTAAACCCAGAGGGGAGGAGGATAGGGTGGATATACGAGACAAGTGGAGTGCATGGAAAGAATTAAAAAAAACTTGGAGTTTTGCAGAAAATCCAAGAGGGTCGTGAGATGGAAGGGAGGGAACAGGACCAATATTCCGGGGCGACACTTGGGGGGGGGGGAGTGGAATCACAAATGGAGGGAGGGAGGGGGGAGGGAGGGGGGTAATGGGAGGAATATCCACTAGTATTGTATCCTTTGGCTAGAATGAAAAAAAAAATTCCGCCTGTTTATAAGGTGGGAGATCTAGTCTGGCTCTCCACCAGAAACGTACGCCTTAATACACCTTCGAAAAAACTTAGTCAACAATTCACTGGACCTTTTCCAATATCACATGTGATAAATCCTAACGCTGTTAAACTAATTCTACCTCCTGATTGGAAAATACATCCTTCCTTTCATGTTTCACTCATCAAACCATTCATACCAAACCCCTTCCCCAACAGAGATTCACGTCCCCCACCTACGGTTGACATTATGGGGGAGACCGAATATGAAATTGAGAAAATCCTGGATTCCAGGAAAAGGGGCTCTACTATCCAGTACTTGATACGTTGGAAAGGTTACAGTCAACTTGATGACTCCTGGGAAGAATCTTTACACCTCCATGCTCCCCGCCTCATCAGACAATTCCATCGAAGATATCCTAATCGGCCAGGTCCTAAAAGGAGCACCGATGGTGCCCCCTTGAGGAGGGGAGTATGTAACGCCACTGGCGTTATCCTGTGTAAAACGAGCACAACCATATCTTTCCCAAACAGCTGCGCTCCTCTCTTCTCTCCATCTGCGTCACTTCTGGCGCGCCGGGGTTTGCGTTCCACGCTGGAACGCGGAAGTGCGTCCCAGCGTGCAGCGCCTTCTCCTGCACTGCACGGCTTATTTAAACCCCCCCAGAATGACAGCAAGGTATTCCGCTATTCTGTTCGGCACCCGCTATCACCTGGGACTCCACGCCACACCCGAACCCTTCCACCGTGTGGCCACAGACCCCACGTCCAGGAAGGACATCAGCACCCTCTGCAGCCAAGGCACACCAGGCTCCTCACTGAGCCTCTAACTTACACTACAACAAGGGACCTTACTTTCAATCTGCCTCAGACTCTCTGGAAGTTACCAACGCAGCTCGGATCAACCTGATCACATATCAACAGAACCGCAAGTATATGCAATAAACCATTACAAGACTTCTGGGATCCCATCCCAGTGATTATCTATGGGAGTATATATTTACTAGATCTATTGCTGTCAAGGTTAACTCATTCTATGTTATAGTCTTAGCCATCCTCAGTTATTTTATGTTGAACTAGTACTAAGAACATTCACCTGTAGATGCCAGAGTATGCTCACCTCTCATTTTGCTGAATAACCAGGAGATACTTTCTTTATTGTTCTTTTTATTTTCTTATGATGCTCATGAACGGATGAGCTCCTATGAAAGACTTGATTTACAAATAGAGGTTGTGATGAATTAAACCCTAGACTCTTTGATTATACAAGAGAGTGAAGTAGTGGTTTTAACTGAGAAACCTCCGCAGCTGAGAATCCATCAAGTTTAACCTAATTGTTAGCGTGAACGTAACATAACCTCACCCCTATAATAGAACACCTGTACTCATCGATCCTTCCCCGACTGCTATATTTAGATAGAGCTATCCCAATTAACATAAGGAACGACCACCTGTAATCTCTTCAAAGGAAAGTCATCAAATTTATTTGGGGAGGAGCAGGACACAGTTTGCCCTGCAACACCCTTTTCCGACTGAGAATGCTATGGTATTTCCAAGAAACAAGACTAGCACAACTCTCCACGGTCTATTCCAAATCTAAAAAAACAGACTGAATACAAATAAAGAGAAAGGCTGCCCCCACTTACACCTTTGACTACTTTCTATGGGTCCAGCATGCGTCATTAGGAAGTGGGTCTGACACTAATGTTTGTAGCTTAAATAGTGAACCAATCCCCATTTCTATGAGCTAAAATCTCCTTTATGACTAAATATCATGGATTATGTCTCAGCAGAAGTTGACCAGCGTTTTGCTAGACTCAAAATTTCAGTTTGAATCTACCTGGGAACCCTGGGCCCAACATATGGGTATTGCTCTCATCCCCGGGGTACAGACATAACAAACATGCATCTCTACCCAACCTTCAGCTCGCATCCTGTTGACTGGCTTCTCTCCCTCTCCCTCTCTTCCCCTCTCTACTCTGTTGCCCTCCCCTTCTCTTGTACACTATGGCCCTCTACTACAATCGAAATGACCTTGTAGACTTAGTACCTCTAGGTCCTTAGGGCAAAGCCCCCCCCCCCTCAGGGCATATAGGCTAGGTACCTAATCCACTCTACCATGTGCAAAACTCATTGCCTATCTATGGTAAAGGTCACACTCCGGGTGCTCGGGGGTGATTTTCCGGGCACAGTATGCTCCCTTTCAGGGTACTGGGAGGGCCTCACCAGGCTTCGGGAACCGGTATTCTAGCAGCATGAGTGCTCTGCGGAGATTGCAGTACCGCCTTAGAATTTTAAGCCTTATTATACCTTAACTGTTTTTCTTATCTGTAAGAATGTAGGCTCTTTCAAAGCCTCATAAGAATTTTGTATTTCATGTATGTCTGTTATTAAACAAATACAAATCTTTGAAAGAAAATGTGTAATTTATAATTATCTTTAGTTGCTGGCAGAATAACTCATTAACTGTGACATCTTCACTTCACTTCACTTAAAGTGTAAGTTCACCTTTACAGAAAAACCTGTAGGGTGAACTTGACCTGCAGCACAGCGATCTCCTGTTCTGAGCCCTGCTATAGCTAGGTCACGGGTCCAGGGCTTCTAAATCCCCTAGGCATTTATGCATCTTCCTCCCCACTGAGAGGATGGTCTACGCTGGTTCTAATTGGTCAGTGTCAATTAGAATGCTCCTAAACATACATCCTGATGGGGTAAATTTTGGAAATGAAGCTCTGGGATTTCTAAGCCCTGGACCCGTGACACGGGTATAACAGGGCTCAGAATGGGATAACGCTGTGCTGCAGGTCATCGGGACTGGGGGCGGTGAGAAGAGGGTCCTGTGTAAGTTCACCTTACAAATTTTTCTGTAAAGGTGAACTTATCCCTTAAAGAGAGCAGCAGTAGAGTGTAGGTCAGGGAGTACTGGGTGTTTTAGGACCATTACAGCAAGACAGGTTAAAATGAATGCAATGAAAGTAAATCTGATAGAATCGAATCTGATGGATTTTTTCGTTCGGATATCCGATTAAGCTGACTTTCATCAGTCTTGCCTACACACCATCAGTCAAAAATCTGACCGTGCCAAAATGCGGTGACACAAAACACTATGACGTGCTGAGAAAAAATAAGTTCAATGCTTCCGAGCATGCGTCAACTTGATTCTGAGCATGCGTGGATTTTTGACCAATGGACTTCCACTCAGACGATCGTTTTTTTCAATCAGTTTTTTTATCCATAGGAAAAATTTAAAACATGTTCTATTTTTTTTACTGATGGAAAACAAACCGATGGGGCCCACACACAATCGGTTTGTCCCATTAAAACAGTCTATTGGTCCGTTTTCATTAGACAAACCGAGCTGGTGATTTGATACAAGCTGTTTTTATTGTTATTTCTTGTAAGTGTAACTTTTTAGGGGGGCTTTTTTAATAAATTCAAAAGCAGAGAACACTTTTGTTTCATGTCCTTAACCCCTGGATAAGTGGAATTGATTATTAAAAAGTGAATGGAGGAAGGTGGTGTTTTGAGACACAGAGGTGCAGTCTGGAGACTGTAAAGCCGCGTATACACGATCGGTTCAAACCAATGAAAATGGACTGAAGATCGTTTTCATCGGTCCAAACCGATCGTGTGTAAGCCCCATCGGTCCATTATCCTTCGTCCAAAAACAGATAGCTTGCTATAAAATTGAAATGATGGACGGCTAACCGATAGGTCAAAACCGATCGTTAGTACGCACGAGCATCGGTTAAAAATCCACGCATGCTCAGAATCAAGTCGACGCATGCTTGGAAGCATCCAACTTTGTTTTTTTCATCACGTCGTTGTGTTTTAAGTCACTGCATTCTGACACGATCGGTTCATGAACCGATGGTGTGTAGGCACATCAGTCCGTCAGTCAGCTTCATCGGTGAACCGATGAAAACGGTCCATCCGTTCTCATCGGATGGACCGATCGTGTGTACAGGGCTTAGGAATTGCTACCATTGGTAAAGTGGACTGATCGTGGTGGCCACAAGGAGTGATCTGTCTATGAGTTTTATACTCATCCTTGAGGTGAGCAGGCATTTTAGCAGGTGGTGGTGTGCACTGAATATTGGATCCATTTAAATTGGATTTTTCACAGCGGTGACAGCTTTGGAAACCTACACATGAACTGTTTTTTATCATTTATTTTCTTTTTTAAGTATTTTTTTAAGGAATGTTTAATTACTTGTTTATATAAGATGTATAGATACGTAGCGCTGCACTATTTTCACAAAATTAAACTTAGGTGTCTGTCTCAGCTTGGCTGTGCTGTGGGCTCATTCTGTTGTTCCTGGGGTGCTCTTTCCACCCTAGGACGGTAGGTGGCAGCAGTAAAGTCAAGGTTTGGGTGCTCTTCCCCAGCAGCCAATCAGGAGGGTTGAGCCTCACTGTGCATGCTGGTGGAGGGTATTTATGGGGCAGACACCATTGCTCTGGGTTCTTCTTCTTCGGAGTGCGGCACCCACCTTTAGAGTGACTGTACCACGGCGCCACGGCGTTATGGCCTAGCGGGCCGGGGCATGCGTGCCATCCGGTGTTCCTGGTTCTGGGACCATGTTGGTCTGGAACATTTGAGCTGTGGCAGGGAGCCCAATAGTCGACTGGGTTCTCAATCCTGAAGATCCCAAGCGGTATAGCTGTTCGGTTAGGAGTCCATCTGAGGAGAGCCAATGAGAGGCTGGCGATCCAATAGGGTCTCGACAAACAACCGGGGATCGAGGTACCAGGACACCTGAGAGGCTGGTCACCTGTCAGTCGGTACCTGAAAGCAACTGGAAGGAGATCCAGGCATAATTCTATCAATGAGGTGCAGCAGCCGCACGTGCAGTGGAGTGACGTATGCCTACAGCGTGCGAGAAAAATAACTTGAGTGGGAGGAGTTAACCACCCCTGCGTGAGACGTGTTTGGCGCCAAAGGACAGAGTGATTGCCCGCCCACGAGAGAGAGTCATGCAACCATGTTTGTGCCACAATGTCGTTTGAAAGGCTGAGACCCCCGATGTCTGTACCGGGAGCCAACCCGATGCCTGCTGCCACCGGAATCCCCCTAACCGATACAGGGATCCAAATGAGGACTCAGGGAAAGTTTTTCCTATTCTCCAGTGGTAGCGTGGAGGCCCTCGGACTGTCCTGCCCCCGCTGTTCGGAGCTGGCTGTCTGGATCCTTCCGTTTGGCTGCATCTCTACCAAGTACCCAGCTAGGCCCAGCTATGCTGGCTGGGGCCTATGATTCTAAAGGGGATCCCAAACTGTCCATCCAAGTGGGGGAGGCTGCTTAACAAAGGAAACCGGGGGAGGACCTGCACTGAAGGAGACAAAGCAATGCAAGCTAATGTCTCGGGATAGGCCTGGTGACTTTGTTAACAAGGGATCCACTACTCTATTTGTCTTACAGTCCGCCGGGTCGGCTTAAAGGTTCTTCTACTGTAAGGTTGGAAGTTAAAATCCTGTGGCAGAGGGTTCCTGGCTATCCATTTCTTGTTCTCAGACAGTCTGTGGCAGAGACTGTTCTCATACTGTTCGTGCATCATTCTGGCTGCTAGGCCATGTGAGAGGAGCCTATCTGGGTGAGAAATACCCACTCAAGGGAGAGTGGTGAATATTGGGACTTAGCTTTTTTTGTGCATTCTGTACCTTGTACCTGAACCTTTCCCTTCTCTCTATACGCTCTACTTCCTTCACAAGTTTGAGCAGCAAAAATAAAATCCGAAAGTTAAAGGTTTTACATCTTGTGTGGTCATTGCAATTCCTACAGATTTTCTTCCCTGGACAACGAACTGAGGCCACGTACAGACGAGGAGACATGTCCGCTGAACATGTCCGACGGACCGTTTCCAGCGGACATGTCTCCTCGGATATTTGGTCTGATGGCGTGTACACACCATCGGACCAAAATCCCCTCGGACGGATAAAGCAGTGACGTGGCGGTGACGTTGACGCCGCCACGTCACCAATCCAGGAAGTAAAATACTTCCACGCATGCGTCAAATCCATTCGACGCATGCGGGAGATTTATGTCCGCTGGTTAGGCATACTAACCAGCGGACATGTCCGATGGACAGGTCGACGGACAGGTTTCCAGCGGACAAAGGTTTCCAGCGGACATGCTTTGAAATTTGTCCGCTGGAAAAACCTGTCCCCTAGGTCGTACACACGATCGGATATGTCTGCTGAAACTGGTCGGTGGACCAGTTTCAGCGAACATATCCGATCGTGTGTACGCGGCCTTAGAGGTAATGTGCAAAACCCAAATCTAACCAGCAGCTCCTACGGGGGTAGTGCCTAATATATATGCAATAAAAAAGAAAACAATTTAAAGACAGTGTTCTAGTCTTGTACATAATAATAAAAAATAAAAAAAACGAAGAGGTACAATGCTAATAGAGTTCTTTCCACACAGACTCAATACTATAATTGCCTCTTAAAGTATAGCTGCCAAAGAATGACTTAAATATGTGAACTTTTGTTAAATAACTTTTCAGGAGTCTGTTTTCAATTTGATGAGTCTATTTCTCAGTGCAAAAAAGCAATAAAATGAAAACCATTGTGATCCAAGGGTGTGAATATTTTTCATAAACACTGTATTTTGATTCTACCCTTTTCTGGTTTAACTGGAGTGTATCTTTAATTCGGCAAATAAATATAGAAACATTTTTCTGAAAAGGTTAATCAAAACAAAATTTTATTCAGCCCCCTCTAAATGAGATTCTTAAAATTCCAGATGTAATGTAGCATAATATTTGACAAGTTATTGTAAATTGCAAGGTGCATGCATAATTAGAGTGGAGCTGTCCCAAGTTGTACATAATTACAGTTCTGCAGAAAAGTTCAGTTGGGTGGAGTTGAGAAGCCCTGGCCTGTAAAATCTCAGGTTTATGATAAGAATACAAGGTTTTCAGGAGGAGGGTTTTTATAGAAAACGGTACATATCTCTATATAAGTGTAAATGAATATGTATATATATATATATATATATATATATATATATATATATATATATATATATTGTACAGGACACCAGGGATGGGTCCTGGATGGACGCTACATAGCGCCAATTTTTGGAATCTGGTCCCTTTAAGCACTGGTTCAGGAGGTCACCCAAAGGGGGTGAGAGGTTCCGGACAGATAAAATGGATCCAGAGAGGATGGGCTTAAAGTCCTCTCTGTCTTCTTTTAATGATATTTGGGGGTCCGGGATTTCGGAGGCTCTGAAGCGACAATTGGGAGGGAAGAGAGCCTCCCCTTCTGACCCCTGGCTTCAGGCACACAAGGGGTTAACCACTTCCAGGAAGTGAGTTAAAAGGAAAGGAAGTCCTGACAGAGGGTGGAGTAGTTTTGGAAGTGAAGCTGTGTCTGCAGGGAAGGACTGGAGGACTTCTTACTAAAACGTATGTGCCTTTCTTTTGGTTGTTTTGCTGTGCTGAAGAGAGACTTATCTAATTTATGCTGGAAACAAGCAGGACTTTTGTTGTGACATTTTTGTGCTGAAGAAAGCATTATTTTGTTTTGTTTTGTTTTGTTCACCAATAAAGACCCTTTGCTTTACTGACACGGTTTACGCACTTGTCTCGCTGAGCTAAAGAACCCCCAAAGTTCACAACTGGTGTCGAATGCGGGCAAAGTGCATTTGCAGGCGCAAAAACCGTTTAAAAACTGACATTTAAAGAGACAGTGTACTTATGGCATGTCTTGGGTGAAGTCAGCCCAGACATTACAAACAGCACGCAACGACATGGAAGAGGTCATTAGGGCTTTGGCACAAGCCACCGTGACCCAGCAGCAAGCCACCGTGACCCAGCAGCAAGCCACCGTGACCCAGCAGCAAGCGTCAGCGGACGCCAACCGTCGCCTTGAGGAAGCGATGGGTCAGCAGCAGCAGGCCCTGGCACAGGCTATAGCTGCGCAGCAAGAAAACACACGGCTGCTAGCCGCCCAGTTTACAGCCCAGCAGGAGTCCACTCAAGCACAGGTGGCTGCCTTGCAGGAGGCAGTACAGCGGCTGGCTCAGGGACAAGAGCAATCGGCCGTTGCCATTAGCAACCCAGTGTCTGTTAGAGCCAGCCATTTCTTGCAAAAACTAACACCCAGCTTTCTGACCACCTTTGGAAGGATAGCAGAGAGAGAAGCATGGCCCCGGGACCAATGGGCCGGCATTATATCCCCTTTTCTCACTGGTGACCCACAAAAGGCCTATTTTGACCTCCCAGCTGAGCACATCAAAGACTATGAACGTCTAAAAGCCGAGATCCTGGCCCGCCTGGGGGTGACCACAGCTGTCCGGGCTCAAAGGGTGCATCGCTGGCGGTACAAATCGGACCAACCACCCAGGTCCCAAATGCACAAACTAATTCAGTTAGTTAAAAAATGGCTGCAGCCGGAGAAGTTGTCAGGTCCACAAATGGTGGAACGGGTGGTGATGGACTGGTACCTACGGTCCCTACCAGATGACCTACAACGCTGGGTAAGCCATGGAAACCCTACTAACGCTGACCAGCTGGTCGAGCTGGTCGAACGGTACACCGTGGTGGAGGACCTGCTTGGGCCTGCCAAGCGTCGGGAACTCATGCCAAGGACACCCAGACCAGCCACTACCCCGAGGAGAGAAGCCTGGCCAGATGTTGGCGTCCGCAGATCTACACCGTCTGCCATAGAACCACGGAGGTCGGTTCCTGTGCCAAAGATGGAAGACATTCAGTGTTGGCGATGTCGGTCCTGGGGGCATACCCGGGCACAGTGCCCGCTCCAGGAGGAGCCTATGGATTGCGGGGCTGCCCGAAGAAGCTCTTTCTATGCGCAAAGAGCGTGTGCCACGCATCTTGACCTGACTTCCGGACAGTTCGAGTGTGAAGTGTGGGTAAACGACCTTCCGGCCAGGGCTCTACTGGACTCTGGTAGCATGGTCACGCTGGTACATGCCCGGGTACTTGGAAGGATTGGTCCAGTAACTAAGACCCTACGGGTAGTGTGTATCCATGGGGACACCAAGGAGTACCCCTTGGTCTCAGTAACTGTGTCCTATGGTCAAACCTCGATTACCCAGGAGGTTGGGGTGGTAAAAAGCCTGATACATGATATCATAGTGGGGCGGGACTGTCCAATATTTTTGGAATTATGGAACCAGGTACAGACGGGTCTGCCAGGAGAACTAAGGACACTGGGTTCGGAAGGGACAGAGTCTGGGGGATCCGGGCCTGAAACCTCCACAACACACCCCTCTAATGTAGAGAGACTTGTTAGTGATAATGACGTTGCAGAAAATCTTAGTTCTAATAATATTAGTTCGGTGTCTGGTCTGAAAACCGAGTTGACCTCTGAGGGGGGGGGGAAGTCTCCCCGTTACAAGTCATGCTGGGGGAGGATGACGAGGAGCTTACCCCGGTTGAGGAGGGTGAGGGGGAAACATCCCAAAGGCCAGTGCATCCAGACCTGGACGTACCCAGGGGTGCGTTTGGCACCGCCCAGTTACAGGTCCCTACCCTGGTCAATGCTCGAGAGCAGGTTTCTGTCATTGATGGGGTTTCACAGATACCAGATGCAGACCAGAGGTTTCCTCATTTTGCATTAAAGGGGGACCTAGTCTATCGTGTGGTTGAGAACCGAGGGGAACCCATAGAACAGTTGCTGGTCCCTCAACCTTATAGGCAGATGCTCCTTGATCTAGCCCACAACGATGCACTAGGAGGACACCTGGGGGCGGAGAAAACGGAGGCCAGGATAACCGACCGGTTTTACTGGCCAGGGGTGAAGGCTGAGGTTAAAAGATATTGTGAGTCTTGTCCTGTTTGCCAGTTAACTGCCCCGGTGCCTCGCTATAGAAACCCCCTAGTACCCTTGCCAATTATTGAGGTCCCGTTTGAGCGGATCGCTATGGATCTTGTAGGACCCCTGGTAAAGTCAGCAAGGGGGCACCAATACATATTGGTCATCCTGGACTACGCCACTAGATACCCAGAAGCAGTCCTGTTGAGAAAAACGTCCTCTAAGGCCATTGCCCGGGAGCTATTTCAAATGTTCTCACGAACTGGGTTCCCCAAGGAAATATTAACGGATCAGGGCACCCCTTTTATGTCAAAGGTGATGGCGGACTTGTGCAGGCTGTTTCAGATTAAGCAGCTGCGGACGTCCGTCTATCACCCGCAGACCGATGGCCTAGTTGAGAGGTTTAACAAAACTCTGAAGTCTATGTTAAAAAGAGTCGTCCAGAAAGACGGGAAAGATTGGGATATGTTGCTCCCTGCCCTATTGTTCGCTATCCGGGAGGTACCACAGGCATCCATGGGTTTCTCACCATTTGAGCTAGTGTACGGACGGAGGCCCCGGGGGTTGCTTGATCTGGTAAAGGAAACATGGGAAAGTGAGTCCTCCCCGCACAAAACCGTGGTGGAACATATTTCTCAAATGCGAGAAAGGGTGGCTAAAGTGATGCCGCTGGTAAGAGAGCACATGCAGAAGGCTCAGGATGCCCAAAGAAGGGTATATAACCGGTCGGCTAAAGTGAGACAGCTCCAAGTAGGTGACAGGGTAGCTGTCCTAATACCAACGGTAGAAAGCAAGTTCTTGGCCAAGTGGCAAGGTCCGTTTGAAATAGTGGAGAAAGTGGGTGAGGTAAACTATAGGGTACACCAACCAGGGAAAAGAAAACCCTACCAAATGTATCACATAAAAAAAAAACATGTCCGCAGTGGTGGCGGTACAGTCAGGGGACCAGGTAGGGATCGACATGGTGCAGGTTGCAGTTACCCTAACTAGGCCCCAAACCCAGCAAGTAAAAGAGTTTCTGCAAAGAAATAGGGACATGTTTTCAGGGTTGCCAGGACTCACCAACGTCATCGAGCATGACATTGTGACCGAGCCCAAGGTGACAGTCCGGCTTAAACCCTACCGTATCCCAGAAGCTCACAGGGTGGCGGTGTCTGGAGAGGTGAAAAGGATGCTTGAACTTGGGGTCATCGAAGAGTCGCAGAGCGAGTGGTCCAGTCCGATCGTATTGGTGCCCAAACCCAATGGTACTCTACGCTTCTGCAACGACTTTAGAAAACTCAACGAGGTCTCCAAGTTCGATGCATACCCCATGCCACGGGTAGATGAGCTGATTGAGAGGTTGGGTCCTGCCAGGTACATCACCACACTGGACCTCACAAAAGGTTACTGGCAGATTCCCCTAACCAAAGAGGCCAGAGAGAAAACAGCTTTCTCTACCCCCAGTACAAGAGAATGCCGTTTGGGTTACACTCCGCCCCCGCCACATTTCAAAGGGCCATGGACAAAACTCTGCGTCCCCACCAACGGTATGCCTCCGTTTACCTGGATGACATTGTCATTTTTAGTACGGATTGGGATTCCCACCTTCCCCGAGTACAGGCAGTGGTAGACTCCTTGAGAAGGGCAGGGTTCACCATCAATCCAGAGAAGTGTGCGGTTGGGGTGGAGGAAGCCAAGTATCTTGGATACATTGTAGGTAGAGGGTTAGTGAAGCCCCAAATGAGCAAAGTAGAGGCTATACAGGGCTGGCCCCGCCCCCTAACAAAGAAACAGGTCAGAGCATTTTTAGGCCTAGTTGGGTACTACAGGAGGTTTGTCCCCAACTTCGCCACCATTGCGGCACCTCTGACTGACCTCACCAAAGGCCGAAAGTCCGTCATGATCAAATGGAATGCCGAGGCTGAAAAGGCATTTCAAATGCTTAAGACGGCACTGTGCCAGGACCCGGTGCTTGTAGCGCCGGACTTTTTTAAGGACTTTATAGTGCAGACAGATGCCTCAAGTGAAGGGCTAGGAGCAGTTCTGTCTCAAGAAATCAACGGAGAGGAGCATCCAATAGTTTTCCTTAGTAGGAAACTGACGCCAGCTGAGAAAAACTATGCGGTGGTGGAACGCGAATGTCTTGCCATCAAGTGGGCTTTGGACTCCCTACGGTATTTTCTCCTAGGCAGGAAGTTTCGCCTCATATCAGACCATGCTCCTCTTACGTGGATGAGACAGAACAAGCACACCAATGCCAGGGTAACTAGGTGGTTTCTGTCTCTGCAGGAGTTCAACTTTGGGTGGAGCACAGACCCGGGAAACAGCTTCAGAATGCCGATGCCCTCTCCCGAGTCCACTGTATGATGGCGAGTGGTGCCTCCAACAACTCCGCGTTGAGGCAGAGGGGGGGGGATATGTACAGGACGCCAGGGATGGGTCCTGGATGGATGCTACATAGCGCCAATTTTTGGAATCTGGTCCCTTTAAGCACTGGTTCAGGAGGTCACCCAAAGGGGGTGAGAGGTTCCGGACAGATAAAATGGATCCAGAGAGGACGGGCTTAAAGTCCTCTCTGTCTTCTTTTAATGATATTTGGGGGTCCGGGATTTCGGAGGCTCTGAAGCGACAATTGGGAGGGAAGAGAGCCTCCCCTTCTGACCCCTGGCTTCAGGCACACAAGGGGTTAACCACTTCCAGAAAGTGAGTTAAAAGGAAAGGAAGTCCTGACAGAGGGTGGAGTAGTTTTGGAAGTGAAGCTGTGTCTGCAGGGAAGGACTGGAGGACTTCTTACTAAAACGTATGTGCCTTTCTTTTGGTTGTTTTGCTGTGCTGAAGAGAGACTTATCTAATTTATGCTGGAAACAAGCAGGACTTTTGTTGTGACATTTTTGTGCTGAAGAAAGCATTATTTTGTTTTGTTTTGTTTTGTTCACCAATAAAGACCCTTTGCTTTACTGACACGGTTTACGCACTTGTCTCGCTGAGCTAAAGAACCCCCAAAGTTCACAATATATATATATATATATATATATATATATATATACAGTGTATATATATAAGAAGGCCAGTATGGTGGCCTGAGTTTATGGGAGGAGCCCGGAGGGTATTTAAGCAGCCCACTCACACATGCTCTTTGTCGGTTCAGTGTGCAGTACTACATGTCACTGGGCCGACTCTTCCCAGCTCACCTCATGTCCGTGAGTCTGCGCATTCAATCGCATTCGACACCCTCCCGCCCTTCCCTTTTTCAGGGCACTTCTCAGCATATCCTTCTTCAATTAACTACCCATTACTTACTTTGGGTATGCCCCCTTTTCTTGGCATACTGACCAGACCACCAAGGCACACTTCAGGTCTATTTATGTTGTAAGTCTTGTCGCGTGTTTATGTGATCCACATCACTCTCAGTCAGAGGGCCACGACCATAAATATATATCATGTTAATATGATTTCAAAAGTAGTTTTCAAGTGCAGTTTTTACTAAAATAATACGTTGTGGTTCTGTCATAAAGGATCTTGTTCAGACACTTCCCGTTGAAGGGTGACAATGTTCTATACTTGTTTCACAATTGTGCTCTTATTGCGGTCACCCTGGCAAGCAGGCTTCTGATGGAGACTATAAACCAACACAAATTATGCAGGCATAGCTCACTGTAGTCACCAAAGGCAAAGGATGAAAAAAAGCTAAAAACCCTTTTTTTTCAATATGTTACTTGGTTTTTGATGTATGGTCTAAGGCACCCTAGGGGAAATTGTACCTCCTGTGGTTCTGGTCCACCTTGGAGAGAGGTCCCCAGGGCTTTGGCTTTCACCCCTTCAATTAGTGGATGGGGAGGAGTGCCTTCCCCTCCAGACACCTCCTTTTCTTGATGTACCAATCATTCACTTCTCCATTAGTTCTACATGATGTTACCCCAACTATATACATGTACCCTTCCATTTCCATAGCCACATCTTTCTCTTTCATCCCCACACACCCCCCCTAACTAGGAAATGGTTTGCACCTTTCATGGCCCCCTGATGCCTGGCGGTTAGTTTGATTTCCCCTCCATCCTCCCCCACTTCCTTGCTCTGATTGCCCCCTCCCTGCTTCCCAGTTCTATTGGCTTCTGTGCAGAAATATGCAGCGTACACATGGTCGTTTTTTATGATGAAATAATACGACGTTTTAAAAAATTAAATTCAAAATGATCGTGTGTGGGCAAAACGTCGTTTTAAGTCTTCTGAAAGACAACAAAAAAAAAATTCGAACGTGCTTCAATTTTTTATGTCGTTTTTAAGAATGTCATTTTTTGTGTCATAAAAAATGAACGTGTGTACGCTAAAACGACATTTAAAACAATGTTTTTAAACCCACGCATGCTCAGGAGCAAGTTATGTCGCGAGCTTGAATGGAACAGAGTGCCATTGTACATGTTGTACGTAACTGCGCTTTGCAAGAGCATTTCCAGAAAATTATGGTGTATAGGCAACGTAGTTTTTTAAAATGAAGTTTGAAAAACGTTGTTTTTTTCATGAGACAAAAAACGACCGTATGTACACGGCATAAGGAAAACGTTTCAACTTTTATCTCATCACCAATTTCTTTCTATGGTAGTATCTATAGCTACTATACATGGTATTTCCAATCACGCTAAGGTTTATTTCTACAGTATATGATGTTATGTACTATTTCAAAGTGATGAGTATACTCACTCCCGTTCATTTACTTCCTGAACACTTTGGCATATTTGTTATGGTCCTAAAAAATCCAATAAAGCTTATTAAAAAAAAAAAAAATTGTTTTATAAAAAAATAAAAATAAATAAGTAAACTTATTTATTATATGCAGTGCTTAATGCTCCTCTCTATTATAGTAAAAGGGGCTTGTAGTGTTCTCCAAAACTCAGAGGAGCACTAGCTGGATTGATTAGAAATCCAATTCTCTACGCATTCACTTAACAAATGGGGAAAAAAAAGCAAATGCTGGCTCTAAGCTAAGTACTATCAAACAGCAATTCCAAAGAATAAATCGTTTTCTAAATAAGTCCAAACAAATACATAAGAAAGACAGGTTTAGATTCATATGGTTGAGTTTGTACCAGTTTGCACCAGAACATCTTGAACAGCCAACAAGTTCTACCGAACATGCAAACTCTATTAAAGTCTGTGGATCGTGAACATTTAAAATTAAACTAAAATGAAAATTCAAAAATTCTTATTTTAAAGGTGACCTGGGTACTATCAGTGATTTAATGACATCTAAAGTGAAACAATAAAAATGTAATATTCCAGGCACTTATGTACCTTCCCGCCCAGACCAATTTTTAGCTTTCAGCACTCTCACACTTTGAATGACTGCCACACTGTATCCAGACTACATTTTTATAATTTTCTTTTCACAAATTAAGCTTTATTTTGGTGGTATTTAATCACCACTGTTTTTTTTTGTTTTTTTTTGTGATATAAGCGAAAAGATTTTGAAAATTTTGAAAATGTTTAGTTTCTATTGTAAAACTTTGCAAATTAGTCAAAATGTGCCAAAATTTACACTGCTACATATCTTTGGTAAAAAATAACCCAAATTAGTGGATATTATTTAGTCTGTGTGAAAGTTATAGAGTCTACAAGCAATCACTGAAAATGTATCACATCTGATCACACCTGATGTATTGAAGGCCCATTTCATTTCTTGAGACACTAACAAGCCAGGAAAGTACAAATACCCCCCAAATGACCCCTTTTTGGAAAGTAGACATTCCAAGATATTTACTAAGAGGCATTGTGAGTTTTTTTAAGTTATAATTTTTTCCCACAATTTTTGGGAAAATTAAAAAATATATGTTTTAATTTTTTTACACAAACTGGTCACATTATTAACAGGTTATTTCTCTCACACAGCATATGCATAATTGCAACTACACCCCAAAATACATTCTGCTACTCCTCCTAAATATGGCGATACCACATGTGTGAGACTTTTACACAGCTTGGCCATATACAGAGGCCCAACATTGAAGTAGCACCTTCAGGTGTTCTACAAGCAGAAATTGCACATCTCATTTCTCAACCACCTATTACACTTTTGAAGGCCCTGGAGCAGAAGGATAATGCTAAATGTGGGGCAATCGCGGGACTGTGAGTCTTTGCCTTCGTAGATCCGGAATGTGAACACCTGTCCAGTGGCTCAATCACATAATTTATTTAAATAGGGAAATGGGAGGGGTAACAAACCCCGGGACTTTAAAGGTGTCAAAATCTATTTCGCAATAAATCAAAATAGATATGTAAAAGACAAAATTTATTGTTTTGACATATAAAAATTAATTTTAATTCTCAACAACAACAACATTTGGTCCCACAGGACCTGAGTGGCTCAGATAAGAGCCCCATGAACCTATATGAAAGATGCCCAACATGTTTCGCTCGATTGGAGCTTCATCAGGAGGACATACAGGAAATACTGAAAATTAAGAAAAAACAATATCATAAGGAATAAAGCATACATTAATTATTCATTACAAGTTCGTTAAAAAGAATACATTGATTTCAAAGAAATATAATTTATTTAATTTCAACCCATACCTGGCTCTCTTGCTTGGTATATACTGCTTGAAGTGAAGTCGGCCAGTGAAATGTAGGGACTCGTCCACACAAATTTTATGGTCTGGGATGAAAATGTCTCTAAATCGCTGGGAAAGGGAATTAATTAGGGGCCGTATTTTGTACAATTTATCGTGGTTGGGATGATCTCGTGGAGGGCACTGTCAAATGTAATTGAAGTGGAGAAAACGCAAAATCATATTTTGAACGTAAGGCCCAAAGATGATTTGAATTAGTCCAGTGTTAGACGTCGCCACTGGAACATGCGGGCGTAGGAAGAATTGGGGTTGGCAGCAATAAATTGTGATGCATATAGATTAGTTTGATCCACTATATTCTGCAGCAAATCTTGTGGGAAAAATAAACAAAAATAATCGAATTGAGAAAAATTCATAATGTCGGGCTGCACACCTGGCTGTGCGGTGAAAGGGAGGATGATAGCAGATCCTGAGTTGGCAGGCAAACATAAGGGTTTTGCCAGGGCATCGGGAAGGTAGGACTGGGGGTGGATTCTTTGGGTTGGGTGTGTATTTCCAGTACTTGTACTGAGCTGCTGCTCTTCCTGGGGTCTGGCGCTGCTGGTGGTGGGCAGATCTCCTGATCTTGGTCCTGATCTCATTCTTTTGGGAGGGATGGTTTCCTCTGTGGACTCGGATTATGATCCACTATCCTCCACTGGCTCGTATTCCGAACCAGAATTGGATGATGGGAGCTCCCCGCTGCTCTCGTCATCCGACATGGTAATGATGGCATATGCCTTCTCAGGTGTGTAAACCCTTTGGGACATAATGGCAGTGCTTATTGGTGGACCTGTGTAATGGTACGGCTGGTGGTAGTGGTGGCGGGCCTCTGTGGTAGTACCAATGGAGGTATTAGTGGCAGTACTAGTGATGGTACCGATAGCGGTACTGGTAGCCTGTGTGGCGGTACCAATGGTGGTACCGATGGCGGTGGGCCTGTAACAGGGCTTATTGACAGATGGGCTGATTGACGTATGGGCTGATTGACGTATTGGCTGATTGATTGGCTGGGCTGACTGACAGATGGGCTGATTAACAGATGGGCTGATTGGCTATGTGACAGGTCCTTTTTATTGTGTTGTGCACAGTATAACAGTAAAAGACAAGACACTGATCTCACTTACTGATCCCTGCTCTCTCCTCACACGATCGGTGTGTGAGGAGAGAGCAGGGATCAGATAGTAACTGCTGCTGTGTTTACATTTGTGACGGACTGTGACTGGACACAGCCGGTCACATGGTAAACAGACAATTCCATTGGCTGTTTACCCTGATCGGGGAAGCGCTGTGTCCAAGGGACCCACGCCTACCCGATCCCCGCTCTGCACGCCTCCACCGAGAATCTTGTGTCATGTGATCGGCTGTTATTTTGACACAGTCGATCACTGTCATCACAGACAATTTCACTGGCTGTTTACTGTAATCGGGGAAGCTCTGTGTCTGAGGGACACATGACATCCCCCGATCACCACACTGCATACCCCTGCTGGACGTCATATGACGCCATATGACGCCCAGTCAGGATAACACAACCAGGGGTTAAAAAAGTGCCCTGCGATGTAAATCCACCATCAATCACACTGCCCGACAGACCCAAAAAATAGCAAAAATTAAAAACACTCCGCCTCCATGGGAGGCCTCCCACTGACTGCTCTGACAGCTCTTATATAGGCAAGGGCTGGGCCATCTGGTGACATACCCGGGTGACCCCACCCCCTTCTGAAGTCACGCAATCTCGCAGTGCATTATGGGGCACCCCATATGTTCATTTGTTCTCGAACACCTGCTATTCGAGTCTCAGACAATATCGTTGTGGATGAAACGCATCGACAGGAACCTGCTGTTCCCATTGCGTCATTTTATTGATTAACAAGCACTTGTTTAACCTCTTCCTAATGTGAGTGTAAATTTAATTTTTATTAATACATTTTGCGTTATGTGGATTCAAGCTATATGCGTTTTTTATTCATTTTTTGGCCTTTAAAATTTGAATCCACATGATGTTTTATATATCTTGGAGCTTCCTTTCTTGTTGACCGGTGGTCCTTGTGAGAAGATTATTTTATCCAATTGTATCAACGCCTATATCCATCCGGGGCCCTATTATCTTTGGTGAAGAATCACTGACAAGTCTGTTTGATTCATAGGGCGTATGTCCTATTGAAGCCACACTTTCCGGTAAGCCTCAGTTTTATTGCTGGCGGTGCTTCATCTACCCAGTTTAATGCACATTCAGCAGTGGCTTGAAAATTACCATTTGGGCCGTCAAATACATATGTTTTGGACACTTTCCTTTCATCAAACACTTTCTCACTCAGTGGACTTTTTCTTTATTTATTTTCTTTAATATTGCTTTTGAATTTATAATAAGTTGTATACTGTATTATGTGTATGTTATTCATTAATCACCTGACATTACTGCACTGTGTATGTATGGCATACACTGGTTTAATTACCCGATATCATTGCATTTTATATGTATAGTGTACATTGGTCTAATCACCTGTTATTATTTCAATACTGCACATATATATTGTTAGTTTGATATCTTCACAATTGATCTAACTTTGATATATTTAGATGTGTATCAGGTTATCTATGCACTTTAGATCACCCATTTAAATTTCATATTGTCACTAGCGCTGCACCAACACCTTTCCCACTTATATTGTTTCACCACAAGACAAAATAACAGTCAGAATTAAGGCCCATACACACGGTTGCCAACAAACTTCAAAATGAGCACGTTTGCAAAAAAATCCGACCGTATGTACGCTCCATCGGACAAACTTTTTCAGTTTTCATCGGACAAAAGTTTGTTCTGCAAATGGACAAACTTTTCGGCAACAAAAGTCCGACCGTGTGTACAGAAAACCATCAGACATTTGTTCAAAGTACAAATACGCATGCCCAGAACCAATGTTAAAATTAACCAACAATAGCAGAAGTTGACCAATGTGTGGCGGCAAAGAGCAGAAAAGAGCAGAAAAAACATGTGATGTTGGGAAAGTTTTAGGAAAGTTTGCAGAAAAGTCCGAGCGTGTGTATGCTATGGGTGTGCCCGGCCAACTCCCTTCGGACAAAAATCCAAGGAAAAGTTTGTTTGAAGTCTGACCGTGTGTATGAGGCTTTATATGTACAGATTCAGAAAAACCCATTTATAAATTAGAATATCTTGAACCATCCAAGCCAATATCTACTGCACCAGCTGTGTCTATACTGTACATAGACATGAAGGTGCTTAACTGTGGAATTAAGTCAAATGGCTTCAAAGACTGCTAGCATTCAATGACCTGGCTTAACACATGGGGAAATATCCAATGAAATTCACAAAGCAGTGGTTTACTGGATAGCACTGGATATTGTGATCCTAGTTATCATTGTTTGATTGCCTTTCCTTGATGGGGGGCTTGTCGCCGGTCAGGATTCGATGCTTAATTATGGAGGTTTTTCCAAAATCGGTTGGGTGTTTGCTGAAGGCACTCTGGTACCTCTTTGCCACCTCGATGACCCCTTCGACTTGTTCTGGTGGGGTGAGAGATCCTCCTATTTGCAGCTGGCACCACCAAGGTTCTGGAGAGTTTTCCATGAATAGAGTATGTCACTGGAGTCCAAGAAAACAAGTTGGGCCACTGGAGTGTACTTTGGCAAGGTGGTGGCTACGCCGGACAAATTAACTAGGCGAACTGGGACCCGTCCATTCACCACCGTCACTAGGCTCCTTGCAGCTCGGACCAAAGGAAAATCTTCAGATTGTATAGGCTCCAGTAAAGCCTGATAGTCCTGATTCCGTACACCAGGGCGCGCCCGACACCACAAAATTGTCTCTGTGTTCGGCTGCAGGGTCAAGGACCTCATGTCTTGGATCCGAGCTTTACAGATTTCTCGATTTGCGAACTTCTGTTCTGCTCTCAGAACTTTGAGATGGTGTTGCGCAGTCCTCTGGCCTGAGGGAGACATATGGGGGAGAGAGGCATGCAAAGCATTTAAAATATCACTGAAGCAATGTCTCATTATATTCATCCCCAATATAAACTCTGTGGCCCCTGGTACTGTGACATTAGTGACAATTATCCCTTGCCCTCTAAGTGTGTGACTTCTCAGTTGAATAGTGGGCTCTCAGTACCCATGTCTGGGAATTGGTTTCCCGTCCCCTGCCATGACACTAAAATCCATATCACCTGGTTCACACAACGAATCGACATTCCAGTATTTATAGAATAGGCCCTTAGAGATGGTAGACACCTGCGAGCCTGTATCAATCAGGGCTTGCAGTTGGACACCATCTATGGTAACATTTACATAGGGGCAGGATGCAATGTATAAGGACTGTCCTGAGTACATTGGCTCTTCTGCTGGACCTGTGATTCGCTTTCCTGAGGGCCGGTCCTCGACCTCAGGGGACGCCCGTTTAAAGCCCAACATTGCATCTTCCAATGACCGGGTTTGTTACAGTAATCACAGTAAGGCCTACTAGAAGGACCCGAGCGAGGCCCGCTGTAACGAGGAGGAGGAGCAGGGGTAGGTCTCTTAGTCACTGGAGGCTCTCTAAGTTCCCGAGTGGTGTGATTAGCCAACTCCTTTACCACCTGGGTAAGCTGGGCAATATCTTGTTTAACCCCTTGAATCTCAGTAATTGTAGTGGAGGTCGGGGTGTCAGCCACGGGCGCGGGGACTGGTGGTAACAGTGGTGCAGGGCATGTCGCCACACCCATAAGTTCCACTTTAGGGTCAGGATTCTCCTCAGGGTCTGCCCCCTGCTCTATAACTTGAAGGGCTAGACGCTTAAAGGCAGAAAAAGACATATCGGGGTTCTGTACAGCTAACATCTTTAACTGCGCCTTGTCCCATTTATTTTGGACCCCTTCTATGAATCTATCCAACAATAATTTGTTACCCTGGTCAGGTGTGATATTGTCCAGTTTCTGGACTGCTTCCAGTGCATTCTGCAAGGCTACTGCGTATGCCCTTAGCGTTTCCCCCGGCTTTTGTCGCCTCTCGTACAGCCTGAGGCGAACCTCTGAGGGTGATTGGGACTCAAATACCTGATGCAATCCCTCGAAGATCTGATGCACTGTAGTCTTCTCAAAAGTGGGCCAGGTACGGACTTCTTCACGTGCAGGTCCCTGCAACTGTCCCATGAGCAACAGCACCTGTTGGTTAGGGGGGAGAGAGTAGAGAGAGAAAATACTTTGGAAGCTCTCCTAGAAATCCTTGAGGGAAAAGGGATCCCCTCTGTAGTTAGGCAACACGGGCTTCCCTAGGTAGAATGGGGGAGCCCCGCTGTCATGACGCCGTACTGGAGGAGAGGAGGGCAGCAGCCTCCGGACTTCTGAGCCAGGAGATGATCTAGACAATGATGGCTCTGCTGGAGATGAGGCCACAGGGATAGCTTGTGCAGGAGCCGCAAGAGGATCTGGCACATCACCTGCATCTGGAGATCTTGGGGCCGACATGTTGTAGCCTTGTTTTGAGTGCGCTGTCACTTTAGGAAACTTTGAGAGCGCTGTCTTTGAGTGCGCTGTCTTTGAGTGCGCTGTCCTTGAGTGCGCTGTCCTTGAGTGTGCTGTCCTTGAGTGCACTGTCCTTGAGTGCGCTGTCTTTGAGTGCGCTGTCTTTGAGTGCGCTGTCCCTGTATGCCGGTATTATCTTCTATTGCCAGACACGTTGCTATGGCTGCGCCCGGCAACTTCCTTTTTGGTCCGGTCAGCAAATGTTTCCTTCGTGCAACACAGAGTGGATTCTTCTAGTTCCGGCTTGCACACTGAACAATGACAGCCAACAGTCTTTCTTTCACCTTCCCCACCACTTGTATTTGCGCCTCGCTGAGTAAATTACTTTCAATGACACAGTTCAGATTCTGGGGGGAAGGACTTGCTTTTAGTGGCTGAATGGTTAAGGCGTACACCCGTATCCTGTTCGTGACGCCAGAAAACGATGTGATGACCGGGAAGGGTGAACCCCACGGCCACACACATGCGCTTGATGGTTAGCTGCTTGGTTCTTGGGCTAGGGGCCCAGGGTCTGGTGGTGTTAACCCTTAGTGAGGGTCGTATGGTATTAACCCTCTCTGTCACGTGACGCCACTGTAGTCTTGATATACCCCAGGAAACTACAGCTCCGGGGGCCTCCGTATCTACGCTAGCTAGGATGATAATAACACAGTCCACAACAGGGGTCAATATAACGAAGGCTTTACTGGCATGAAGACAGGTGTCAAAATCTTCACAGCGTTCACAAAGAGTGTCGCAAAGGTTCCACAAACAGTCTCTAGAGGACCACACAGCTGACAATGCTGGGCCTATGCTTGACTAGACTGAAGAATAAATACACTTACTGAAGTGTCGGTAGACTTGAGGCTTTTCGTCCGAATGACGAATTGATTCGATTATTTCGTTGAAGTACTGATTCTATAGTTTTTTAAAGGTACTCCGCGATTTGCTGTACTTTCCCCTGAATGGGAGGTCTCTGGCCTGCACTGCTTCTTCTCTGACTGAACTCTGCTCTGACCTGTCAGCAACTGTGTGTAGCACTAGTCTGCCCTAAACAGGAACTCCCACCCCTTATATCAATGTGAGGAGACTGAAGCCCATTGGTTGAGAGCTGAGGGAGTCTGAAGCCCATTGGTTGAGAGCTGAGGGAGACTGAAGCCCATTGGCTGAGAGCTGTGGATCATAGAGACTTATCTGTATTCCCCTTGGAACATTTAACGTTTGTTACAAGTTAAAGTATAATACAATACCATAAAGTCTTGTCTAGCACTTAGTCCTATTGACTCTCATACACTCTGACTAAACATAAAATGGCGGACTAAACCTCTTAAAGCTATACACACCTAATAAATGTATTATCAACTATAACAGTATAAATCACATCATAACTGGCTGAGTCCCTGCAGAGGAGGCCCCACAAGCCGAGGGTCTCAATCTGACAGGGCCTACAGCAAATACCTGTACTGGGACACCACAGAACCATAACACAGACTGACTGACTGATAGAAATCCACCACAGAGTTTGTAACCCTTCCCTACGGTATCCAAAACTAAAAAAAAGTCTTGACTATAGTTAGGTTTTAAGATCATATAAAGTCAAGCCCTACTTTAGGGAATATGCATTCTATAGCATCTGTCTGAGGTCCTTTTTTTAGGCTAAAGCTTTCAATTTATCTAAGAAAATATCCCAAAAAGAGATTTTCATTGTTCGTCTTTTGTACTGTATTTTTTAACAGAAAGTCAAAGGTCATCCAGGTTACGCAAATGTATTTCTTCTGTTAAAAAAAAAAAAAAGTACAGTTTTGCAAAGAGGCTGACGGAAGAAAGGCAAGCTAGGCAGTAATAGAGGATGAAAGCAGAATTGAGAGACATACACTGTAGATTAGAGGATTACTAGTCTCTCACAAAGCTTGTATAGAAAGGCCTTGCTGACTGTTCTTATCAGCGGCTCATTTAACTGCCTGTTATAGGGTCCATTTCTTTGTTATCCAGTGCCAGATAAATTGGTTCTCACATTGATAGTGTCTCCATGGATTATAAATAATGAACTCGACAAGATTGGGGTTAATTTAATTCAGACGGAGAAGTAGGCAATACAGACACAGGTGGTATCTGTTAGCACATAATAATAGACTTATAACTGGGAGCTACATATCACATTACACAATGTGTACACCCATGTTTCATTAATATATTAAAACCAACATTTCAAAATCTATAACACCCCTTTGCACCCTTGTGTAAGCTAATGTGTTACTGCACATTTTAGTGCATTGAGGCATGTTACAGAGGGTAGCTTATTCAGCATTAATATCTGAACAGATGACTCCAAAAAAAAATTAGGAAAAAAAATAGGACAAACCAAAACCAGAAGAAACCACTATATGGTGTAATATACTGTAAATGATGTGTAGCGCCTGGTTACTTTTTTTTTAGAACTGGTGCTATTGAAATTTTGAGGGGGTTAGAGAGTTAAGTAACTCTGACCATTGTTAATTAGTTCAAATTTTGAGCTTCTGTCCCAGCTTGGCTGTACTGTGGGCTCATGCTGTTGTTCCTGGGGTGCAGTTCCACCCCAGGTCAGCAGGTGGCAGCAGTGGGGTCAAGGACTGGATGCTTTTTCCCAGCAGCTTATCAGGAAGAGGCTTCCTGTACATACTGTGGAGGGGTATTTATGGGGCAAATGCCAATTTCCTGGGTCTTCTCATGTGGCGCCCACCTTTAGGGTAGCCACTCCACGGTGCCCTGGCAAATGTCCTTCCGGGCCGTGGTGTGCATGCAACGCAGAGATCCTGGTTTCGGGACCACGTTGGCCCGGAGCAATTGATCTGCCACTTGGGACTTAGTAATCGCCTGGGTCCCACCTAATGAGATCCTGGGCTGTCCATCCTGTTGGAGGAAGCTGTTCGGTGGCGAGTCTGCCTGAGGAGTACCAAGAGAGGCTGGTGTTCCAATAGGGACTAACCATATATCGGGGACCAGGGGAACCGGACACTGAGAGGCTGAATGTTGGCCGCCTATCAGTCGGTACCCAAAACCTAAACTACCTGAAGGAGATCCAGGTGTCAAGTCCAGTCAAGGGGACTTCAAACCACTATTTTCTGTAATCATTGGGAGGGTCTGTGGCAGAGACCTAACCCCAGGTTTGAGTGTTATCCTGACTGCCAGGCTTGTGAGAGAGGCATGTCCAGGTATGCTATACCCATTCCGGCTGGAGTAGCGAAGTAAAGTTTGTCGTTGGAAGCAGGGCTGTTTCCTTTACCTACAACTGAATCTGTGTTCTCCATCTCTGCTATTCCTCTATTCTTCACCAAGTTCAACTGTTGTACCTTGTTGGGTACATAAAAGCACAATAAAAAGACACCTGCATTCCATTACTACGGCTCTCATCAACTACCCTAGACTGCGGAGTCACAAAGGTAACATGCCACCCACAACAAACCAGCAGCTCCTCCGGGGGTAGTGCTACAGATGGATATACCATATAAATAAAGGTTTGGATTTGTAGCTTTCAAAGAAAAAATATTCATATTTGTCTGGCTGCTTGAACTTGGGATAGTTCAGTCTGTAGGGAATATTTCTATACAGACCTTGGGTATTGGGTCACTCTTAGGTGTAGCAGGTTCCCATGTTCCTCTTGGATGTCCTGAAACGTGGTGTCTGAGTTTGGTAATCCAGCATTCAGACAAATAAAATAAAAAAAGGGAAGTTGTTCTTCATTAACCTCCTTAGCGGTAATCCCGAGTCAGGCTCGGGGTGAATTTTTTATACTAAAAGCGGTATTCCCGAGCCCGACTCGGGATCGCATCGCAGGATACAGGGGGAAGTTACTTACCTTGTCCCTGGATCCTGCGATGTGTCACCACTGTGTGTGCAGGCTCCTCCGCTGTGTCTGCAGAATAATCCGCTGAGTAAACTATTTTCTTTTCCTGTAAAGTTGCTTCAGTTAAGATTGTAATCCGACTTTGGAGGCGACTTCCATTGAAATCTATGGGTACAAGTTGCCTAGAAGTCGCCTTGAAGTAGTACAGGAACCTTTTCTGAAGTCGGAGCGACTTCAGTAGTGTACATTAAGATGGCTCTCGTTGATTAACATGGGAATACTGATGTCAATCGACTTGGGGCGACTTGAGGTTTGACAAGTCGGATCCAAGTCATTGTAGTGTGAACCGGCACTTATTCTGATGACACTTTGTGGAAATAATGTTTTGTCAATAAGGGTTGATTGCTGGAAAAATGTTTTACTGAACAATGTTTATTATACCTTCAATGCGCATCATAGCCCTACAGCCACTTAGTTAGGAATGAAGAATCTTATACATATTATTAATGATGAAGTGACCATAGAGCTATGAAACGCATTGAGGGTGCAATCTTTAGATTTCTATGCTGTGATGTTGGTTTTCATACTGTATATTTGACCTCCATTTATGTGTTTGTCAAAAATACAAAAATGTTTAAAAAAAAATGGTATACATACTCTAATGCTGTGTACACACGATCATTTTTCAGCATGAAAAAAAACCGTTGTTTTTCAGCATGTCCAAAAAACAACGTTTTCCCAACTTCATCATTAAAACAACGTTGCCCACACACCATCGTTTTAAAAAAATGATCTAGCAAAGCGCCGTGACGTACAACACGTACAATGGCACTATAAAGGGGAAGTTCCATTCGCCTTTCGGCTGCTTTAGCTGATTCCTTGTTAGTAAAAGACGATTCACGCTTTTCTGTCTGCTACAGCATGATGAATGTGCTATCTCTATTATGAACAGTAGTTTTACCAGAACGAGCGCTCCCGTCTCATAACTTGCTTCTGAGCATGCGCAGGTTTTTTACGTTGTTTTAGCCCACACACGATCATTTTTTACAACCTGAAAAACGTCATTGTTTAAAACGACGTTAAAAAAAAGCAGCATTTTTGATTTTTTTTTTTTTTTCGTTTTTCAGAACCTGAAAAATGATGTGAAGCCCACACACGATCATTTTAAATTACATTTTTTAACCGCATCAATACAGGGCACATTCGCCCCCTTCCTTCCTAGACCAATTTTCAGCTTTCAGCCCTCTCGCATTTTTAATGACAATTGTACGATCATGCTAGACTGTACCCAAATGATAATGATAAATGTTCACACAAGTAGAGCTTTCTTCTGGTGGTATTTAATTACGACTCTGTTTTTTATTTTTTGCGATATAAGCAAAATAAATTTGGAAATTTGGAAAAAAAAAATGTTATCTTTTTATTTTAAAAAAATCCAATAAAATCGAATTTTGTCTTAAATTTAAGCCAACATTTATTTTACTACATGTTTTGGTAAAAAAAAAAAAATCTGTTAAGTGTATAATAATTGGTTTGTGTGATTACGGACATTTATACGCAAACGATCATGTACAGATGTGCGCAGGTGATCACGGACATATGTGTGCAAATGACCATTGGGACATGTGATTTTACTGTTACATATGTGGGGGGCAGGTGTTTTTACTATGTGGGGACATGTGTGGTGACATGTGTTTTGGGAACATGTGTTTTGGGGACATATGTGTTTATTTTCTGTGTTTTACACTGTGTGGGACACTAAGCTGGTGATCAGTGAGTAAAAAACAAAAAAAAACAGCTCATACTCACTGATCACCAGCCAGCTGCAGCGATCCACCCTCCTCTCCTCTTTGTTTATATCACATGATTGCTGTGATTGGACACGGCTGTCATGTGATCGGGAGGGCCAAACACAGAGCCCTTCTGCCGATCTATGATGTGCCGTGTCCGGGTGACACGAGTGCATCGGGCTCGCGCCTCTGTGTGGAAACACGTGCGCACAATCCCCCTCCTTCTGAGGGACGTTCCTGAACATCCACTCAGAAGGAGAGAGCACCCACTCGACTGTATATGTGAAGTGGCTGGGTGGGAAGTAGTTAAAAGAGAACAGACATAGTGAAATGCCAGGTGGATAAAGGTGGCCTGTGGTGGTTTTGGACTCTGAGAGCTACAGACAAGAGGCACTTAGACATTTAGTTTGAATTACAATTGCGCGGTCATGCAACACTGTACCCTAATGAATTTTTAATAATTTTATTCACACAAATAGAGCTTTCTTTTGGTGGTATTGGTGGTATCTTTTGGGTTTATTATTTTTTACTAAAAAAAATACCAACATTTAAAAAAAAAAAAAATCTTAGCTTCTATCAGTAAATGTTGTAAATAAGTTATTTTTTCTCCTTCACTGATGTGGGTGGCACTGATAGGCTGCACTGATGGGCAGTGATGAGGTAGCACTTATAGGCATTACTTATGGGCACTAACTAGGTGGCACTGATGAGGACGTGCTGTTATGCCGCACTGATGGGCACTGATAGGCACTGATAGGTGGCAATGATATGCGGCACTAATGAGCACTGGTAGGTGGCACTTGTGGGCACTGATAGGTGGCACTGGTGTGCACTGATAGGCACCACGGATAGGCTGCACTGATGGGCACTAATGGGCAGCACTGGTGGGAATTGATGGGCAGCACTGATGAGCAGGCACTGGTGGGCACTAAAAGGCAGCACTGACTGGCACCAGTAATTGGTCATTCATGTGTGGCACTGATGGGCACTGATTTGTATCACTGATTTGTGTCACTGATGGGCACTCATGGGCATTGATTGGTGCCACTCATGGGCACTGATTGGTAGCACTGCTGGCGCTCTACTGTAATCAGGGCACTGATGATCAATGCCCTAATAACCTGCACTGCAAAGTGCACTTGAAACTGCACCGAAAGTGCACTAGGAAGTGCAGTCGCTGTTAATCTGAGGGGTAGATCTGAAATGAGGGGAAGCTCTGCTGATTTTATTATCCAATCATGTGCAAGCTAAAATGCTGTTTTTTCCCCCCTGCATGTCCTCCAGAGGTCTACAACTGCTGCACTTCCAAGTGCACTTTCAGTGCAATTTCAAGTGCACTTTGCACTTGTAGTTTGCACTTGTAGTGCAAAGTGGATTTGCCTTTTGTAAATAACCCCCAATAGTTTGTACTTTTTGTTATAATAAATATCCCCATTTTTTTTTAAAGGACATTTTTTCCTCAGTTAAGGCCGATATGTATTCTTTGGTAATAAAAATGGCAATAAGCGTATATATTAAATGATTTGCGGAAAAGTTATAGCGTCTGCAAAATAGGGGATAGATATGGCATTTATTATTATTATTTTTTACTAGTAATGCAATTTTAATCAGTACTGCGACATTATGGCAGACATATCGGACACATTTTTTGCACCATTGCCATTTATACAGCGATTAGTGCTATAAAAAAATGCACTGATTACTGTGTAAATGTCACTGGCAGGGAAGGGGTCAACACTAGAGAGTGATCAAGAGGTTAACTTTGTTCCCTATGTCTGTGTTCTAACTGTGGGGGGTGGGCTGACTATAGGAGATAAGAGATTGTGGTTCCCAGCTTGTAGGAACTCACAATCTCTCTCTCCTCACAGAACTGAGCTGACCAGCTTTATGGAAAGAATGATTTAATTTTCTAGAAAGACTTGGCACCTGCCCACACTGTCAAAAGTACCAATACCTGGTTTAACCACTTAAGGACCCGCTCATGAACATATATGTCGGTACTTTAAAGATGGATATCTCGGTAACGGCAGCAGCTGCTGCCACAACCGAGGTATCCATCTTTAGCATGAGTGGTCCTGTAAATGAAAATGGTGGTCTCCGCTGCGGATTTGCCGCAAGATCATCGTTATCGGCGGCGGGAGAGGGCCCTCCCCACAGCAGGCGATCGGGTCCTTCAGCCTGCTGTGTGGGGATGCAAGTGGGGGCAAGATGGCCCCCACCTGTCCTCATAGCATAGCAGGGCTAAATATGAGATCTGAGGTCTTTTTGAACACAGATCTCATATTTAAGAGGACTTGTCATGCTTTTTTCTATTACAAGAGATGTTAACATTCCTTGTAATAGGAATAAAAGTGATCAATTTTTTTTCAGTGTAAAAAATTATAAAATAAATAAGAAAACAAAAAAAACATTTTTTTAAAGTGCCCCGTCCCGACGAGCTCGCGCACAGAAGCAAACGCATATGTGAGTAGCGCCCGCAAGTGAGGTATCACCGCGATCGTTAGAGCGAGAGCAATAATTCTAGGACTAGACCTCCTCTGTAGCTCAAAAGATGCAACCTATAGAATGTTTTAAACGTCGGCTATCGAGATTTTTAAGGGTAAAAGTTTGACGCCATGCCACGAGCGGGCGCAATTTTTAAACGTGACATGTTGGGTATCATTTTACTCAGCATAACATTATCTTTCACAATATATAAAAAAAATTGGGCAAAATGTATTGTTGTCTTATTTTTTAATTAAAAAAAGTGATTTTTTTTCCAAAAAAAAAATGCGCTTGTAAGACCGCTGCGCAAATACGGTGTGACAAAAAGTATTGCAATGACCGCCATTTTGTTCTCTAGGGTGTTAGAAAAAATATATAGAATGTTTGGGGGTTTTAAGTAATTTTCTAGCAAAAAAAACAGTTTTAGTCTTGTAAACACCAAATCTGAAAAACAGGTTCACCCTAAAAATATACCATTACATTCAGCATACTTGTGACATCTACAGTATGCTGGTATTTTTTTTTTTCCCAAGACATACCGTCTTATAGTTCTTTTCACCCGGCTTCCGTGTTCTCATTCCCGCAGGGAGTAGGCAATCCTATGAAGAGGCTTGGATGATTGACGTGCGGGTAAGGCACGTCACGCGTTCCGAAAATAGCCAAACAGGAACTCGGCTCTATACGGCGCTATACGGCCCTATACGACGCCTGCGCCTGCCGTGTAGAGCTGACTGCGCAGGCACCATATAGAGCCGAGTCCCAGTTCGGCTATTTTCGGAACGCGTGACCCGCCTTGCCCGCAGGTCAATCATCTACGCCTCTTCATAGGAACGCCTACTCCCCAGGGAATGTGAGAACCCGGAAGCCTGTTAAAAAGAACTATAAGACGGTATGTCTTGCGAAAAAAAAAAAAAAAAAAACAGCATACTGTAGATGTCACAAGTATGCTGGATGTAATTGTATATAATTGTTTTAGGGTGAACCTTTAAGTGGTTAATGGTCATGGTATCACTGTGCTTCATTGGCCAGCAAACTCACCTAACCTAAACCCCAGAGAATCTGTGGGGTATTGTCAAGAGGAAGATGAGACACCAGACCCAACAATGTAGAAGAGCTGAAAGCCACTATCAAAGAAACCTGGGCTTCCATAACACCACAGTCTGAACGCTTCCATGCCACACTGCATTAATGCAGTAATTCATGCAAAAGGAGAACTGACCAAGTATTGAGTGTATACTGTACATAGACATACTTTTCATCTCTGTATTAAAAATCATTTGTTTTTTTGGTCTTATGTAATATTCAAATTTTCAGAGATACTGTACTTAATTTTGGGTTTTCACTAGCTGTAAGCCATAATCCTTAAAATTAAAAGAAATAAATGCTTGAAATATATCACTCTGTGTGTAAAACATCTATATGAAATACATGAGTTTCACATTTTGAATTAAATTACTGTAATAAATTTACTTTAATGAGATGCACATGTAAGGGTCTATTCCTAAAACATTCATTTCACAACTGTCAGAAGCAAACTGAACAAAATATTAACATATATTTTGTAAGAAATTAAATCTTGTATCATCAGCTCCATTTAGTAACCAAAATTCAATATAGTTTCCTTACTGAGATACTGTATTTCAGAAAAATATACCACATTTTGGCCACTAAATGGAGCTGACGATACAGCCATTAATCTCTTAATAATGGTGGTAACATTTCGTTTAGCTTCTGATATTTGCGCAATGAATGTTTTATGAATAGACCTGTTAAATTGCAACCTGTCATTAAAATTCTTACTTGCTTTTGCATTTTTCTTTTCCATAAACAATTTTTAATTGACTTACAATGTGCCCTTAAACTTCCTGGAGAATTGGCACTCTAGAAAGTTTGAATTCCCTAGACTATCACCCCCCATCCTTGCATGTCATAACACTCTCCTTTTCAGGGAGAGTCAAATTGCTGTCTATGCTGTCCCAGCTCCTCTGCCCCTCCCCTACCTACAAAACCTTTCATAGAGAAGCCAGAGGAAGAGCGAAGAGTAAAACTATAGAGTGTCAGTAGCAGTCTAAGGGCTTTAGGGTGTCTATACAAGCAAGGCATTTGCGGTTAAAAAAATAAATAAAATAAAAAACGTTAAAGTGGATGTAAACCCAAACCCTTCCCTCTCTCCTTGCTTTGAGTGACAGGTTATTTACATATGTAGCTTGGCCATGTTTATCATATGTTATGTTATGTTTATCATAATATGAGGTGATCCACAGCTCATTGTATATTACCAGGATGTGTTATGTGGGGAGGGGTGGATTTCTCACTTTTTATACTGTGGATCACCTAATATTATGATAAAAATAACATAACATATGATAAACATGTCCAAGCTAGATATGTAAAAAAACTGTCACTCAAAGCAAGGAGAGAGGAAAGGACTTTTTATTTAGACAGGTTTTTATCTGGAAGTCTGTTAATTGTCACTGAACAATAAAAGAGGATTGCTCAGAGCTGGATTAACTCTGTGTGGCAAGATTGGGCACAAATGATAGGAAATCTTATACTCTACATTGTGACATAAAAAAAAAAATACAAAATTTGGGTTTACATCCACTTTAAATGCACATATGCAAGGATTGTTGAAATAAATGGTCCCGTGACAGTTTTTTTTAAAAGGTCCAGGGAGCTGAAGGACAAAAGGCATTCCAAAAGTCAGATAAACAGCAAAGAAAAAATTGAAAATCCACAAATCAAAGCCAGAGGTAGTCAAGACAATTTTTTAGTCTTTAGTCTAGACAAGTTAGAAACAATTCTACAACAATACTTAAAGAGGTCTGCTCACATAATTTGTAAAAAAAAAACATCTTTGTCATTCTGACGCTTCCATCCAACCACTTTATATATTATTTTATATACAGTATACTGTGATTCTGTACTTGCCAAATATGCTGCAGAAATCTCCCCCCACTGAGTCTGGCTGCAACCATTTGTACTGTAGGCAGCTGAAGCTGCTGCCTGTTTACTTCCTGGATTTACACAGACACACAGAGCCACACCTCCAACTTTGCAGCTCTCATTTGCCCACTTATGACCCATCCCCCTCCCTTCCTGGCAACCCATCCTTTAAGAGAGAGAGAGAGAGAGAGAGAGAGAGAGAGAGAGAGAGAGAGAGCTGTGTATGATGTCATAAGTCTAGGCTTTTGGTATTTACTGTCATTAAAAAAAAAAAAAAAAAATGTTTTACTGTGCAAAGGTAAATCAACAAGGGCAAAAGATTTCATAGATGAAAAGATGAAAAAAAAACTGAAGGTCCGCTTTAAAGATTAAATTGACTCCCTAGACAATAAAATGAGTGAAGGTGACTCCGAGTAAACATAGCTGACCTCAAATGTGAGTGTCCTTTCAGATGGAATCTTCACTGAAACTGAATCATTTCCATCATTCTTACTTGCAATTCACTTTATCGCTAAAGGTTGACGAACAGACAGGATATAGAGCAGAATGTAAAGTGATTGCAAATAGCCAGTTGTACACGTTTTTTTTTTCATTTAGTAATCTCTAACATATATATTTCTAGTTTTAGCTGTTTTCTTGCAAGCATATGTCTTTAGTTCTGTGCATTTGTGAGATTCTGTTGCAAATATGCAAAGCAATGCTTTACTATCAATAACGGAATTTGCATTTTTAGATATTTGCATGTATGCTAAATCAAGTATGCAGGTACTTTGGAGTTCACATTGCTTCTCCTGTTATCATCTCCATTTGCTGTTTTTTTTCTCCAGAAGAATGGCACCATCTGTGTCCAAGCATATTCCAAGATCAGAATCAATTTCCTGGACTGGTTTAGAGATAACACAATCATAAATGCTGGTTTTGGGCTAATACGATCATGTAAATTCTGGTACCTTTGCAATTCTTGCTGTGTTCACAAATGTCTGACAGATTAGCCCTGTTCTGTTACCTCCTACCTTGTCATCTGGTACAAAATTGCTGCCTGATAGGAATGAGCCAAACACCCCCCCGTTTGGTTCGCACCAGAATCTTCGAACGGACCGACCGTTAGAGCGAACATTTAGAACCCCATTGACGTCTATGGGACTCGAACGTTCTAATTCAAAAGTGCTAATTTTAAAGCCTAATATGCAAGTTATTGTCGTAAAACGTTGAAAGAAAGTGATAAGCGCTAACACTTAAATAGGGTGTGAACCCGTGAGGGAAATGTGAATAAGTGCCCTAAGTGGGTACTGGTAGTGATGACCACAATATGACACAAAAATAGTGCAATGACATAAAACTGTGACCTATAGGTCTCAGAGAGGGTGAAAGAAAATAGCACAGAAAAAAATAAATAAATATTAATAGATCATAACAATGAATCATGAATGTGAAAAATATGAAAAAGGAAAAAAAGTCCAAAGTGTAGTCCACAAGTCTTCAACAAGTGATAATGAGTGAATGCCAAGATCGTGAAAAAGTGAATCCACTAATGGTCTCCCAGAACTCTCACGTTAACCTGGTGAAGGGAATGCATATAGCTCAGATAGCTGCGATTCCTGGACTCTGCCTTCTCGTCTTCCACACTCCAGTGTATACACAATCCCCCTTACTGCAGATCAGTACACCCAATGCATAGTTGCCAACATTTGAAAAAAAATTCCAGGGACAATTTGCAGCACAGCGACTTCAGGGTGCAATTTCCATAGACATCTGTACCGCAACCCACACAGATGTCTCTGGAATCGCCTCTGAAGTTGGGACTGACCTATGGGAATGAAATTGTGTGAGTTCAGCTGAACTTGCACGATTTAATTCCCCCTGTCAGTGTGAACCTGGGCTCAATATCCATTGAAAAACTGTTTTAAAAATTCTGAAAAAATAAACAAATAAAAAATAGAAATATAGTGACATGATTAAGGCTGGGTATACACTGGTGTGATGCGAGAAAGCCTGCGAATCCTGTGCAGGTTCCCGAATCGCATCAGACGGTTCACACTGACATCTGCGAACCTCTGCGTGTGTCAATAGAAAGCGATCTGATTTCAGTGAGGACCAAAAAAAAGAGTCCTGCACCATTCTGGTGTAGATGCGATTTCAGCCATACAGTTTGAATGGCTGAATTTGCATCGCACAGACATTGCATATGATGTGCACAGCAATGCGGTGCAAATCACATGCGATGTCTATGATCGCACACATGTGAGCCCAGCGAGGAGGTTATTATAGGTGAGGAAATAGGACTGACCTGGAGTTATGAATACAATTGCACTATAGCTTAGATTCCTATAATGACAGGTCTAAGCGATGGGTGATAGAACATGGGACACATAACCAGATGAGTCAGTGAAGGGTTACATAGTGGTGTCTGGGCTGTGTGATACATGGATGTATAGAGGGGGATGGGGTGTGTAAGGGGTGATGATAGTGTAGAGGGGGAGTAGAAGTTACATTAGATAGGGGGATGGGAGATTTGTATCAGAATTGAGGAAGCATGACACTAGAAGAGAAGAGTGAGAAGCCATGCTGGAGAAGAGTCAGGAGGATGGTAGAAAACAATACACAGGCTTGTTGGGGCAGAGAGTTGGAGGAATGAGATCCCCTGTGATGTGAGACAGAAGGAGAGCACAGGGGTGATTGCATGGAGACATATTCTGGGCACTATCAGGTGTACATAGAAGGGAGAATGTGAGCAGGACCAGTGTCTAGAAGGGGGAGGAGTAACAAACTTACAAGGTAAATAGAAAATCATGCAGGAGGGAGAGACGACATCACAGCACTGAGCTGAGTGCAGGGAGAGAATACCAGGCTGGGGATCGGCTGCCATTGTAGCAGAAAGTCAGAGGGAGAGAGCCGCTGATCAGCTGCTGGGCACCTTCACTTCCTGTACTTCCCGCTCACTATGCTCTGGGTTGTCTAACAAAGGGGCGGGGCTCCGGATATTTAGCCGGGACTAGGTCCTATTTGACGGGACTGTCCCATTAAAAACGGGACAGTTGGCAAGTATGCCAATGATGAATGGGGAGAGCTTGGTGAAATGTGCTCCTGAGTGTCAGCTCCAAGGACAAAGTCCCTTTGATACCTTTCCAGCACAGTCCAGGGCACAGATTGCACGAGCCCAGTTACACAGTAACAATAGAAGAGTTCATAGATCCCAGCTCAGTTTGAGAGAAGTTCAAAACGTAAAACGTCTTTGAAAACCCAGGGAACATGTTTCAATGGGAAAAAAAGTTTTAAAGATGGTTGTTTTTTCTGGAGCAGTGATTTTAATGATGCTTAAATAATAATAAAAAAAAAAATGAAAAATTCCTTTATATATTTTACCTTCTGGGTGTCTATAGTATGCCTGTAAAAACGGCTTTGAGAACCCAGGTCTTGCCCCAGGGAACATGTATCAATGGAATTTTTTTTTAAAAACTGTCGTTTTTTCTGGAGCAGTGATTTTATTGATGCTTAAATAAAAAATAAAAAAAAATGAAAAATTCCTTTAAATATCGTACCTGCTGGGTGTCTATAGTCGTGGCACGTGTTTGGAACTGTCCCTACACAAAATTAGATTACTATAGGAAAAAAGTAATTTAAAACTGCTTGCGGCTTTAATGTAATATCTGGTTCCTGCAATATGGATGAAAATCATTGAGAAAAATAGCACAGACACAGAAAGTACATACACCACATAGCTTTAGGTGCACACTGCAGAGGACACGGGCAGTAAACACTATGTAGCTTTAGGTGCAATCTGCAAAGGACACGGGCAGTACACACCAAGTAGCTTTAGTTGCAAACTGCAGAGGACAAAGGCAGTACACATGCTACGTAGCTTAACCACTTCGGGTCCACGCCATTGACAGAACACGTCAACAGCGCGGACCTGAGGCGCCGGGGTCACGTCTTTGGACGAGATTTACTTGTAATTCCCCGCGCGCGCCACCCTGTGGCGCGCGGCGGGGAAAAACAGTCCCGACGCATCACCGAGGATTCGATGCGTGTACCCGGCGGCCGCGATGTCCGTCAGGTACACGCGATCGTCGGTGACAGAGCAGGGACGTGGAGCTCTGTGTGTAAACACAGAGCTCCACGTCCTGTCAGGGAGAGGTGACAGATGCTGTTTCTCTTGTACATAGGGAGACAGCATCGATCACCTCCCCCAGTCACCCCCCTCCCCCACACAGTTAGAACACACCCAGGCAATACATTTAACCCCTTCCTCACCCCCTAGTGTTAACCCCTTCAATGCCAGTCACATTTATACAGTAATTAGTGCATATTTATAGCACTGGTCGCTGTATAAATGTGAATGACGCCAAAAATGTGTCAAAAGTGTCCGATGTGTCCGCCGCAATATAGCAGTCAAAATAAAAATCGCAGATCGCCGCCATTACTAGTAAAAAAAAAATATAAAAAAAAAATCATAATTCTGTCCCCTATTTTGTAGGTGCTATAACTTTTGCGCAAAGCAGTCACTTATTGTGATTATTTTTTTTTTTTTTACAAAAATACGTAGAAGAATACGTATCGGCCTTAACTAAGAAAAAAAAATATTAAAAAAAAAAAAAAATTGGGATATTTATTATAGCAACAAGTAAAAAATATATATATATTTTTAAATTGTCGCTCTTTTTTTGTTTATAACGCAAAAAATAAAAACCGCACGGGCGATCAAATACCACCAAAAGAAAGCTCTATTTGTGGGGAAAAAAAGGATGCCAATTTTGTTTGGGTGACACGTCGCACTTGTCAGTTAAAGCGCCGCAGTGCCGCAAGCTGAAATTTCGCCTGGGCACGAAGGGGGTTTATGTGCCCAGTAAGCAAGTGGTTAAGGTGCAAACTGCAGAGGACACAGCCAGTACACACCAAGTAGCTTTAGGTGCAAACTACAGAGGACAAAGGCAGTACACACACTACGTAGCTTTAGGTGCAAACTGCAGAGGACACGGGCAGTACACACCACGTAGCTTTAGGTGCAAACTGCAGAGGACACGGGCAGTACACACCAAGTAGATTTAGGTGTAAACTACAGTGGACAAAGGCAGTACACACACCACGTAGCTTTATGGTGCACACTGCAGAGGACACAGGCAATACACAACGTGAGAATACTGCAGCTAACACAATCACCTGCCTGCCAGTAAATTAGGAAGAGCTGATCTAGCTAAACTATACAGTGTATAAATATATATAAAACACCTGGGATGCGTATATGTCCTCTAAACACTGTGGGCCAGATTCACAGAGCGATTACGCCGGCGTAACAGGAGATGCGCGGCGTAAGTCTAATTGTGCGCGTGCGTTTCGATGCACGGCATCCCCAAAACGATATACGCAAGAAATCTACTTTTTTTTGTCCAGCGTAATTTCGTTAGACCGGCGCATCCGTCCGCGCAAAACTGCGCTAGACACACCATTGATTTGCTATTCAAATATGCTAATGAGGGACTTACACGGATCCACAAAAGAACGTTGGTGCAGCGCAGGCTACGCGCTGTGCGCAACAGCTAAATGACCTGTCTAAAATTAGACCATATAAAAGCTGCTCTAAAATTAGACAATTCGTCTACATGTCAGATAAATCAACACTGTTAGGGAGGAGCTGAGCAGTCACACATGTTGCCCAACAAACTGTATGCCAACATGCCAGTGGCATCCATGCTCATAGCTATACTACTGACTTTAGATGAGCAAAGAAGGAGGAGGACACTGAGGAGGGCACTGAGGAGGGCACAGTTTTTTTTTTACTTTTTTTTTGCTTATATAAACTTTACTATTTAATCTAATCTAATACAATATTCTTATCTGATACAAGCCCCTCACTCTTCACTCTTCACTCTTCACAGGAGAGGATATATCACACACGCATAGACATCTATGGCATGAGTGATTCTGAGGTGTCTCGCATCTTCAGATTCACCCCTCATGCCATCATGGAATTAACCACAACCCTGCAGGAGGACATCACCAGCCCAACACATGACACTACCCATGACACCCATGACAGCTAGTGTTGAGCGGAATACGCCATATTCGATTTCGCGATATATTCCGAATATATTGGAGAATATTCGAGAAATATTCGCTAAAACCGAATATTCGTGATATTTTATCAAAATAACAACATTGCGAAATTTCGCTAACGCTATTGCGAAACAATTGCGAAATGTAATTGCGAAATTCTCGTCATCGCGCATGCGCATGCACGCGATCAACACGCGATAACGGAGCACATTTCCTGGAGTTTTGCCAGTCTATTTCTGGATCGCTTTACTGTGCTGCCCCTGCGAAGCAAAGATGGTGCAAAGTAATTTTACACCCAGTGAGGAAAACCTGTTGATCAATGTGAGTAATTTCACCACTGTTATAGTGTTATTTCATTTACCTGTAACTGCATTTTAGACTATTTTAAAAGTTACAATTTAAGATCAGATATTAGTATTTCCCAAAAAGTGTGGCTCCAGCTGTTGCTAAACTACAACTCCCAGCATGCCTGTACAGCTGCAGACACCCTGGTTGGTAAATGTGTATTTAGGCACTTTTCTTGCTATTTAGCATAATTAACATGTTGTGGACATAGGACGTATGCAGGGGAGGACTGGCAGCATTAGGCCTGGGGGGCAAGTCCAGTCAAGTGGCCCATAGACCCGGTGAAGGCAAAATGATGGACCGTGAAAACATTGTCTAAGGTTTTTGATGATCACAAAGGTGGGGGGGCAGCAGAGAGGACAATGTGGCAAGCAAGTCCCTGTAAGAATCCCTCAGCTGAAGACCTGCCTCCCCCCCATTTTGCAACTAGGGAAGGACTACAAGTCCAAGCATTAATGCCTGAGCTCTAAGGATGTGACCCCCCCAACTACTGACGAACTACAAGTCCCAGCATGAACCCCTGAGACCTAAGGATGTGTCCCCTTAGATACCACAGGTTCATGTTGTGCCCTGTAGTCCTTCACTAGGGGTTTAAGCTGGGACAGTGGGACCTGTAGTCTTTCACTATTTGGGGGGGTGGCGGGCTGTGGTGTGTGAGACACATCCTGACTGAGCTCTGAGGGGTTCACATCCCCAAAAGTTAAGGACTACAACTCCCAGCATGAACCCCGGCTGAGATGTGATCTCCTCCTCTGTTGCCGACTCATGCTCCCATGACACATATATGTTCTAATTCATTCACTTCTCCCAACCTCACCTCAGGCAGCGTAACTGATTTCTGGCACTGTCAGTGACAGTTCCCTTCCATCATGCAGGCTCCAATTTTACATTTCCTTGCACAAAGAGAGACCCCGTTCCACATTTCCCTGCACAGAGAGAGACACAGCTCCACATTTCCCTGCACAGACACAGAGACCCCGCTCCACATTTCCCTGCACAGAGACCCCACTCCACATTTCCCTACAGAAAAAGCAGGGGCGGCCTGTCCATTAGGGGCGCCATCCCTTGTCCAGGCCACTCCCTATATGCTCAATGGATAGATTCATGCACAGCATAAATCTATTCATGACCGCTGCAGCCATCCCCTATTCCGGTTTCTTTTAGGATGCTGGGTGCCTGAAGCAGCAGGGGTGTTTTTTTAAGCACCTGATTGAAGCCATAGGCTCTAACAAGCTTCAAGATATGATGGACTCAGAGCGCACCCAGGTGTGTTAGAAAATCAAATTATTATTTGCTTTTGTAACACTGAACCGCCTCTCCGCCAATCAGGAAGAGCGGGTCTGATACCCATCACCTGATTGGCTGAAAGGACAGGCTCTCCTATTGGATGTCTAGCAGGAGGAAAAGCATGGAGGAAGCATAGAGAACACAGGAGACGCTGCCCATCCCACAGCTTACCACCGTCACCTGCTACCTGACCCACCACCAAGATGGGGTAAGTGTTGGTCAGACAGCGAGCCGGGGGGGGGCTGCTGGTTAAATGCTAATGGGGGGTAACATTGGCTGCATTTGATGGCCACAATGAGGCTGCAATTAATGGGCTACAGTGTGTGCATTTAATGGCAGAGTGAGGCTGCAATTGATGGTGTTTTATTCAGTATTTTTTAGTTTGTAACCCCCCCAAATAAAATTTGAGCACCAGCCACCACTAACAGAGAGAGACATTGCTCCAAATTGTCCGCACAGAGACCACTACAGAAACGTGCTTAATTCCTTTATCAACATAGTAAAACCTTGTACACACCACAGGCAGTTGGCGCTGAGCTAATCACAGGCAGTGAGACATTCCCCGATCTCTGCAGCCGCGCTTCGGGAAATGTCTCCCTGCCTGTGATTAGCGCAGCACAGCGCCGACCTCCTGCCGGGCTCTGCGAACAGGAGAGAGCTCACCATTACACACCACTAGTTTTATTTATTATTTTTTTGCTCAATCCATCAAGTAGAAAAAAAAAAAAGAGAGCTCTGGTTGGAGCCGCTGAGCATGAGCAAAAGTGACCTGAGCAGTGCCTGCTGCAAGTGTGTACAAGCCTTTGGGCGCACACTGGTGTGCTGCAGTTTGGCCACTGTACACAGTTTTCCTTAGCTGCAGTACTATAGACTTATTTTAGATTGTGCATTTTTTTTAAGCGCACCAAAGATGCAGTCTTGTTTGTGCAATTTAAGAAAATGGAGCAAAAATGTGCAAACTAATAGAAGTGTAATAGAGGGTAACATGCAGATCACCAACACTGCAGCCAACCTGTAGCAGACCAGCGTGAGCCCAAATCATATGACACAGGACCAGGTATTGCACAACTTAGGCTACTGAAAGAAACCTTATCTGCAGAGAGAGGGGTGGAGAGGAATTTGGGAGAAAGGGGGGAAGCTGGTCACAGCTTACTCACTTGGAAGGAAGCAGGCAAAATATCACTAGCTTGGTATCAGGTTCCAGAGCATCCCATACAGAGCAGTGACATTGAGCACCGTCGGATCTCAGTTTAAACGTTCCCGCACACACATCCAATTCACACTTTCACAGATGGATCGCACAGGCTGGCCAAAGTGTGGGCGGGCACAGTGAGAGAGGGGGCTGGAGGAGGCAGAGCACATCCTCCCCCTTTCATCGGCTGTTCTCAGCATACAGTGTCACAGAATGTCAGCTTAGAGGCAGCCGGGAACAGCACTGTGACAGGACTGATGACTGCTCACAGCACGCACGTTCCTGCATGCTCCTGGGCTGTTATCCAGCCCTGCCAGCCTCCCTCCGGAGTCACCCACAGCAGTAACACTCGGCCAACTGCACATGCTCAGTTCTCAGCTGCCAGAAAATCGGCCTTTTTAGAGGGAATAAGAGCGGCCTGGGGGGAAAATGCATGCCTGCCACCAACCCCAGTCCGCCCCTGGACGTATGCGAACGTCCTGACTTCAGGGTCCTTAAGGCCCAAGGTCGTTCGAATACATATTGGCCTTTTGATTTTTGCAGAACTACAACTTCCAGCATGCCTGGGCATGCAGTGACTTCTAGTTTTGCAAGTTCTGCAGGCTCACAATTTTCAGACCACTATACACGGGTCTCTAAACTGTGGCACTCTAGATGCAGCAAAAGTAAAATTCTTAGCATGCACTGACAGACCATGCCTGATGGGAGTAGTAGTTTTGCAAAAGCTGGTGGCGCACTGGTCTTGAAACCCTGAGTTAGGTAACAAACTCGCAGTGTTTTGCAACCATTGTGCCTCTAGCTGTTGCAAAACTACAACTCCCTGCATGCAACTGGCAGCAATAACCCCCCCCCCCTCCCCCAATGTGAATGTACAGGGTACATTCACATGGGCTGTGGCTTACAGTGTGCTTCTAGCTGAAGCAAATTTTGCGCTGCAGCTTAAACCCTCAGTGGGAAACTACTGTGAACCCCACGCCCCTCTGACTGTACCATAAAAACACTACACCACACTACATAAAAATTAAAAAACACAACATATACACATACCCCTACATAGCCATCCTCCCCTCCACAATCAAAACCAAAAAGTCTGGTACGGCACTGTTTACTAAACGCAGCCTACAGCTTTTGCAAAACAACTCCCCAGTATTACCGGACAGCCATTAACTGTCCAGACATGCTGGGAGTTAAAGTAAAGTAGTTGTACAGCTGGTGGTGACGGTGAGCTAAATGGTGTATCAGAGCATGCTGGTAGTTGTAGTTTTTAAATAACATCAACTCCAGTATAAGGGTCAATAAATAATTAGAGCAGTCAGATGAATAGCAATGCATTTCCCCCCTATACGTGTATCCTGTGTTACTCATATATACATAATTATGCAAATGATAATGGCTGCTATATTTATGCAAAAAAGGTGGCGACCAAAATAGCAAGATATACAATCTGTCATGTTACCCCTGTCATTGATTAATAAGGCGAGAATGCTTCCAATTGTTAAATAACATACATTTTCATCATATATCCATAAGGGTTTAAAAAAAAGTATTAAAATATACTTTCTTCTTCATCTTGCAGACGTTCCTGCTACATGGATATGATCATTTGCGCAGTCAGCAGGAAAAAAAAATTATTGTCAGCTCCCTTAGGCGGGAGTTACAGGAGGTGCATGGGGGCAGACATGAGCGCATGGCCATCCTTAAAAAGTGGTCGGACCTAAAAAGGCGCCACATGTCCCAGGTCAAACAGATCCGAGATGAATTTCATCCAGGTAAGTTATCGGTGACAGTTATGTAAGGTCATATGTAATTAACCTTAGGGCAGATGTTGTTAACCCAGACGCCATGTTGTGGTAACATATATCACAACCCAAGGTATTCATAGTACTGTTGAAAAAAGACATGGGACAGCAGACAGGAACACTTACTAACTCTAATTAAACTAAATAAACAAGACACCCCATTAATGTACTAATACTGGCCGAGGCTGCTTTATTTTTGGGTTTCAGACATATATTTTAAATAAATACTTTAATAACTTAAAAAACAGCCTAGTCACTACGGCTCATGCTGTACCTAAATATATTACAACTTTAAAATGTAGCCAACAACAACTAAACTAAACAGATTTGTCATTCTTTGTAAAATGTATTTTTTTTTTTTTAAAGAAAGGTGACCATCCCACATAATTAGCAGCCGTGACAGAAAGAAAATAAAAAAAGGGGGGGGGGGGACACAACAGTCCCGTCTACTGCGGCGACTGAGATCATGGCTGACGGAACCCTACGTATATACCCCTAAGTAACACTGGATTTTTCCAGAACCAGCAGGCCCACAGGCCTAAAAAGTGAGGGAAAAGCACGTGTAGGCCGCGTGATCACCTCGTGTTCACCTAAAAACGGGAAAAACACGTTTTCCAGCTAAGTTGGCCACGTGAGGACCAGCTTACACCTAAAGAGCCCTATTAGGTTCCCAAAAGGGGAACTTGAATCCGTCACTACTAATTTTATTTAGTCCTGCCGCTTTCCCATGAGAAAATGGGGAATTGAAACCTTCTCCCCCTTTTCTATCATTATTCCATCAAGTTAAACCATGGAATTTAAGTGGTGTTGTGGTGGGTTAAAGCGGAAGGGGTGATATTTTATAACTCAACTAGCTGAATAACTGGCGTTGCCCGGTCTTCCTATCTTAATCTTTTGTGTAGGAAAATGAAGAGACCACAGTCCCATATACTTGCAGGATATTTGAAACAAAAACCCATCTTTTCTATAAGGGTTTAGGCAAGGGTTAATGTAACGCTCATATATTTTTATTTGCCATATAAGTAATATGTGTACCACGTATTATTGAAATATCTCCAGGCGTACAGAAGTTAGTTGGAACATACATTTCCCATTGATTTGCATGGGACTTTAAACAAAAACCCTGACAATCACAAATGGGGGTAGTCAAGGGATAAGTTAACTATCCTATAGTTTACATGAACATATAAGTAATATGTGACCAAGTGTTATCGAAATATCTACAGCCATTATAAAGTAACATGTATTTCCCATAGAGTTGAATGGGACTTTAAAGAAAAACCCCGACCGTGGCAAATGGTGGTGGGTAAGGGTAAAACCACCTATCCTATGTTTGTGGCTGACATATAAGTAACGTGTGCAAAGTTTCATGTTAATATCTTTAGCCGTTTGGACGTGATGCTGGAACACACATACATACATACACACACACGTTGAGTTTTATATATATAGATAGATTACCACTAAATTCCTGTGGTAGGCGTGGGGTTATCATAGTAATCCTGTGTACTCCATCAGGCCCTTTTTTTAAACATGAGATTGTGTGAACAAAACAAAGCAAACAAAAACAGTTCATTTTACCATGGTGGCAGCCCAGCTCACGCTCAGTCCCCTGTAGTGCCCGCAAGACCCTTTAATATAACATTATCCCATTGTTTATGGTTAACTGTCTATATAAATGTATTTGTATTCATATACAATACAGCAGAGTACACAGAATTTGCATATGTTATTAGAATTTTTTTTTACATATATGAACATTGTGTTATTATAGATGCTCCTCTACCATCTGTGCGCCCCAAGCGCACAAGGCGACAGGCCGCAGAGGAGGAGGATGAAGAGGAGGAGGAGGAGCAGGAGGAGGATGCTGAGGAGAGGGATGACGAGCAGCCAGGGACCTCCCATTCGCCACCCCCAGCTCTTGTGGAGGACCAAGAGAAGGAGCTGCAACCCCACCCCCCCCAAACTTCTGGTGGTGTACCCAATCGGAGAGAAGAGGAGCAGGAGGATGACACCGTTGCTGTGAGCATCGGTCAGGAGGGTAAATATGTGCACAAAAATTAATAACATTTCAACAATAAGATGTAGATATTAAAATGGACAGCATTTAAAGCGCGCACGTCAGATTTCAGAACAATAATATGGTAATATGGTATATGGTATTATCATGTCTATACAATTGTTATGTGTCTAGCACATATACTTCTATCAAGAAGTATATGTGCTAGACACATAACAATTGTATAGACATGATAATGACTGTTTAATAAGTAACATAAATATTATATTGATTTTGTAACGGTCTCTGAAATACAAATGTTTTTTCTTATATCCTAACAGTTTTAAAAAAGATTGACCAAAAGTTTGATGAGTTGAAGAGGACATATGACAAAATCCTTGTAAACAAATGCAAGATGCGGTTTCTAGACCGCGAAAACGAAAAGCTGGTGCAACAGCAGGGAAAAATTATGAATGAGTTGGCAGATCTTCAAAAGCAGATGCATGATTGTGTTTGATTTTTTTTTTTTTTTTTTTAATAAAACATTTTTTTTATTTTTCAAATGTTTCCTTTCTTATTGAGATTGTTAGGTGTTTCAACACATCTAACTTCACATCTAACACATCAACATCCACATCAACTGCAACAGGCCGCAAACCAGGGTTTAAGATAAAGTTTATTGTTTTAGTCACACTTGCTGTTACGATCCGGTCTGGTAGCTTGTAGCGGAGGCTGTTGGTGGATACGCTGTGCCAGAGAGGTCATAAAGCATTAACCAGCATGAAGGCAGCAGCAGTAGTATTCAAATATAAACTAATAATCACACACACAACATTTACAAGCAGTAGTTGTAATAGTCATATATAGTATCTGAACAGTTGGCCAAGACTTGACACCAGCAGTAGTGGTAATAGTAGTATATAGTGGCAAAGACCTTGTCTCATAGGTATCTGAGCAGCAGTATAGTAGTAACAGTACACAATAAAGTGTTTTTTTCACTCGTGGTCGTGGAAGAGGTGGCAGCAGCACAGCAGCAGCATTGATACCTGTAGCATAAAGTGGCAAAGAACTTGTCACATAGGTAAGTGAGCACTGGCAGCAGCAGCAGTGTAGTAGTACCAATACACAATAAAGTGTTTTTTTCACTCGTGGTCGTGGAAGAGGTGGCAGCAGCATAGGAGCAGCAGCATTGGTAATTGTAGCATATAGTGCAAAACAACTTGACACATAGGTATATGAGCAATGGCAGCAGCAGCAGCAGTATAGTAGTAGTAACAGTACACAATAAAGTGTTTTTTTCACTCGTGGTCATGGAAGAGGTGGCAGCAGCACAGCAGCAGCATTGATAACTGTAGCATACAGTGGCAAAGAACTTGTCACATAGGTAAGTGAGCACTGGCAGCATCAGCAGTATAGTAGTAGTAACAGTACACAATTAAGGGCCAGATTCATGAAAGGTTACGCTGGCGGATCGAGTGATCCGCCAGCGTAACAGTGGCTTTGAGCCGGCGTTTCTGTTTTCTGTAACCAGAAAACAAGAAACGCCGGGTTGAAGTTCCGATGCGAGCAGCGTAACTGAGTTTCGCCATCGCATCGTTACTTCAACTTAAAAATGGCGCCGGGGGCGTTCCCGCCGATTTACGCTCAAAAAATATGTTAATGAGCGGAAATCGGCAATTCACGATCGAAATCCGGCGCGACGCAGTGACGTTACGACGTTTCCGGACGGGATACGCGGCGCATAGATATACCTACATGGGGCTGGAGTATCCTATGTTAGGTATAGGCGTCGTCATCGCGTCGGGAAAAAAAAAAAAAAACGTCGCTTGCGTAAAACGGTCATGAATGGGAATGTGACGTCATTGACGTTCATTCACAGATTTTGGAGCATGCGCACGGGGATGTTTTGACACTCGACGCATGCGCAGTACGTCGGCGGCGGGATCGCGCGTAGTTAGCATACTACACGCCCCGTACCCGCGACATTTGAATTCCGCCGGCTCATTTGCGATGCGCTGCCGCAACTTTAGGAGCAAGTGCTTCGTGAATGACAGCACTTGCTCCTAAAAATTCGGCAGCGCAACGCAAATGAGAAGCGTTACTCCAGAGCAAAGATGCTCTGGAATACGTGAATCTGGCCCTAAGTGTTTTTTTCACTCGTGGTCGTGGAAGAGGTGGCAGCAGCATAGGAGCAGCAGCATTGGTAATTGTAGCATATAGTGCAAAACAACTTGACACATAGGTATATGAGCAATGGCAGCAGCAGCAGCAGTATAGTAGTAGTAACAGTACACAATAAAGTGTTTTTTTCAATCGTGGTCATGAAAGAGGTGGCAGCAGCACAGCAGCAGCATTGATAACTGTAGCATACAGTGGCAAAGAACTTGTCACATAGGTAAGTGAGCACTGGCAGAAGCAGCAGTGTAGTAGTACCAGTACACAATAAAGTGTTTTTTTCACTCGTGGTCGTGGAAGAGGTGGCAGCAGCATAGGAGCAGCAGCATTGATAATTGTAGCATATAGTGCCAAAGAACTTGACACATAAGTATCTGAGCACTGGCAGAAGCAGCAGCATAGTAGTACCAGTACACAATAAAGTGTTTTTTTCACTCGTGGTCGTGGAAGAGGTGGCAGCAGCATAGGAGCAGCAGCATTGATAATTGTAGCATATAGTGCCAAAGAACTTGACACATAATTATCTGAGCACTGGCAGAAGCAGCAGCATAGTAGTACCAGTACACAATTAAGTGTTTTTTTCACTCGTGGTCGTGGAAGAGGTGGCAGCAGCATAGGAGCAGCAGCATTGATAATTGTAGCATATAGTGCCAAAGAACTTGACACATAATTATCTGAGCACTGGCAGAAGCAGCAGCATAGTAGTACCAGTACACAATTAAGTGTTTTTTTCACTCGTGGTCGTGGAAGAGGTGGCAGCAGCATAGGAGCAGCAGCATTGATAATTGTAGCATATAGTGCCAAAGAACTTGACACATAATTATCTGAGCACTGGCAGAAGCAGCAGCATAGTAGTACCAGTACACAATTAAGTGTTTTTTTCACTCGTGGTCGTGGAAGAGGTGGCAGCAGCATAGGAGCAGCAGCATTGATAATTGTAGCATATAGTGCCAAAGAACTTGTCACATAGGTAAGTGAGCACTGGCAGAAGCAGCAGTGTAGTAGTACCAGTACACAATAAAGTGTTTTTTTCACTCGTGGTCGTGGAAGAGGTGGCAGCAGCATAGGAGCAGCAGCATTGATAATTGTAGCATATAGTGCCAAAGAACTTGACACATAAGTATCTGAGCACTGGCAGAAGCAGCAGCATAGTAGTACCAGTACACAATTAAGTGTTTTTTTCACTCGTGGTCGTGGAAGAGGTGGCAGCAGCATAGGAGCAGCAGCATTGATAATTGTAGCATATAGTGCCAAAGAACTTGACACATAAGTATCTGAGCACTGGCAGAAGCAGCAGCATAGTAGTACCAGTACACAATTAAGTGTTTTTTTCACTCGTGGTCGTGGAAGAGGTGGCAGCAGCATAGGAGCAGCAGCATTGATAATTGTAGCATATAGTGCCAAAGAACTTGACACATAAGTATCTGAGCACTGGCAGAAGCAGCAGCATAGTAGTACCAGTACACAATTAAGTGTTTTTTTCACTCGTGGTCGTGGAAGAGGTGGCAGCAGCATAGGAGCAGCAGCATTGATAATTGTAGCATATAGTGCCAAAGAACTTGACACATAAGTATCTGAGCACTGGCAGAAGCAGCAGCATAGTAGTACCAGTACACAATTAAGTGTTTTTTTCACTCGTGGTCGTGGAAGAGGTGGCAGCAGCATAGGAGCAGCAGCATTGATAATTGTAGCATATAGTGCCAAAGAACTTGACACATAAGTATCTGAGCACTGGCAGAAGCAGCAGCATAGTAGTACCAGTACACAATTAAGTGTTTTTTTCACTCGTGGTCGTGGAAGAGGTGGCAGCAGGATAGCAGCAGCGTTGATAATTGTAGCATATAGTGCCAAAGAACTTGTCACATAGGTAAGTGAGCACTGGCAGCAGCATCAGCAGTGTAGTAGTACCAGTACACAATAAAGTGTTTTTTTCACTCGTGGTCGTGGAAGAGGTGGCTGCAGGATAGCAGCAGCGTTGATAATTGTAGCATATAGTGCCAAAGAACTTGTCACATAGGTAAGTGAGCACTGGCAGCAGCATCAGCAGTGTAGTAGTACCAGTACACAATAAAGTGTTTTTTTCACTCGTGGTCGTGGAAGAGGTGGCAGCAGGATAGCAGCAGCGTTGATAATTGTAGCATATAGTGCCAAAGAACTTGTCACATAGGTAAGTGAGCACTGGCAGCAGCAGCAGTGTAGTAGTACCAGTACACAACTAAGTGTTTTTTTCACTCGTGGTCGTGGAAGAGGTGGCAGCAGCATAGGAGCAGCAGCATTGATAATTGTAGCATATAGTGCCAAAGAACTTGACACATAAGTATCTGAGCACTGGCAGAAGCAGCAGCATAGTAGTACCAGTACACAATTAAGTGTTTTTTTCACTCGTGGTCGTGGAAGAGGTGGCAGCAGGATAGCAGCAGCGTTGATAATTGTAGCATATAGTGCCAAAGAACTTGTCACATAGGTAAGTGAGCACTGGCAGCAGCAGCAGTGTAGTAGTACCAGTACACAACTAAGTGTTTTTTTCACTCGTGGTCGTGGAAGAGGTGGCAGCAGCATAGGAGCAGCAGCATTGATAATTGTAGCATATAGTGCCAAAGAACTTGACACATAAGTATCTGAGCACTGGCAGAAGCAGCAGCATAGTAGTACCAGTACACAATTAAGTGTTTTTTTCACTCGTGGTCGTGGAAGAGGTGGCAGCAGCATAGGAGCAGCAGCATTGATAATTGTAGCATATAGTGCCAAAGAACTTGTCACATAGGTAAGTGAGCACTGGCAGAAGCAGCAGTGTAGTAGTACCAGTACACAATAAAGTGTTTTTTTCACTCGTGGTCGTGGAAGAGGTGGCAGCAGCATAGGAGCAGCAGCATTGATAATTGTAGCATATAGTGCCAAAGAACTTGACACATAAGTATCTGAGCACTGGCAGAAGCAGCAGCATAGTAGTACCAGTACACAATTAAGTGTTTTTTTCACTCGTGGTCGTGGAAGAGGTGGCAGCAGCATAGGAGCAGCAGCATTGATAATTGTAGCATATAGTGCCAAAGAACTTGACACATAAGTATCTGAGCACTGGCAGAAGCAGCAGCATAGTAGTACCAGTACACAATTAAGTGTTTTTTTCACTCGTGGTCGTGGAAGAGGTGGCAGCAGCATAGGAGCAGCAGCATTGATAATTGTAGCATATAGTGCCAAAGAACTTGTCACATAGGTAAGTGAGCACTGGCAGCAGCATCAGCAGTGTAGTAGTACCAGTACACAATAAAGTGTTTTTTTCACTCGTGGTCGTGGAAGAGGTGGCAGCAGGATAGCAGCAGCGTTGATAATTGTAGCATATAGTGCCAAAGAACTTGTCACATAGGTAAGTGAGCACTGGCAGCAGCAGCAGTGTAGTAGTACCAGTACACAATAAAGTGTTTTTTTCACTCGTGGTCGTGGAAGAGGTGGCAGCAGGATAGCAGCAGCAGCATTGATAATTGTAGCATATAGTGCCAAAGAACTTGACACATAAGTATCTGAGCACTGGCAGAAGCAGCAGCATAGTAGTACCAGTACACAATTAAGTGTTTTTTTCACTCGTGGTCGTGGAAGAGGTGGCAGCAGCATAGGAGCAGCAGCATTGATAATTGTAGCATATAGTGCCAAAGAACTTGACACATAAGTATCTGAGCACTGGCAGAAGCAGCAGCATAGTAGTACCAGTACACAATTAAGTGTTTTTTTCACTCGTGGTCGTGGAAGAGGTGGCAGCAGCATAGGAGCAGCAGCATTGATAATTGTAGCATATAGTGCCAAAGAACTTGTCACATAGGTAAGTGAGCACTGGCAGCAGCATCAGCAGTGTAGTAGTACCAGTACACGATAAAGTGTTTTTTTCACTCGTGGTCGTGGAAGAGGTGGCAGCAGGATAGCAGCAGCGTTGATAATTGTAGCATATAGTGCCAAAGAACTTGTCACATAGGTAAGTGAGCACTGGCAGCAGCAGCGTAGTAGTACCAGTACACAATAAAGTGTTTTTTTCACTCGTGGTCGTGGAAGAGGTGGCAGCAGGATAGCAGCAGCGTTGATAATTGTAGCATATAGTGCCAAAGAACTTGTCACATAAGTATATGAGCACTGGCAGAAGCAGCAGCATAGTAGTACCAGTACACAATTAAGTGTTTTTTTCACTCGTGGTCGTGGAAGAGGTGGCAGCAGCACCAGCAGTAGTAAGAAAGTGGCAAATCTCACAGACAAAAGGTGACAGCACCAGTATGAGTAATATATCGGTACATAATCACTCAGCCTTTTGGCATTAGCAGTAGGAGCCCATATAGTGCCAAAATTACAAAAGCTTGAAATTGCATTAGCATGGTGATTACATTTGAAAAGCAGAATGACACAGGCCTTAAGTAGCTGTGGCACCGGGTGGAGTTTTTGGGTTGTGTTTTGCACGCCACAGGCTTTTCAAAAAAACAAAAAAATATCCACCTTCTTCCCAGCAGCAGCATAAGGAAAGGGAGATGCACTGTGATGTAAGGGAGAGGGGGAACTCCACTTCTGATGGTGGGGTGGCCTTTGACATCGAATGTAAGGGGAGGGGATGCGCTGGACATATAATATTACAGATATAACCGGCCCTTTTGAGGGCAACCATAATGCTGATGCGGACCACGATGAAATTGAGTTTGACACCCCTGGTATAAAGAGATAGGAGAGGTATTGGTAACTGACAAGGGACCATTCAGCGCCCTGAAGCGACGGCGGGTGCCAGAAAGTCACCGCCGATCCAGGACTCATTCATTTTGATGAATGTGAGTCTGTCCACGGAGTCTGTGGACAGACGGGTCCTCTTGTCCGTGACCACCCCACCTGCCGCGCTGAATGTCCGCTCAGATAGTACGCTGGAGGGGGGGCAAGACAATAACTCCAGCGCATACTGAGCGAGCTCGCGGCAGGTGTCCAATCTGGCAACCCAGTACTCCATGGGGTCGTCGGTGCTCATACTGTCAGAAGCACTGACGGACCCCATGTAGTCTGCCACCATGTGGCCAGCCGCTGGTGGTGATGGCTGCTGCTGCTGCTGCTGCTGCTGGTACTGGGTCGCTCAGTTTGCATGAACATCCTCATCTCACCCATTAGGTCCCCTGCTCGGCTGCTGATGTTGCTGCTGGGTGCAGCCACCTGCTGGGTGAGATGAGGGGGGACAACTGGAGGCCGGGGACTTGCCTGCTCCAAACGGCTGACTAGGCATGCCTGCAGTTCCTCCATCCGGTGCTGCCTCCGTCTGGCTGGGAGGAACTGCTCCAGTTTCCCCTTAAATCTGGGATCTACAAGGGTGGCCAGCCAAAACTCGTCCCTCTCCTTGATGGCTTTAACCCGGGGGTCCCTCCTGAGGCATCTCAGCATGTGGGCAGCCATGGGGAAGAGCACAGCCCGCTGTGACTCCTCATGGCTGCCTGGGTCCATGACGTCCGCTTCCTCGTCATGGAGGTGCTGCTGTTCGCGGTCAGTCATGCCAAACCCCGGACTATCGGTGCCCCCAACACCGGCTCTCCCTCCTGACCAGGCCCTGACTCCAGGACGCCACCAGTCACCTCCTGATCATCATCATGATCCTCCTCCTCCTCCTCGTCCTGGGCCTGGTCTTGGTGGAGCAGTGTTGCCTCCTCCTGCTCCACCAAGGCACTCTCCCCAGCTCCGAGCAGGCGATCTAGTGCCCTGTCCAGCAGGAACACTATAGGGAGCACGTCGTTGAGGCCGACATGCTCCCTGCTCACCATCTTGGTCGCCTGCTCAAAAGGGGCCAACACATGGCAGACCTGGTGTATCTGCCCCCACTCCAGACTGGTGATGTACGGGAGTGTGTGTTGTGATGGCCCGCCAGTGCCTTGCTCCAGCAGGTACTCCTTCACCGCCCTTCGCTGCTCCCACAACCTCTCCAGCATGTAGAGGCTGGAGTTCCACCGCGTCACACTGTCCACAATCAGCCTGTGAAGGGGCAGGCTGTTGTCCCGCTGCAACTTTGACAGGGACGCGGTAGCGGTTGGGGAGCGCCTGAAGTGGCTGGCAATCCTGCGTACCCTTAGCACTATGTCACTCAACCCGGGATAGGTGCGCAGGAACTTCTGCACCACTAGGTTGAGGACATGTGCCAGACAGGGCACGTGTGTCAGACTGCCAGCCTGGAGGGCGGAGAGGAGGTTGCTGCCATTGTCACAGACAACCAGACCTGCTTGGAGCCTTCGGGGTGTCAGCCACTTCTGGACCTGAGCCTGAAGTGCGCTCAGCACTTCTCGTCCAGTGTGTCTCCGTTCCCCTAAACTAACAAGCTGGAGCACGGCCTGACAGCGCACGTGCCCCACACTTGAATAGCTACGGGGGCGCTTGCTGGGAGGCTCAGCAGCTGCGGAGACAGTGGCTTGAGGGAGACCAGCACTTCTCCCCTGGACACCCCGGGGCGGCACCACAAAATCAGATGCCGCCAATCCCTCCCCGGCGCCCTCGGAGGGAAACCCAATGGGCCGTGAAGCTTATGTAGCGCCCCTGCCCATGCCTGCTGGTCCAGCCATCCATTGTCAGATGCACCCTGTTGCTGACAGCATGATCCAGCGACAGGGTTACATTCTGCACAATGTGCTGGTGTAGGCAGGGACACCAGTCCTGGCAAAGAAATGGCGGCTGGGGACACGCCATTGGGGTTGGGCCTGCTCCAACATCTGCCTGAAGGGGTTGCAGTCCACTATGTTAAAGGGAAGCAGATGTTGGGCAATAACCCTTGCCAGGAGCCCATTGAGGGAACGCACACGTCGGTCTGAAGGGGGAAGGGAGTGTTGCGTTCAAAGGCGTCAGAATGAGACGCCTGGCGCCGGACGGCAGTGCGGGACACCGAAGAGGAGGGTGATGATGTGGAGGTCTGGCTGTCGGTAAGCAGTACCTCTACTAGAGGGAGCGGGGGGGCATGACCTGCTGGTAGCCGATGAAGCTGTGGCAGGGGCTGCTGTACCCTGCACACTTGTGGTGGTGGCGCTGCTACCACCAGCACGCTTCATCTGGTCATGCTCCTGCCAGTGATTAATCCGCAGGTGCTGGTTGAGTGCCGTGGTACCCACCCGAGCCAAACACTTCCCTCTCTTCAACCTTGGCACGACAGAGCTGGCAGATGGCTACTGTCGGGTTATCTGCTACCAAGGTGAAGTAGGCCCAGAGAGGTGACTTCAGCGTCGCCCTCCTGTCAGATGGGGTGACGACGCTGACTTCCACCTGCTGGGACTCGGTGCGCACAGGTGGAGCTGCCTGCTGCTGCTGCTGCTGCTGCTGACACCTCCTGCTGCCATCACCAGTGGAGACCCTGACGTTGGTCTCCCTGGTGACCTGGCGCACCGTTTCCCCAGGGTGCCTACCTTCCTCGTCGTCACTGATGCTGTGAACCGACGAGGCAGGTGGCACCCATGTTGGGTCACCCTCCTCTTCGCCCCCAGATATGTCAGACCCAGGGCTGACATGTGGTGGTCTGAAGGAGACATCTGACATGGAGCCGCTAGCCTGGCTCCGATGTCCCCTCACAGACGCATGGGGTCTGACTAGGTGCTGGTGTTTCCTGCAGAAAACCACCAGCACCACCATGAAGGGAGGTCTCTGGGCTACTGACAGCCAGTACCCCATCCTCCTCCTCCTCCATTAACCCTTCAAAAAGGTCCTGACCATCAGCACTTAAATCAATGTCTGCATGATCGAGGGCCTCCCCCAAGATATCCATGTCACTTTCACCATCAAACAGCATGAGGCTGGACTCGCTGGGGCTGGGTACTAAAGGCACCGGTGTACTGATGGTGGTGGTGCTACTTGGTGATGACTGAGTGGCACTGCTGTGCCCCATGTACTCCACCACTGCTGGAGCCTGGGAAGGCAATATCGGGCGGCTGCCCGAAGTAAAAAACTCCCGGATGAGGCGGACTCCCCTTCCACCCGATCCTCTACCAGTAGTAGGGGCGCGAGAGGTACCCCGTGCTGGCAGCGACCCAGCACTGGGAGTAACTCCCCTACCCCTGCTGCCACGACCACGGATGCTGCTCATGCTGATATGGGGGGGTGGGTAAACTTTATTGGGGGGGGGGTAAATGTGATAATAGAAAAAACAGGCGCGCAGACAAACAACTAGTAGCTATGCCACTAAACAACAATTAAACGAAAGGTAAATTTTTTTAAATTTTTTTTTTTTTTTTAAACTAACTAACTGACTGACAGACAACAGACAAAAACTGACTGTGCAACGAATAAGAGCAGTAAAGAAACTAATATAGATAGAACAGTGACTCTGCTAACACAGCAGAGCCAGAGATCTGAATAAACTAAAAATAACTTTTTTTTTTTTTTTTTTTTTTATAAAACAGATAACTATCTAACTAAATAAAACACACTAAACTAAGCTAGCTAGCTTACAGAGGTGTACAAGTACACTCAAACCTATCTATCTAACACTAAATGAAACTGGAACACAAACACACAAATAGTAGCTTTAAAAAAAGCTGTTTGGTCTCTTCTTGCTTTTAAAAAAGCAGTTTAGAAATATAAGCACTAGCAGCTGCTAATACTCAAATGAACTGAACACTGAACAGGAGCACAGAACTGAAAGGCACTGCAATGCTGATGCAATATAACACAGAGCACAGAAACACTTCTCCCTCTATATCCACCTTGTGAATCTGCAATGAGCACATGCTGGCACTTAGTTTATATAATGGTCGTGAGGCAGGTTCCTATTGGTTGATGTGGAGGTTGCTAACCTCTGACACCTGTGGAAATGGAACTCTGATTGGCTCTGATGTGAATGAAAAAAATCGCGCGATATTGCTATTGCCGAATATTCGCATTGCGAATATTCGGCAGCATAAAAGGATCACATGCGCTACTCGGCCCAGGGTCCCTCTAATCATACCACCATTGCTTTTACACGTCGATGGAGATCACTAGCATGTGATCTGTGTTAAAAAAAATTTGAGAAAAATCCGAATATTCGACATTGCGAATATTCGGCACAATATTCGAGATATTGCGCGATTTCTCGAATATGCAATATTCGAGCCGAATATTCGCAATTCGAATATTCGTGAGCAACACTAATGACAGCTACATATACAATCAGAGCCCCATCCCCACAGATTTCGAACAGAACATGTATGGGGACAGCTGGCTGGTTGGTGAGTGACATGGGTGGCAGGCATTACTGCCCCCCCCCCCATGATGTACACATCACAAGGGGCACATGCACTACTAACATCTTCCTGTCTTTTCCCTTCCAGGTGACTCTGCATATGCACTGGGACCCCATCTCATGACCCCATCTCATGCCAGCTCACATTATGCATCTTTGCACGTTAAACACACACATTAATCATGGCACAATGAGAATGCATGCATGCACACCACTGTGGTCCCTAGCACATACACCCCACATCCTCATCACATTGGATTGGCACCAGTCCACCATGCAGGACTTGTGAGCAGCAACGCCATGCCAAGGCTCCAATTATGTCACTGTACATTCATACACCATTCACACGGACCTGGGGATCACTTCTCCCTGGTCCTGGGGAACCCTTCTCCACCAAAATTGAGGGTGACACCCCTTTTCCGGCAGGAATGTCACCCAAACATTCAAACAGCATTCACAACCCCCCCCCCCAAAAAAAAAAGCCCAGCAAAAGCAAACATTTTCCAGCACCAAAAAAAAATGGGCAAAAAAAAAAAAAAAAACAGGCCAAAAAAAAGGGGGAGAAACAAATTAATGCTGTTGACGTGAGCCACGCCTGGGGCTCCCACGGCCACGGCCCCGGCTCCTCAGGGGAGACTTATGGGGAGGGGTAAACCGGGGAGGGAGAAGCAGCCCCTGGTCTCTGCCCACCTGGCGGCCTGCCCTCCAAGGCCACGGCAATTCTGTCTAGGCCAGCACTTAATGATGCTGTATTGGCCTGGATAGCCTGGGTGAGGGGCCTCACATCCTGCCCAATGCCTGCTGTTGTAGTCTGCAGGTAGTTTAGGCAGTTTGTAAGAGCCCGGGAGTGGCAGTCCAGGTCCCCAAGCGTATCCTTTATGGAGGACAGGCTCTCCTCCATCCGCCCCAAGGTCTGGCTGACCTCTCCCAGATGGTGGGTCTGAAGGAACTGGTCCTTTCTCAGAGTGGCGGGCAGGAGATCGGCCAGCCCCCTGGTCTTCTGGGTCGCCTTCCTGCCTCCAGCTGAGGCTTGTGGCCGGGGAGAAGGGGAGGCCCTTGGGAGAGGAGCCCTGTTGGGGGAGGAGTGGGGGCGGGGCTACCCCTTATGGAGGGCTGGGGAAGAGTCCTTCAAAAACAAAAGTCTAGTGCCTGACATGGACTCCTCCTCCTCCTCAAACTCCTCCTCCTCAACCTCATCCGATTCAACCTCCTCCTCTTCAACCTCCTCCGAGGACTCCGGCCTTGTCGGGGGGTGCTCATCAGGCTGGGATGGTGCGGTCAGCCCAGATGGCCCAGCACCCTCCTGCTCATCTGTGGATGACACAAAACATTCACAGGTTGGAGGATCCACACACTTGCCACATATTCCCTTTCACCCCCTCCCCCACACATGCTACACACCTGATAGGGCCAAAAAAACTTACCTGGCATCACGCCTTCATGACTTGAGTCATAGCCGGGCAGGCCCTCCACTTCTTGCCTATGAAAGGTCTGGGCCACGGCACGCTCCTTCGCTGTCAGCCTAACAGGGCATGGTGGGCCCCTCCTGTGCCCCTGGCATGGGCTAGCATTTTGGCCAGCTTCTTTTTGACCAGACGCCGGAGGTCATTGATTTTCTTTTCAATCCCCGACCGTGTCCGGGTCTCCCCCCCCTGATGCATTCACCTGGTCAGTAATCCTGTCCAAAATCTCTCTCCTCCTGGCCGGGGTGGTGTTGGCACTGTCCGGGCCGTGGAGGTAACGCCCATAATCGGAAATGGCCCGGGCAAGAATTAGTTTCTCCCCCAAAGTAAAATTTAGCTTCCTCTTTCTCTCCGTCATACTCAGACAAAAACTCACTCCCAAACAGTCAGCAAAAATCACGCACAAAAACAAGCAGCAAAAATCACACACAAAAACAAGCAGCAAAAATCACGCAAGAAAACAAGCAGGAAAAATCAAGCAAGAAAACAAACGAACAAAAAACTAACAACCAAAAACTCTCACAAGCAGTCACCAAAAATCACTTACAAATATCTTCTAACAAACACAAGATCACACAGTCCACAAATATCACAAAGACAAACCACAAGGCAACAACAGAACAAAAGCACCTTGCTGTATAGGGAGGGATACAAAGGGATGTACTTTTGCAAAGGAAGTGCGTTTGTGTCTGTCTATTTATGCTGTCTGCATAGGTCATGATTTTGCCCTAGTCCACTTCCAATTTCACTGATTGCGCTGTTCCCGAGTTGTGAGCATGCGCACAGAGGTGCTGACATGGTCTGCTTCAAGCGCAAATGCGCGAGCCGGCCGGCCCTTCATTTGCATGGGGTCACGGCTCATTTCAATGTAACACGCCCACGTCCTTCCCAATTTGTATTACTCCGCCTTGCGCCTCAGAAATAACGTTGCGCAGGCGCTAATTTCTGCGTAAAAGCGACGAGAATAGGGTGATTGCGCCGCTACATTGCGCCAGTCTAACGTAAAGGCGGTGCGCTACGCCGGTCCAATAATGCGCAGATGTACCTGAATCTGGCCCTGTTAACTTTAACTGACTAGCCTGCCTGCCTGCTCTATCTACCTACTAAAAATTACACTCTCTCTCTCTGTCTTCTCTCTTTTAACAACCGCAACACACTACACAAGGCTGACCTGCAGGCAGCCTTTTATAATGTGAGGCGTGTATTAAACCCCCTGAGCCATAATTGGCTAAAGCCACCCTGGCTTTGGCCAATGATGGCTCTCCGTTTTTTGCAAGCTGTGATTGGCCAAGCATGCGGGTCATAGTGCATGCTTGGCCAATCATTAGCCAGCAATGCACTGCGATGCCGCAGGGAATTATGGGCTGTGAAACGTAACTCGAATTTGGTGCGAACGGCCCAAAACGTTCGTAATTCGACGAACGATCGAACATACGATGTTCGAGTCAAACATGAGTTTGACTTGAATAAGAAGCTCATCCCTACTGCCTGATAACTAGAGGAGCAGAGCAGGTTGCGCAAAAAAAAACCTGACAGCTCCGGTTAGTTCAGCGATCTCCCCGCTGAGCTTTTGTGTTCTGACAGGGGGACTACCCCCTGCCAGAACACTCTGATCAGTGCTCTCTGCCATTGGCTGAGGATTCTGATCAGGAGTCGGTTGGATGCTGGTTTTCCAGCTTGCACATCCAACATAAGCTGGGTGAACGGCCAAACAGGCTAAATGTCGGGCGTTTTTTTGAAACTGTTGGCTGTCTCCCGACATTTGGCCCGTGTGTACGGGGCTTAAGGAAATGCTTCTTCTTACCTGCAGTAGACGGATGTCATAGTCTCAGTCTAGGAAAAGTCAATTTACTGGAGCTCAAGGGTGCATTTTAATGTTAACAAGAGGAATGTTTTGAAAAGTTATACTGTTGCTGTATATTTTGACATTTCAGGAATTTTTCACACATACATTTAAAGGTACTAAAATATCCACTTTAATGCCTGCAACACCTCAGAGTTTGCAAGCATATTTATTTCTATTTGATAATAATTTCTTCCTCTCGTTATTGCAATATAAAAGCCAAATACTGATTTCTCTCCTAATTGTCGTCATGAGTACAGATTGACTGTTTGGCTGAATGCCCTAAAAGTGATTGTTAAGCCTTAACAATACGTCCATCTGTCGCACATTCCTTTGGGGAAACAAACTGGCTCATATACACTGGACAAAGCTAGTGTTGCCAAAAGTCGCTGTGGTATTGGTCTCCCTGATATCCAGCGCTACTATTGGTACTTCATCTTGCTTGGATCGTTGACTGGAACGTCCATGTCCAAAGCAAAGGTGGAGAACTTAATCTCAAATTCCAACTTACTACATGCCCCATGGATGGCAAGAGACCATGTGTCTCCACACACCTTGACCCATCCCTTTGTTAGTGCCACTCTCCACGCGTTTAATAGAGCTTGTGCTCCCCATTTGGTCTCTGACAAACTATTCTCCATCATCCCAGTTAGAGGCAACCCGAATTTCCCCCCGGGCTTATCTGGAACCTTTGCACGGGCAGAATGGCCGTATGGGGAGATGTTGGCCAAACACTTTTTACGCAGAGGTCTCTTTCTGTGACAAGTGGACCTCACAGAAATTTCAAAAACGGGCGCATTCAAATTCTGGTTTCTACATGCAACTCAAACATTTTCTCGATCCCCGTTTCGTAGAGAGAAGTTTACCAAACCCGTTACGAAATCGGAGTCACTCTGCTCCTGCACAACTCCTCAGTGCCATGTCATCTCATACATCTATGCTTCTTTGTTCAAGAACTCCTCAGCACTTTTATACACTGACCGCACTTACTGGGATTCCGCTCTGGGATTACAGCTAGATGAGGATGACTGGGACCGTGTAAATCTCTATATTTATAAGGGGTCTCTAAATGTATAGAACCCTCAGTCTCTGGTCACTGCTAAAACTGTGGAAAAGAAAGGGACACGTTCCTCCATATTTGGTGGAACTGCTCTGTACTTCAGCCATTTTGGCTTAAGGTGCACAATGTCATAACAAAGGTATCATCTCTCCCGTTCGATTTCTCAACAGCACAATATCTATTGCACTTGTCTAAAGTACCTAAAAAACTTTATTTCAAATTGATTGCAATGCATATGGTTAACGCTGCAAGGATGTGCGTGCTAGTGCACTGGTGGTCGACATCGCCACCATCTGTAACAGAATGTATTCAGCGAATCAACCGCGTAGCGGAGATGGAGGAGCTGATCTGCATTACATTAGATATGATTTCGAACTTCACTGCCACCTGGGAACCTTGGACGTCCTTTAAAAGTTCTCAACTATTCAAGGAGCTCATACCTGACGCAGCATGATTTACCCAATAATCATTTAACTTTGGTTTCAGAAAGCCACCCCTATGTTTCATTGTTGGTGATACAATTTCTGTTTTTTCTGTTTGACTTTCAGACAAAGGATAGGGCAGCTGGTGATGTCCTCACACCCTCTCCTCTACCTGTTCCTGCTCTAACTTTAGTCCACCCCATTTACCCAATCTGCCTCCCCTTCCTGCCCCCCCCTTTTTTTTCTCTCCCTCTTCCGCTGCCCTTCTTCCTTTTTGCCCGCTCTGATTAAATGACCAGGACCCATGTAAGCTGTACACGATCTGCCACATCTTATGGAGGGATACATTGTTATTCTTTAGAAATGATTTACCTAAGTTTACAAAACTTATGTTATTCTCCATTACTAGTTTTATGGTTTTCAGTTCTTGTTTTTTGTTTGTTTGTGTTCCTTTCACAGGCTCTCCCAGTTGAAGCTCTATTATTATTACATGTGATTGTGACATCGTAAACCATGTATTATCCTTACGCCCCATCCCTCCTTTTTTTTTTCTTCGTGGAATTTCAATAAAACGTTTTTGTATCAAAAAAAAAAAAAATGCCATAAAACGATCCCCTATTTTGTAGACTCAATAAACGCTTATTGTGTTTTTTTTTTTACCAAAAATATGTAGAAGAATACGTATCGGCCTAACCTGAGGAAAGAAATTGTTTTATATATATTTTTGGGGGATATTAATTATAGCAAAATTGGCGCTCTATTTTTGTTTATAGCGCAAAAAATAAAAAACGCAGAAGTGATCAAATACCACCAAAATAAAGCTCTATTTGTGGGAAAAATGGAGGTCAATTTTGTTTGGGAACCAAATTGCACGACCACGCAATTGTCATTTAAAGCGACACAGTGCCAAATCGTAAAAATTAGGCCGGTCATTTGGCAGCCAAATCCTCTGGGGCTGACGTGGTTAAGTCAACTAGTGGCAGAAAAATGGGGGAGACCTCTGGGTTGTCAGTGAATATTGCAGCAAAAGATAGTTATATTTTATCTCTTAATTCATTTTTGTCTTGTTATTTTTGGCTGGAATTCTACTTACATTAAATAGAAGTGCAATTTAAAATTTAGATGACTGATTTTTTAGAACAAAGGACATTTCATACATATTTTTTTTTCCTGGACATATACTTCAAGATAAAGCCCCAAGGAAATGTTCCTGTGCTTCATATTTTTCCCTTGCAGACACGCTCTGCTTTGTGGCATTGAAATGTTTTCTGAATGCTGAATGCTTAAGTGTGTACTTGTACAACACATTCATGGTGTTATACCACTGTAAGCCATCTACACCTTTTGTATACAGGAGAATTGTTGTTTTCTGACACTTTAGGCTTTACAAGAACCAGCTGTACTTAGATCTAGTTGTATTCATACTTCCTCCACTTGTCACTGAAATTTCCAGATAACATCAAGGCTTTGGGAGTTTCTACTGCTTTCTGTCTGTCAGAGACCATTTTATATCTGTGTAAATAAAGTGAAGATAATAGATTTCTTGGTTTTCTTATAGCTTAGATATTCCCTGTTTGCAGTTTAATGTCGCATACACACGATTGAAAATTCCGACAAGAAAACTGTGGATTTTTTTCCGATGGAATTTTGGCTCAAACTTGAGTTGCATACACACGGTCACACAAAATTCTGACCGCCAAGAAGGCGAACACTACGACGAGCCGAGAAAAATTCAATACAATAGAAAAGGGGGCACAATAGGAGCCCACTTAAGTGGGATTGTGGCCACCACATGCTGGGGTTAAGGTTGAAGGGGTTAAATTTAATATAGGTATGCGAGGTGTTTATATATACGTTTTGTGTGTGTAATTTTTGTAGTCCTGTGTCTTTAAGTGAGGGATCAGCAGCCAGCCAATAGGGTGCAGCCTGAAGATACAGGAAGCCAGGAAGGCTTTAAAAGGATTGGCTGGGCTGGGAATCCGCCTCTTTCTCCTCTGTAAGCACCAGTGGAAGAACCTCCCCCTCAGGTATGGAGTCCCTCTTTAAGAAGCTGTTAGAGAAGGCAGGCAGTGAAGGGGGCGAGGAATGGTTGAGGAAGTGCCTATCACTGGAGGAGACAGGGAATGTGAGTGAGCTGGGCGCTGCTAGCGCTGTGGCTGAATGAGCTGAGAGCCCAGGAGACAGAAGCGCAGGACAGCGTGCAGCCAGTAAAAGCGCGGAAGAGTCAGCCTCCGGTGGGAAGCAAGGCAGCCGTGACAAGGGCTGGAGCAGAGAGAGGAAGGAAGACGGCAGCCGCCAAAGACGCTGGGGGTGACACGGGAGAGCGCCGTTCTGTGCGGCAGAAGAGGTCATGCTCGCAGTCCCCAGGGAAAGAAGGAGGCAGACGGGGCAGGTCAGCGCAGCCCGCAGCTAGCACAGAGAGTGGACGCCCGCCAGCCCGGCGGACAGCTAGACTGAGCCAGGATGAAGGCAGCATGTCAGCGCAGCCCACAGCAAGCACAGAGAATGGAAGCCCGCCAGCCCGGCGGACAGCAGGACTGAGTCAGGATAGAAGCAGCATGGGATCCAGTCAGACTGCACTCGCAAGGCAGGCAAACGCACCAGGACCGCTGCTGGGAGTAACAAGTGGGTCAGACACTGCACAACCTCCAGCAGTAGGTGAGTGTGGTCAGCTTCAGACCTTAAACATTTTGATTGGTTCTTTGTCTTCACTAGTAAAAACACTGTCCCCTGCTGCCCCAGGGTATGCTAATGCTGCTGTGCCTGAGGCTTTGCTTAGGCCCTTACCCAGCATGTCAACTCCTTCCCCTTGCGCAAGCCTACATCAGCCCACCCTGGCTTTGAGGGTTCCGGGGGGGGTTCAGGGAGGGCAGTATTTCTGCGGCAGGGGTTAATGTGCCTGAAGCATGCATGAGAGAGGTGTTGCCGTGTGAGATGTCTCCCCTGGGTTACCATCTGAGCGCAGCGGTGAAGGAAAAAATATGGAGGGGAGATTTTATTGACATGTTATCCCTGTTACCCTCACAGAAGGAGTTCATGTCTAAGGTTAAAAAGAATGACAGACAGGAGGATGACAGACGCAGGCCGGTTCATAGGTCATTCAATAACTGGCTGCAAGCGTTTTGCATCTTTGCTGGCGTTATGTCAGAAAAACATCCAGAACACAGCAGAGGTTTGTTTCAACATGTAGATCACATTCTGGAAGCATACAAGAGCTTTGGAGGGCTCGGCTGGTTTTATTATGACGAGTTTTTTCAATAGAAGTTGTCGGTACACCCCTCACTGCGCTGGGGTATGAAGGATGTGGGGTTATGGCTAAATTTGCTTGCCCCACAGAGGGCAGTCATGCCAAGACCAGCGGTGGTTTCCACTCCTGGAGCAGTGTACAGGAGGGGCAGCTGTTTTGCCTTTAATGAGGGTCAGTGCCGCTGGAACACGGCCTGTAAGTATAGGCACGAATGTTCCTTTTGCGCTGGTGCCCATCCAGCGGCAAAGTGCTTAAAGAAACCAGCTAATGCTGGGGGTCAGAGTCATAGGGATATTTTTCCAAAAAGCCTGCACGCCAGTGAGGCTGGAAAACATGCGTCCATGGTTGGACAAGTATCCAGACCAGACGACAGCGCGGTTTCTCTTTAAGGGTTTTGAATTCGGTTTTCCCCTACCTTCATTCACCGGGGTGGGGTGTACGGTGGTGGAGAATTTAAAATCAGTGGAGAAATTCCCACATATTGTTAAGGAAAAAATTGAGAAGGAAATTGATGAGGGGCGCATTGCTGGTCCTTTTGACCACCCCCCCTTTGATAATTTCCGCATATCACCTTTAGGGGTGGTGCCCAAGAGGGAGCAAGGTACATATAGAATCATTCATCATTTATCGTTCCCTAAAGGGAACTCATTGAATGATAAGATTGACGAGTCACTCTGCTCGGTCTCGTACGCGACATTCGAGGAGGCAATTGTCAAGATCCGGCAGTGTGGGCCTGGGTCGTTAATGGGCAAGGCCGATATAAAATCAGCTTTTAGGCTGTTGCCCATAGCCCCGGAGGCATTTAATTCTTTGGGGTTCTATTTTGACGAAGCTTATTTTTTCGACCGGTGTCTACCCATGGGGTGTTCTGTATCTTGCTCTTATTTCGAGGCCTTCGCGTCTTTTTTGCATTGGGTAGTGTGTGAGCAATCGGGTTGTGATAAGCTAATACACTACCTGGATGACTTTTTGTTCATAGGACCGCAGGGTTCTTTGCTGTGTAGCGAGTTGTTGCAGGCCTTTCAGAATACGGCCAAGCTGTTCGGGGTCCCCTTGGCGGAAGAAAAGACGTGTCTCCCCACGACTTCCTTGGAGTTTCTAGGCATTCAGATCGACACTTGCCTGATTGAATTTCGGTTACCAGAAGTAAAGCTAGTGAAATTAAGGTCCTTGTTGAGATCCTTTCTGGCAAAAAAGAAGGTGCTGCTTAAGGAGATTCAGTCACTGTTGGGAGTATTAGCTTTTGCTTGTAGGGTAATGCCAGTAGGTCGTATTTTTTCGAAACAGCTGTATTTGGCAATCTCGGGCATGAAATCCCCATTCGCTCATGTCAGGCTGACCAGTGCATTGAAGGCGGATATGTTGGTTTGGTCACGGTTCTTGGATGTGTACAATGGGAGGTCCCTTTTTCAGGATGAGTTTATTGGTGCAGCTGATTTCAAACTATTCACAGACGCAGCAGGGTCGAAAGGCTTTGCGGCAATTTGGGGGTCACATTGGTGCTGTGCTGCATGGCCGGACTCATGGGTGGCTCAGGGAGTCACAAAAAATATAGTGCTATTAGAGCTTTTTCCAATTCTGGTGGCCATGGAATTGTGGGGGGCCCAATTTGCGAATAAAAGGATCCTGATTGAGACAGACAATAAAGGGGTTCTCTTTGCAATTAATTGCCTCTCATCTAAATCGCTGATGGTGGTGAAGGTTCTGCGCCAAATTGTTTTTCTATGTCTGCGTTGTAATGTTTGGTTGAAAGCTAAACATACACCAGGAGTTGAAAATAATCTTGCCGATGCGTTATCTCGGTTTCAGATGGTTCGTTTTCGCCAGCTGCTTCCGGAGGCAGATGTGGAAGGGAGGAGTTGCCCGGAGTTTCTATGGGATGTGATATGGACGTAGTGTCAAGAGCCATACAAAGTTCAGTCGCACCCAAGACATGGTTATGTTATGCATCTTCTTGGAATAGTTGGCTGTCATTTGCAAGAGTCTTAGGAGCAAGCGATGGCCGCCCGTCCGAGGGGTCATTATTGGCGTTTGTATCATCACTAATGCAGCAGAAATTTTCTTTCAGCCATATTTCTAAAACAATGGCCAGGATTTCGTTTTTTTGCCGTCTAAGGGGGTACCCCCCGTGCACAGCCTACTTATCAGTAAAGCAAGCATTGAAGGGTTACAGGAGGTTGCACTTTGTTCCTGATGATCGGAGACCGATATCACTGGAACTTTTGGGCAAGCTGTGTGGGATAACGGAGTCGGTATGTTTTTCAGGCTTCGAGGCGTTACTTTTTAGTACAGCGTTCGTTCTCGCTTTCCATGGGGCGTTGCGCATCTCGGAGCTCCTCCCACAGTCCAAATTGGGTGGTTCGGGGATTCAAGTGGATCACGTGTCGGTGTGTCCGTCCAGGGTGCACTTGTGGTTGAAACGTTCCAAGACGGACGCCTTAGGGAAGGGCACTAGGATTCAGCTTGCAGCACAGGCCGACAAGTCTGTGTGTCCCGTTGAAGTGGTAACTCGTTTTCTAAGGGCCAGGCATCCGGTCCTGGGTTCATTTCTGGTGCATAAGAATGGGGGGCCCCTTACTAAATATCAATTTGACTTTGTTCTCCGCAAATGCCTGCAGAAGCTGGGCCTACATAACCTTAAGATATCCTCCCACTCGTTCAGAATTGGCGCAGCGTCTGAGGCGGCGCGGAGGGGGGTAGGTGAGTCAGCCATCAAGGATATGGGGAGGTGGAACTCAAATTGTTTTAAATTGTATGTTCGTCCTAATCTTTTTGTTTAAATCCCTCAGGTCGGCCATGTACAGTTTGGATTCTGGGACATTCCTATATTTATTGGGCGCATAAAAGAGCGGCCCTGCGTAGGTATTCCACCAACTTGTCTCTACGTCCGGAATCCTTTCAGGTATATTGGAAGGGGGTGCGGGGCCTACAGTGGCACCAACTCTATTTCCATTTATGTAAGTTGTGTCAAAATTGGCCTAGGCCGGATGTTCTAGTTCTGCATATAGGCGGGAATGATTTGGGGAACATGAGGACCCTGGATTTGCTCTTTTTGATGCAGAGGGATCTGCTATCACCTCTCCAGGTACAATACTAGTATTTTCGGAAATTGTCCCTCGCCTCTCATTGTTTTCGGCTTGTCAGTGGAAAACTATGGAGAAGATGAGGAAGCGCATAAACAGAGCCATGGAGAAGTTTATGCCTAGAATTGGGGGGTTGTCATACAGACATGTGGATTTGGAAGGGGGGTTTCCCGGACTGTACAGACAGGACGGGGTTCATCTCTCGGAGGTGGGGCTTGACATTTTTAATTTAGGATTACAGAATGGTATTGAGCAGGCCGCGGTGGTGGGGTGGGGCCGGGTTTGAATTCAAGCCCGGCTTGTGGGGCGTGTTATTTCATGATTTAATTAATACTGCTTGAGTCCTAAAAACTAAGCAGTTACACAGTTGGTTGGTTTCTCATTAAAGTTGATGTTTGATATTGAATAATGAAAGTTTATATGGATAATTTATTTCATGTGTTAAAACCAATAAAGTTGCCGCGGCCATTATTTGCCAAAAAAAAAACTTGGGGTGGACATTTATTCATTATTTATTTTAATAAATCTTATTGTACCTGGAGTAAGGTTGTTGAACGTTCTATATGTGTGGCCTACAGTCCCATAGAAAAGGGGGCACAATAGGAGCCCACTTAAGTGGGATTGTGGCCACCACATGCTGGGGTTAAGGTTGAAGGGGTTACATTTAATATAGGTATGCGAGATGTTTATATATAAGTTTTGTGTGTGTAATTTTTGTAGTCCTGTGTCTTTAAGTGAGGGATCAGCAGCCAGCCAATAGGGTGCAGCCTGAAGATACAGGAAGCCAGGAAGGCTTTAAAAGGATTGGCTGGGCTGGGAATCCGCCTCTTTCTCCTCTGTAAGCACCAGTGGAAGAACCCCCGCCCTCCCTCCCTAGTCGCGTGCAAATTGATGTGGTATGTGCCACCCTGGATGCCAGGGGGGGCGTGTTATTTCATGATTTAATTAATGCTGCTTGAGTCCTAAAAACTAAGCAGTTACACAGTTGGTTGGTTTCTCATTAAAGTTGATGTTTGATATTGAATAATGAAAGTTTATATGGATAATTTATTTCATGTGTTAAAACCAATAAAGTTGCCGCGGCCATTATTTGCCAAAAAAAAAAACTTGGGGTGGACATTTATTCATTATTTATTTTAATAAATCTTATTGTACCTGGAGTAAGGTTGTTGAACGTTCTATATGTGTGGCCTACAGTCCCATGATTCCGAGCATGCGTCAACTTAATTCTGAGCATGCATGTTTTTTTGTGTGCTTTGGAATTGCATACAGACGATCGGAATTTCCGACAAGAACTTTTCCCGTCTGAAAATTTGAAATACAGCTCCTAAATTTTTGCTGTCAGAAATTCCAACAGAAAAAGTCAGATGGGGGCCGATGTGGTGGGCTTCTTCACTTTTCTTCTCCCCCGGTGGGTTTTCTTCCGATGGGGCCTACACACGGGCCAAATTTCCGACCAAAAGCTCACATTGAACTTTTCTTGTCGGAATTTCAGATCGTGTGTACGCGGCATAAGACTACATTACTATACGAGTTTAGCTGTGGCCAGGAGTCACTTCAATGATTCTTGGCGGCAGCTGTAAACCTCTAGGGACATTTATTATTGGTTCTCAAAGGCCTATGTTTCCTGCTGTGAAGCCAAAAGATGACATCCTCAGAATGTTGTGCTTTTTTAAGGTCAATTTTACCCGCACACTAATTTATTTCGATTTCTTTTTAATGAAGATATTTTTGAATAAAAGTCAATCTATATGACATAGTCTATAATATGAAACTTATTCACGGAGATGTATGATCATACAAAATAGCTAATTTATTGGTTGATAAAAATATGAATATTTACATGAAATTGTGTTACATGAACGACTCTAAAAATCAATAAAATCCCCCAAAATGGGTATGCAGTACACCTGACATTTGTGCCATGATAAGTTCTCAATTTGGTTTCAATAACTTTGTATAAATGACAATGAAACAAAGCCTCTATTTAACATGTCCAACTGTTACTATACTGCAGGTGAGTAAGTGGTTAACAACAGAGGCGGCTCTAGGCTTTGTGAGGCCTTAGGCAAAACCTAGACATGAGGCCCCACTCTCGCCCATAATGGGGAAGATAATTCAAGCGAAAAAAAAAAAAATATTGTATTAATCGCCTATATTAAGAGCCTTAAATACTATGAACTATGAATTCATTGTTTCTAAAATGTTTTCTTACCAATTATTCTCTAATCAAATATCATTAAACATAGGGTATATATATATATATATATATATATATATATATATATATATATATATATATATATATATATATATAAATATATATATATATATATAATCTCAATATCATTTTTTTATTACACCCACACAAATATAGATACAATTTGTGCAGCTGCTACTAGCAATGTGTAACTATAACAAAAGTCAAAACCATATTTCTCCATTTACATAAAGTTCAGGTTAATATAACCCAACACAGAGTTCCCCCTTACATCAGAGTCTGCAGGATTCCCTCTTATAGCGCAAGGGGAAATTTGAGGGAATGCTGGAGACTGGTGTAAAGGGGAACTCTGATGAAAGGTGGGCTCTGGTGACCAGAGATCACCTTATATCACAGTGCACATCATTCTCATTTACATCAGAGTTCCCCTTTACATCAGGGTCCACAAGGTGTGTAGGCATGATACAGGAGCGGACATGATACAGGAGATGTTCAGAGACTGTGTGGGCATGATACAGGAGATGTTCAGAGACTGTGAGGGAATGATACAGGAGCGGACATGATACAGGAGATGTTCAGAGACTGTGTAGACATGATACAGGAGATGGTCAGAGACTGTGCGGGCATGATACAGGAGATTGTCAGACACTGTGCGCACATGATACAGAAGCGGACATGATACAGGAGATGTTCAGAGACTGTGTGGGCATGATACAGGAGCGGACATGATACAGGAGATGGTCAGAGACTGTGTGGGCATGATACAGGAGATTGTCAGAGACTGTGCACACATGATACAGAAAAAAATGATCAGTGTGAGGAAAAAAGCCTGTGTGTATTGTGTCACTAGAAGAAATAGATGCCCCCTGTGTCTGTGGTGTGAGTCTAAGGTGGAGTCCCGGCAGTTGATTGGATAGATTGATAGCAGAACAGCCATTGGCTGCTGTCAATCAAATCCGATAATGTGCCTGGGTGGCGGGCCGGCATTTGTATCTATAAACCCAAATGCTGGACTCTGGAGCACGCCCGCAAGATAACCCCTCAGGAGAGTGATTCTCCTAGGGGGGTTGTCTGATGCGGGGAGGAACTGCAGAGGGACCCCAGAAGACGTGGATCAGGGCCACTCTGTGCAAACGAGCTGCACAGTGGAGGTAAGTATAACTTGTTTGTTATTTTAAAATAACACATACATAATACAATCACTTTGGGCTCTGTGTGGCTGTGATTGAGGAGTGACGCAATCAGAGTGAGAGGGCAGCTCTGGTGCTAAATCTCGTGTTCCATTGCCAACCTAAAAATCAGATTTCTTGTAATATATTAGCAGCTACATTCTGTTATCCCAAAATGATTGATAATGTGTTACTGCAGAAAGTTTTTTTTTACATTTATACTGAATATGTCACTGATCACAGGCTTGGATTCTAGTAGACCCTCAGAAAACATGCCTTTAGTAAATGTCCAGTGAAGTTTTCCTGGTCTGTGATCTCATCAGAGTTGCAGAATATTGATAATCTACTAGTAATCTACAAGTACTGACTGCAGACTGACACACACAGGACGTTTTACAACTCTGATATTTCTGACACCAAACCTGCTTAATCTGAAAATAGATTAGCACCTCACCTTACTAGCAGATTCCATGGACTAAATGAAGAGCTTGTGAGCTGGTCTGGGGACTCGGAAGGAGAGCTCTGGGGACTCCTGGGCTGGACAGTCATCCGTGCTGCAGAGTGTGTGCAGTGTGATGAACTTTCTCTGGCTGCTCCGCCCACCTCTGCTGCTGCTCACTGTACAAGCTCTGACCCAGCCATTCAAACCCAGGAGGATCGTCCTTCTATATGGGTATTCGTGTGGCTGCAGCTACAGATAGAAGGCACACAGTGTGTGTGCACAACCTCAGCTCAGGTGACTTCTTTTGCACTGAATAAGCATAGTTCAGATCGCAATCCAGCCCCCCCCCCTCCTTCCTCCTTCCAGCACTGGTGTCGGCTTTTGGAGAAGGCTAGGAGCTGTTTCAGTGTGAGGAGGATTTTACAGTCGTCACGTCTGAAACCTGCATAGCTTTACCCGCTCGGGACACTGACCAGGCACATTCCTTTTCACACATTCGGCAAAGTAGGCGGGTGCGAGGCCCTTGTGGGGGCAAGGCCTTAGGCCATCGCCTACTTTGCCTAATTAGAGAGCCGCCTCTGGTTAACAATGTGAAATACATTGGATGTTTGTTTTGTCAATAAAATTGGAAGTATGTAAAAAGAAAAATATAATGAAAAATGTACTCTTTAGGGAAAAATCTATCAGTTATTGATTATAAGAACAAATCATAATTGCAAGATATTCAATACTTCAATATTTTAGCGAACAACATCAATACTCCAATATTTTGGGAAACAACAATAGATTCAAGATAAAATCAAAAATACATAATTACTCATTTCAAAATCTCTATTTCCTACTTGCAAGTGAGTTAAATGGCTGCAGTCTTTCTATTAGTCTTCATTGGATAATGATATGTCTTCATGCATAGTGCAAGCGTGCCCCTCCCCGTCGGAGTCAGTCATGAGTCATCCTTCAGTCCTTGATTCATTCTCCCCAATGATCAATCTTTCCTCATCCAATTTTCTCCTTTTTATACCCGTCAGGACAATAAGACTATAAAGTTATACTAGATTCTGCCCAGCCGATATGTGGCCTTATCTCATAGGTGGGTTGCAGAAATTGGAGTTACTGTCCAGACATGTCTGGTTTCTGTTGGCTGACCACTTAATGATTAACTGTTCTCTGGACTCTGAGATCCTCAAGTAATATCACTTTCAACCACTAGGTGTCTCACCTTTATTGTGAGATTATCTATATGTTAATATTTATATTATTGGGGTGACTATATATATATATATATATATATATATATATATATATATATATATATATATATATATACACACACATACAGTATACACATTCTGGTAACTTTATATTATATACAATACAATTAGTATATTTTTGAATCCTACATAACATGCTTTTTTGTTCCTTTATAAATGTATATATTTAAAAACATTTTTTTTCTAAACATGCACAGGTTATATTCCTCAATCAATTAATATGACTATTAATGTGGATACATGAATCATTTTGATATGCGTTCGATGAAAATGTGTTACAGGTTAATTCATATCCTTTTTTAATCACAATTTGACATCTTTCATAATGTTGATTAGCTTCTATAAAACACTTCTAATTAAAATTAAATTCAGATTATATATATATATGCCCTCCGTAGAAGTCACGTTACGACGAAACTAGTCAGGGCTGTAGCTACATGTTACGCCGGAAATGACACTTGCGCCTCACTGAAGGAACCAGGAAGGAAGCAATCCACCGGGTAACTAGTCGGTGATCGTGACAAGGACGCCGCTCCATTTACAGCACCGGTGAGGTCTTTTCTATTTTGTTCATTATTCTAATACTTTTTGTACGTAGGACTTATGGGGGTATCTGCTGGAAGGGGTGATTAATAAACGGAATTACGCTATGTTTGCCTTTCTGTGTTTGTCATTCACTACATCTGAGGTTTATTCCATGCAAGCGGTCCCTAAATAGATGGATATTGCATCAGTCTTCAATTGAGTATCTCTGAAAGGCTTGCTATATTATATTTATGGTGAGTTTGAACCCCTGCGGGGACTGTTTTCAACACGTGGTGGATCGTGAGTGCGGTGGATGGTGCACGCTTCCTATCTCTCTTATTACCACTATTGGACAATTTATGGACTTTGCTTCCAGACACCAGAATATCCATTTACTGTCTACTATATGGTGGTGTTGGTCACCTTTAACCCAATCACAGCGCTGTTTTGCATTTTTCACTTAAATGGACATCTCTTCTTATTTTTGTGTTATGAATGTTATATATATATATATATATATATATATATATATATATATATATATATATATATATTATATATATTTTTTTTTCTTCTAACAAAGTCTCTTACAATAATATCTAGGTATTTGAAAACATTTCTGACTTGTATCATATGATATGTCAATATCATAGATAGATGCATGTCTTTGTCCTTGGTGTGTAGTTAACCGGGTTCTTCTGCTATTGTCTAAGGCCTCTTTCACACGGGCGGATAGAATGGTGCTTTTTGCTGCGGATTTTCTCTTTTTCTACTGCAGCTGAAAGCACACAATGCTTTCCAATGGCCCTATTCACACACTGCGTTTAGCTGCGGTTTCATTACATGCGGTTTGGTGCAGATAGAAAAAATAGGTTTGACTGCGTCCGGAAATGATTTTGCGCAGCTATCTGCACATAACTGCAGGTAATCGCAGTGCACTGTGTCAGCTGCGGATAGCAGCGTGAACAAAAGAAAAAACAACAGGAAGCACATCAAAATAAAAGAAAATAGGATTTTTTATAACACTTACCTGTAAAATCCTTTTCTTGGAGTACATCACAGGACACAGATGTCCCGCCTTTCTTAATGGGATATACACATATATTTTTTGTGTTTATCATTCTTAATTTTCAATTTAAGCTGGTGCTAATTTCAGTATTGTGATTTTGGGATCAGTTCCCCACTATAACATTATATATATTGTATCAACTGTCTATTAAATTTTATATTTTATAAATTTTTTATTATTTTTTATTATCATTGTCATCTAAAACCTCAAAACTCCTGAGCGCTGGGTGGTGTTGAGTAAGTAGGGCGTATTTAGCACTGTTGTTTCATACATATACACATATTGCTTTGCTTCAAAACTTCCTGTATGGGAGGGGTTATATAGAGGGGAACTTCCTGCCTTTGATTATGCCAGAGTCCAATCACCTGAAGGTGGCCTATAACCCACATCGTAATTAATATGGCTGCTCTGTGTCCAGTGATGTACTCCAAGAACAGAATTTTACAGGTAAGCTGTTATAAAAATCTACAAATACTGCAGCTGCTGACTTTTAAAATAAGCACACTTACCTGTCCAGGGCACCCGCAAAGTTGGCACCTGAAGCCGATCTGTCCCACAGCTCTTAGGTGCTGTGTCTTCGGTAAGAGAATCAGGAAGTGAAGCCTTTACTTCCTGGTTCCCTACTGCACATGCATGGCTCGCGCTCCGCAATCCCACAGGACCCTACTGTCTTCTGGGACCTACGTGTCTCACAGAAGACAGTAGGGGGAAGACAGTAGCGGAAGTGTAGTAGATAGCCGTGGGTGGCTCGGCTATATCTATGCCTGGAAGTGGGAGCAAAATACCTATATTAGACTATATTATCTGCTTCCCCCTCCCCCTGAAAGGTGTCAAATGTGGGTGGAGGATTCCATAGAGCGTAAGTTCCATTTTTGGGTGGAACACCGCTTTAAAGTGGGGTATGCCTGTATAGAGTTTCCTCGTTGTTTCCCAAAATAATCGCATTAGTTACCAATCACTGCTAGTTTTGCTCTGTGGAAGAGGGCAAATTTCTGCACATTTGATGGAGCTGTCCACACATCGCTGCTGTTTGGGCTTCAGTTCATAATATTTCCACCCGAGTAACAGGTAAGGCGGTAGCTTTTACGCTGGTTCAGTACCTACTGCATCATACCACCAATTTGATTCGCCAGTATAGCAAGTCACTGCTAGTGCACATTATTAGTGCGGTCCAGTTGTGCATTCCTGTAGACTGGAGAGACTCTACTCCACTGAGTGTGAGAGAATGATTGGCCCGCTTAAGCAGAATAGAGGAGATGGAGAAGCTGGTCTCTATTGCTCAGGATATAATCTCTGCATACACCCATACTTGGGAAGATTGGCTGGGGCTTTACACTACAGCTGAATTCAAAGCGTACTTCAGCTAGACACACCCCACTGAGGGGTGCTTTATAGGAACATTCTTATTGTAGTCCATCCTGTAGGACTTGGTGGTCTGGCATAGAACTTAGCTGTGGTGAATATATGATGGTGGATTTGGGGCCTCTACAGAGCCTGGAGTTGGAGTGCTGGGACAGGTTGCTGGCCTGGCTGGTGTTTAATCCCCCCCCAGGGTGGCAGCACATTGTCTTCCCTTTCTGCGGGCACTATCCTTTTTTACTTCCATCATGTGTGATGCTATGTTCTTAGAAACAGACTATGGTTCATTCCTTCTTTTTTTTCCTCTTCCCTACCCCCTCTTTTGCTCCCTCCCCCCCTTCTGCTTCCTCCCTTGTCTCCCCCTCCTCTTTTTCTTACTTCTTCCTTTTAGTTTTTTTTTTTTTAATAATAGTATTATAGATATTGTAGGTCTCTCAAGTGAGGTCCTGCATGATGAGAGTCTTCTCTGAGGTCTCTCTCCAAAATGTAGTCAGCTATGGCAGAGTTCTGTTCAGCCAGCATTAGCAGCTCTGTATTTCCCATACACATATGCTTGCTTCCAGCCAGTCCCTTCCTCTTTCCTCCGTAGCCTGCCGCCTGCCGCCTCCCATCTCCTTGCTTTATTGCATCAGCTCCAGATAACCTCCAGGATCGATTCAGACCCAGCCAAGATGGTTACTGCCTGCACCGTAAACACCCCATAGTTGAGCAATGCAAAGTGGTCTGCTTTAAAATGGCGGCTGCACTTCTGCATTTATGAACACTGCAGAAGGACAACACAGCAGCAATACATGAAGTTCCATAGCAGTTATCAGCTACAGTAATGGTCACATAAGCATTTACTGCAGGTTTCTCTCTATGATAGATTTTTAACCTTTTAACAAGATCTATTTGAAGAGGTAAAAATTCAATGCTTTTATTATTTAACCACTTGACCACTGGGCACTTAAACCCCCTTCCTGACCAGACCAATTTTCAGCTTTCGGTGCTCTCACAATTTGAATGACAATTATTCAGTCATACAACATTGTACCCATTTGAATTTTTTTTTTCCCCACAAATAGAGCTTTCTTTTGGTGGCATTTGTTCGCCTCTGGGTTTTTTATTTTTTGCGCTATAAAAGAAAAACGACAGAAAATTCTGTAAATTTTTTTTTTTTAAAAATCGTGTTTCTGTCATATTAGCAGGTTATTTCTCACACACAGCATATGCATACCACAAATTACACCCCAAAACACATTCTGCTATTCCTCCCGAGTATGGCGATACCACATGTGTGGCCACATACAGAGGCCCAACATGCAGGGAACGCCATCAGGCGTTCTGGAAAACCCAGACCAATTCTGACATTTCTCTCCTACATGGAAAAATCATAATTTATTCGCTAGAAATTACATAGAACCCCAAAACATTATATATGCTTTTTTAGCAAAGACCCTAGAAAATACAATGGCGGCCGTTACAACTTTTTATCTTGCATGGTATTTTCGCAGAAATTTTTTGAACGCGTGTTTTTAAAAAAAAAACTGTTTTGTGCTTAAAAAAAAAAAAAAAGTAAAATTAGCCCAATTTTTTTTCATAATGTGAAAGATGAAGTTACGCCGAGTAAATAGATACCCAACATGTCGCACTTCAAAATTACAAACACTCATGGAATGGCGCCAAACTTTGCTACTTAAAAATCCCCATAAGCGACGCTTTAATTACTTTTATTGGTTACATGTTTTTAGTTACATAGGAAGTCTAGGGCCAAAATGATTGCTCTCGCTCTAACGTTCGCAGAGATACCTCACAGGTGTAGCTTGAACACCGTTTTCATATGTGGGCGGGACTTACGTATGCGTTCACTTCTGCATGCGAGCACACGGGGACAGGGGTATTGCAGAGTATGGGGTATTGCAGAGTATTTGGGTATTGCAGAGTATCGCGCAGGGTATTGCAGAGTATCGCGCAGGGTATTGGATTATTGCAGAGTATTGGGGTATTGCAGAGAATTGCGCAGGGTATTGCAGAGTATTGGGGTATTGCAGAGTATTGGGGTATTGCAGAGTATCGCGCAGGGTATTGGGGTATTGCAGAGTATCGTGCAGGGTATTGCAGAGTATTGGGGTATTGCAGAGTATCGCGCAGGGTATTGCAGAGTATTGGGGTATTGAAGAGTATCGCGCAGGGTATTGGGGTATTGCAGAGTATCGCGCAGGGTATTGGGGTATTGCAGAGTATCGCGCAGGGTATTGGGGTATTGCAGAGTATCGCGCAGGGTATTGGGGTATTGCAGAGTATTGGGGTATTGTAGAGTATTGCGCAGGTTATTGCAGAGTATTGGGGTATTGCAGAGTATTGCGCAGGGTATTGGGCTATTGCAGAGTATTGCGCAGGGTATTGGGGTATTGCAGAGTATTGGGGTATTGCACAGTATGGGGCAGGGATGGCTGAGCCACCTGCTCCCCCCCTCTCCTCTCACACTGTACCGAACGGTACAGAGAGGAGAGGGAGGAACCGGCATCATCAAATGACGCCGGTTTGTTTACAAGTGATCGCTCCGTCATTTGACGGAGTGACCACGTGGTAAACGGCCAATATCAGCGGCAATTTACCGTGATCCGTGATGCGCCGGGTCTTCTAGACCCGACGAGCACGGACACTTCCGCGAGCGCGTCCCAGGGGACGCGCAAATGCGGAAGTTCACGAGGACGTCCCAGGGACGTGGTGTCACAGTTACCCCACCGCGCTGTAGCAGTAAAATGTCTATGGCGCGGTGGGCAAGTGGATAAAGAGCACTAGGGCTCAGTAAGCTGCATAGGGGATATATTAGTTACAATATAACTTCTTTAAATGGGTGACTTTCCAGAAAGGTCAGGGCTCCTAAGGAACTACAGTATGCACAATCCCTACATGTGCTGTTGTGACAGTGCTGAAGCATAGCAATCTACCACTATGGAACCTTTTGGCTCTATCCTTTAAAAACACTAGTCTAATAATGATAGGCATATGTCATCAGTATAAAACATGCTCACGTGCTCCTTAGTTCTGTTGCTATAAAAATATCCAATATGCATGGTCTATCATTTTGGTATCTTTGTGGGTTGAAGGGAGTGCAAATCCATTTGAAAATATCAATTAAATAAAAAAGAAAAGTCCAAAAGCTGGATCCTCATCTGAGTCCAGCAGATATTCTCTATCTTTGAATCTTCCAAATCAGGGTGAGGTTTTAACCACTTCACATAAACAGGTTTTAAACTTTTTGCTACCCTAAATTAGCATCTTAGTTAAGGCATGATATTTTCTTGAAGCCATTAACTGTCTACTTATAGATTTAAATAATACAGCTCTATTTTGTAGTCATGTCATTACTGCGGTTTCATATTCCTGATCTTTCCTGGGAAGGATGTATTTGCATATTCCTAGGGGAGTTTGCTATTACTATCCTGCCTGATGACTATAGCAGAGGCAATTTTGGACTCACACAATGCATTGAATTAATCACAACATAATTAGGTATTTATCAAAGAACCAGGAAGAATTTGCAAAAAATAAAAATGTATGTGTAGTTTTCCCCTGGGCAAAGTCATCTCAAATAATAAACACACATTTTACTTGCAAAAGGGTATGTGTTAAAAAGCATTTATTATGTTTTATACTACAAGTCCCTTTCCAAGCAGACATTTGGCGCTCTGCTGTTACCCTTTATTGTGCATTCTATTGTGATTGTAAAGAGTACCAAGAGTAAAAATGAATAATGAAGGGTTGAAGAAAAACTTATGCAGAGAGCAAGAGCAGTGATGTATATAACAAAGTTTTTCCTTAAGGATAAGCATTGCACATATTATGTAACACCAGATTAATAGAAATCAAAACATTTATAATTTGCATAGTACTTTAGAATTACCACAGGAAATGACAACCTCTGCATTACCATTTTATAAATTTAAAGGTAATCTATATTTTTTTTTTAATTTCTTGTTAATTTTGTTTATTAAGTTTTAAGAGTTGTTACATATACAGTATATCCATATTTGACAGTCATAGTTACAATAAATAGTAGCATGTATAGAAAACAGAGAGTTAGGGCCAGATTCACAGAGCCATTACGCCGGCGTTCCAGGAGATGCGCGGCGTAAGTCTAAATCTGCGCATGCGTATCAATGCGCCGCATCCCCAAAACGATATACGCCATGAAATCTAATTTTTTTCGACCGGCGTAATTTCGATAGACCGGCGCATCCGTGCACGCAAAACTGCGCTAGACACACCATTGATGTGCTATTCAAATATGCAAATGAGGGAGTTACGGGGATCCACAAAAGTAAGTTGGTGCAGCGCAGGCTATGCGCTGTGCGCAACAGCTGCACATCCTGTCTAAAATTAGTCCATATAAAAGGTGGAATAAAATTAGACAATCTGTCTACATGTCAGCTAAAGCAACACTGTTAGTGAGGAGCTGAGCAGTCACACTTGCTGGACAACAAACTGTATGCCAACATGCCAGGGGCATCCTTGCTCATAGCTATACTACTGACTTTAGAGGAGCAAAGAAGGAAGAGGGCAGGAGGGGATATACTGCACACGCATAGACATCTTTGGCATGAGTGATTCTGAGGTGTTTCGCATCTTCAGATTCACCCCTGGAATTAACCACAACCCTGCAGGAGGACATCACCAGCCCAACACACCGCTCACATGCAGTGCAGCCACTGGTCAAGGTCCTGACAACACTCCATTTCCTTGCCAGTGGCTCTTTTCAAAGAACAAGTGGAGTGGTGGCTGGGATGTCACAATCCTCCATGAGCATATGTGTGCACCAGGTTATCCCTGCAATCCTCAGACGCATGGCCAACCAAATCATCAAACCAACCACTGAGGACCTGCGGCTGAAGGCAATGACAGATTTCTACAGAATTGCCAGATTCCCACGCACCGTGGGGGCCATTGATTGCACACATGTGGCACTCCAGCCCCCCCATGAGACAGAGCACATATACCGCAATCGGAAGCATTGGCATTCCATCAACGTACAGGTAATAGTAGATGCCCAAGGCCTCATATGGCACGTCCGTGCCAAACACCCCGGATCCAGCCATGACAGCTACATATACAATCATAGCCCCATCCCAATGGAATTCGAACAGAACGTGTATGGGGACACCTGGCTGGTTGGTGAGTGACATGGGTGGCAGGCATGACTGTCCCTCCCCATGATGCACACATCACAAGGGGCACATGCATGACTAACATCCTCCTGTCTTTTCCCTTACAGGTGACTCTGCATATGCACTGGGACCCCATCTCATGACTCCTATCCGGAACCCCCAAACCCCAGGAGAGGAAAGATACAATGAAGCCCACGCCCAAACACGTGCAGTGGTGGAGCGCACCTTTGGCCTCCTGAAGTCACGTTTCCAATGCCTGGATAAGTCTGGGGGTACCCTGTTGTTTTCCCCAAACTTTGTGTGCCAGATCATCGGTGCATGTTGCATGCTGCACAACTTCGCAGTAAGAAAGGGCCTGCAGATTGACATATGTGATGACCTGACCCCTGAACCAGACAATCCCCCCCTAACCGAGGCTACCCCGTCTTCTGAGGGAAGAGCAGCCAGGAGCCAGCTCACATTAGGCATCTTTGCACGTTAAACACACACATTAATCATGGCACAATGAGAATGCATGCATGCACACCACTGTGGTCCCTAGCACACACACATCACATCCTCATCAAATTGGATTAGCACAAGCCCACCATGCAGGACTTGTGAGCAGCAACGCCACGCCACGGCTCCAATTATGTCACTGTACATTCATACACCATTCACACGGACCTGGGGATCACTTCTCCCTGGTCCTGGGGAACCCTTCTCCACCACAAATGAGGGTGACATCCCTTTTCCGGCAGGAATGTGACCCCCACATTCCAAAATCATTCACAACCCCAAAAAATAAAATAAATAATTGTCCAGCAAGAAAAAAAATATCCAGCACCAAAAAAAAAAAAAAAAAAGGGGGAAACCAAATTAATGCCGCTGGCGTGACCCACGCCTGGGGTGCCCACGGCCACGGCCCCGGCTCCTCAGGGGAGACTCATGGGGGATAATCTGGGGAAGAAGGAGCAGCCCCTGGTCTCTGCCCACCTGGCGGCCTGCCCTCCAAGGCCACGGCTATTCTGTTCAGGCCAGCATTTAGTGTTGCCGTATTGGCCTGGATAACCTGGGTGAGGGCCCTCACATCCTGCCCAACGTCTGCTGTAGTAGTCTGCAGTTCGTTTAGGCAGTTTGTAAGAGCCCGGAAGTGGCAGTCCAGGTCCCCAAGCGTATCCTTTATGGACGACAGGCTCTCCTCCATCCGCCCCAAAGTCTGGCTGACCTGTCCCAGATGGTGGGTCTGAAGGGCCTGGTCCCTTCTGAGATTGGCAGGCAGAACCTCGGCCACCCCCCTGGTCTTCTGGGACGACTTCCTGCCTCCAGATGATGCTTGTGGCTGGGGAGAAGGGGAGGCCCTTGGGAGGGGAGCCCTGTTGGGGGAGGAGCGGGAGGGGCTACCCCTATGGAGGGCTGGCTGCTGCCAGCCAGAGGGGAAGACTCCTCCAAAAACAACAAGCCACTTCCTGACATGACCTCCTCCTCCAACTCTAACTCCTCCTCCTCAAACTCCTCCGAGGACTCCGGTCTTGTCTGTGGGTCCTCATCAGGCTGGTGTCCCGGGGATGGTGAAGTCAGGCCAGATGGCCCAGCACCCTCCTGCACATCTGTGGATGACACAAAACATTCACAGGTTGGAGTATCCACACACTTGCCACATATTCCCTTCCCCACCCCCCCATACATGCTACATACCAGATAGGAAAAAAAAAACCTTACCTGTCATCACGGCCTCCTCAATGGAGTCATAGCCAGGCAGGCCCTCCACTTGTTGCCTATTAAAGGTCTGGGCCACCACACGCTCCTCCGCTCTCAGCTGTCAGCCTAACAGGGCAGCCTAACAGGGCATGGTGGGCCACCTCCAGTGCCCCTGGCATGTGCTGCCATCTGCCCCAGCTTCTTTCGGACCAGACACCGGAGATCATTGATCTTCTTGATTTATCCGCTCGCGTGTCCGGGTGTCCACCCCCCCCCAATGAATTTACCTTCATTTGCATGGGGTCACGGCTCATTTCAATGTAACACGCCCACGTCCTTCCCAATTTAAATTACTCCGCCTTACGCCTCGGGAATTACGTTGCAAATACTACGAGGATATGGTGAATGCGCCTCTACATTGCACCGGTCCAACGTAAAGGATGTGCGCTACTCCAGTCAAAATATGCGCCAATGTACCTGAATCTGGCCCTTAATGTCTATATCTAGATTGTGTTCCAATAATAAAACAAGAAGGCTTAAGATAATCTACGATAAACAATAACTGGTGTTACATAAATTAAAAATATGTTTGATGTAAATTCTAATAGATTACAAGACAGATATAAACAATGTATAAAAATGGTGTATGAATGGACACTGTAATTAAGATTAAAAATAATAATAATTTCAATGTATAAATGTCATTGAATTAACATATATTGGGATGGAGAGAAAAAAAAGCGCGAAAACAGATATTTACTACATATCTGATAAGTACATATTAATTCTATGGAATGCAATAACTTATTGTATAACAAACACAAAATAAGGAGTGTGAATTGAAGAGCTTTGCTACTAAACATCAATGGATATCAAAAGAAAAGACAGGTTAAGAGAAGAGAATAGAATAGAAAGAGAAATAAAGTTAAGAAAAATAAAGATAGGAAGGAAAAAGAAGTACCCAAGGTTTTTTTATGATGTTAGTCATACATATGGGTATATCAGGTATATATTTGTATCTGTGTTAACAAGGTCTTAATAAAGTGGTGTCAAAATTGGGGGGGAGGAAATGAGCCACCCAAGGATTCCAAATTTTCTCATATTTTTTTTCGATATTATCATTGGATATGGCTTCTATTTTGGAGTGAGTCATAGCTTGATTAATTCTATTCATGGTTTCAGAAATCGTTAATGTATTTGTTTACCAAGCTTTGGCAATTGTCTGCTTTGCAGCTGTGGTGATTTGTAGTAAAACATTAAATTGGGTATGCAAAATATTGTCCGGTTTCAGGTTTAGGAGCGCAATTAGAGGATCTGTTTTAATCGATTTATTGAAGAAAATTGAGAGCATTAGAAAAATCTCTTTCCAAAACTGTTTTGTAACCGGACATTCCCAAAATATGTGTATATGGGATCCTAATTCACCACAGCCACCACAGCAGAGCAGAGAGATTTGGGGGCTACATTTTTCCAATTCTAACAGGGACCAGGTACCAATGCATAAGAACTTTATAGTTAGTCTCTAGGGCAGTAATATTTTGTGAAGATGATTTTGTTGCAGTCCAGATTTTATCCCAAGTAGATGCCTCTAAACAAAGTCCAATGTTCCTTCCCCATTTTATCATATATGATAGTGTATCTGCGTTAGGCAAAGTAACAAGAGAGTTATATTATAATGATAAGAGACCTTTTAAATGAGGGTCTTGTTTTACAAATTTGTTTAAAGTGTGTCCATTTAAAGTTACTCTTGCCCGAGGGGGGCGGAGCCGGCAGCCTGAGCTCATGGACGTGTGCTGAGAGAGCTCTGACACACCGGGTCACATAACGCGGCTCACAGCACATCAGGACACCACTAAAACACCTACAAGGTACAGCAGAAGTGGGGGCACACTGTGGACACAATGTCCAAAAGAAAGGAACGGGAAGGACCCCGAAAACTTACAGATTTCTTCCCTCCAGCCGGGAGCCGAGAAATCCAAGATGGCGCCGGCGCGAGGAGCCGCGCTCCGGATCCCACACATGCAGCTGCAGCTAATCCACTGCCATCCTCGGGTGAGTCGAATCCTAATGGATATCCCCCACCAGCATCCCCCTTTAGCAGCCCTGCCAAGCAAAAAAGGAGGGTTGGGGAGGCCCCGGGAACCCAAGATGGCGCTGTCCATGAGGGAGAGGAGATGGAGGAAGCTTCTGCCTATGCCCAGCAGCTGGATGCGTTCCCCACATCAGGTCAGCCTATTATTGATACCACCATGAAGGAGATGCTGCAAACCCTGAGGGGAGCCCTGCAATGTGATATGGCAGCGTTCATGCAGTCTACTAAGCAGGAAGTTTCTGCAGTTAGCAACAGAGTGGGGTATGTGGAGCAGAAGATGGAGGAGTTCACCTTAGCACACAATGACCTTGTGGATGCTTACTTTGAAGTGGTAGAAGATATTACAGCTATGCGCCTCAAAATGGCAGATTTAGAGGACAGGGCAAGAAGGAACAACGTTAAGTTTAGGGGGGTCCCTGAGACTGTCAAACCCGCAGAACTTACACCTTATCTGCAAAAATTGATGATGACAGCCATTCCTACTTTGAGCCCAGCCGACATCATTATAGACAGGGCTCACAGATTGCCCAAACCTTCCTTCCTGCATGAGCAAGTTCCTAGAGATGTGATAGCAAAAATCCACTTTTACCACATCAAGGACCAACTTATGCGATACTCCAGACAACACCCTGCTTTACCTGATCCCTTTGCTGGAATCGCACTATATGCTGACCTGTCACAAGCCACACTGGCAGCAAGGCACAAGCTAGTACCCATCACTAAAATTTTGAGAAATCACAAAATCCTCTACAAATGGGGCTTCCCAGCCAAACTGCTGGTGGAAGTGAACAATGAATCGCATTCAATCACATCACTGGATAAAGGTCTCAATCTCCTCAAGAAATGGCGTCTGATTCCTGCTGAAGGACTCCCGGCGGAACCTGAACCCTCACTCCAACATCGCAACTCCCAGCGGCAGAACAGAAGGAGCAAGTGATTTTTGTATGCAGATTTGATGCGACTCCTGCTGCTTTTCATTGAGGACTGCCTCCTTTGCTTCTCTGCAACTGACGTACTCTTCCCTTTCTACTTGTCAACCTGGCCCACTTTTGATGTCTTTGATGAATATCCATTTGTCCTGAATGACACCCGGTGTTCGGCTGTTACTATTTTTCTTTGTTTTTTTCCCCATGTTTGGTTACGGGATGCTTACCGTAACTTACTTGCCGCATATCAAGCGGCCTGATCAACTTGAACCGGTTTTTGGTTCAGAAGTTACATGGACTCTTGATCCTTGTCTTTTTGTGTTTTTTCGTTTATTTTTTGTTTTTCATCTCTACAAGCGTTACATACCTGAATTGAGCCTGTCATTGCGGAAAATTACCACTGGATGGCACTGCTGCCCAACTTACCAGAAGAATGACACTTAAAATATGGTCTAACAACGTGAGGGGGCTAAACAGCCCTTACAAGCGCAGGACCATGTGGAAATCAGCCATAGAAGCCAAATGTGACATTCTGTGCGTACAATAAACTAATTTCTCCAACGTAAACCCGCCAAAATGTACGCATGTCAAATTTCCACATGTCTTCACTGCTATGAACAGCTCCAAGAAAAACGGGGTCTTGATCGCCTGTAAGGACACATTAACATTTTCTCTTTTACAGGTCCATGCTGATCCCTGCGGCCGCTACCTCATACTGGTAGCGGACATTGACCATGTCACCTACACGCTGGTAAATGTGTATGCACCTAATGTTAGGCCCTTAAGGTTTATCAGGAAAGTCATCAAAAAAGCAAAGCAGTTGCAAAAAGGTGGTTTAATAATATGTGGTAAATTTAACATGGTACTGAACGAGGAGCTGGATGTCTCTTCGGTGGCCCTCAGGCGGAGACCCTCTCTAGGGGCACTGTGTCACGAGGAAAGGCTATTTGACCCCTGGCGGTGCCTGAGGACTACCGAGAGGGACTACACCTTCTACTCTAATGTCCATGATAGCTACTCGAGATTGGATTTCTTCCTGACCGACATGTACACACTACAAAAAATCCGAACTGCCGACATCCACAACATCACATGGTCGGACCACGCACCTGTGACTATTGAGGTTGTGGATTCTGGCAAAATATCCCACAGACCACTGTGGCGGAACAACACATTTCTCCTGTCCCGCCCCGAAATTAGGGACGAGATAGGCGAAAAAATAAAAGAATTCTTTCTCATCAATGACAACGGGGAATGTTCACCTATGACAACTTGGTGTACACACAAAGCTTTCACTAGGGGCGCCCTCATACAGGTTGCCTCTAGGGAAAAGAAAAAGAAACAACAACGAATGGCACAACTGCAGGAGTCCATAGCTGACCTAGAATCGCAACACAAAAATCCGCAAACCAGGACCGCTGACGTTCTTCAACGCCTAAATGCCTGTCGTGAGGAATTGCGGCAGGCACTTAGGGTAGACTATGACACCTTCTTTAAGAGACTCAAAGTCTCTTACTACTCCCAGAACAACAAGGCGGGGAAAATGCTAGCTTCCCAGCTTAAAAAGAGACAGGCCCGCTCCAACCTTGCTCACATTAAACACCACAAGCGTGACGTAACATACCATAATCCCAAAGATATCGCCAATGCCTTCAAAAATTATTATGAAGAACTATATAACCTGAACAAAGACCAAACTACACACCAACCGACAGATAAAGAAATTGAAGACTTTCTGCAGGGGGTGCATTTACCCTCTGTGGAGGGCCCTTCTCTACACAAGCTCAACTTGCCCATAACACTGCAGGAAGTAGTGGATGTGATACATTCCCTACCCATGCACAAATCCCCAGGAGCGGACGGATTTTCCGCAGAGTACTACAAGGCATTCTCTGCTATACTCGCCCCCCGATTAGTAGAAATTTACAATATCGCTGCCTCATCAGGGACCTTCCCCACCGAAATGCTCCAAGCTGTTATTGTCACCCTACCCAAACCTGGCAAAGACCCGTCGACCCCCCAAAACTTTAGGCCAATATCCCTCCTGAACTCCGACTTAAAAATATATGCTAAGGTCCTAGCCAATAGACTAATGAATGTTACTCCCTCCCTTATTGATCTTGACCAAGTTGGATTTGTGAAAGGCAGACAAGCACCGGATGGGACCAGACGGATGCTTGACCTCCTACGATTAGCAGAGGCCACACAAACTCCTTCATAGCCCTTGACGCAGAAAAGGCCTTTGACAGAGTCCATTGGGGATACCTGTCAAGGACTTTACATAAGTTTGGAATCTCGGGTTTGATACACTCGGCAATCATGTCGCTGTACTCCACTCCCACAGCCAGGGTTTACTCATCTAGCCTACTGTCTGACTCCTTCTCTCTCTCCAATGGCACTCGTCAAGGCTGCCCACTATCCCCAATCATCTTCTCGTTAGTGATAGAACCATTGGCAGAATACATTAGATCGAACGATAAAATAATGGGTATAGGAATTAACTCTGATATTCATAAAATTGGGCTTTTTGCGGATGACATAATTTTAACTGTCTCCAAACCGGTAGAATCCTTGCCAGCGATACAATCGATCTTACATAAATTTGGGCAAGTATCCTTTTACAAAGTCAACGCAGTTAAATGTCACGCCTTGACACTGAATTTATCTGACAAAGAGAAGAATACTTTAATAACTGGCTTCCCCTGCAACTGGGACCCTCCCTCAATTACTTACTTGGGTGTACAATTAACGGCCTCCTCAAGCAAAATCTATGCAAGCAACTTTCCCCCCCTCCTAAGCAAAGTGGAGGCGGAACTCACCCAGATTGGTGCACTAAACCTCTCCTGGCTAGGAAGGATAGCAGCGTTTCAAATGCAAGTACTCCCCAAACTACTGTACCACTTTAGAACGTTGCCCATCCCGATACCCCAAAAATTCTTTACACAATTAGAAAAATCACTTAGGAAATACATTTGGGGGCATAGAAAGCCCAGGGTGGCATTAGCGCAACTTTACAAGCCCAAACACCTGGGAGGAGTTGGATTACCCAACGCCCAACTGTATTACAGAGCGGCAGTACTGGACCAAATGCGCTACTGGTTCTCTTGCCAATCTGACAATCGGTGGTCAGCAATAGAACATGCGGTCACTCCTGGTCACGATCTCCCTGCACTGGTGATAGCCGCTAGTCTGCATCACAGCCCACTTACCCCACCTTATCCAACTATACAAGCTGCCTTGAAGGCATGGTCAGCCCTTACTAATGTTCACTTCACTGACGTTCCCACCCAGACCTTGCAAATACCGCTAGCAACATATGAGTACCTCATTCCTGACTTCACGGTTACGGCATGGAAAAAGATAGGGGCACGCTACTCTACGCCCCCGCTGACTGAACAGACTACTGTAGACAGATATAGGACGTTCCAAATACAGCACTATACCAAAATCAATGGGAGGAGACCTATAGAAATTCCGCAGATCCTATGGGACTTTCTGAGGAGCAAAACCCTAAACATACGCAAGGGGATATCCATCTTTTATAAATATGCCTCTCCCCTATACGTTCAAAATAAAAGCCCAAACATGTTAAAATGGGAAAGGGAACTGCAGCTAGAATTCCCACTACATCAGTGGCATGCAGCAATCAAATATAATGGGAAGTCCTCAGCATGTGTGGAGCATTGGGATAATGCACAGAAATTGCTACATAGGTGGTACCTAACACCTGTCAGGTTAAATAAAATGGATAATTCTATAACACCACTTTGCTGGAGAAACTGTCAGTTAATGGGGAGCCTACTCCATATCTTTTGGAGCTGTAGAATCATTCAAAGGTTCTGGAAAAGAATACAGTCGATTATCTTTCATGTCACATCCATAAAATACGCCCTTAACCCTGCATTTACTTTGCTGAGTCTGGGAATAGAACACTTTCCACCATTAATGAGAAAGGTGGTTGTACACATATTGTTTGCGGCCCGTATTTCCATAGCAAAAGAATGGCGCACCCACCTAGCTCCAAGCATTACAGAAGTGATCTCTAGGGTGAACTCACAATACACTATGGAAAAAATGTTAGCTTACACAGAAAGAAGATCCCACGCCTTCTATAAACACTGGGACATATGGAAAACATCTAAATATGCCCTCTCACACATGTAACTCTGATATATGTAAAATGTAGCTATTATGCCATCTAGTGGTAAATATCGGTATCTAGGTATGTTGTTATACGTTCGATTCAGATCATTGACGATCAATGTTAAAATGTTTCCTTCTTTCCTTTTTTCTTTCTTTCTTTCTTTTTTACCCAGTTCTTGTTTGAGTTTAAATGCATCTAGGTACGCTTATAAGTTTGTTGCGCACCATGGACCCTCGTTAAGGTCCTGGATAGGATACATATTGTTGAAACTGCATCTAGCCTGCTCACAGTAGCACCCGAAGGGGTGACAGGCCTAACCTCCTCCGGAGGTCAACCTATAGAGAATATATGTAACCCACGTTGTGCAATGTCTATATACCCCTGTAAGCTGTACTATTTTATTTTATAACGCTTTATACAACTTGAAATCACCTTTTTGTACCAGCTCTGTATAATATGTTATTAATTTAATAAAAAATTTATGGTTAAAAAACAATAAAGTTACTCTTGCCCTGTATATATGTGAATTTTTTTGCGTGCGCACCCCCTAGCAGCCGGAAAAAATCAAGGACGTCATTAGACGTCCAGTCTGAAGGACTAAAGGTCCCCACCGACATCATTTTACTATGGCTCGGTGGGGAAGGGGTTAAAGTATACAAAGTGTTTTTTTACAACTTATTAACGAAATTGACTTAACAGGGAAGACAAATATATATCTGGTAACAGCAGATGTGTCATCATTATATACTATCATCCAACATAATGATGCACTGTTAGCACTTAATTAGGCGTTAAGTCAAAGTAATGATCTCCCACATGAACAAAAAGTTTTTCTGGGCCAGGCCTTGGATTTTTGCTTAGCCCACAACTACTTCTGGTATAACCAGGGGTCTTATTCCCAGAAGAGGGGAGTAGTGATGGGGGCTAGATTTGCTCCCAGCATCGCTAATTTGTTAATGGGGGAGTGAGAGGACAAATCGGTATTTGCAAATAAAAAGGATGGTCTTCTATTTCATTGACAACCTATTTTTCATCTGGGAAGTAGATAAGTCATCTTTGCTAGAATTTCTGGATGAATTAAATAATAATAAGAATAATATCAAATTAGAATATGAGTACAGCAATAAACATATTCACTTCCTGGATGTGGACGTTAGATTACAAGGCACATCATTGATTACAACTATTTACTGTAAACCAACTGATAGAAACAGTTATTTGCCACTGACCAGTGGACACCATCCAAACTGGCTAAGAAATATACCTAAAGGTCAGTTGATGAGAGTAAAACGCAATTGCACTGCCGATGATGATTGTATTACTCATTCTAAAGTCAGTCATAAAAGAGAGATTTATACAAAAAGGGTATAGTGAGTAAAGCCTGGAGAAAATTGTAAGAAAATTGGTAGATGCCCCAAGAGACTTGTGTCTCACTAATAGAGATCGCCCTGTCAATTCTAGGCAGGAGTGGGGTTTTCTAATCTAATTTAATTAATCTAATTATAACATTTTTACACTCAATATAAAGACATTGAGAACATTTTTAAATGGCACTGGCATGTTCTATGTTTAGATAGAGTGCTACAGCAAGCACTACCAGTGATACCTCAGTTTATTTATCGGAAAGCGCCAAATTTTGGCGACAAAGTCGTACAGAAGGTGTTAGATCCACCAGTAAAAAAAAAAAAGTATGTGCTGGCAATTAACAGGCTTCTATTCTTGTAAGAAATTTAGTTCTTGCCTACTAGTTAATAACCCTATTAGAGGTCTGTCAGAATTTGTTTCTACAGGAAATAACAAATCTTGTATTATTACTGAATTCATTACATGTAACACTATGCATGTTGTGTATGTGCTACATTGCCCATGTAATCTTATGTGCGTGGCCATACTAAAAGAAAATTGAGATACCACAGTGTATCCTTGCATTTAAAAAAATATCATAAGAAAGACCCCTCATGTTTGAAGTTTTGGGGAATAGATTGTATTCATCCTAACTGGAGGGGATCTAACCTAGTAAGAGAGATATCGAAGAGAGAAACACGATGGATAGTTTTTATGGATACGCTGACTCCGAAGGGTATGAATGTGGAGTTTAACGTAAACTGTTTTATCTGTGATTATTAATGTTCATATTAATCTTTTTTAATAATGACATTTTAATGACATTTTAATAATGATTTTTTATAGGTCTATTATATTTATTAGCTATCATATAGATGCATATATCCCATATTGAGGATCAATGCAGTTATTATGATGTATAAGGTTTTTTTTGTGATAATATTATCATATATGTGTGCGTATATATACACATATATATGTATTTTATAGACGTAGGTTTTTAGCTTATAGCTTACCTGTTCATCTTTACTCAGTGCTTTAATGATATTGTGAAATGTGAGTGTATTAACAAGGAGTTATTTTTATTATCCCACATGATTAGCCCTGTTTTAAATGGGTAGAAAGCAGTACTTCTAGGTTCCTATAGGGGGCCGAGTACGAGCATATATACTGTTACCTAGGCTATAGGCTAACTAGTGACGAGGTATCAGGGCGGGTGTCATGTTAAATCCGACCAATTAGCTGTAAGATGAGCAGTATATAAATAAGACTTGTGCGGTCGTATATCCACGCCCACAGATGATGTCAAGCAAATGACGAAACAAGTCTGAGTTGGATAGAGCGACTGTCGATTAAGTGACGTCATCGCGCTGATCGGCACTGGCATATGCTAGTGTGCTGGGATTTACTAACTGAGGGAAGCTGTGGACACCGTTCTAATAGCCCATGATCTTAGCCCGTGATGAGCCACTAATGTGATGTATTACCTGTTTGAAATTTAAAGATTGCAAGTGCATTATCAATCTTTTGGTGTTTTGATATTAAAAAACGTAATTATGCTATGTGCCATTATTCATATTTTCCCTTGTATGTGAGCTATGGCTTGAGAGGATTGGATTCTAAGTATTTGAGATACCTATTGCTGTGATTATACAACGCTTATATTCCAGCGCTGTCTGGTAAGAGTTTTCCCCTGCCTATCTCACGAGTGGTGGTGTTGGTAACAGAAGGATAGGACTGGCTTTGATCTGCAGGAACTACTTTCTTTGCTTTAATCTCAGACTATCTTTGGGGCTTTTTCTAATACTTTAGACTTTTTTATGTTATATATCACTTAATTATATTTTATATTTTATCACATTACGGCCGCAAGGCACGCGCATCGGCATGTCAGCGATGTGGCAGGCACGCCCCCCAGTGGCCTGGCGGAGCGCAGGCCGTAAAAAACATGGCCAGTTAGAGATTCAGAACCACCCTTCGGCCCTACAAAGTCGTACAGCCGTCGGGTAGTGGTTAAAGTGAAACAATAAAAGTTAAATATTCCTTTAAATTTTGTCCTGGGGTGTCTATAGTATGCCTGTAAATAAGCACAGTTTTTTCCCATGTTTAGAACAGTCCCTGCAGCAAAATGTAATTTCTAAGCCCAGGTTCACATTGAGCTGCGGGAGTGAAGCCATGCGTGTTCAGCTGAACTTGCACGGCTTCACTCCCGCTGGCAGTCCCGATTTCAACTGCGATTTCAGAGACATCTGTTTCTGCACAGATGTCAATGTAAATCACGGGCCGAAATTGCAAAAAGTAGTACAGGAACTACTTTTTGAAATCGGTGCAGCGCCGCAGATGGATGCTGCACTGGACGGTGTCATTGCCGACAATTGCCAGCAAATGCCGCCGATTTGAGATTCAATTTGACATCTCAAATCGCATCTTAAATCGTACCAGTGTGAACCAGGCCTAAAGGAAAAAAGTAATTTAAAACTGTTTGCGGCTATAATAAATATTCTGGTCCCGTAATACAGATAAAAGTAATTGAAAAAAAAAAATGGCATGGGTTCGGAGGCGCATGCGCGGAGCTCTGAAGATGGCTGCTTGAGCCGGGAGCTCCTCACCACCCCAGACCAGCGGCGCCCATAAGTCAGCCAAAAACGGGCTGGAAGGGGAACTATCACCACACACGGCTTCCCCAGACACCAGGGCACCCCCCTATCATCATAATTTTTTTAAAGGGACACTTTAAAGCCGCATTTTAGTCATTTAAAAAAAACGGCAAAAATCCAAGATGGCCGCCGCTGCAGCACCTCACAAGAACGGAGCTGAGGAGATGCCTGAGGGAAGGATTTTGTCAAATATGGTACCCCTGCCTTTTACCCCACTGGTCCAAGTAAGTTACCAGCAGGACATGTCCCCCTCAACAATTCCCACAGAACCCCTGGCAGGCAGTAATATGGAGGGCATAAATAGGGAGGGCTCTGCACTACCACTCATAGGAACTAACATAAGGAGCCAGCCTGCTCAATTCTCTGTCAGCACCCTGTCAGCAGCGTCTGCATTCTCTGTGACTGACTTATATCAGGCTCTGGCTGAACTCCTGGATAGGGGACTCGCTCAGACTGCTACCAAAATAACAGGAGATTTGAAAGCAGATTTCCAGAATCTGGGCACCAGAATTGAAGCGATAGAAGACAAGCTTGATCAAACGGTGGCAGCCACAGACCAGAACTCAGAACATATTCATACAGTACAGGAGCAATTGGATGTGGCCCTTTCCAGGATCGACGAGTTGGAGAGCAGATCCAGGAGATACAATTTTCGGATCAGGGGACTGCCCGAATCCATCACTGACACTACAGCAGCGGTACAAAATTTGATCCAGAACTTGATTCCAAACATCCCTCAAGTTCGCTTAGAGCTGGATAGAGCCCACAGAGCCCTGGGACCACCCAGAAAGGACGGCTCACCGCGGGACATCATCGCCAAACCCCACTTTTACGCTGTAAAGGATGAAGTCATGAGACTAGCACGTTCTGTGCCCAGTGTTTTGTGCCAAGGTCATCCCGTCCAAATATACGCAGACCTTTCTCCCTCCACAATGCAGCGAAGACGGTCATTAAAGCCGCTACTCCTAGTCCTGGTCCAAAAGGATATAAAATATAAATGGGCATTCCCCTTTGCGGTCAAGTTCTCGGATAAAGGGAAAAACTACTCCTTCTCAAATTTTCCTGATGGAGAAAGACTACTACAGCACCTTAAGCTCATCTCGCAAGAACCCGCCATGGATACTTCTCATAGCATCCCAAACACCTCCAAGAGACCGACCCCTACCAGCCCTAATTCCCTACTCTGGACCAGGTCGAGATCTAAGAAAGCTAGAGATAGTGGACCCACTTACCCAGATCTCGGTTGACACATTGGTCATATACTCCTTAAACTTTCAAGATTTTTGGTCGGTCCTATGCCTGAGATTTAGACGTTCTCTGATCAGAAGAATCAACTTTTTGGATAATTGACATTTCAACAGTATTTCTCCTGCTAAAAAGATCTCTTCATTTATTCTAATTTTTCCGCAGGGGGTTGTCCCCACCTTGCTTCTGAGGTCCCCTCCTCCTCGATCCCCGTTGGGGGGGGGACGGGGGGACATCCGGATCGGATTTAGATCCGACCAAACTGGGTTTAGAATTACTCAATTCCTTCCGGTTTCGTTTTTTGATAGTTGTTGTAACCAATTTTTCAGGGGCGCCCTGGCTGGGGTGGGCCCCATGTACCTCCACCTCTCCCTTAGACTCCAGAAGGTTTCTGGGGGCGAGGTCGCTTGTTCGCAATTGGAGCAAGCCCTTTTTTGATCTACCTTGGTAGAAATTCTCGAGGAGCATCTCCCCTCCCCGAGAATGTATTTTTTCTTATTTTTTCTCTTTTTCCTTAGTTGGATTGGGAGTCTTCTTCACCACTTCTTTCTCTCTTTCGAATCTGTCCTTTCCTTTTCTATTCCCCATCTTTCCCACATGAGCCTAACCATTTATTATTTTTCAGCTTGCAGTACCTACGATCGAGGAATGTCCACTGGGCTGCCAGTCATCCATCCTGACAAATGGCAAGGTTGGGAGGACAGAAGACATCTCAGGGTGAGTGGAGGTAGAGACAGACAGAGTTGCTTTTCAGTTCCCCATGGCTGACCACGTACAGAGCTCCCTCAACATAGCCACACATAATGTTCAAGGCCTGAACTCCCCAGTCAAAAGGCGAAAGATCTTTGATAGCTACAAATCACTCAAACTAGACATTCTCATGATCCAAGAGACCCACTTTCCTGGGCGGTACAGTCCCAAATTTGTCCACTCTCACTTTCCCCTCTTCTACTTGGCTAATGCCGAGAACAAGACCAAGGGGGTCGCAATCTTCTTCTCCAAATCCTGTAACTTTGAGTATCTCTCTGACTTCAAAGACCCAGAGGGACGATTTATACTGGTTAAAGGTAAAATTGAGGGTCATCTATACTCCCTGGTCTCATACTATTCTCCCAACAAAGGGCAAGACAAGTTTTTCCAATTAACCTTGGACACTTTAACCCCACTTCTGGAAGGTACAGTCATTTGGGGGGGGGATTCCAATGTGGCTTTTGACCAGGGTTTGGACAAATCCAGACCTCTGTCCGCTCAACTTACTAGACCCTCTAGGGTCAGCCTGAAAATTGCCAAACTACTCCATGACAGGGGGTTGACGGATGTTTGGCGGGAGTCTAACCCCTCAAAGAGGGACTACACTCATTACTCTCACCCGCATAGTACCTATGCCAGGATCGATCATATTTTAATCCCTTCATTTGTACTTCCGGCAGTGATCAAGGCCCAAATCAGAGACACAGTCCTATCTGACCATTCTATGGTCATCATGTCCATCCGCTCTTTAGCAGGTATGGCAAGGAACGGACATTGGCGGCTAAATGAGTCCATTCTTTCCAATCCAACCACTACAACGGAAATTAATAAAGCCCTTCAAGAATATTTCACAATTAACAATGTTGAGGATATCTCTGCGGAGACCCTGTGGGCAGCCCATAAAGCCTCTATTAGAGGGAAGATCATTCAGATCTCCACGCGAATCAAAAGAGAACACGAAGCAGAAATTGTACGTCTGGAGAAGTCTTATAGGACCCTAAGGGCACAACACAAAAAGAAACCATCTTTAGCCTTACTAGAGAATATTGACAAGCTGAGATTAGAACTTAACTTAGCCCTCACAACGAAGGCGGAGAGATCTCTCCGCTGGAGTGGCAATAAATTTTACACCCAAAAAGGAAAAATAGGCCAGTTGTTAGCGACCAAATTGTCCCCTAAAACAAGGTTTCACTCCTTACCCAAAATACGCTTGGCAGGTCAAGAACCTACATCCAACCCTAAAAAGATCCTGGAGGCATTCGAAACATTCTATTCTGACCTGTATAGTGCCCCTCCACAGATTCCCAGGGTTTCGATTGACAACTTTTTGGACAGCCTACCCATCCCATCCTTAGATGTAGAACACAGAGACAGGCTGGAAGCACCCTTTTCGATTGAAGAGGTGGCGACAGTAATCAAGGGCCTCCGAAAGGGCTCGGCCCCAGGCCCAGATGGACTGTCGGCCCTCTATTACAGGTCATTTGCAGATACCCTAGTCCCACATATGACAAACTTTTTTAATTCCAAAACTCAAGGCACCCCTCTGGGTACGCAACTTAATACAGCATACATTACGGTTATCCCAAAGCCGGATAAAAACCCAGAAGAAGTCTGTAACTATCGCCCCATCTCTCTGATAAATAACGACCTAAAAATTCTTACAAAAATTCTAGCTCTCCGTATCTCCTCTTTCATTAATAAATATATTCACAAGGACCAAGTCGGATTTATTCCAGGTCGACAAGGCCCAGATCAAGTGAGAAGGGCAGTGGACATTGTCTCAATTTTGCAATCCAACTGGGACGGAGGTCCGAAACAAAAAGGCTTTCTCCTATCTCTTGATCTGCAGAAGGCCTTTGATTCTGTGTCCTGGCAATATCTTCTCCCCCTACTAGAACGATGGGGCTTTGGCCCAAGATTTATGGGTGTAATACAAGCTCTCTATTCTAAACCAAAGGCCCAAATTCGAATCCAAGGGTACTACTCTTCTCCAATAGACATAGCAAGGGGTACCAGACAGGGATGCCCCCTCTCCCCAATCATTTTCGCGATGGCAATTGAAACCCTAGCGATAGCCATTCGACAGAACCCCGACATTCGAGGCGTTTCATGTGGAGATCAAACTCATAAATGTGGGCTCTTTGCCGATGACTTACTACTATTTCTAACTTCTCCTATTACTTGCCTACCAAACCTTTGTAAGGTAATTTCGGAATTCTCTAAATTCTCAGGTCTCCAAGTCAATTATGCCAAATCACAAGCCTTGAACGTATCCCTTCCACCTCCTACAGTATCTCTCCTCCAACAGTCATTCAAATTTGAATGGTGTCCCTCATCTATCAAATATCTAGGGATTTCCTTAACAGCTCGGACAGAATCCCTTTACACAAATAACTATCCTCCCCTATACCAAAAACTTACGGCCGACATGAATAACTGGGCTAAGTATGATCTTTCCTGGCTGGGCAGAATTAACTCTATAAAGATGACTTTACTTCCTAGAATTTTATATCTATTCCGCTCCCTTCCCATTCCCATCAGAAAAGATCACGTGCAGACTTTACAAAGCAAAATACTCAAATTCATTTGGGGCAAGTCAGGTTACAGAATCCCCCAAAACACGCTATATAACCATAGGAAAAGAGGAGGACTAGGACTACCGCACCTATATAAGTACTTCGTAGCTGCCAGACTAGCTCAACTATCCGTAGTTTACTCTAAACTGGACAAACCAGACTGGGTCCACATAGAGGGTCAAGCTGTCCCCCGGTTCTCCATAGAACACTTACTCTGGTGCCCCCAAAAGAGAAGACCACCCATTTTGTCCCCCTCCCTTTCTCAATCCTACGCCCTTTGGGATAGATTTCGTAACCTTCCTGCCCTGGTTTCGAAAGGTCAACCTCTAGCCAGTGTATTCCAAAACCCGGATTTCCCACCGGGAATGGACAGGAAAGCATTCAGTTGGTGGTTGGATAAGGGTCTGTACCGCATAGGACAATTCTTCACATCCAAAGGCCCTCTTACACTAGACCACTGTGTGACTAAATTGGACATCCCTGACACTGAAAAATTCAGATTCAAACAAATATCACAATTCCTACACACTTTATGGACGGATAGGCCTCTACCTCCCAAATTTACAGATTATGAGCTCTGGTGCGGGCAGACCATGGGACAAAGGGGAGGAATATCTGTCATCTACTCTTCACTCACCCGCCCGACTGAGAAGTCTTCCTATATGACGGCTTGGGAGGCAGACCTCCAAATAGGGTGGGAGTTGGAGACCTGGCAGGCAGCTTGTTCTGATTCTTATCAGGGCATCTTGAATACTTCCCTGATGGAAGCAAACTTAAAGGTCCTTATGAGGTGGTATATGACTCCCGCCAGGCTTGCGGCCATCTACCCATCATCAGATTCCAGCTGCTTTAGAGGTTGTCAGCTCCTGGGCTCGATGGTGCATGTCTGGTGGGAATGTCCCAGAATCAGACCAATCTGGAAGAGGATTTTTAACCTCATTTGTACAGTCACTGGTTGCTCGGTCCCCAGAACGGCTCCTGTAGCTCTCCTAAATGCTCGGATTCCGGGTATATCCAAGCCCAATCAGAAGCTGATCCGATTTATGCTCCTCGGGGCTAAAATTACCATCGCCAGGGCTTGGAAACAGCCCAGGGTTTCCATTGCAGAAATAAAACGCAAGATTTCGTGGATCATGGTGCAGGAAAAACTGGCCAGCATTCTTTCAAACACGAATCAGAAATTTGAAGCCGTGTGGGGATCATGGGCATCCCACTGTGGTATACCTTTGGCGACTGGGGTACACCCCACGCAACCTGCATCCTTCAGTACTAGTTAAGCTCATGTTTCCCTTCCTTTCCCTCTTTCTTACCCCCACTTTTCTCTCTCCTTTTTTTTTACTTCTACTCTTTTAAGACAGTTGTATGACCAGAAGGTAATGTTCTTTGTTCTTCGTCCGGTTATTCATATGGGCAATTTGGTAACACTATAGGCCTATCTTATTTTGTTAGTATGAGCTAGAGGTTCAATGAAGCCAAATTCGAACCCACTAATTTCCCATCAAATAAATTTATAGGAGGAGGCGGATTGGGAGGCGCCTGGCTGGGACACAGATTGATCCCATTAGGGGTGTCCGGGACAGGCAGGTTTCCCCTGAGCGCAAGATCACCATATACACCTCTTTTTCCGCCCCTTCCTCTGTTATTAAGCTCGCTGGATTCCTTTAATCAACCCATAGTTGGGAAATTTGAAATCAATTGAGTCATTGTTACTGTCATTATGCCCGGTTTGTTGAATGTTTTGATGATGTAATTTCAGCCTTTTGTCATAATTTATCTGTATTCTTTATTTGAAAAAATAAAAATCTATTGAAAGTAAAAAAATGGCATGGGTTCCCCCTCCAGTCCATTACCAGGCCCTTCAGGTCTGATGTGAATATTAAGGGGAACCCTGCGCCAAATTTAAAGAACCCCAAACCAAAAAATAAATAAAAAATTGTCTGAGGTTTCCCCCAAATTCCATACCAGGCCCATCAGGTCTGGTATTGAATGCACTCTCAAAAGTGCACGGGTGACTCCGCCACCATCTGATGACACAGGAAAACCGCAGGAAACCCCAGTGGCGTCAGAAGGGGGCGGGGTCACCCGTGCACATTACGGGTGGCCCCGTCCTCAGCTATTTAGGAGGGCGGGGCTATTCGACGGGAACCACCTATGAGGCATCAGTAGCGGCTGTTTTTTTCTGTATCGTCGGGTCGCTGGACTTCTTTTTCTTTTTTAATAAAGGACTCGTCCCAAGCTGTCTCTTGTGTTTTTAAATGTTTTTTACACTTTTTTTTAGTGATTCTAGATTCCAATAAGCCCCCTGCCCGCAGACTCCCACAACCACGGGGCAAGAATTGTGGGGATGAGGCCCTTGTCCCCATCAACATGGTTTCCCTTAATATCCATACCAGACCTGAAGGGCCTGGTAATGGACTGGGGGGGAACCCATGCAATTTTTTTCAATGACTTTTATCTGTATTGTGGGACCCACCAATTCATTATAGCCGCAGACAGTTTTAAATGACTTTTTTCCTTTAGAAATGTTATTTTGCTGCAGGGACTGTTCTAAACATGGGGGCAAATGTGCCCCTTTACAGGCATACTATAGACACTCCCCAGGTATGAAATTTAAAGGAATGTTTCACTTTTATTGTTTCCTTTTTTTTTAAATCACTGCTCCCGAAAAAAAAACTGCCATTTTTTATTTTTTTTGTTGCATTGACCCAGGTCCCCAAACACTTTTTATGACAATACCATGCATAAAAGCCTTTAAAATTAGCACTTTTGATTTCTCCCATAGACTTTAAAAGGGTGTTCCGCAGCTTTTGAATTTGCCATTAACACCTCAAATTGTTCGCTATTCGGCGAACAGGCGAACATCGGGCTCATCCCTAACCACTATACATTCACTTTAAAAAAAAATGTCTATCTTTTTGAGTTCTATAGAGTTACAAGCTGATTATGGATTCATATTGCTCTATGTAGCAAATCTGAAAACCCTTTTAGTGTCCATTCAGATAATGCATTGTGTTAATGCACATGCAGTAATGTAATCTGTTATCAAGCACTTGCATTAAGCCGCGCTACGTTAGGGCAGTTTATTAATTTTAAACAGGCTGGCAGCACACCTTATAGTACAAAAAAACCTTCCCCCAGTTTTTTTTTTAAGACAGCACACTGCAATGCACAGCATGTGTGATGTATTGCACTGCAGCATGGGTATGATGTCTACTACTGCAACAGTGTGTGACAGAATGGCATCAAGGTGTGTGCGTTTCTGTGCATTGCCCTTATGCACCAGTGTGAACAGGCTCTCAGTGGTGTTGCTATACTTACAATTAGGGTTAGGGTACCACTTTTTTAGGACCGAGTACAAGAACCGATACTTTTTTTCATGTACTCGCCGATACCGAATACCGATACTTTTTTTAAATGTCATGTGACAGTTTTCAAACCACAATACAGACTAAGGATATTTTCTTTAGAATTATGAAGAACTCTAACTCAAGACATTATAAAAGAGTATTTACGCGAGTACAAGTACTCCCGCAAATACTCGGTATCGGTCCTGATACCGATACTAGTATCGGTATCTGGACAACCCTACTTACAATATTCTGCATTCCTTTTTTTTTTTTTACATAAATGTCTGTTCATGATATATTTTTCATTATGCTTGTAGGGAATAGTGTTGAGCGGAATACACCATATTCGATTTCGCGATATTGCGCGAATATATAGAAGAATATTCGCGAATATTCGCTAATATCGAATATTCGTGATATTTTATCCAAAAAAAATTTTGCGAAATTTCGCTAATGCGAAATTCTCATAAACGGAGATCATTTCCTGTATTACTAAACTAATATGCACTAAACACTAACTCTACACTAACTCTACTTAAAAGAAAGGAGAATAAGGGGGCAAAAGAAGGGCGGAGAAGATAATCGCGCAATATTCCTATTGCGCGATTATCTTCTCCGCCCTTCTTTTGCATCAGCGCCAATCAGAATAACTTGAATATTCGGCAAAAGGAATATCGCGCAATATTCCTTTTGCCGAATATTCAAGTTATTCTGATTGGCTCTGATGCAAAAGAAGGGCGGAGAAGATAATCGCGCAATATTCCTTTTGCCGAATATTCGAGTTATTCTGATTGGCTCTGATGCAAAAGAAGGGCCGAGTAGCTGATGCGATTCTTTTATGTTGCCGAAAATTTGCAATGCAAATTTTCGGCAACATAAAAGAATCGCATCAGCTACTCGACCCAGGGTCTCTCTCTAATCATACCAGCAATGCTTTTAGACGTCGATGGAGATCACTAGGATGTGATCTGTTTTACAAATAAATTTGAAAAAATACGAATATTCGCCATAGCGAATATTCGCCGCAATATTCGAGTTATTCGCGAAAACTCGAATATGCAATATTCGTAGCGAATATTCGCAATGCGAATATTCGTGAGCAACACTAGTAGGGAAACTACTTTTTAGGTTGTATATCTGAGTGTATGAAGATTTAGTGGTTCACATAAGATTTAAAGCTGTCATTTAGCCTCTTTTTTCTCAGTCACTTCTACATTGCAGTTCAGTCTAGTTATAAATCTTGTTTGATGGCCAAAACAGTAGAGGAATTCAATCAGAAAATCAGCCTACCGAAACCTAATTTAGTTTGTAATTTCAACATAAAAAGTCCTCTACTTTTCTACTATTACACTAAATATCAGACAAGGCATGACAAGGGGATTGTAGAGGGAGCATTCCCCATCTTATCCCTGTAAGCCCACGCTCATCACCATAAAAATGGTATCGGACATCACACTGGCTTTTAATCGGCCCTGACAGTTGCAATACATGTAAACATGTAAAAGGTAGAGTGATGGTCCTTAACCACTTCCATACAGGGCATTTTCACCCCTTTCCTGCCCAGACCAATTTTTCATTTTCAGCGCTGTCACATTTTGAATGACAATTGCGCGGTCGTGCGACGTGGCTCCCAAACAAAATTAACGCCCCTTTTCCCCCACAAATAGAGCTTTCTTTTGGTGGTATTTGATCACCTCTGCGGTTTTTATTTTTTGCGCTATAAACAAAAGAAGAGCGACAATTTTGAAAAAAACACAATGGGCCAGATTCACAGAGCGATTACGCCTGCGTAACAGGAGATGCGCGGCGTAAGTCTAAATGTGCGCGTGCGTTTCGATGCACGGCATTCCCAGAATGAGATACGCAAGAAATCAACTTTTTTTTGTCCAGCGTAATTTCGTTAGACAGGCGCATCCGTCCGCGCAAAACTGCGCTAGACAGACAATTGATTTGCTAGTCAAATATGCTAATGAGGGACTTACGGGGATCCACAAAAGAACGTTGGGGCAGCGCAGGCTACGCGGTGTGCGCAACAGCAAAATGTCCTGTCTAAAATTAGACCATATAAAAGCTGGTCTAAAAAGAGAAAAATCATCTACATGTCAGATAACGCAACACTGTTAGTGAGGAGCTGAGCAGTCACACGTGTTGCACAACAATCTGTATGCCAACATGCCAGGGGCATCGTCGCGCATAGCTATACTACTGACTTTAGATGAGCAAAGAAGGAGGAGGGCACGGAGGAGGGCACGGGAGAGGATATACCGCACACGCATAGACCTGTTTGGCATGAGTGATTGTGAGGTGTATCGCATCTTCAGATTCAGCCCTCATGCCATCCTGGAATTAACCACAACCCTGCAGGAGGACATCACCAGCCCAACACAACGCTCACATGCAGTGCAGCCACTGGTCAAGGTCATGGCAACACTCCATTTTCTTGCCAGTTGGTCTTTTCAGCGTACAAGTGGAGTGGTGGCTGGGATGTCACAATCCTCCATGAGCAGATGTGAGCACCAGGTTGTCCCTGCAATCCTCAGATGCATGGCCAACCAAATCATCAAACCAACCACTGAGGAGCTGCGGCTGAAGGCAATGACAGATTTCTACAGAATTGCCAGATTCCCACGCACCGTGGGGGCCATTGATTGCACACATGTGGCACTCCAGCCCCCCCAGGAGACAGAGCACATGTACCGCAATCGGAAGCATTGGCATTCCATCAACGTACAGGTGATAGTCGTTGCCAAAGGCCTCATAAGACACGTCCGTGCCAAACACCCAGGGTCCAGCCATGACAGCTACATATACAATCAGAGCCCCATCCGAATGGAATTCGATCAGAACGTGTATGGGGACACCTGGCTGGTTGGTGAGTGACATGGGTGGCAGGCATGACTGTACCCCCCCATGATGCACACATCACAAGGGGCACGTGCATGACTAACATCCTCCTGTCTTTTCCCTTACAGGTGACTCTGCATATCCACTGGGACCCCATCTCATGACCCCGTCTTCTGAGGGAAGAGCAGCCAGGAGACAGCTCACATTGGGCATCTTTGCACATTAAACACACACATTAATCATGGCACAATGAGAATGCATCCATGCACACCACTGTGGTCCCTAGCACACACACCCCACATCCTCATCAAATTGGATTGGCACCAGTCCACCATGCAGGACTTGTGAGCAGCAACGCCACGCCCAGGCTCCAATTATGTCACTGTACATTCATACACCATTCACACAGACCTGGGGATCACTTCTCCCTGGTCCTGGAGAACCCTTCTCCACCAAAATTGAGGGTGACACCCCTTTTCCGGCAGGAATGTCACCCCCCCATTCAAACAGCATTCACAACCCAAAAAAATAAATAAAAAATAACCAGCGAAATCAAAAAATTTTCAGGAAAAAAAAAAGGCCCAAAAAAAAGGGGGAAAAACAAATTAGTGCCCTTGACATGAGCCACGCCTGGGGCGCCCCCGGCCACGGCCCCGGCTCCTCTGGGGAGACTCATGGGGGAGGGGGTAAACCGGGGAAGGAGGAGCAGCCCCTGGTCTCTGCCCACCTGGCGGCCTGCCCTCCAAGACCCTCCAAGGCCATGGCTATTCTGTCCAGGGCAGCACCTAGTGTTGCCGTGTTGGCCTGGATAGCCTGGGTAAGGGCCCTCACATCCTGCCCAACGCCTGCTGATGTAGTCTGCAGGTCGTTAAGGCAGTTTGTGAAAGCCCGGGAGTGGCAGTCCAGGTTCCCAAGTGTATCCTTGATGGAGGACAGGCTCTCCTCCATCCGCACCAATGTCTGGCTGACCTGTCCCAGATGGCGGGTCTGGAGGAACTGGTCCCTTCTCAGAGTGGCGGGCAGGAGATCGGCCACCCCCCTGGTCTTCTGGGTCGCCTTCCTGCCTCCAGCTGATGCTTGTGGCCTGGGGAAAAGGGGAGCCCCTTGGGAGGGGAGCCATGTTGAGGGAGGAACAATAGTCCAGTGCCTGACATGGACTCCTCCTCCTCCTCAAACTCCTCCTCCTCAACCTCCTCCTCTTCAACCTCCTCCGCGGACTCCGGCCTTGTCGGGGGGGCCTCATTAGGCTGCTGTCCTGGGGATGGTGCGGTCAGGCCAGATGGCCCAGCACCCTCCTGCACATCTGTGGATGACACAAAATATTCACAGGTTGGAGGATCCACACACTTGCCACATATTCCCTTTCACCCCCTCCCCCACACATGCTACACACCTGATAGAAAAAAAAACCTTACCTGGCATCACGCCTTCATGACTTGAGTCATAGCCGGGCAGGCCCTCCACTTCTTGCCTATGAAAGGTCTGGGCCACCGCACGCTCCTCCGCTGTCAGCCTAACACGGCATGGTGGGCCCCCTCCTGTGGCCCTGGCATGGGCAAGCATTCTGGCCAGCTTCTTTTTGACCAGACGCCGGAGGTCATTTATCTTTTTATCAATCCCAGACCAGTTCCGTGTCTCCCCCTCCCCCGCTGAATTCACCTGGTCAGTGATCATGTCCAAAATCTCTCTCCTCCTGGCCGGGGTGGTGTTGGCACTGTCCCGGCTGTGGAGGAAACGCCCATAGTCGGAAATGGCCCGGGCAAGAATTTGTTTCTCCCTCAAAGAAAAATGTAATTTCCTCTTCCTCTCTGTCATACTCTGACCAAAAATCACTCCCAGTCAACAAAAATCACTCACAAAAACAAACAGGAACAATCAAGCAAGAAAACAAACAAACAGAAAACTATCAAACAAAAATTCTCACAAACACTTAGCAAAAATCACTTTCAAATATCTTCTAACAAACACTAGATCACACAGTACACAAATCTGACAAATACAAATCACAACGCAACTAACAACGGAACAAAAGCACTTTGCTATATGGGAAGGGAAACAAAGGGAAGTACTTTTGCAATGGAAGTGCGTTTGTGTGTGTCTATTTATGCTGTCTGCGTAGTTCTTGATTTTGCCCTAGTCCATTTCCATTTTCACTGATTGCGTCGTTCCCGAGTTGTGAGCATGCGCACAGAGGTGCTGACATGGTCTGCTTCAAGCGCGCATGCGCGAGCCGGCCGGCCCTTCATTTGCATGGGGTCATGGCTCATTTCAATGTAACACGCCCACGTCCTTCCCAATTTGTATTACTCCGCCTTGCGCCTCAGAAATAACGTTGCGCAGGCGCTAATTTCTGCGTAAAAGCGACGAGAATATGGTGATTGCGCGGCTACATTGCGCAAGTCTAACGTAAAGGCGGTGCGCTACGCCGGTCCAATAATGCACAGATGTACCTGAATCTGGCCCAATATCTTTTACTTTTTGATTTAACCACTTCAGCCCCGGAAGGATTTACCCCCTTCCTGACCAGAGCACTTTTTGTGATTCGGCACTGCGTTGCTTTAACTGACAATTGCGCGGTCGTGCGACGTGGCTCTCAAACAAAATTGGTGTCCTTTTTTCCCCACAAATAGAGCTTTCTTTTGGTGGTATTTGATCACCTCTGCGGTTTTTGTTTTTTTGCGCTATAAACAAAAATAGAGCGACAATTCTGAAAAAAATTCAATATATTTTACTTTTTGCTATAATAAAATATCCCCCAAAAATATATAAAAAATAAATTTTTCCCTCAGTTTAGGGCGATACGTTTTCTTCTACATATTTTTCGGAAAAAAAAAATCGCAATAAGCGTTTATTGATTGGTTTGCGCAAAAGTTATAGCGTTTACAAAATAGGGGTTAGTTTTATGGCATTTTTCTTAATATTTATTTTTTACTAATAATGGCGGCGATCAGCATTTTTTTCAGTACTGCGACCTTATGGCGGACACTTTGGACACTTTTTACACATTTTTGGGATCATTGGCATTTTTTTAGCGATCAATGCTATAAAAATGCATTGTATTACTATAAAAATGCCATTGGCAGTGAAGGGGTTAACACTAGGGGGCAGGGAAGGGGTTAAGTGTGTTCCTGGGTGTGTTCTAACTGTATGGGGGGGTGGACTGACTGAGGGAAATCACTGATCTTCTGTTCATACATTGTATGAACAGAAAATCAGCATTTCCCCCCGCTGACAGGAACGAGAGCTGTGTGTTTACACACATAGCTCCCGTTCCTTGCTCTGTAACGAGCGATCGCGCGTGCCCGGCGGCGATCGTACCCACCGGGCACGTGCGCGGGACTCGGGTGGCGAGCGGAAACGCGTGCGGGCTGCTGTCGGCAGCGTGCGCGCCCCCTCGTGGCCAAAAATGTAGCTGACGTAGAGCTACTGGCTCTCGCCCAGCAGAGCCGACCTGCCGCCATAGAATGATGGCGGCTGGTGAGGAAGTGGTTAATAAATATCATAATTTTTTTTTTACTTTTTTTTCCCTCAGTTTACTCCGATATGTATTCTTCCAAATATTTTCGTAAAAAAAAATGCAATACGTGTATTCGATCGGTTTGCGCAAAAGTTCTAGCTTGTTTTTACTAGTAATGGCGGCGATCTGCGATTTTTATTCTGACCGTACCGTGACATTGTGGCGGACATATCGGACACTTTGACACATTTAGTGCTATAAAACTGCACTGATTACTGTGTAAATGTGACTGGCAGGAAAGGGGTTAACACTAGGGGCACTGAAGGGGTTAAATATGTTCCCTAAAGTGTGTTATAACTGTAGGGGGAGGGGGACTCACAAGGAGAGGAGATCGATGTGTGTTCCTCTGTACTGGGAACACACATTAGTCTCCTCACCGCTGACAGAACATGGATCTGTGTGTTTACACACACAGATCGATGGTCCTGCCGTGATTGGGGGCAATCGCGGGTGCCCAGCGGACATCGCGGCCGCCGGGCACGCGCACCGGGTCCCGAGCAATGCGGTGGGGGTACGCGCACATCCCCTAGTGACCAGAAATACAAGGACGTCATAAAAATGACCAAAAAAAAATTCCAACTTGAATTTTTTGTGTCGTTTTTCAAAACGTCGTTTTTTGTTTCACAAAAAGTCACCGTGTGTAGCAAAAACGCAGTTTAAAACGACAGTTTTCAACCCGCGCATGCCCAGAAGCTAGTTATGAAGCAAGCTTCAATGGAAAAGAGTGGTGAACGTAACCTCGCTTTTTGTGAAAAAAACGATGGTGTGTATGCAACATTGTCTTTGAAAGTGACGTTTCAAAAACGTTGTTTTTTACTTCACAGAAAACGTCGTTTTTTTTCATCACAAAAAATGATCGTGTGTACGTGGCATTAGTTTTGCCCACATTAGAAACTTTGTGACAGCTGTCTACAAAGAGAAAATGCATTTAGAGGTTACATATGTTAATTTATCATTTAAAATGCATAACTGAAATTGCTTATTAGAAGCTACAACTTATATTGAAGTGTCGAGTGATTGTCATCAGAAAAAATATATTAAAAAGAAAATCAGTCAGCAAAATGTAAAACTTCCCCTCCACTATAGCTGTGCACTGAGTCTGACATTTTTATTGATTAAAGCAGTATTGAACCCAAAACGAAAACTTTAAAGTGGAACTTAAGTCATTTTTGTCAACTATTAAATCTTCTGTCATCTATTCGAATCGAATTCGAAAAAAATAAATCTATTTGAATCCAATTTGAAAACAATTCAAATCCAAAACCAATTCGAATGAAAATTGAAAGCAAGTTTGAATCAAAATCTAAAAAATATAAATCGATTTCTAAAAAAGCATACAATAAAATAATAAAACAATAGAATGAAAATCAAAGAATAGTAAAGAACAAAATAGAATTTAATAGAATGTAATCAAATACAATAATACAAATACAATCAAATCTGGTTGAAATAATTTCAAATCTGGTTGAAATCATTTCCAATCCGGTGGAAATAATTTCCAATCCGGTGGAAATAATTTCCAATCCGTTGGAAATAATTTCCAATCCGTTGGAAATAATTTCCAGTCCGGTGGAAATAATTTCCAATCCCATAGAAATAATTTCAAATTCGGTTGAAATAATTTCAAATTCGGTGGAAATAATTTCCAATCCGGTAGAAATAATTTCAAATTCGGTGGAAATAATTTCCAATCCGGTTGAAATAATTTCAAATCCGGTTGAAATAATTTCAAATCCGGTTGAAATAATTTCAAATCCGGTTGAAATAATTTCAAATCCTGTGGAAATAATTTCAAATTCGGTGGAAATCATTTTCAATCCGGTAGAAATAATTTCAAATTTGGTTGAAATAATTTCCAATTCAATTGAAATAATTTCAAATTCAATTGAAATAATTTCCTATTCGGTTGAAATAATTTCCAACCTGGTGGAAATAATTTCCAATCCGTTAGAAATAATTTCCAATCCGGTAGAAATAATTTCAAATTCGGTTGAAATAATTTCCTATTCGGTTGAAATAATTTCCAATCTGGTTGAAATAATTTCCAATCCGGTGGAAATAATTTCCAATCCCGTAGAAATAATTTCAAATTCGGTTGAAATAATTTCCAATTTGGTTGAAATAATTTCCAATTCGTTGAAATAATTTCAAATCCGGTTGAAATAATTTCAAATCCGGTTGAAATATTTTCAAATCCGGTTGAAATAATTTCAAATCCGGTTGAAATAATTTCAAATCCGGTTGAAATGTCATCGAATTTGGTTGAAATATTAACGATAGCGGATGAAATATTATTGAATTCTGTTGAAATATTTTAGAATCCGATCAAAATATGATCGAATTCGAATCCGGTAGAAATGTTTTAGAATTCAACCGTTTTTTCGAATTCGGACGAAAACGATCGAACTCGACCGGGTTTTCGAATTCGGTCGAATTAGATGTAATTCGACCGGGTTTTCGAATTTTTCATCGAAAACGATTGGATTCCGAAAACGAATTTAACAAATTTAACACATTTTAGTTAACAAAATTAATTAAATAACGAATTAAAACTAAACGAAACAAAACAAATGTTTTCCTTTTGCACATGTGTAATCAGTTAGCGCAGATATTTGTTAACTTTTATTATTCATACATAAATAAATGCAGAGGCATACCTAAAAACTTCAGGGCCCAAGAAACCATGAAGGGCCCCCTTGACCCCCCCCTCCATCCGAGCCCCCGGCTTCCAGTTCTGGGAGGATGTCCATAGACCTGCCTCCTGCATGGTTTCCAGCATGCTTTGTGGCTGCTGTGTCCTTTGGACACAGCTGATCACAGATCACAGGTAAAGGATCAATCACAATGGCCCTTTACCATGTGATCAGTTGATCACATGTAACCAGCAAGACTGTCGGTACATTGTTTACACTGATAATCAGGGCATTGATCATCAGTGCCCTGATTATCAGAGCAGCCCCATCAGTGTAGCCTATCAGTGTTGCCTATCAGTGCCGCCTATCAGTGCTTATCAATGCTGTCTATCAGTGCTGCCTATCAGTGCCACCTATCAGTGCCCATCAGTGCCCCTCTCAATGCTTATCAATGCAGCCTATCTGTGCCCATCAGTGCTGCCTGTCAGTGCCCTCTTAGCAGTGCCTCCTCATCAGGAGTCTGAGCTGAGAGCTCCCTCCTTAAGATGGGAGATGAGAGGGGCGGAAAGAGAGAGAGAGAGAGAGTATTGTCTCTCTCCTTTCCTATCACTGTGAGGGAGGAGGGAACGGAGGGGAAACTGTCAGTGCAGGCTATGGGCTTTATGGGAGAGATTCTCTCAGCTCAGAGCCGTGCAGCCAGCATCCCCTCTGGGGCCCCCCAGACAGTGGCAGAACACCAGGGCCCAGTCGCAAATGTGACCTTTGCGACCCTGATAGTTCTGCCACTAAATAAATGCTGTTCAGTGTAAGCACCCCTGTCAGTGTTAAGTGATTTGTTACAACCCTGTAACTGCTACATCTGCAGGACAGCTTGCTCTGTTGAGAAACAACCAATTTTTTGGCCAGAGCACCAAGTAAAAATAAAGGAAAGAAAGCCTACAAAAGAAAACAAATGCAGCAACCACATCTATGAATTGGTAAGCTCCAATTTGTTTAATACCACTTTAAAATTGCTTTGTGTTACAAATACCTGAATATGGGGCCCCTCTTGTAGAAACAAGAAAAATAACAACAGGAAATTGCTCTATAGTAGTAGAGAAAGGTTGCTTCCAGAGCATTTATTAAACAGAATTGATTGCAAAACGGAGGAAGCAAACAGCTGTGTAAAGACAAGAAAATAACCTCATTACAATGGGGAAGAGCAGCCATTACGGACCAATGCCATCTGCTGATCTGTGATTACAGTGAACAGATAACAAGAACAAATGCAGAGTTGCTCCTAGTCACCAATTCGATTTCTTGTTTAATTTTCCCAGATGAAAAAAAATGAACCCTTATGGATCTCACCTTTGGTCCTTTCCTTTCTCCAATCATGATCATTAAAGCTAAACGCCAGGAAATAGCTAATTGTACAGATGAAATGCATTTATAATTTATTTATGTATTACCTGCCAAATGGTTTATATTTCTGTACATCTATTCCTAAAATTTCCAAAGTTCTTTCTCAAAGCTACAAGATGAGAGGACTGTATCTTTTTTTTCCTGCAGTTTCACTTTCACTTACAGGTTTCCTGTGCCAACTGCCAAGACAGTGAAAGGAAATGAGCTGCATGCTGATGAGCTTATCTCTCTGTCCCTCTTGCTCCACCCACACACCAATTTAGATTTTTGTGCAGTTTATCCTTCTCCCTTTCTGAGTTTAGCTTTACAGGTGGTATTTGAGACAAAAGATACAAGAACCATGCCAAATTCAGGTACCCACACATTTTATTTAAAAATACATTCAATGACGTATTAGTGACGACAGAGCTGGATTTATTTGCGCCTTTGATATCTTCCTAGAGCTAAGCTTAAAGCCTAACTGCACCTCTGCTGGGTTAGCCCCCCCCCCCATATACAAAATGTTGACATTTTTTTATGCAGTTTGTTAGATCTTTGTTAGATCAGGTTAGATCAATCATTGTTTGCATTAGATCTCACACAGAAGAAGCAATATTAACAGTTATTTGCTGGGGGGGGGGGCTAATCCGTCATCAGCCCCCCCTATCAAATTTTCTGGCCAAAAATCATTCAGGCTAATAGATATTCGTTAGATCCGGTAAGATCAAGTGGTTTTAACGTTAGATCTCACATCGTTTCCGAGATATTCTACATAAAAAAATAGATTTTAGGTGGTACATATGCATGGATATATGGACGGGTTGGCCCCCCCTTATCAAATTTTTCTGGCCGAAGATCATTCAGGCTAATAGATATTCGTTAGATCCGGTAAGATCAAGTGGTTTTAACATTAGATCTCACATCATTTCAGAGATATTCTACATACAAATACAGATGTTGGGTGTACATATGGACTAATGAGGGGGGCTGGCCCCCCCTTATCAATATTTTTGGCCAAAAATCATTCAGGCTAATAGATATTCGTTAGATCCGGTAAGATCAAGTGGTTTCAACGTTAGATCTCACATCATTTCAGAGATATTCCACATACAAATACATATATTTGGTGTACATATGGACTAATGAGGGGGGCTGCCCCCCCCCTATCAATATTTTTGGCCAAAAATCATTCAGGCTAATAGATTTTCGCTAGATCTGGTAAGATCAAGTGGTTTTAACGTTAGATCTCACATAATTAGAGAATTATTAACTGATTAATGAGGGGGCTGGCCCCCCCTTTTTCAATTTTTTGGGCCAAAAAACATTCAGGCTAATAGATATTCGTTAGATCCGGAAAGATCAAGTGGTTTTAACGTTAGATCTCACATCGTTTCCAAGATATTCCACATACAAAAATAGATTTTAAGCGGTACATATGCATGGACATATGGACGGGTTGGCCCCCCCTTATCAAATTTTCTGTCCAAAAATCATTCAGGCTAATAGATATTCGTTAGATCCGGTAAGATCAAGTGGTTTTAACGTTAGATCTCACATAACTTCCGAGATATTCCACATAACAATAGAGATATTAGGTGGTACATATGGACGGGTTGGCCCCCCCTTATCAAATTTTCTGGCCAAAAATCATTCAGGCTAATAGATATTGATTAGATCGGACAGCAGCAGATAAAAAAAAAAAAACATAAATTGTGAGTATTATGTTAGGACAAGGAAAAAATGATTTGTTGTCGGAGCTCCGCTTAAAGTCCAATCAGAATCTCTGCAGGAGAGGAGCGCAGGTACAAACCACTGAACAGGCCAGGGCCACCACTTCCTTCATGCTCCCTAAAAAGCTGGTGGTACGTCTCCTGTTGTTCCCATCCAAGTAAACGGAGTCTACACCAAGGCCCTTCTGAATACTGGAGCTTAAAGTGGTTGTATACCACTTTTGACTACTTCTACCTATAGGTAAGCATGGAATAAGGCTTACCTATAGGCAGTGGAAATATCTCCTAAACGTGCGCCATTTAGGAGTTATTCCACTTGTAGTCTGCCGCAATTGTTAACGACGTATGCGCGGGGAAGAAACTAAACTTAAGCCTCGAACACACGCCCGTTTTTCTCGGCAAAAACCAGCAGGAAAACTGCTGGCAGGGCTTTTTTTCCGAGTAAACCAAGTGTGTGTATGAGGCTTTGAGGTTTCTTGTCAAGACAACTGCCCAGAATCTAGACGAGAAAAATAGAGAACCTGCTCTCTCGTCGTGAGATCTTCGGCAGTGTTTTCCTGCCGAGAAACCCGAGCGTGTGTATACTTACCTCTCCATGGAAACCCGCCCATGCTTGAAATGACTTTGACGCATGCGCGGTAGCCTCCAAGGCATAGGCAGGGTGAAGCAAGATGTCGGCGATGGCATCGAATGTGACAAGCGCATGCTCGTCGTAGTCGATGACGTCACCGCATTTGTGCCATTCAAAAGAATTTTTGGCCATTTGGCCGGCAAGAGATTCTTGCCAGGAATCTCTTTAGGAAAAACAATGTTTTTTTCCTGGCGAGAATCTGGGCCATGTGTACATGACTTAAGTGCCGTTTCTTCCCTAGCATGTGTTGTGAATTGCAGCTCTCGTGCGCATGTGCGGGAGTGACATCGGCGCCGGAGTCCGCAGCCCGGAAGTAAGAGGAGACAGAAGATGGACGCTTGCTGCAGTTGGGACATCGCTGGATTCTTTTGCAGGTAAGTGTCACATAATGGGCTAATATGCGATGCATACTAACCCATTATGCTTTACATTTGCAGGCTGTTCATGTAGCAAAAGAGGAAGTAACACCCATCAGGGTTTACTTCCTCTTTAAGTGACCCTTCTCTACAGAGACTTCTATGACAGGCACCTCAAGCACCTGCCATTAAAGAAGTTGTAAGAGCTGGAGATATGGGGCATTGTGACTCAGAACTCCCCCTATGATGGCTATCTACTGGTCAAGCTGAACTTCGATCCCTGCGTGGCTGGAAAAAGCCAAGAATTTGACACTCTGGCAGTGGTCTGTCCTAGCCCAACAGGGGCCAGTAAGAGTTTTCTTGTCATAGGGACCAATACTGATCTTCTCAGAAGGCTGTTGACACCTCTTTGTCTGGAGCCGAGCACTTCAACTACAAGTGTGCACCCCATGCTGAGACAAGCCTACCAGCGCCGGGTACAAGAACAGAAGGCCCCAGCTAAAGGAGTGGGAAAGATCTGGCGCTTGGACCGGTGTGAGAAAGTGTTGCAGCCTGGTAAAGTGGCCTGTTTACTAACATCTGTCAAATTAAATTGGAAGCAACCAGGCCCTTTCATTGTCCTTGAAGTGGACGGACAGAGAGAAAACATGGGAGTGGAGATAATTCCAAGGTGGTTTCAAACAAAGGGTTGCAAAGAAGTCGTGGGATGATCTTGGTTACTGTCCGCAACATAACAGCCTCTCCAGTGAAAATGCCGGCTCAGATGTTGCTGGGACAAGTGAATTCGGACACCCCAGCCCTGCCGTCTGATTTGGAGGGGGGAGCAAATGGGATCTCTGTGGAAAAGTTCTATCCAAAGAATATGCCTCCTTTACCAGAATGGAAAGAAAGGGCCAAGACTCAGCTCCTGAGATGGCAGGATGCATTCTCCTAGAGTGAATATGATGTGGGGTGTGCAAAAAGTTCCCAATACTGGATCCATCTCTTCAAGTGCAATTAGCTGTTCAGAGAAAGAGTTTGATGTATTCCTTTAGGGGACTTGGAGGAGCTGCGTGAACAACTGGCAGAGTTGAAAAGGTCAGGTATCGTCTGAGAGTCCCAGAGTCCATACGCTTCCCCAATAGTGGTGGTACGGAGGAAGGATGGGTCACTGAGGCTGTGTATTGACTAGCGGACGCTAAACTAAAAGCCCATTCATGACCAATATACCACCTCAAGGATAGAAGATGCCTTGCAGAGCCTGTCAGGAGTAGTGTTGAGCGGAATACGCCATATTCGATTTCGCGATATTGCGCGAATATATAGAATAATATTCGCGAATATTCGCTAATATCGAATATTCGTGATATTTTATCCAAAAAAAAATTTGCGAAATTTCGCTAATGCGAAAAAGATTGCGAAATTCTCATAAACGGAGATCATTTCCTGTATTACTAAACTAATATGCACTAAACACTAACTCTACACTAACTCTACTTAAAAGAAAGGAGAATAAGGGGGCAAAAGAAGGGCGGAGAAGATAATCGCGCAATATTCCTATTGCGCGATTATCTTCTCCGCCCTTCTTTTGCATCAGAGCCAATCAGAATAACTTGAATATTCGGCAAAAGGAATATCGCGCAATATCTTCTCCGCCCTTCTTTTGCATCAGAGCCAATCAGAATAACTCGAATATTCGGCAAAAGGAATATCGTGCAATATTCCTTTTGCCGAATATTCAAGTTATTCTGATTGGCTCTGATGCAGAAGAAGGGCGGAGAAGATAATCGCGCAATATTCCATTTGCCGAATATTCGAGTTATTCTGATTGGCTCTGATGCAAAAGAAGGGCGGAGAAGATAATCGCGCAATATTCCGTTTGTCGAATATTCAAGTTATTCTGATTGGCTCTGATGCAGAAGAAGGGCCGAGTAGCTGATGCGATTCTTTTATGTTGCCGAAAATTCGCAATGCGAATTTTCGGCAACATAAAAGAATCGCATCAGCTACTCGGCCCAGGGTCTATCTCTAATCATACCAGAAATGCTTTTAGACGTCGATGGAGATCACTAGGATGTGATCTGTTTTAAAAATAAATTTGAAAAAATACGAATATTCGCCATAGCGAATAGTCACCGCAATATTTGAGTTATTCGCGAATACTCGAATATGCAATATTCGTAGCGAATATTCGCAATGCGAATATTCGTGAGCAACACTAGTCAGGAGCGATATGGTTCAGCATGCTGGATTTAAAGAGTCGGTATTACCAAATTCCCATGCACCCTGAGGATAGGCAGAAGACCATTTTCATTACCCCAGAGGGGATCTTAAAATTCTACCGTATGCATAAAGGCCTGTCTGGTGCCCCAGCCACCTTCCAAAGGCTAATGGAAAAGACCGTGGGTGAAATTAACTGATCGAGGTGTTGGTGTACTTAGACGACATTATCGTTTTCGGCAAGACCCTGGAAGAGCACGAAGAGTATCTGGAGAAGGTCCTGAAGAGACTGCATGATGAGGGGGTTGAAGCTGTCTCTGGAAAAGTCCCAGTTTTATCAACCCTCAGTCAACTACCTTGGCCACATTGTGTCTGTCGACGATGTGGCCACCGCCCCCCCAGAAGCTGGAAGCTGTCACCTCCTGGCCGAGGCCTACCAGCATGACTGAGCTTAGGTCATTTCTAGGATTCTGCTCTTATTGCAGAAGATTTGTCAAGGGATTTGCTGAAACATTGACCTTGATCTGGCGAAGTCTGTCAGACCAACTGGAGGACCGAGAAAACCCAAAGAGTCCGTCCAGTAACAATGCACTCCGAAGTGTGAAGAGGTTTTAGGCAGCTGAAGTGGAGCCTAACAACCGCTCTAGTCCTGGTCTATGCAGAGCCAACCAAGCCATACGAGCAACACTTTGACGCCCAGGGCCATCTTTACCACAGGGCAAACGGGGAAGCTGCCCAGGGCCCTTACACTGTTTGAGGCCCAAAGCAGAGCTGCTTGTTAAGCCCGCGTGCTGCCTGCAAATCGGCCTTGATCCCCAAACACAGCCAGACAGTCTGTCACTTTCATCGGCGGCGGTGCACGCACAGTTTAACAGTCAGTGTTAGTGCTGTATTTTATTGATCAAGGAGTGGGCCATGGGTGGGCGGGGCCTTGAGCTCCACTGATGCTCTGGCCCCGCCCCTTGCTATGCATACACTGTGTGCATTTGATGGGCACAATGTCAGCTTCCCTGCCCTCTTGCTGCTACTGGTGCAAGCAATATATTGCTACTTCTCCATAAAAAAAGGCCTAAATAGGAAAGTAAGCAAAACAAATGCAAGCCCCCTACTAAAGAATACTTTCACCCTATGTTGGGATGACGAGCAAAATTACATTGGGGGGGGGGGGAACCACAAAAAATGTTTGCCAAGGGTCCAAACCATATTAAAGACGGCTCTGTTGACGCCAGTTGAGATGGTTTAGGGGGGGTTCTATGTCAAGAGCATGATGGCCATCTACGGCCTGTTGCCTACATGAGTCAGAACGAGAAGAACTACCCCATGCACAAACTTGAGTTCCTGGCCTTGAAGTGGGCGGTGGTGGATAAGCTGAGGGAGTTCGTGATTAAGACCGACAACAATCCTTTCACCTACATCATCACTACCACCAAGTTGGACACTACGGGTCACAAATGATTGGCTACTCTATCAGGGTTTATTTCCAGCCTTAAATAAGACGCGGATGCTTTGTCAAGAAGGCCCCATTGTTCCAGAGACCCTCCAGAAGGATAGGCCCATCTGACACCTGAAGTGGTAGAAGCCTTATGTCAAGGAGCAGAACATGCAACAACAAGCTGGAGGAGGATCCAGGGCCGAAGACATTGGAGTGTGAGCCGTTGGTGTCCCCAGATGTTATTGCAATGTCAGAGATGTAGGTCTGCTCGAAGCTGTCAAAGACCAGTTGGAGGACCGTCCCTGTAGCTTGGCATTGAAGGCCTTGGAGAGCCAACGCCCTGACTTGCTCCTCACTGACTCCTCAAAGGAAACCTGTCTGCTACACAGAGGGTGGGAATGGTTTCTGGTGCACCAAGGGTTGGTCTACCGAAGCGGCCCCTCTGATGATTCTGAAGAAAAATTGCAGCTCTTCCGACCTGAAAAACATAGGGAGACAGTATTAACTGCCCTTCCCGACAACTATGGCCACCTAAGGCCCAAGAGGACTTTTAACCTGGTGAGGGACCGGTTCTGCATGCAGGCTGAAGTTGAGGACTATTGCCACTCCTGCTTCAGATTTATCCAAAGGAAGACTTTGCCTCAGTGCATTGTTAGTTCACTTACCTTTTCCTTCCATTTCCCTTCTAAATGTTTTTTTTCTTTGTTTTCTTTGTCTGAATTTCTCACTTCCTGTTCCTCCTCAGTAAGGTGTTCAGTAAGCTGTTCTAAATTACTTTCCACCGATTGGATGATGGTGGAAAGCTTACTGAGGAGAAACAGGAAGTAAGAAATTTAAACAAAGAGAAAAAACATTTAGAAGGGAAATGGAAGGAAAAGGTCAGTGAACCAACAATGTACGAGCTTAAAGGAATCTATTTAAAAAATATAAGACAAACCTTTATGACCCCTTTAAGCCACGGGTTAATCTCCCTATAGTTTGATGTTCGGACGGTGGGCCCGGCTGCCAGTAGACTTTGACCTCAAGGTACGAGTGCAGGACCTACAGCCGGATGACAAGGTACTGCTGAGAAACCTGGTTGTCCATGGAAAGCACAAGTTGGCTGATCAGTGGAAGTCACAGCCCTTTGTCATTTGCAAGCATCTGCCAGGATTCCCAGTATATCAAAGCCGGCCAGAGGGAAGCACAGGCCCGCTGAAGACTTGGCATCGCAATCATCTGTTGCCTCTGTCAGAAGCAGTTCATGTGCCACCACAGACAGATTTACAGTCCACACCAACGGCCTCTCAAAGATCCCAGCCAGTGACTAGATCTCAGTCTGTACCCCTTGCTGAAGATGAAAACAGCGAGGCAGGACAACCTCCCCCTCCTCCTATGTTCCTCTGCCAGGGTTATATGCAGATGCAAATTGTATGGTTTCCTGTGCACACTAAACTTTTTTTTTTTTCCGTGTGTATATCAAAAGCATGTAACACATCATAGTCTACCTCCTTTGGTGGAACAAAGGTTCTTTGGTGGGGGGAGTGTGCAGCGGGGGCTGCTCTGTCACGCATGGTCCCGCACCTCCCGCCAGCAACCGTCGGACTGAATAGACACTGACACAGGCATTCACTCACTGTCAGTCCCTGTGGGGGATTTCTCCCCCTCCTCTCCTCTTCCTTGAGTGACAAGTGGCGCTCATTCACCGGCATCCCGCCCACTATGCTCTCTTCTCTGTGTCCCTATTGGCAGGGTGAGGGAGCCAATCAAGCAGCAGCAGAGGACCACGGGACTTGAAGTCTCATCACAAAATGGCACCATTGATTTCTACAGGGGGCAGAGCTAATACTTTTGCTTTGCATTTGCAAGAAGGGGGCTAGCTAAAGACTTAAGCTTGTTTGTCTGAGGAGATATCACCATGAGGCCGGAAGATGAACAGAGGTGTGATAAGAGACTACAGGCATTTGGTAGAGAACCATCCAAAGACCTGTTCCAGAGACCCTCCAGAGACAGTTGTAGATGGATGTACCTTCTGTACCACCTAATATCCCTATTTCAAATATCTTGGAAGTTATGTGAGATCTAACATTAAAACCACTTGATATTACCGGATCTAACGTATATCTATTAGCATGAATGTATTTTGGCCAGAAAATTTGATAAGGGGGGGCCAACTCGTCCATATGTACCACCAAAAATCTCAATTTATATGAAGAATATCTTGGAAATGATGTGAGATCTAACGTTAAAACCACTTGATCTTACCGGATCTAACGAATATCTATTAGCCGTAATGATTTTTGTCCAAAAAAATTGATAAGGGGGGGCCAGACCCCCCCCCTATTAGTCCACATATACACCCAATATCTGTATTTGTATGTGGAATATCTCTGAAATGATGTGAGATCCAACGTAAAAACCACTTGATCTTACCGGATCTAACGAATATCTATTAGCCTGAATGATTTTCGGCCAGAAAATTTGATAAGGGGGGGCCAACCTGTCCATATGTCCATGCATATGTACCACTGAAAATCAATTTTTTTATGTGGAATATCTCAGAAACAATGTGAGATCTAACATTAAAACCACTTGATCTTACCTGATCTAACAAATATCTATTAGCCTGAATGATTTTCGGCCAGAAAATTTGATAAGGGGGGGCCAACCCGTCCATATGTCCATGCATATGTACCACCGAAAATCATTATTTTTATGTGGAATATCTCAGAAAAGATTTGAGATCTAACGTTAAAACCACTTGATCTTACCATATCTAATGAATATCTATTAGCCTGAATGATTTTTGGCCAAAAATATTGATAAGGAGGGGCCAGCCCCCCTCATTAGCCCTTATATACACCCAATATCTGTATTTGTATGTGGAATATCTCGGAAGTTATGTGAGATCTAACGTTAAAACCACTTGATCTTACCGGATCTAACAAATATCTATTAGACTGAATGATTTTTGACCCAAAAAATTGATAAGGGGGGGGGCAGCCCCATCTCATTCATTACTTAATAAGTCTCTAATTATGTGAGATCTAACGTTAAAACCACTTGATCTTACCGGATCTAACGAATATCTATTAGCCTGAATGATTTTTGGCCAAAAATATTGATATGGGGGGGCCAGCCCCCCTCATTAGTCCTTGTATACACCCAATATATGTATTTGTAAGTGGAATATCTCTGAAATGATGTGAGATCTAACGTTAAAACCACTTGATCTTACCGGATCTAACGAATATCTATTAGCCTGAATAATTTTTGGCCCAAAAAATTGATAAGGGGGGCCAGCCCCCCCTCATTAATCACTTAATAAGTCTCTAATTATGTGAGATCTAATGTTAAAACTAGGGTTGTCCCGATAGCACTTTTTTAGGACCGAGTACAAGTACCGATACTTTTTTTCAAGTAGTCGCCGATACCGAATACCGATACTTTTTTTAAATGTGTCCCCAAATGCAGCCATGTCCCCCACATATTGCAGCCATGTATGTCCCCCACATTGCAGCCATGTATGTCCCCCACATATGCAGCCATGTATGTCCCCCACATATTGCAGCCATGTATGTCCCCCACATATTGCAGCCATGTATGTCCCCCATATTGCAGCCATGTATGTCCCTCACATATGCAGCCATGTATGTCCCTCACATATGCAGCCATGTATGTCCCCCATATTGCAGCCATGTATGTCCCCCATATTGCAGCCATGTCATGTCCCCCATATTGCAGCCATGTATGTCACCCACATGTGCAGCCATGTATGTCCCCCATATTGCAGCCATGTCCTGCCCCTCATACCTGTAGATATAATACAGCCGTTAATCCCCCTGCATTATAGCGTAGCGCGCATTACAAGCTTTCGTTCTGAATACTTGTAATGCCTGCGCCGCCATGTATAGACACTCCCCTTCTCAGGATTGGAGGGATCCGTCCAATCCCGAGTAAGGGGGAGTGTCTATACGCGGATTCGTGCATAGACACTCCCCCTTGCTCGGGATTGAACAGATCCGTCCAATCCCAAGAAGGGGAGTGTCAATACATGGCGGTGCGGGCATTACAAGTATTCAAAACAAAAGCTTGTAATGCGCGCTACGCTATAATGCAGGGGGATTAACGGCGGTATGCGGCAGCGGCGGCATCATATCTACACGTATGAGGGACAGGACATGGCTGCAATATGGGGGGGAAATATTCTATTTTAGTATCGGGGGTATTTGCGGGAGTACAAGTACTCCCGCAAATACTCGGCATCGGTACCGATACTAGTATCGGTATCGGGACAACCCTAGTTAAAACCACTTGATCTTACCGGATCTAACGAATATCTATTAGCCTGAATGATTTTTGGCCAAAAATATTGATGAGGGGGGCCAGCCCCCCCTAATTAGTCCTTGTATACACCCAATATCTGTATTTGTATGTGGAATAACTCTGAAATTATGTAAGAACGATGTGAGATCTAACGTTAAAACCACTTGATCTTACCGGATCTAACGAATATCTATTAGCCTGAATGATTTTTGGCCAAAAATATTAATAAGGGGGGGCCAGCACCCCTCATTAGTCCTTGTATACACCCAATATCTGTATTGGTATGTGGAATATCTCTGAAATGATGTGAGATCTAACGTTAAAACCACTTGATCTTACTGGATCTAACGAATATCTATTAGCCTGAATAATTTTTGGCCAGAAAATTTGATAAGGGGGGCAAACCCGTCCATATGTCCATGCATATGTACCAGCTAAAATCTATTTTTTTATGTGGAATATCTCGGAAATGATGTGAGATCTAACGTTAAAACCACTCGATCTTACCGGATCTAACGAATATCTATTAGCCTGAATGATTTTTGTCCCAAAAAATTGATAAGGGGTGGCCAGCCCCCCCTCATTAATCTTCTTAATAAGTCTCTAATTATGTGAGATCTAACATTAAAACCACTTGATCTTACCGGATCTAACGAATATCTATTAGCCTGAATGATTTTTGGCCAGAAAATTTGATAGGGGGGGCTGATGACGGATTAGCCCCCCCCCCCCAGCAAATAACTGTTAATATTGCTTCTTCTGTGTGAGATCTAATGCAAACAATGATTGATCTAACCTGATCTAACAAAGATCTAACAAACTGCATAAAAAAAAGTCAAGGCCCCGGCAGAGGTCCTAACTGCAGCCATTTATTTTTATTGTATTTTTTTTGGATAGATTGGGAAAGATTATTAAACATTTTTATATCTATTTAAGTAGTTAGAAAGTAGTTAATTTAAATAGTATTTACGTAGTTATGTTTTAAGCAGTATTTAAGTAGTTATTTTTTTTTGTTTTGGAAAGATTGGGAAAGGATTATTATTTACATTGAGTTCTTATTTCTATCTGTGACTCCATTGGGAAGTTTTCCCCTCACTTCCAGTCAGAATAGGGAGTAATGGGGTAGCTCAATTGCTGCTACTGTGCCCCATCAATTGCCACTACTGTGCGTGCCAGATCAAATGCTGCCAGTGTGCCCCGAGCCCAGCACTTAACTGTCTCGGGTTATGGCGCTGTCCTCCACTCTCCGAGTCCTCGATGTCTTCTCCCGCCCTCTTCCCATCCTCTGCTATGATTGGACACCTGATAGGCGTCAAATCACAGCACCTGTCACTTCAGCCGATCAGGTGACAGCTAACCAGACCGAAGCACCTGATTGACTGAGAGGCGGGTCAGTGTTAGGAAAGCAATTTATTTGCCTCCCTAACACAACACTGATTAAACAGCGAACGCACAGCATTGCGCCCGCTGTTTACCAATTTGGAAGCCTATTAGAGCCTATGGCTCTAATCAGGATGCCTATTAGAGCTCACGGCTCTAATCAGGCACTTCCAAAAAAAATCTGCTGTAATTCAGACCTGAATAGGGTTTGCAGTGGCAACTATAGATAGATTCATGCAATGCATGAATCTATCTATGGAAATAGACAGATGCAGGAGAGAGGGGGCTCCTACACCCTTTATGGATGCACCTCCACTGGCATGGAGGAAAGGGGAGCAAGGGAGCAAGGAGAGACAGCGCATGATAGTGGCACATAAACTGACCACGGTATCATGGGCTCAGCAGCCATGATGAATGTGGTCAGTTTACAGAGGGGAGGGCAGCACCAGGCAGGATCAGCCAGGTATTTTAGATGATAGAAAGGGTCAAATTACACAGCACAAGCCTTTTGCTGTTATTCATGCTTTAAAGGAACAGGATCCCTTTTAGGGTTGTAACAGAGCTCACGCTCAAGAGGAGTATGTCCACCATATAAGCTTCCCTTGCCGGGTACCAGCACGATCCAAGACCCCTTAGCCCACCCAGTCACTTGTCAAGACATCAGTGTAGGGTGGTAAGAAACATAAGACTGTTTATTCAAACACAGGCACAAAGAGATATCCACTTGGGGACAATCCCCCTCTTTGCATAATGACACAGGGTGGTGTAAAATACATTCAGTAACATGACACACATACGGCCTTTAGGAAGGGCTGCAGGGGAAATCAACAAAGTACATTAAACAATATCCTAAGTGTAAACACAGAACACCTCTATAAACAGACAATAGAAGGAGACCCCAGTAACAGTCTGTCCGGCTCCTACCTACAATGAGGCAAAGCCTATACAATGTCCCAGCAGATCTTCATATATTTCTTTGGATATTGTTAATAAACATTTCTGTCCCAAGTGAAAAAGCCTCTCTAACTTTCAACACAAACCACACATATAAGACCCAGGATAACAGGGGTAAAACGAAATCCTGTGTTTGTACAAAAAAAAAAAACAGTGTTGTGGTACTGGGAGTCTGGTTAGGGCAAACCAGACTGGGCTTCTCAGGTAACTCTGTGCCCCTAATAGATACAGGGTAACTTACAAATCAGTGTTGCTCACGAATATTCGCATTGCGAATATTCGCTACGAATATTGCATATTCGAGAATTTGCGAATAACTCGAATATTGCGGCGAATATTCGCTATGTCGAATATTCGTATTTTTCAAATTTATTTTTAAAACAGATCACATCCTAGTGATCTCCATCGACGTCTAAAAGCATTGCTGGTATGATTAGAGAGAGACCCTGGGCCGAGTAGCTGATGCGATTCTTTTATGTTGCCGAAAATTCGCATTGCGAATTTTCGGCAACATAAAAGAATCGCATCAGCTACTCGGCCCTTCTTTTGCATCAGAGCCAATCAGAATAACTCGAATATTCGACAAACGGAATATTGCGCGATTATCTTCTCCGCCCTTCTTTTGCATCAGAGCCAATCAGAATAACTCGAATATTCGGCAAAAGGAATATTGCGCGATATTCCTTTTGCCGAATATTCAAGTTATTCTGATTGGCTCTGATGCAAAAGAAGGGCGGAGAAGATAATCGCGCAATATTCCGTTTGTCGAATATTCGAGTTATTCTGATTGGCTCTGATGTGCCCTTCTTTTGCATCAGAGCCAATCAGAATAACTCGAATATTCGGCAAAAGGAATATTGCGCGATTATCTTCTCCGCCCTTCTTTTGCATCAGAGCCAATCAAAATAACTTGAATATTCGGCAAAAGGAATATTGCGAGATATTCCTTTTGCCAAATATTCGAGTTATTCTGATTGGCTCTGATGCAAAAGAAGGGCGGAGAAGATAATCGTGCAATAGGAATATTGCGCGATTATCTTCTCCGCCCTTCTTTTGCCCCCTTATTCTCCTTTCTTTTAAGTAGAATTAGTGTAGAGTTAGTGTTTAGTGCATATTAGTTTAGTAATACAGGAAATGATCTCCGTTTATGAGAATTTCTTTGGGATAAAATATCACGAATATTCGATATTAGCGAATATTCGCGAATATTCTTCTATATATTCGCGCAATATCGCGAAATCGAATATGGCGTATTCCGCTCAACACTATTACAAATAAGTGGGGCCTGTGGAGCTGGAAAATTGGTTTCTAGAGCTCTCTAAGGTAAACTGGATTCCACGGGTCCCACCCAGAGTGACTCCCGGGACAAGAGTTACAGACGCTTTAAACAGAGCTACTAAAACACACAAAGGCTTTATTAAATCATGGGAATAAGAATAATAAAAAAAATTAATACAGGCCCCCGGGCAATAGGAGATTATGGGGCCCCCAGGCAATAGATTATGGGGCCACACAGTATACGCACACACACATACAGTATACATGCACAGTATACACACACAGACACGCAATATACACACACGTATACACACACAGTATACGTACACACAGAATACACATACACACACTAAAAAGGTACTAGAGAGGCTATAATCTTGAGTTTTTACATGATGTCCCTGGTTTTACTGAGGCTGGCAACCCTGATGGGGCCCCCTAGTGGCATGGGGCCCTTGGGCAGTGCCCGACTGCTACTAATGATGATAATAATAATATCCATGTCTTCCTTATTTCTAGCACTCCATTTGCTCCAAAACTACAAGTTTCATTTAATCAGTTTGCTTTTAAATACACTGCAAATATTGCATTTATTGCAACAGTTTTTCATGCAACGATTGAATGGTAAAATAAAAAAGACTGTCTTTCAGCATTCAGCCCTTGTTGAGTAAAATCCTCCAATTAAGAAAAAGAGAAAGAAGAGGAGTTTTTTTTTTAGAGACAGAGGGCAGTTGGCTCAGATATTTCATAAAGCAGAGGTGGGAAATGTCAGACTACAGAAATCCTCTTCTCGCTAGCTGGGATTTCTCATTTCGTTGGGCAGGAAAATGAGCATGATTCACTGGAAGGGTTAGAAGTGATCATTTCACTCAGGGGTCTTTGGCTGCATGACTTCACACTGTGGGAATTTATTACATACAGAAAGCCTAAAATGCTCAAAATGTAATAATCTATCATTCTCTGCAACACAGTAAAAACAAAGCGCAGAGGTTTCCTAAGCCCTTTGCTCTGAAAGGAGCTTTGAAAACTTAGCACACTCTATTGCAGACAAAGAGATGTTATGTAAGGATTTAGTTCATGTAATGGCCACGCTCAATTGAGTTGGTGTAGCTGAAAGCAATCAGCTTAGTTATACTTCAGTATGTGCATAGACATAAAGACATTTGACACTGCATTGATGTTACTTTTGCACAGCAGAAACTTTTCATCATGTTGAGAGATTTCTGTAACTAATGCTATAGATCTTATAACTCCAAAAATTGGTTATGGATAAATACATTAGGGGATTGTTCACACTATGCCAGTTGAGCTGCAGTGATCTGCATAGATCAATGTAAGCTCAACGCAAGGGCACATAGAAAATAAGGTGCACGTTAAAGTATGTGGATAGCCCTACTGATTTTCTTTTTTACTGTGACTCTTAAAATTCCTTTGCACCAGGCAAAAATGGCTGTTTATGGCCATGTCAATTGTATTACTAACCACTTCCTTACTGGTTCATAGTAATATGATGCCAGCAGGAACCCTCCCTGCGGATGGACGTCCTTTCTTCCCGGCCATCGAGGGGGAAAACGCGCGCCGCCGGCAGCATGCACGCATGCCCGCGGCATTGCTCGTGACCCAGAGCGCATGCCCACTTCCCACGATGTCCGCCGGGCACCCACGATTGCCTGCGATCATGGCAGGAGTGTGGATCCACCTCCTGTTGACGATGAGGAGACAGATGTGTGTTCCCAGTACAGAGGAACACAGATCGGTCTCTTCCCCTTATGAGTCCCCTCCCCCTACAGTTAGAATCACTCAATAGGGAACATATTAACCCCTTCAGCGCCCCCTAGTGTTAATCCCTTCCCTGCCAGTCACATTTACACAGTAATCAGTGAGTGCAGTTTTATAGCACTAATGGCTGTATAAATGTGAATGGTCCCAAAAACGTGTCAAAAGTGTCCGATATGTCCGCCGCAATATCACGGTCACAATAAAAATCGCAGATTGCCGCCATTACTAGTACAAAAAAAAATAACATAAATCTATCCCCTATTTTGTAGATGGTATAGCTTTTGCGCAAACCAATCAATATACGCTTATTACGATTTTTTTCACCAAAAATATGTAGAATAATACATATCAGTTTAAACTGAGGAAAAAAAAATGATATTTATTAAATCAAAAGTAAAAAATATTGTGTTTTTTTTTTCAAAATTGTCGCTCTTCTTTTGTTTATAGTGCAAAAAATAAAAAACACAGAAATTATCAAATACCACCAAAAGAAAGCTCTATTTGTGGGGGGGGGGACATAAAGATTTCATTTGGGTACATTGTTGCATGACCGCGCAATTGTCATTCAAAGTGCGCTGAAAACTAAAAAAATTGTCTGGGCAGGAAGGGGGTGAAAATGCCCTGTATTGTGGTTAAAAAAATAAACAACTCCTGAAACAAGTGTTAAATCAGCAAAGTATCAATTTGAAATGATTCTTTTCAATAAAGATGAGCAAACACAAAAAAACGTAAAAATATAAAAAAAATAGCAAAGTGTTTAAACGCTATTAATAAAATAAATAAATAAATAAAATAAAAAGTGTCAAAGTGGTCTGAGCAGAAACTTGTTCAAGATCGCAGCATGTCGACATATATCTGTTTTCCATGTCATACTTGCTTGCTGCAAATATCTCACTGTTCAATAACACAATGCGTTACTGACTGATGACAGGTAGCTGTTGCACAATATGTGTTTCCCTGCTATGCATGCATGTTGTGGCTACAGAATCTGTGCAATGTTAACCAGATCAGCTGTCAAAAAGCACTTTTGCCTTCAAACTCTGATGCCGCGTACACACAACTGTTTTTCGGGATGTAAAAAATTAAAATTTTAATGGTCTAGAAAAAACAACAACTATCTATCTATCTATCCATTTAGTTATTTAATTAAGTCTCTTTTAATTTTTCAGACATCAAATCTGATCAGAATATTTTCCAATAGAATATGAATTGTGCTTGAAAAAGACAAAACATTACACTAGCATGGTTTGCATGCAATTTCTGGATTTATACATGTGCTTCCAATGCATCACAATGGATGAAAAATTGTACATGATCCTTTTGTGGCAGCGCAGTACACAATGTAGACTAGGGGATCTTCGGGGAGGAAAAATGATAAGTTCAGTTTTGGATAGATTGAGTTTGAGGGAGTGGTGTGTCATGGCTGACATTGATCGTCTGTTCCCTGATATAGGGAAAGGCGATCAATGATGTCACACGTCCAGCCCCCCCCCTACAGTTAGAAACACATATGAGGTCACACTTAACCCCTTCAGCGCCCCCTAGTGGTTAACTCCCAAACTGCAATTGTCATTTTCACAGTAAACAATGCATTTTTATAGCATTTTTTGCTGTGAAAATAACAATGGTCCCAAAAATGTGTCAACATTTTTCAATGTGTCCGTCATAATGTCGCCGTCACGAAAAAAATCGCTGATTGCCGCCATTAGTAGTAAAAAATAAATAAATTGGCTTTAACTGAGGGAAAAAAATGTTTTTTTTTTAATATCTTTTGGGGGGATATTTATTATAGCAAAATGTAAAAAATATTGCATTTTTTTTAAATTGTCGCTCTATTTTTGTTTATAGCGCAAAAAATAAAAACAGCAGAGGTGATCAAATACCACCAAAAGAAAGCTCTATTTGTGGGAAAAAAAGAAAGCCAATTTTGTTTGGGAGCCACGTCGCATGACCGCGCAATTGTCAGTTAAAGCAACACAGTGTCGAATTGCAAAAAGGGGCCAGGTCCTTTACCTGCATTTTGGTCCGGGTCTTAAGTGGTTAAACTGGCAGGTGCGTGGTTTGCTGGAAGAACTTAATCAGAGAGTCCAGAACCAGGCTAAGGGTCAAACACAGGCAGGTAAGATAGTTCAAACACAGACGAGGCACTTTGTTGGGAACACACAAGGCAAGTCCAGGTCACAGGCAAAAGGTCAAGGCAAGGAGACAAGAGGCAGAGTTCGGGTCACAGGCTGAGGGTCAAAAACAAGAAACAAGTGGAGTCTGTAGCACAAGCCAAGGTTAGGTCCAGGAGAAGATCAGCGGTAATCCAGGTCACAGCAGGTAATCTAACACAGTGTCATGTGACGGCCAGTCTGCAGCTGAAAGTTTCTCTGACAGCTCTGACTGTCAACGTTGCTGCTATCTAGTGTTCGAAGTATAATATGTTTCTTTATAATATGTTTCTCTGAAATAGGAGTACAGAATAGTGTCTATTGGTTTTGGCTGTTAGTAGGTAGTTTGTTAGTTTTAGGAGAACAGTTTCTGTGGAGTTTTGAGGATGAAATCCATTCTAAAGGGGATCAAGAGGACTATTATCAGCAAGGTGGCCGCTCAATCAGTTGTAGACCAAATGTTCAAGGCGTTTGGGTAAGAAGAGGAGCAAGGAGGAGATAGGGCATAGGGTTGTTAAGATTGGATGGGTCTAGTGAGGGCTTTTTAATTATGGGACTGAACCTAGGCTAAATGTTTACTGTAGTTGTTGGATCAAATATCACTGTAGATTAATTCTGTCCAGCTTCTTCATGGGGAGTTGCTTTAGTTGACCTTTAGTATTATAGGTAATTGGGTGGAAAATCTCGCGCCAAAGTGGGGGAGGGGTGGATAAAAATATTAGAAAAGCTGCTCCCTGGGTAAATCAAATAAATTGAAATATAATAATTGTGTGCATGAAATAGGGGCGCTAGAAAATTAAATAAAATAAATGCTACCTATTCCAATAGAACATAAATCCTTAATTGCAAATAATAACATAAATAGTGCAAGGTGCATAAAAATTCAATAGTAATGACAACGCCTGCAGCGAAACAGGTGTGCAATAAGTAAGTGAATAAGACAATATACAATATACGGTGAAATATAGTGACCATGAATAATATAAAAGTGCTCCGTGCTCAAAAAAATCCTTGTGGTAGGTTCCACCTTCACCAATGGGACACCTCAAGTGGGGATGGATGGCTCCTTACCAAATGAAGTTGACCTAAACTAAGGTCAAATGAGCTTGGGTAACACCACCTTGCGTATGAGGGATTCCAATGAAGTTGAACGGATAATGCAGATATCATAAAAAAGGAGAAAGAACAGCTCCCATAGTGTAAAACTGTTTAATGAAAATATAAAAACAGATACACAGTGCCAAGTGGCCCCTTACTTGAATGGGTGCCCGTATCCCGGCACTGAGGCTGTAAGCTTGTGTGTATGGAGAGAGAAACGAAGCCCGGCGTGCGTTCCACTGCTGTGCACGAGGAAACCAGATAACCGGAAGTAGGTGATCAATGCGTGCCCAGGTACCGCCTCGACATATGTTTCGATATGATCGTCATCAGGAAACGTACCTGGTGCACGCTAAGGGCTGGTATTATAGGCCTGTCAATCACCGGATGGGGAGGGGGGGGGAAGCAATGAAATAATGCAACAGCCTCTGTTCCGGTTATGGCAGCCATTCTACACAAAATAAACAATGCGTTCGCAACCATTTGCAGTTTGCAAACGCAACTACAGATTCAAGATGGAAAAACCCTACTCAAGTGGCAAACATATCTACAGATAAAAAATATATATATATATCAATCCTCAGATACAAATGAGTGGTGTCAATCTCCAAATCTCAGTAACAATAAAACAAATATGCATATACATATAAATAAAAAATAATAAAAAATGCATAATTAATATCTAGGTAATGCTATCCTCAATCAGAATAGAAACAAAAACCATTACCATATATGCCAATAATATATCATTGGCATATCAATATATTACTTAAAAACCAACTAAATATAAAATATATTATTTGAAATTATATTAAAATTATATTAAATAAATATTTTTATGGACAGAAAAAATACATATTATATAAAATTAAAAATTAATATAAATGAAATTATTTTATAAAAAAACTTTTATCATTTATATTGAAATTAAAAATTGAAAGTAAAAGATAAAATAAAATAAACCTCCATTATTCGTCAGTCAAAAAACAATTGAGATCCAGCTCAATATTGAGGCCCAGGGGCCTCATCGTCCTAAGGCGATGGATCCACTGGGTTTCATTCTGGGATACCGCCTTGGTCATATCGGTTCCACGCCAATGGTTAGTAATTCTATCTATCCCATAGAAAGTGAGTAGGCTAGGATCCCTGTTATGGTAAAGGTCAAAATGTTTGGACACACTATGATCAGAATATCCTTTTATAATGTTGGCCACATGTTCATTGATTCTAATTTTGAGTTCTCGGGTAGTGCGGCCAACATATTGGAGATTACAGGGACATACCAGTACATAGGTAACAAACTTAGAATGACACGTGATCAGTGGTTTGATGGTGTATTCGCGGTTGGTTACACTAGATTTGAATTTAATAACCTTTTTCCCTTGCCTTTTTGTTTTTTTGCATGATCTGCATCGGGTACAATAATGAAAGCTAGATCCATCAAGAAAGGTAAGGGGTTTTGCCGGAGGATCTGGGACATTAGCTGCCACCATATTTCGCAGCCCTGGTGCTCGCCGGTATATAAAGGTAGGGCGTGCGGGTAGAATCTTGGCCAAATCGGTATCCTTGAGTAGGATTGGCCAATATTCTTTAATAATTTTTTCTATATTCCTATGTTGCCTATGATATCCAGACAAAAAGGGCACGTCTTCTTTTCTTGGGGGTTTAACCTTACTTACTAACAAGGCTTTTCTGTCCATATCCAAAACTTCTTTTTGGGCCTTATGTAGTTGGTTTGGGCAATAACCCTTTTCTATAAATTTGTTGGTAAGTACCTCTGACTGTTGAACATAATCCACTATGTCATTACAATTTCTCCGAATTCGCATGAATTGGCCCTTTGGTATGGCACCCAACCATTTGGGATGGTGGCAACTGGAGGTTGGTACATACCCATTACGGTCAGCATTAGAACTCCAATCTGCAATACCCTTGGCTCAGATTAATTTTTTGGTTAAAGGACTCCTATTGGCCATGGGAAACAATTATTTCTGGGCCCAGGGAAATTTTTATAAACAAATCAGAGGAGTCGCTATGGGGGCTCGTTATGCACCCAGTGTGGCAAACCTGGTACTTAACAGATGGGAGGAGGAAACCATCTATAAAGACCAAGTTACCCCTCTGGTTTATTACCGGAGGTATATAGATGATATTGTACTTCTATGGGAGGGCTCCCAACTCTCCTTAGAACAATTTTTAGTCCAAATGAACAACAATAACTATGGTCTCAGCTTCACCGCCGAATTTAACAAGACCTCAATCCACTATTTGGACCTCATCTTAACCAAACAAGGTAACCAGATCCACACTATGACTTATTTTAAGCCAACTGACCGTAATGGGTATGTACCAACCTCCAGTTGCCACCATCCCAAATGGTTGGGTGCCATACCAAAGGGCCAATTCATGCGAATTCGGAGAAATTGTAATGACATAGTGGATTATGTTCAACAGTCAGAGGTACTTACCAACAAATTTATAGAAAAGGGTTATTGCCCAAACCAACTACATAAGGCCCAAAAAGAAGTTTTGGATATGGACAGAAAAGCCTTGTTAGTAAGTAAGGTTAAACCCCCAAGAAAAGAAGACGTGCCCTTTTTGTCTGGATATCATAGGCAACATAGGAATATAGAAAAAATTATTAAAGAATATTGGCCAATCCTACTCAAGGATACCGATTTGGCCAAGATTCTACCCGCACGCCCTACCTTTATATACCGGCGAGCACCAGGGCTGCGAAATATGGTGGCAGCTAATGTCCCAGATCCTCCGGCAAAACCCCTTACCTTTCTTGATGGATCTAGCTTTCATTATTGTACCCGATGCAGATCATGCAAAAAAACAAAAAGGCAAGGGAAAAAGGTTATTAAATTCAAATCTAGTGTAACCAACCGCGAATACACCATCAAACCACTGATCACGTGTCATTCTAAGTTTGTTACCTATGTACTGGTATGTCCCTGTAATCTCCAATATGTTGGCCGCACTACCCGAGAACTCAAAATTAGAATCAATGAACATGTGGCCAACATTATAAAAGGATATTCTGATCATAGTGTGTCCAAACATTTTGACCTTTACCATAACAGGGATCCTAGCCTACTCACTTTCTATGGGATAGATAGAATTACTAACCATTGGCGTGGAACCGATATGACCAAGGCGGTATCCCAGAATGAAACCCAGTGGATCCATCGCCTTAGGACGATGAGGCCCCTGGGCCTCAATATTGAGCTGGATCTCAATTGTTTTTTGACTGACGAATAATGGAGGTTTATTTTATTTTATCTTTTACTTTCAATTTTTAATTTCAATATAAATGATAAAAGTTTTTTTATAAAATAATTTCATTTATATTAATTTTTAATTTTATATAATATGTATTTTTTCTGTCCATAAAAATATTTATTTAATATAATTTTAATATAATTTCAAATAATATATTTTATATTTAGTTGGTTTTTAAGTAATATATTGATATGCCAATGATATATTATTGGCATATATGGTAATGGTTTTTGTTTCTATTCTGATTGAGGATAGCATTACCTAGATATTAATTATGCATTTTTTATTATTTTTTATTTATATGTATATGCATATTTGTTTTATTGTTACTGAGATTTGGAGATTGACACCACTCATTTGTATCTGAGGATTGATATATATATATATTTTTTATCTGTAGATATGTTTGCCACTTGAGTAGGGTTTTTCCATCTCGAATCTGTAGTTGCGTTTGCAAACTGCAAATGGTTGCGAACGCATTGTTTATTTTGTGTAGAATGGCTGCCATAACCGGAACAGAGGCTGTTGCATTATTTCATTGCTTCCCCCCCCCTCCCCATCCGGTGATTGACAGGCCTATAATACCAGCCCTTAGCGTGCACCAGGTACGCTTCCTGATGACGATCATATCGAAACATATGTCGAGGCGGTACCTGGGCACGCATTGATCACCTACTTCCGGTTATCTGGTTTCCTCGTGCACAGCAGTGGAACGCACGCCAGGCTTTGTTTCTCTCTCCATACACACAAGCTTACAGCCTCAGTGCCGGGGGACGGGCACCCATTCAAGTAAGGGGCCACTTGGCACTGTGTATCTGTTTTTATATTTTCATTAAACAGTTTTACACTATGGGAGCTGTTCTTTCTCCTTTTTTATGATATCTGCATTATCCGTTCAACTTCATTGGAATCCCTCATACGCAAGGTGGTGTTACCCAAGCTCATTTGACCTTAGTTTAGGTCAACTTCATTTGGTAAGGAGCCATCCATCCCCACTTGAGGTGTCCCATTGGTGAAGGTGGAACCTACCACAAGGATTTTTTTGAGCACGGAGCACTTTTATATTATTCATGGTCACTATATTTCACCGTATATTGTATATTGTCTTATTCACTTACTTATTGCACACCTGTTTCGCTGCAGGCGTTGTCATTACTATTGAATTTTTATGCACCTTGCACTATTTATGTTATTATTTGCAATTAAGGATTTATGTTCTATTGGAATAGGTAGCATTTATTTTATTACATTTTCTAGCGCCCCTATTTCATGCACACAATGACCTTTAGTATTATCTGTACATTTTTAAACACAAATTGGCCTTTCAAGCTCAAAACGCAATAACTCTTCAGAACCTGCTCAAGTCTTTCACTAGGTCTATGCACAACTGTACACTTGCTTCCCTTGGCCATTTTAGATTTACCTGCTTACATTGTTTGTCTGTTTGCATGACCTATATGCATAGGCGTGCACACAGAGTGTGCCAGGTGTGCCTGGGCACACCCTCATCACCCTGTGCTGTGCAGTTTGCCTATGCTGCTAGATGCAGAGGAAGGGACTGGGGAATCTCTGTCTTCAGTTCCTTTCTCTGTCTCAAAAGTGGGACATCAGGGGTTTGTTTAGACCCTTGATATTTCACCAACGGGGCTCCTAAAAAAATGTAAAATAAAAAAATAAAAATAAAAAACTATTGTAAAAAATTATGAAATAATAAAATTGTAAAAAAAAATAAAAAATAAAAAAATAAACTACTGACACTAACCTCTGCCCTACTTACACCATCCAGTGCTCTACTAACACCAACCTCTGCCCTCTTGACACTGTCCATTGCCCTACTGCTATATATTTATTTATATATACATATGTACTGTACACACACGCATGCATGTTTGATCTTTGGGGTGCACACCCTAATGCAATAGACTACGCACACCTATGCCTATATGTGTCTGCATTTTATTTCAAGCATATATGACCAAATATCCTTCTTTAGTGGTCTCGGAATTACAAAGAAATTCAGTTCTTTCAGTAATGACAATCCTGCCTAGCCTATTGCAGCAAAACATTCAGGATGAATAAACCGCGTCCACCGTGCATGACTGTAGGCACAAGATTATTGATGGATTAGGCAGCAGAATATTCTTATGGAGGTCGTAAGGACAATGCATTTCTAGAATGATCAATAGGTGTACTTGCTTGTTTCTCAAACTGAAAAAGGAAAACGAAGGCCTTGTACACATGATCAGTCCATCTGATGATAACGGTCTGCAGGACAGTTGTCTTAAGTTAAACGATGAAGCTGACTGATGGTCCGATGTGCCTACACACCATCAGTTAAAAAAAAAACATTGTGTCAGAACGCAGTGGCGTAAAACACGACGACGTGCTGAAAAAAATGAAGTTCAATGCTTCCAAGCATGCTTCGACTTGATTCTGAGCATGCGCGGGTTTTTAACCGATGGTCGTGCCTACTAACGATCGGTTTTGACCTATCGGTTACGAGTCCATAGGTTAATTTTAAAGCAAGTTGGCTTTTTTTTAACCTAAGGTTAACCACTTGACCACTGGGCACTTAAACCCCCTTAATAACCAGACCAATTTTCAGCTTTCGGTGCTCTCACAGTTTGAATGGCAATAACTCAGTCATACAACACTCTAACCAAATGACATTTTTGTCCTTTTTTTCCCACAAATAGAGCTTTCTTTTGGTGGTATTTGATCACCTCTGCGGTTTTTATTTTTTTCGCTATAAATGAAAAAAGAACGTAAATTTTGTAAAAAAATGAATTTTTCTTCATTTCTATTATAAAATTTTGCAAAAAATGAATTTTTCTTCATAAATTTGGCCTAAAATGTATACTGCTACATATCTTTGGTAACAAAAAAAAAAAAAATTGGATAATATTTAGTCTGGGTGAAAGTTATAGGGTCTACAAGCTATGGTACCAATTACTGAAAATTGATCAATTTGATCACATCTGATGTACTGACAGCCTCTCTCATTTCTTGAGACCCTAACATGCCATAAAAGTACAAATACCCCCCAAATGACCCCTTTTTGGAAAGAAGACATTCCAAGGTATTCAGAAAGAGGCATCGTGAGTTTTTTGAAGTTGTCATTTTTTCCCCACAATTCTTTGCAAAATCAAGATTTTTTTATTTTAATTTTTTTTCCACAAAATGTTCATATTATTAGGTTATTTCTCACACACAGCATATGCATACCACAAATTACACCCCAAAACACATTCTGCTATTCCTCCCGAGTATGGCGATACCCCATGTGTGAGACTTTTACACAGCGTGGCCACATACAGAGGCCCAACATGCAGGGAACGCCATCAGGCGTTCTGGAACACCCAGACCAATTCTGACATTTCTCTCCTACATGGAAAAATCATCATTTATTTGCTAGAAAATTACATAGAACCCCAAAACATTATATATGCTTTTTTAGCAAAGACCCTAGAGAATACAATGGCGGCCGTTACAACTTTTTATCTCGCATTGTATTTGCACAGCAATTTTTCGAACGCGTTTTTTTTTGGAAACAAAACAGTTTTGTGCTTAAAAAAAAAAAAAACAGTAAAGTTAGCCCAATGTTTTTGCATAATATGAAAGATGAAGTTACGCCGAGTAAATAGATACCCAACATGTCACCCTTCAATATTGCACACGCTTGTGGAATGGCGCCAAACTACGCGACTTAAAAATCCCCATAGGCGACGCTTTAAATGTTTTTCCTGGTTACATCTTTTTAGTTGGAGAGGAGGTCTAGGGCCAAAATTATTGCTCTCGCTCTAACGTTCGCAGCGATACCTCACATGTGTGGTTTGAACACCGTTTTCATATGTGGGCGGGACTTACGTGTGCGGTCGCGTCTGTATACGAGCACACGGGTACAGGGGCGCTGTAATTTATTTTTTATTTTTTTATTGTTCATTTTACTTTATTTATTTTAGTTTGACACCTTTTTCCCCAAAAATAAATGTTTTGGTTACTTTTATTCCTATTACAAGGAATGTAAACATCCCTTGTAATAGGAATATAGCATGACAGGTCCTCTTTACAGTGAGATATGGGGTCAATAAGACCCCACATCTCCCCTCTAGGCTGGGAAGCCTAAAAAAAAAACAATTGCAGAGTATTGCGCGGGGGAGTATTGCGCGGGGGAGTATTGCGCGGGGGAGTATTGCGCGGGGGAGTATTGCGCGGGGGTACTGCAGAGTATTGTGCGGGAGTATTGTGCGGGAGTATTGTGAGGGAGTATTGTGCGGGAGTATTGTGCGGGGTACTGCGGGGTATTGCGGAGTATTGCGGGGTACTGCGGAGTATTGCGGGGTACTGCGGAGTATTGCGGAGTATTGCGGGGTACTGCGGAGTATTGCGGGGTATTGCGGAGTATTGCGGGGTATTGCAGAGTATTGCGGGGTACTGCGGAGTATTGCGGGGTACTGCGGAGTATTGCGGGGTACTGCGGAGTATTGCGGGGTATTGCAGAGTATTGCGGGGTACTGCGGAGTATTGCGGGGTACTGCGGAGTATTGCGGGGTATTGCGGAGTATTGCGGGGTATTGCAGAGTATTGCGGGGTACTGCGGAGTATTGCGGGGTACTGCGGAGTATTGCGGGGTACTGCGGAGTATTGCGGGGTATTGCAGAGTATTGCGGGGTATTGCAGAGTATTGCGGGGTACTGCGGAGTATTGCGGGGTACTGCGGAGTATTGCGGAGTATTGCGGGGTATTGCAGAGTATTGAGGAGTATTGGGGGTATGCAGAGTATTGAGGAGTATTGGGGGTATGCAGAGTATTGGGGGGGGTATGCAGAGTATTGGGGGGGTATGCAGAGTATTGGGGGGGGTTATGCAGAGTATTGGGGGGGGTATGCAGAGTATTGGGGGGGGGTATGCAGAGTATTGGGGGGGTATGCAGAGTTTTGCGCAGGGAAGGAAGGAGTTAATGCAGGGATGGCTGAGCAGGGATGGATGGATCTGTGACTGCAATAGTCACAGATCCATCCCACACTGCTGCAGCCATCCGCGCTCTCCTCTCACGCTGTACCGATCGGTACAGCGAGAGGAGGGAAGAACCGGCGTCAGCAAGTGACGCGGTTTGTTTACATGTGATCACGCCGTCATTGGACGGCGCGATCACGTGGTAAGGAGCCGCCACCATTGGCTCCTTACCGAGATCACTGACGCTGCGGGTCCCGTGGACCCGCCGAGCGCCGTGACCGCGTGTGCGCGCCCGCTCGGGCGCGCGGATCTGACGCACGTCAGATTTGTTTACACACGTGGTCGCGCCGTCATTGGACGGCGCGATCACGTGGTAAGGAGCCGCCGCCATTGGCTCCTTACCGCGATCATCGGTGCTGCGGGTCCCGTGGACCCGGTGAGCACCGGTGATCGCGTGTGCGCGCCCGGTTGGGCGCGCACACCTGACTCTAACGGAGGACGTCCATGGACGTCCTGTTAGAGTACAGGAACCGCCCTATAGCCGTATTTCGGCTATAGGGCGGTGATTAAGTGGTTAAATAACCTATGGGGCCCACACACGATCGGTTTTGACTGATGAAAACGGTCCATCAGACCGTTGTCCTCTGGATAACCTATCGTGTGTATGAGGCCTAATGCAAACACCATGTCTAAAAAATAAATAAAAAATGTATGCTCTTTTTTTGTTTATAGCGCAAAAAATAAAAAACGCATAGGTGATCAAATACAAAAAATGGCCTGGTCATTAAGGGTGCAAATCATTCCAGGGCTTAAGTGGTCCACCTGAAATAAGTTGATTTTAAATAGCTGGAAATTATATTGGGCATGACTGGCCTAAGTATTATCTCACTGCAATTGCACAATTGCATCTTATTATTCCCCTCATTAGCTCAAATAAAACTGGCGTAATTATTTTTTCACAGCTATAATTGACCCCTACTATACCTATGAAATTACATGAAAGCAGTACTGGAGACATATTTTCTCAAACAGGTTCTATATATATATTACTAGAGCTAACATAAAGATAAAAATCCTTTTAATGTCAAATCTATCAACCTTTCTTATAATTTAAAATCTATTTATTTCATAAACTTACAAATGTAGCTTTATTAAAATGGAACACATGATGTTTGTATCAGGCTAAACGTTGTGGCCAGTTTTCATCATCTGACAATTACTGGCTCAGTAGATGTTAATTTCACCATTCATTCATCACCTTAATTGGGCATACACTAATCAATTCAATCAAGTGCATGTAAACGACAAGCGCTAATTACATTGTATCTGTTCAATAAATTGCTTGATTTGCTAAACATTTACAAAACTGCATGGCTTTGAAATCAAGGTAGGGCATGCTTGTTTCTGTAGTAGGTCAGACTGTTGTATATCTTGCGTTAACTGGTTAGATGAAAACAATTCTAGTACTTTACAAACAATGATGCTTTAATCAGTTTCAAATCTCAAATTGTGTGCTGTATTGAACTCCACGTTCAGACTGCTGCAGTTTACATGTGAGTCAATTCACTAAGCTGTATATTTTAACAATAATATTTAAAGCAGTTCTTCAGCCAGGTTTTCAAAAATTAAAAGTCAGCAACTACAAAAACTGATGACATTTATTAAAAGAAAACATTCACCTGTCCAGGGATCAAGCTCCTTCCCCCCGGGGCCGGTCCTTCCAAAAGTGGAACTTCCGCTTTAAGCACTCCTCACCCCCTTAAAGCGGATGTTCCATAAAAAAAATGTAAAATTAAAGTCAGCAGCTACTAACACTGTAGCTGCTGACTTTAATAAGGACACTTTACTGTCCTAGCTGCAGCGATGTCGGCCCCCGCCGTGGCCGATCCTCGATCCTGGCAGCTCCAGGCACCGCCATCCACAGTGAATGGGCAGGCTGCTTTCTGGGACACACACAGTTCCCAGAATGCAGCGCGCCCCATTCACAACAAGACACCAAGTGTAGGAGGAGGAAGAGAATCCACCGCGGAGGATGAAGAGGCAGATTCGGCACTTCCGCATAGCAACAGCTATTTAGGACTTGTAATAAGCGGACGAACGGTCTGCTAGTGTGAAAGGACCCTTAGTAATCACCACAGCCATTTCATCTGAGGGAAATCCTGAAAACTTGACCTGTTGGTGTGCCTTGAGGACTGGAGTTGAAAAACACTGATTTAGGGTGAGTAAAAATATAATTTTTGTTTCCATTTTTTTTATTTTTATTTATTCTTAGATTTTTAGTTGAATTTTTTTTTTAAAGTGGGAACTCCACTTTAATGCCATATTTGGCATGTCATTTTTTTAGGGGGGGGGTGGGGGCTTCGGTAGAATTGGGACTTCCTGTCCCACTTCCTACTTCCACCTAGCGACTGCCCAGGCGACTCCTCCTCTCGTCTTAGGCTGCCCCTCCTTCTAGGCGATCTCTAGATTGCCTGTCCACTCAGGGAGCGCAGCACGACTTGCGCATGTGCAGTGCGTGCCCATGAAGCCGAAATCTGTCACGGCTGGGTGCCCACAATGTGAATGGAGGTGTCGGCGGAGAGGGGGGGAGAGGAGCGACACTCCGGGCGGCCGCATCGCTGGACCGTGGAGCAGGTACCGTAAGTTTCTGTTTATTAAAAGTCAGCAGCTACACTTTTGTAGCTGCTGACTTTTAATAAACCTAAAAAAGCTGGAACTCCCCTTTAACTTTGAAAAACGAAAGATTGTGCAGCCATGTGAGCTAATGACTGGTAGATTACAATATACTGTTTACAATTTTTCTTCTTGAATTTAGATATAACCATGGCAACCATTTTTTCTCTTTCATTATTGTATTTTCTAGAATGTACTTTGATTTTTCATGAAACCTCTAAAGTGTTGCTTGTTTGAATGGTGATTTTATATTTCTGAAACAGACTGACAGATGAACATACACACGGGCAGAATGTCAACCAGTATTTTTTGTACTGGAAAATGTATCGCGGCATTCTGCCCATGTGTATGGTCTTAAAGGGGGTGTAAAGGTAATTTTTTTTTACCTTAAAGGGTCACTAAAGGAACATTTTTTTTTTGCTGAAATGACTGTTTACAGGGTATAGAGACATAAAAGTTAACTGATTCCTTTTCAAAATGATTAATAATAGATAAAAATCAATCATATAATGTGCCTGCAAGTTAGTTTCACTTTTGAACTGGCTTCATGTTTCTGTGAAGTAGAAATAGACACACAGAACAAAAACAAACAAATCCAAGGCAGTGTTTTGTTTTTAAAATTAACCTGATTGGTTCTGGGAAGTTTTAGACACACAGTAATGACAGCTCAGACCACCGTGAGAAAGCTCCCAGCACTGTGGTTATAAGGAAACAGACAAGCAGAAAGTGTGTAGATTAGAGCAGGATTACAGCAACTTCAAAGCAAAAACGAACAATAAGGACATGAAACCAGTACTGCAGTAAGGTAAAGGAAGCTATTTAGCTAAAAAAAATTCCTTTAGTGATCCTTTAACCACTTGAGCAGTGGCAGTCATTGCAATACTTTTTGTCACACCGTATTTGCACAGCGGTCTTACAAGCGCACTTAAAAAAAAACCCAAAAAAAACACTTCTTTGAATTAAAAAATAAGACACCAATAAATTTTGCCCAGTTTTTTTTTTATATATTGTGAAAGATACTGTTACGCTGAGTAAAATGATACCCAACATGTCAGGCTTAAAAATTGCGCCCGCTCGTGGCATGGCGTCAAACTTTTACCCTTAAAAATCTCGATAGGTGACGTTTAAAAAATTCTACAGGTTGCATTTTTTGAGTGACAGAGGAGGTATAGGGCTAGAATTATTGCTCTCGCTCTAACGATCGCGGCGATACCTCACTTGTGTGGTTTAAACACAGTTTTCATATGCGGGCTTTACTCGCGTATGCGTTCGCTTCTGTGCGCGAGCTCATCAGAACGGGGTGTTTTACATTTTTTTTTTTTGTTTTCTTATTTTTTTTTTTTTATAATTTTTTACACTGAAGTAATAAAAAAAAAAATATCACTTGTATTCCTATTACAAGGAATGTAAAAATCCCTTGTAATAGAAAAAAGCATGACAGGTCCTCTTAAATATGAGATCTGGGGTCAAAAAGACCTCAGATCTCATATTTAGGCTTAAATGCAAAAAAAGAAAAAAAAATTAAACTGTAATTTTTCAAATGACAGGAAAAAAAAATGTTTCTTTAAGACGCTGGGCGGGACTGACGTTTTGACGTCACTTCCGCCCAGCAGAGCTATGGGGACGGGTGGGGGCGATTTTTACCTCACTCGTATCCCAACACAGCTGCCGACAGGACCCGATCGCCTCCGGTAAGCGGCGGAGGGCGCGGGAGAGCGGCGGGAGGGGGGGCCCTCTCCCGCCACCGATAACGACGATCTCGCGGTGAATCCACCACGGAGACCACCGTTATCATTTAGAGGACCCTTAGCACTAAAGATGTATATCTCGGTTGTGGCAGCAGCTGCTGCCGTTACCGAGATATCCATCTTTAAAAACATGACGTCTTTGGACGTTAGGCAGGAACCAAGTGGTTAATGCATCCTATGCATTAATGTTCCTTTAAGTTGGTCTGCCTATGGACACTTTGATGAAGTCTATGGGCCAGATTCACGAACACTTGCGCTGGAGTATTTGGATATGCGCCGCGTAACTGTGATGATGCGCCGTCGTTTCTATGTGCCCGTACCCACCAAACTAGATGCGCCCAATAACGGGTCATTTGCGACCGGCGGAACGTTCCGACGCCAGAGTATCGTCAGCGCTTATTTTCGCTGGGCGCATCAGTCGCGCCCATTGATTTCCCCTGCAAATATGCAAATGAGGGATATTTCACAATTCACGAACGGATTAGCACCATACGCTGGCTACATGCGCCGCGCGTATCTGATCCGTCCGGCGCAAAGTTATTTCTACAAAAGGCTGCTTTATCTTTACTCCAGACGGTCACAGGTCAGCAGGAGAGCAGCTACAGCAGCGTTACCGACGATAGGAGCTAGCTGAGCACCCCCACTTGCAAGGACAACACCTCTGTGTGCCAACATGCCAGGGGCACTCGTGGTCCTAGAACTACTGATGGGTCCCCTGGAACCAAGAAGGCGGGCACGTGAGAGGATATACCGCACACGTATGAGCCTCTTTGGCATGGGGGATGAGGAGGTGTATCGCCTATTCAGATTCAGCCCTGATGCAATACTTGAACTAACCACAACCCTGCAGGATGACATCACCAGCCCAACACACCGATCACAAGCAGTGCAGCCACTGGTCAAGGTACTGGCAACACTTCATTTCCTTGCCAGTGGATCATTCCAGCGTACAAGTGGAGTGGTGGCTGGGATGTCACAGTCCTCCATGAGCAGATGTGTGCACCAGGTTGTCCCTGCAATCCTCAGACGCATGTCCAACCAGTTCATCAGACCCACCACTGAGGAGCTGCGGCTGAAGGCAATGACAGATTTCTACAACATTGCCAGATTCCCACGCACTGTGGGGGCCATTGATTGCACACATGTGGCCCTACAGCCCCCCAGTGCCACAGAGCACATATACCGCAATCGGAAGCATTGGCATTCCATCAACGTACAGGTGATAGCCGATGCCCAACGCCTCATATGGCACGTCCGTGCCAAACACCCCGGGTCCAGCCATGACAGTTTCATATACCGTCAGAGTCCCATCCCAGCAGAATTTAACCAGAACATGTATGGGGACAGCTGGCTGGTTGGTGAGTGACAAGGGAGTCAGGCATGACTATCCCCTCCCGTCATGCACAACAGAAATCGCACATGCATGACTAACATTCTCCTGTCTTTTCCCTTACAGGTGACTCTGCATATGCACTGGGACCCCATCTAATGACTCCTTTCCGGAACCCCCAAACCAGAGGAGAGAGAAAATACAATGAAGCACACATCAAAACCCGTGCAGTGGTGGAGCAAACATTTGGGCTCCTGAAGTCCCGTTTCCGCTGCCTGGATAAGTCTGGGGGGGCCCTATTGTATTCCCCTACCTTTGTGTGTCAGATCATCGGTGCATGTTGCATACTACATAACTTTGCTATGAAAAAAGGCCTGCATATTGACATACGTGATGACCTGACCCCCGACCCACACAGCCCCCCCCTGCCAGAGGACACCCAGTCTGCTGATGGAAGAGCAGTCAGGAGGGTCCTCGCCGTAGGCATCTTTGGACACTAAACCAAAACATTAATTACACAGACAATGCACGCGTGTACACCACTGATGTCCCTAGATCACACACACCACATGCACATCGCATTGGATTAGCCCAAGTCCAGCATGTAGGAGTTGGGAGCAGTAACGCCAGCGTCAAGGCCCCAATGATGTCACTGTCCATTCACACACCTTTCACACATCATTCATTCAGCCGTGGGGTTCACTTCACCACCACGGCCGAGGGTGACACCCCTTACTTTCAGGAGTGCCACCCTCTCACATTCACACACCATTCACACTGTCCCCTGCACTCCTGACCGTGTGCAGTACAAAAATAAATTAGAAAGATCATATCCTGATCAATAAAAGAAAAATAATCTCATAACCTGAGAAAAAAAATAAATAAACTCATGACCTGAGTATGTGAAAAATAATAATATAAAACCAGCCACAAAAAAAAGGCCTCATCGGGGATGCCGGGGGCTTCTTCTGGGGGCCCCTCTCTGGCTCCGCAGCTGCCTGGATGGAGTGGGTGGGGGTGGGGGGGCATCTGGAGGTGGCTGATCCCCAGGTGGGCCACTCCTGGCAGGTGTGGCCTGCGTGCCCTCCAAGGCCCTGGCTATCCGTCCAAGATAACTGTTGGTCTGGGCCTGCATCCGGAGCTGACGGGTCATCTGGTAATGCTGGGCCCGCCGACTCAGCCTCCCCTGCTCCCGGATGGCAGCACTGTTACCATGGATGGCAGCAGTGTTGGCCTGGACGGCTGCAGTGAGGTGCTGGATATCCCCCTGCACCTCCCCCAAAGTGGTGACCACTGCAGCGCAATTAGAGCTGACATCCTGCACTGCGTTGCTGAGGTTGGCAACGGAGCCCAGGCTGTCCGACACTTTCTGCAAGTGGTCCGCTATGGCCCCCATTTGTTCTGTCTGTCTGGCGTGATCCCTTGCCAACTGGTCCTGGACACCATCAGACACCCCCCTGGTCTTCTGGGTCGCCTTCCTGGGGCCAGAAGATGGAGGTCCTCGGGTGGAAGGAGTCGCCCTTGAGGGGCTTCCAAGGATGGGGGAGGGGACGACAGACGGGCCAGGAGAAGGGGAGGAGACAGACAACACCAAAGAAAAGTCCTGCTCTGCCACAGCAGGATCTTCCACAACCACCTCGGCAGGTGTGGTGTGGCCACTCTCCTCCTCCACAACCTCTTCACCACCCAGTGGCTCAGGCACACGATGGCGTGGGGGGGATGGGGTGGAATGCAGGCTGACAGATGATGGCCCAGCTCCGTCATCTGTGGATGACACAAAGCAGACACATGTTGGTGGTCCCACACACTTGGCACATGTACCCCCCCCCCCCAAATGCAAAACATCAAATAGGGGATTAAAAAACACTTACCTGTCCTTGTGCCTTCCTCCACGGAGTCATAGCCTGCGACCCCCTCCACCTGCTCCCTCTCCAGGCAGCGAGCAACCACCTCCTCCTCTGCGGTCAGGGTGACAGGACATGGGGGACCACCACCTGTGCCCCTCTCATACCTCCTGATGGAGGCCACCTTGTCCCTCACCTTGCGCCGCAGGTCATTGATTTTCTTTTGTATGTCCCCAGCAGTCCGGGTGGAGTAGCCCAGGACATTGACCCTGGCAGCAATCGACTCCAGGATGCCCTGCTTCCTCTCCCGGCTGGTCTTGCGGCTTTTTTTGCCATGGAGAAATTCATTCTCCGTCTCCATAGCCGAGATAATGACAGAGACCTCCTGGGTATTAAAATTGAGGTTCCTCCTCTCTCTGGGGGTAGCGGGAGCAGCCATTACAGAGCAAAAGTATCTTCCCTGGGGTGGGGGGAAACGGAACTACTTTTGCGCCGGAATGGCGTTTCCGCCAGCGCTTTTAAGCGCCCAGCGGAACGCATTGCGCTGACGTTTCCCAGGAAGTGGTGCCGACGGAAGTTGTGAGCATGCGCACAAGGGGGCGAGTGGAGCCGCACTCACTGCGCATGCTCCGTGGATGATGCGCTGAACGTAAGCCTCTGCGCCGGGCTCCGCCCATCATTTACATATGATCACACCCACTTCCACTTGCGTCGGGTTACGCCAGCGCATTATCGTTACTCTGGCGCAAGTTTACGCGCAACTGCTATGTGAATTACAGGAATTGCGCTGAAAGGGTCTTCAGAGTAACGTAAATGAGAAGCGTTACTCCAGAGGAAAGATACTCTCATCTACCTGAATCTGGCCCTATGTATGTACCATAAATATTCGAGTATAAGTTTTTGTGAACTTTTATATGCAAAACATTTCATTTTTTTTTTTTTTTTTTTGTTAAAACCATTTAAATTGTACACATACGTTTTGTAATGATTCATTTAGATAAGGAGTTCAAGGTTCAGTCCAAACACTGGAATTTTTGCTCCTTTGTTGGGAGCTGAATGTCATATGTAGTAGTGGTATTACTGTTTCCATTTTTTTTCTTGTGAATAAGTAAGGGTACTACAGACCCCCTTTTTTTCACATAGTTCACATGTGCTGGCAATATTAAGGGCATGTTGTCTGCTAGGATACATGTTTGGATATAGGAATTTTTGGGGGAACTCATGCTTTTTTTGTGTGCGAGGTTCCCTCTAAAAATTAATGCCCCCTCCCCCTTGATATCCATACCAGAACCTCATTAAGCAAAGGGGTCTGGTATGTATTTTAGGAGACATTTTGTGCCTTTTTTTTTTGGGTCCCACATTAGCAGTATATATAATTTAGATAAGAATTTATTGACATTTTTAAAGGTACTCTTTACAACAGCAAAAATATTTCTCAAAACCACACATACTGTACATACTCCTAGCACATGTCCATATATCCGTGCTTAATTATAACAAAATAAAAAATACTTTTAACCACTTCAATACGCTTTTATACACCGTTCCTTACTAGACCAATTTTTAGCTTTCAGCGCTCTCTCACACTTTGAATGGCAATTACTCAGTCATGCTACACTGTATCCAAACCAAATTTTTATAATTTTTTTCTCACAAACAGAGCATTCTTTTAATCACTGCTGGGCTTTATTTTCTTTGCAATATAAGCGAAAAAAGAGAGAACGTTTTGGAAAAAAAAATCTTTTTTTTAGTTTCTAGTCTAAAATTTTGCAAATAAGTATTTTTTTTTTTCACAAATTTGAGCCAAAATGTATACTGCTACATATCTTTAGTAAAAATAATAATAAAAAAGTGCATATTATTTGGTCTCTGTGAAAGTTATAGAGTCTACAAGCTATGGTGCAAATCATTGAAAAATTATCACATCTGATCACACCTAAACTAAGTACTGACGGCCTATCTCAATTCTTGAGACCCTAACAAGCCAGGAAAGTACAAATACCCCCCAAATTACCCCATTTTGGAAAGCAGACATTCCAAGGTATTTAGTAAGAGGCATGGTTAGTTTTTTGAACATGTAATTTTTTCACACAATTCTTGGGGAAAAACATATATTTTTTTCCACAAAATTGTCATGACAACAAGTCTCTTACACAGCACATGCATATTTGCAATGATACCCCTAAATACATTCTGCTACTCCTCCCGAGTATGGCGATGCCACATGTGTGAGACTTTTACACAGCCTGGACACATACAGAAGCCCAACATTGAAGTAGCACTGTCAGGCATTCTACAAGCATAAATTACACATCTAAATTCTCAACGAGGAATTGGTTTCTGGCAGGTACTCTGGTGAGGTGGCGGGTACTCTGGTGGCAGGTACTCTGGTGAGGTGGCAGGTGGTGAGGTGGCGGGTACTCTGGGGAGGTGGCAGGTACTCTGTTGGCAGGTGGTGAGGTGGCGGGTACTCTGGTGAGGTGGCGGGTACTCTGGTGGCAGGTGGTGAGGTGGTGGGTACTCTGGTGGCGGGTACTCGGGTGGCAGGTACTCTGGTGGCAGGTGGTGAGGTGGCGGGTACTGTGGTGAGGGTACATGCCGCTGCTCAGCTCTGCATAATGCTAGCCGGTCAGCAGCAAAAGAAGATCCGCCACCCATCGCCGCCACTCCACCACCGCTCCATTACCCCCGAGGGACACACCGGATCCCCGATCGCTGCTCTGAGGGCCCCCAGCGGCTCGCAGCAGTGGCAAAAAGCCGAGGACGTCATATGACGTCCACCCAGGATGGGAGATCCCTTCTGTGGACGTCATTTGACTATGGCTGGGTAATGAAGTGGTTAAAAAAGGTAAAAAAAATCGTAAAAAAAATCTAAACCTCTATACCTGGTGGGTTTGCAGACAATATAGCCCTAGGCAAAAAACAATACTTTAACCACTTAAGAACCGCCTCCTGCACATTTACGTCAGCAGAATGGCACGGCTGGGCACATGCACGTACAGGTACGTGCTGTGCTAGTACCCAGCAGTGGGTCACGGGCGCGTGCCTGCGGCACGCGCCCGTGACCCGGTCCGAAGCTCCGGGACCGCTGGATTCGCGGACCTGATCGCTGCTGGTGTGCGGCGACGCGGTCCCTGGAGCTGAACAACAGGTAAAGCCATGTGTAAACACGGCTTCCCCGTCCTTCACTGTGGCAGCAGCATCGATCGCTTCATCCCTTTTATAGGGGCGACACGATCAATGACGTCACACCTACAACCACACCCCCCTACAGTAAACACACAATAGGGAACACATAACACCTACAGCGCCCCCTGTGGTTAACTCCAAAACTGAAACTGTAATTTCCACAGTAAACAATGCAATTTAAATGCATTTTTTGCTCTGAAAATGACAATTGTCCCAAAAATGTGTCAAAATTGTCTCAAGTGTCCGCCATAATGTCGCAGTCATGAAAAAAACGCTGATCACCGCCATTAGTAGTAAAACAAATAATAATTTATAAAAATGCAATAAAACTATACCCTATTTTGTAAACGCTATACATTTTGCACAAACCAACCGAAAAACGCTTATTGCGATTTTTTTTTTACCAAAAATAGGTAGAAGAATACGTATCGGCCTAAACTGAGGACAAATTTTTTTTTTAATATTGTCGCTCTATTTTTGTTTATAGCGAAAAAAATAAAAACAGCAGCGGTGATCAAATACCACCAAAAGAAATCTCTATTTGTGGGGGAAAAAAGAGCGTCAATTTTGTTTGGGAGGCATGTTGCACGATCGCGCAATTGTCAGTTGAAGCGACGCAGTGCCAATTTGCAAAAAGTGGCAAGGTCCTTTAGCTGCATTTTAGTCGGGGTCTTAAGTGGTTAAAGGATTAGTGTGCATTTTGAGTGTCTTGCATACGCTGTGCCCAAATTTGGTAGATCTGTACCTATGTTGTTTAAACCACATGAGATAGGCAGTTCTTATCCCCTGCCCTGCAGCTGGCATACAACACTAGAATACTCTCAATGGTGCAATGATACAAACTGACCAGAAGCCTTAAGGGCAATCCAGCCTGTTTCAATCACCTAAAGAAAAACAGTCTCTGCTGCGCTTTTTTCACTATAAAAAAGTATTTTGAGAAAATGACAACTCCCTTATAATATGCAAATGATAAATTTGATCGTGTCTACCCTTTCCACCTCCTCACCTCTTATATATACTGGAAATCGATTGATCTTCCTTGATCTTGTATAATTCCCTATTATTCTCCCTGGTGTGGAGTGTCGTGCTCGCTCCCTCCCTTGGACTACGGGAGAGTCAGGACGACCACTGACACACTGCTCCTTTCTTTTTCTGGCAATGTAGATCACGGAGCTATACTTTATCTCGCCTTTCAGCCAATAGGGGCGCGCATGCCCCCCGCTTGTCCCTGTTCCGGCACACGTGGAGGCGATTGCTCATTACAGAGCGGGAACCGGGAGCTGTGTGTGTAGACATACAGCTCCCGGTCCTGTCAGGGGGGGAAATGACCTATTGCCTGTTCATACAATGTATGAACAGCGATTTGTAATTTCCCCAAGTCAGCCCACCCCCCTTCAGTTAGAACACACCCAGGGAACATACTTAACCCCTTCCTCGCCCCCTAGTGTTAACCCCTTCCCTGCCAGTGGCATTTTTATTGTAATCAATGCATTTTTATAGCACTGGTCGCTATAAAAATGACAATGGCCCCAAAAATGTGTCAAAAGTGTGTGAAGTGTCCAGCATAATGTTGCAGTACCGATAAAAATTGCTGAACGCCGCCATTACTAAAAAAAAAAAAAATATTAATAAAAATGCCATAAAACTATCCCCTATTTTGTAAACTATATAACTTTTGCGCAAACCAATCATTAAACACTTATTGTGATTTTTTTAATAAAAAATATGTAGAAGAATACGTACCTAAACTGAGGAAAAAAATGTTTTTATATATATTTTTAGGGATATTTATTATAGCAAAAAGTAAAAAAACAGAAAATTGTATACTCACCTTTCCGTAATTTTCCTTTCCTGACGCATCTTCATGGCAGCACACACTGGGTTGTGACTCCACCCCCACAACCTGACAGGATTGGTTAGCTATAAGTTTGAAGTGGAGACACCCGGCATCATTCTCCGTATATATCATCATTGAACAACAGGGTGGGCAGATGTGTGCTGCCATGAAGATGCGTCAGGAAAGGAAAATTACGGAAAGGTGAGTATACAATTTTCCATTTTCCTGACGCATTCATGGTAGCACACACTGGGAAATAACTCGCCAGTCGGGGGAGTTCAATGCAAAAAAGTATTTTATTCCCTATAGAGCAGAAGAATTGGCCCTGAAGATAGATCTGCCAAACTCAGCTGTAGCCAAAAGAGCAGCGTCCACTCTGTAGTGGGAGATAAATATATGCCTGGAGGAACAGGTTGCTGCTCTGCAAATGGTTTCCGAAGAAACCCCGCAGTATGCTGCCCAAGAGGTTGCCACTGCCCTGGTTGAATGCGCTCTGATGCCTTCCGGAACCCCCAGCTGTTGAGTGGAATACGCTTTCTCAATAGTCTTGACTAGCCAAGAGGCGATGGTCCGGGAAGTGGCTGCTTGACCCCGCCTGGCTCCGTGAGGGATAATCAGGAGGGCATCCGTTGACCGGAGGTGGATGGTAGCCGACAGATAGTTGGAAATTGTAGACTTAATGTCCAAGGTGTGAGGTTCACCATTCTCGTTGGAGAGGCATGGTAAGACAATGTTCTGGCCGTAGTGGAAGGCCGAAGTAACTTTGGGGAGGAAGGGATCTGAAGGCCTCAGCACCACCCTGTCGGGCAGAAAAACTAAGTATGGCTCCTTAGACATGAGGGCTTGTAACTCCGACACTCTCCTCGCCGAAGCGATGGCAATGAGGAAGGACAACTTTATGGTCAGGTCCCATAAGGAGATAGCGCTGAGTGGGAAGAAAGGTGGATTGGACAGTGCTTCCAGAACTACCGACAGGTCCCAAGCCGGAAAGGATGGTCTTCTGGGCGGTCTGATTTTCGTGCAGGCCTGCATGAACTGGATGACCAACGGGTGCAGGGCCCATCTAGTGCTAGTTTTGGCGGACAGAGCGGAGATCTGTACCCTTAGGGTGCTTGAACTTAGGCCTTTGTCTACTTCCGTTTGTAGGAACTCTAGGATTTGGTAAGGATCCGGAGACATGTGATTCCAACCTTTAAGTTGCGCCAAGTGGGCAAATCTTTCCCAAACTCTGGTGTAAACGGTGTTTGTGGTGACCTTCCTGGCTTGCATTAAGGTTGCTATAACTGCTTGGTAACATCCCTGTTCCCTTAGTCTAATCCTCTCAACCTCCAGGCTGTCAAGTGGAGCCTGTCTGGGGCCGGATGGAGGAACCGACCTTGATATAGGAGGTCCGCCGACACTGGTAGGTGGATTGGAGGTCAGGTATTGAGTTGTAGGAGAGTCGTCAACCACAATCTCCTTGGCCAAAACGGTATTACCGCTATCACCGTGGCTGATGATCTTCGGAGCCGGGATAGGAACCTCGCTATGAGGGGAGTTGGAGGAAAGATGTACCCCAGCTTGAAGTCCCATGGATGAAGAAGGCAATCTGTCCCCTCTGCTGTCGGAAAGGGTACTCTGGACAGAAATCTCGAACATTTGGCATTCGCTGGTGTTGCCGCCAGGTCGATCTCCGGAACCCCCCATGCCTCCGTCAAAATGGAGAACTCCCGGAGATTCAGAGACCACTCGTTGTTCGACCGGAGTTCCCTGCTCAGGAAGTCGGCAAGCGTGTTCTGTGCCGCTGGAACGTAAACTGCTCTTAGGTCCAATAGATGTGTCTGGGCCCATTCCATTATGGGGTGAACCTCCTCTAATAGTGTGTGGCTTCTGGTACCGCCTTGTCTCTGGATGTAGGCCACCGCCACCCTGTTGTCCATCCGGATTAGGATGGTCTTCCCTTGTAGTAGAGGCGCGAAGGCTAAGAGGGCCTGGAACGCAGCACGAAGCTACAGTATGTTCGACACTGTCCCCCGAGCAGGGAAGTGCCACTGTCCTTGGGCTGTCTGATCCCGGTAGTAAGCCCCCCAACCCCTCTCGTTGGCATCTGATGTCACAAACTCCAGGTTCGGAGGGGCCATAGGCCTGAATCTTCTGAGGTTGGGAGGATGAGTCCACCACAGAAGAGCGTGTCTTACTCGGCTGGGAATATTGATGGGTTGGTGCATTGAGGTTCCGTCCCATTGTTTGAGAAAGGCATTCTGCAAGGTTCTCATGTGCCACTGGGACCACTGGATCATGGGTATAGTTGAAGACATAGAGCCCAGCATGCTGAGGCAGGTTCTGGCTGATGTAAGTTTTGGGAAAATTGCGCACCTTCCGAGTTAGTGGACCCACTGCTTCGTATACAATTCTGCCCCCATAAATATCATAGTTTGTGAGGGTTGGAGGCTTCTCTTCTGCCAGTTGATTAACCAACCAAAGTTCTGGAGGGTCAAAATTAGGATCTTCCGCTGGAGGAGCAGAGTCTCCTGATTTGCTGCTAAAAGCAGAATATCGTCCAGATAATGGTGTACCCTCAGCCCTCTCTCCCTGAGGAGTGCTATGAGCTGGAGGAGGACCTTTGTAAACGTCCTGGGTGCCGAAGAGATCCCGAAAGGTAGGCATCGGAACTGGAAGTGATGTTGGCTGATGGAGAAGCGCAGACATTTTTGGAATGCAGGGTGAATTGGCACATGAAGGTAGGCGTCTGATAGATCGATTGACAGCATCCAATCTCCTAGATTCACTGCCAGAAGGATGGACTGGAGACTCTCCATCTTTTTTTTTTTTCAAAATAGTTTTTATTAGAGAAATTTTCAAGATAGAAATAAAAACAAACAAACATACAAGTGGTACCATAGGTGCGAAACAAACATATCACAAAATCCAGGAGACAGCGCACAAAGTGAGACCACAATAGGATCATCCTCATACAGCTATATAATATGTAGCTTATCAAATGTACGCACCCAAGTGAACCATTATAAACAGGTTATATGGTTAAAACCTATAAGGCACCTTTCCTCTGTTAAAAGAGAAAGAAAAAAGAGATGTGAATGATGAAGAGGCAGGTGCAGAAACTAGAAGAAGTAAAGGGATAGGAGAGTATAAGAGAGAGAAAGAGAGGAAAGAGGGGGGGGTGGGAAGGCGGGGTAGAGTAGAGTGGTAGGGAATGCTCAATCTACGTCCCACAAGAATAATAACAAACACCAAATACTGGGATCTCATTTTTTGACAACGTACCAGGTAGTCCAGATCTTCCACAGGGCATCAAATGCGCGCCCCTACCCCTTCCTCCTAGCTAAAAGGGATTCATAAACATAGTGTGTTTGAGTCATAAGGAGGACATCTGACGCGTTTGGGGCCTTATCAGCTTTCCACTGTTGCGCAAGTAATGACCTAGCTGCTAACAGGATATGGGTCACTACCACTCTAAAATCGACAGGGAACACATCAATTCCTACATGTAAGATCGCCAAACTAGGACTGGGCCTAGTCAAAATTCCAGTGATCCTGGAGATGTAGTAAAAAATAGAGTTCCAGAAGCTGATCAAATGTTTGCAAGACCATAGCATAAGTAATAGGTTACCTACTCCACCACAGTTCCTCCAACATAGAGGAGAACTATGATTCCCAAATTTGGATATTCTGTAAGGAGTGAGGTACCACAGGAGCGCTATTTTTTGGGATAGCTCCCAGTGGTTGATGCATCTAGAGGACGAATACAACGAGCTGAACGCCTTTCGCCACTGATCATCCGTGATGATTATTCCTAAGTCGGACTCCCACTTCCTGAAGGGCTGGGATTTAACAAAGAGCAGCTTGCTTTGAAAAAGATTGTAGAAGAACGATATTCCTTTACAAGGCGTGGGGGAAGTATGGTAAAAATGCCACACTTCCCTAGCCATGACTATTTGATACGATCCAATCGAGTTCAGGAAGTGGGAAATGCGAACATAGACATAATGATCAGAGGGGCCCAGGAGAAACTTGTCCTCGAGGGACTGAAAGGGAAGAAGGGCATTGCCCCGGAACAGATCCTGGACAACTCCTATCCCCCTTGCCCTCCAACTAGACAGAGAGAGATCAGGGATGACCAGAGAGAGAGTCTCCAGCGGAATGGGGACCTCCATCAAATCGGAAGGTGGGAACTGAATATCCCGCAGGGCCCTCCAGGCAATAAGAGAGGCCCGGAGAGAGATCGGGAGCTCCCGCAGACTAAATGGCCTCCAGACATCTGCGAGAAGAAGGAGATCTAGGTTGGCGGAGGGACCTAGAGCCTGCTCGATAGACCCCCAAACCGAATCGGCATGCGGGTCCATCCAGGACGTAAGTTGCGTCAACATGGACGCTCTGTAGTGGTCTCGAATGTCCACCAAACCCATACCCCCTACACGTCTGTGCTTAATCAGCAAAGACTTAGCGCACCTCGGCCGCCTGGAGCGCCATATGAACCTGGAGAGAAGTGTGTTTAAGGCTTTGAGATATGGGGCTGGCAAAGGGACGGGGAGTGTCCTAAACACATAGAGTATCTGCGGAAGAAGTAGCATTTTAAATGCTGACAGCCTTCCTGTCCAAGACAATTCTACATTGGCTAGTCTGCTAACCTCTTTGGCTAATTTGTCAATTAAGGGTGGATAATTGGCGTTAGCTAAGTTAGAGGGGTCAGGAGTCAACTTCAGGCCCAAATAGGAGATGTTGGACTTGGCCCAGGAGTAGGGATAGCCCAGTTGGAGTTTTGTTTTTAGGGGGGAGGGAATTCCCAATTCAAGGATAACTGATTTGGTAAAATTAACTTTGTAAAATGAGATCTCACTAAACACCTTCAGGGTATCGTGAGCGTGGCATAGGGACACCTAGGGGGATGTCAAAAAAAGGATGACATCATCCGCAAATAGGTTAATAACATGCGATCTATCACGTATCTGGAATCCCTCAATACCCGGGTGGGACCTGATCCTCTCCGCCAATGGCTCCATCAGAAGATTAAAAATCGAGGGGGGCAGGGGGCACCCCTGGTGGGTGCCATTGGATATTGAGAAAGTGTCTGACAATAAATTTGAGGTATATACCTGGGCGCAGGGGGAGGAGTAGAGAGCAAGTATGGCCGAGAGGATGGGCCCAGCAAACCCAAATTTCCCCAGGGTGCTCTCCATGTAACCCCAATGTATCCTGTCGAACGCCTTCTCCGCATCCATAGAGAGAAGCAGAGAAGGCGTCCGTCAGGACCTAGCGTGCTGCACAACCCCCAGCACCCTCCTCGTAGCATCCGACGCCTGCCTCCCAGGAGTGAAGCCAGACTGGTCGGGCTTAACAAGGAAGGGAAGAACAGTCAGGATTCTATGTGCCAATATCTTTACATACAGTTTCACATCAGAGTTCAATAATGAAATCGGTCTAAAGTTAGATGGAGTGATGGGGTCTTTACCCGGTTTCGGGATAGTAACCACATACGCTTTGAGCATCTCAGAAGGGAACGAGGCAGAGGACGCCGCATTGGCATATAAGGCCTGGAGAGCTGGGACCAGACTGTCCTGAAACGTATTATAGTAGTCGTTCGGAAGACCATCCGGTCCTGGAGATTTGCCCAGGGGGAGTAGCTTAATAATCTTCCTAATTTCAAGCTCTGAGATAGGTGCATTTAGGGAGTCTAATTGTGATTGAGAAAGGGAAGGGAGGTTAACACTTGCCAGAAATTCCTGGATCTTTTCATCAGAGGATTGGGGAGTATCCGGATCATCCTTAAGGTTGTACAACGACGAGTAATAATCAGCAAAGGAATTCGCTATATCTTTAGGGTTAACAATTTTATGTTTATTAGTCGGATGGATCAGAAATGGGATCTTAGATTTAGTTTGGGCTGCACGGAGCCTTTGGGCTAAAAATTTCCCCACACGGTTACCCGACGAGTAGTGGGCCAATTTCAAACGCTGCAAATGCTTATCATACTGCTCTATCAGAAGGAGCCTAAGTTCTGTGCGACATTGGGATAGCGTTTTCCCTAGTGCCGTACTCGCATTAGACTTATTTTGGGCCTCCAGGTTTTTAATGTCATCTAAAAGTTTATTCATCTTTTGCGTCCTCTGCCGTTTCTCCCGTGCGCAAATCTGAAGGATTACTCCCCTAACCACCGCCTTATGGGCACACCACAGAGTAGCTGGGTCAGAAACAGAACCCACATTAGTTTCAAAAAATTCTGACAAACATTTACTGATCGTGGAAGCATGGGTTGGCATCTGAAAAACTCGAGAGTTAGCTCTCCAAATATATGCAGGGCTAGGAGTGTGCCCCTCCGCCACCGTGATTGAGACAGGAGCATGGTCAGACCACGAGATATTGTGAATGGCGGAGGAGGACACTGCCTGCAGAAGCATTTTATCTACCAGTATAAAGTCAATCCTAGAATATGAATTGTGTCTGGCTGAGTGGAAGGAGTAATCTGTCAGTTGGGTGGTGACACCTCCAGACATCAAAGAGGTCTTCTGAGTGAAGCAGCTGCTGAAGTTGGGGAAGGGATCTTCTCGCTGTGGAGGAGGAGTCCAGGGCATGATCGATTGTCAAGTTATGATCTCCGCAAACCACCAGGGACCCCCGTCTCACGGAGGCAATCTTAGCATATGTCTTTTTCAAAAAGCGGAGCTGATGGGAGTTAGGTGCGTACAAGTTAGCGATGGTAAAAGGCTTGTTATTGATCTCTCCCACCACAATGAGGTACCTCATCTCGGGGTCCGCAAGGACTTGCTGTAGGCTAAAAGCAACCGAGTCTTTAATAGCTATCAAAACTCCCTTGCGTTTAGCTGAGGTTGAAGCCAAAAAGACATGTGGGAAGCGCTTGTGTGAAAATCGAGGCGGGTTATCTGTTGAAAAATGAGTCTCCTGAATACATAAGATATCAGCCTGGAGGCTGAGAGCTTCTCTCCAGACCGAGGCCCTTTTGGCTGGGTGATTGAGCCCATTCACATTAAAGGAAATGATCTTAACCGGTATTTAGGGATTGTAGACAAAATTTAAAACAGTACCTTGGTTTCATCTGTGGAGGGCAGGATATCATGTAATGTAGACAGCTTCCCGAGTCGGGTAGACACAGCCTTCCCAAGGCAATAGAGGGGGTAGGGTACTCGTCCAGGACAGTCCAGTATAGAGTAGGGCCATTTGACCAGAGAAAAGGAAAAAAGGAAAAAGTCAAAGGAAAAAAACAACAACATGTAGTTCACTAAAAAAGCTTGTATAAGCAAGAACCAAAGGGTAGAACGTCTACCCATAATGAAGGAGGGATCAAAAAGGAACAAACCGAATACTCCTAGCGGAGCAGGAACCTTAAGATGTGTGACGAGCCACTACATCCAATATAGAAAAAGAAATCATGCAGCACGCTTTTTGCCACTTTTATTTCTGGACACTGTTTGCCATTGATATTGCGAGTCAATCTTGGCAGATGGCAGGGGGCCTGTAGGTGCCTGATCAGGGAGGATGCCCAGGGATCGGAGCAGTGCAAGGCCTTCTTCTAATCCAGTAATTGTTGTGTCTGTCCCATCATGAGTGATGGTCAGCTTCACTGGGAATCCCCATCTATAGGGAATGTTATGATTGCGCAGAGCTTTGGTAATCGTCACTAGTGACCTGCGTTTTTGCATAGTGAATTGCGACAAATCTGCGAACAGTTGAAGCCCAGCGAATTGCTCTGGGAGTTGTGCTTTCCTGAATGACGACATGAGCTGTTCTTTTACTTGATAAAAATGTATTCTCATCAGAACGTCTCGGGGTACATTATCAGGCAGGAATCCTGGCTTGGGCAATCTGTGAATCCTGTCAATTTGCAGCTCCGATTCGAAGACATCAGGGAGGACCTGCTGCAACAGGTCTCTGGCAAATTTCAGCAGCTGGGCGGGGAGCACAGTTTCAGGGACCCCCCTCAGATTAACATTATTGCGTCTTGACCTATCTTCAAGGTCAGCGACCTTTGCCCTCAGCCAAGCAATTTCTTCATTATGTTCAGAATGGGCATCAATCAGAGAGTTATGGGAGGCTGCAAATTCCCCCATCTTCTCCTCAACATGGGTAACTCTCTCCCCCAGCTCTCTCACATCAGCTTTAAAGTTTCTCATACACTGCATCATGTCAGCATGCATGGAGCTCCTGAGGGAGACAAGCATGTCTTTGAGAGTAGTGTTGCTCACGAATATTCGCATTGCGAATATTCGCTACGAATATTGCATATTCGAGTATTCGCGAATAACGCGAATATCGCGGCGAATATTCGCTATTTCGAATATTCGTATTTTTTAATTTTTTTTTTAGAACAGATCACATCCTAGAGATCCCCATCGACGTCTAAAAGCATTGCTGGTATGATTAGAGACCTTGGGCCGAGTAGCTGCAGCGCTCATTTTATATTGCCGAAAAATCGCAATGCGATTATTCGGCAATAGCGATATCGCGCGATTATTTTGTATTGTAATATATCACAAATATTCTGAGCCAATCAGAGTGCTCCATTCCGCATTTCTCGAAATTTCGCAATTATTTTATATTGTAATATATCACGAATATTCTGAGCCAATCAGAGTGCTCCTTCCGCATTTCTCGAATATTCGCAATTATTTTATATTGTAATATATCACGAATATTCTGAGCCAATCAGAGTGCTCCTTCCGCATTTCTCGAATATTCGCAATTATTTTGTATTGTAATATATCACGAATGTTCTGAGCCAATCAGAGTGCTCCTTCCGCATTTCTCGAATATTCGCAATTATTGTGTATTGTAATACATCACGAATATTCTGAGCCAATCAGAGTGCTCCTTCCGCATTTGCCGAATATTCGCAATTATTGTGTATTGTAATATATCACGAATATTCTGAGCCAATCAGAGTGCTCCATTCCGCATTTCTCGAATATTCGCAATTATTTTATATTGTAATATATCACGAATATTCTGAGCCAATCAGAGTGCTCCATTCCGCATTTCTCGAATATTCGCATTCGCAATACGCAATTCGCATTCGCATTCGCGATAGCGAAAATTCGCAATAATTTCATTTCCAAAAAAATATCACGAATATTCGTATTTAGCGAATATATCTCGAATATTCGACTATATATTCGAGATATATCGCGAAATCGAATATGGCATATTCTGCTCAACACTATTTGAGAGTTGTATCTGACACTGCCTTCCCTGAGGTGGGGAAGGCAGTGAACAGATCTACCAGCTCCCTCGTGTCCTCCAGTGATTCATGTCCCATGCTCACCTGACTGATGTCTTTCTCCAGGCGAGGCTTGGATTTAGCAGGGCTCCTAGCCAGCGGGGTAGAACCTCCAGGGGACTGCTGAGTGGTGCCCGGGCGATTCTCCGGGCTCGATGCTGTGGACCGGGAGCTGCAGGAGGAGGTAGGAGATGCGTTCCCCAGGCCGGCGCCAGCGCCATCTTTGCTTAGGCCGCGACCTTTCGGCGGGTAGAATTCCTCCAGTTTATGGGGCTGGGACCCTTCTTTTCTCTTGCGGGTCATGCCGCCAGTGTCTCCGGACCTTCAGGCAGGGATGGGGCATGTGATAGGCAACACAGTCGCCGCTGTAGCTATCGGTTCCTAATGCTGGAGCGGAGCAGCGTGATTACACGTCCATGCAGTCGCGTGGTAGCCACGCCCCGGAGACTCTCCATCTTGAAGGCCTCTATCTGGATTCATCTGTTGAGTCGTTTGAGGTCCAGCACGGGTCGAAGATCCCCTGATTTCTTTCACACCAAAAATAGAGGGGAATAAAATCCCCTGCCCCTTTGGTGCGAAGGAACTTCCACCACTGCCCCCTTCAGTATTAATTCTGAAACGTACTGAAAGAGAAGTTTCCTCTTGTCTATGGAGGATGGAATTTTGGTGGGTTGGAAGACAGTGTGAGGCAACGCCCCTAAAAAGTTCCATTTGTGACCCTGCTTGAGCGTGGAAAGAGTCCATGGGTCCTCTATGTGTTCTGACCAAACTTGTGCGAAACCTCTGAGCCTGGCGCCCACCTGAGTTGGGTTGGCAGGCAAGCCTTCAAAGGGACTTTTGTTGGTCTCCTGAGGTAATGGCCTTGGTCTTCTGAGCCTTCGAAAAGGGGGGGCGAGAAGTTATCCAATCTCGCCTGAATTCTCTGCCAGGACGATAGGTTCTGGCTTCCCTGTATCTATCGGGCAGGTTACGTCTAAAGGTAGGGCCTTTATGAGGCTTGGGCCTCCTGTCAGAGGGGATAAGCCCCGACTTGCCCCCAGTAACTTTGGAAATCGCCGAGTCCAATTTCACACCGAACAAGTTTGTGCCATCATACGGTATCTTGCACCAGTTGGATTTTGAAGTCGTGTCAGCGACCCAGGGCTTCAGCCATAGGGCTCTGCAGGCCATCACTGAGGCTAACATGGACCTAGCCGAGGAGCGAATGACATCCACTGAAGCCCCTGCCACAAAGTCGCCTGCTAGCCTGATCTTTTGCAAAGCGGAGATCACCTCCCCCTGGTCAGTATCTTCTAGAAGTGCTTTTTCGGTGTTGGCTGCCCATGCTGGCTGTTGGCTGCCCATGCGGACATAGCCCTGGTGACAGCCACTGTGGCAATGGCTGGTCTACATGCTCCTCCTGCCGTACAGTATGCTTTCTTTAGCGTTAATGAGGGAAGAAACTTTAAAATCCTTCAGAGGGTACAACTTCGCTAATTTATTGGACAGGCCAGGCCGTTTATCTGTTTTTTCCCACTCATCTCTGATGAGGTCCCCCAATTCCTCAATGGAGGGGAACAGTTCAGGGTCCCTCCTTAACTCAGGGAAGTACTTCCCAACTTTCAGTGGCTCCGCTACTGGTTCCTCCCAACCTATAGCCTCTTTAACAGAGCGTGCAAAAGGCTCAACCAGGCTGAAGTCAAATCCCGATACTACCTCATGTTCTTCATGATCGGAAAGGGTCCCCGCTAGCTGGGCATATGGGCCGAAGGCCGATGAAGTGCCTGGGGTGGGATCATCACAGGCCAGGGGAGCCATGGTCCAGATTGATTCCCACACTGGCTCTCTCATGAGGTCTGTAGCCGCTCTGGCATCCGCCTCCTTTTCTGTGGTTGCTTCATTAAAGCGGAGCTCCACCCAGGAAAACAACATTTTGCCATGTTGTTTAAAAAAATTAAATAAATTAAATAAATTAAATAAATAAAAATACTCACCCGAAAATAGCTGTTGCTATGCGGAAGTCCGTAATCTGCCTCTTCCACTCCGCGGTGCCTTTTCTTCTTGTCCTTCTCCTTGTGAATGGGGCGCGCTGCTTTCTGGGAACTGTGTGTGTTCTCAGAGAGCAGCGCGCCCATTCACAAGCCAGCGTGAGACTCACGCAGGCGCAGTAGGAAATAGGCAGTGAAGCCGTACGGCTTCACTGCCTGTTTCCCATAGTGTGAATGGCGGCACGGGACCCGGAGCGATCGTGGGACCGGCATCGGGGGGCCCATCAGTGCGGGCAAGTAGGACAAGGTAAGTGTCCTTATTTAAAGTCAGCAGCTACACTGTTAGTAGCTGCTGACTTTAAAAAAAAAAAAAAATTGCGGCTGGAGCTCCGCTTTAAAGCAGGTGCGACAAGCTAGTTTCCCTGGCAATGCAACAGCACCGCACACCCAGCAGGCATTAGCCGCAGGACGGGCATGGTAACGTTCTCGGTGCAATGAGGGTGACTATCTGCGATGAGACCTGCTGTGACGGGATCGACTGCGGCGTGATCGGCTATGCCTAGATCGGTGGTAGCGGGAGGAAGATCTTGATCGGCTCTTGCAGGACCTCCTGCTTGATGTATGCCTGGATCGTTCCCTGCGCCGTGGGCTTGCATCTTTGGGCCTGATGGGACTGCAAAAGAAGCAGTGTTCAGTGGCCGGCTCTCTTTTTTCTCTTCACTACTTACCCAATTTATGACGGCCTCCATGCCTAGTTTGTTGGTAGTGGTCTGCGAGGGCAGTGGGCTCCATCGAATGTGCAGAGACAGCAGCTGGACTGGAAACTGGAGGAAGAAAAAAAAGAAAGGTCAGACAGGCAGAAAACAAATGGCCAGTGAGAGGAAAGAGTGTAAGGTACCTCTGGGAAAAAATCCCCTATGGAATCGGGCAGACCAGCAGCCTAGGGAGCAAAAGGAAAGAATTTCGTTTTTAAATTCGGCGCCGCCGTCGCAGTGCTGATGATGTACTCGCGCATGCGCAGTAGCGCCGCCCGGATCCCAACGCCATCTTGGATGAGGGCGAGGGAGACCGCCGGCGTCATCACTCTGCTGCGCATGCGCAGAACGGCCAGGGGACGCGGTCTGGAGCGGAGGGACATGGAACAACAAGACCCAGCACGACCTGCTGGGTTCAAATGTAAATAAACAGGCAGACAAAAACGAGGGGAAATAAGACAAAGTGACAGCAGCCAGGGAACACTGAGAGGCAAAAGAAAAAGGAAGGAGAGCCACTGCCTGGAAGAAGCTCTGTTAGATGCCAGGAATTTGCCGGGATTTTTACCCCCTGAGACCACCAGAGCGGGGTTCCCCCCATAAAGCTCTATTAGAGACTGTACAAGGGGGACTTCCAAACAGGAGAGGCTGAACCTGCTGGGGCGATAGCGGTAGGAGGCAAGCTGTACGTCCACGTCCTGTCAGGTGAGGATAAAAAAAGAGAATGATGCTGGGTGTCTCCACTTCAAATTTATAGCTAACCAATCCTGTCAGGTTGTGGGGGCGGAGTCACAACCCAGTGCGTGCTGCCATGAATGCGTCAGGAAATATTATTTTCTTTCAAAATTGTCGCTCTATTTTTGTTTATAGCGCAAAAACTAAAAACCGCAGAGGTGATCAAATACCACCAAAAGAAAGCTCTATTTGTGGGGGAAAAAAGGACGCCATTTTGTTTCGGAACCACGTCGCACGACCGCGCAATTGTCAGTTAAAGCGACGCAGTGCTGAATCGCAAAAAGTGGCCTGGTCATTGAGCAGCAATATGGTCCGGGGCTGAAGTGGTTAAGAAAAAAAAAGTTCATGGGAAGATGGATGGAGCCAAATAAAGGACAATCTTAGAAGAAAACCTGTTAGAGTCTGCAAAAGAATTGAGACTGGGGAGGAGGTTCACCTTCCAGCAGGACAACGGCCCTAAACATACAGCCAGAGCTACAATGGAATGGTTTAGAACAAATTATTATATTAATCTGTTAGAATGGTCCAGATATAAATCCAATTGAGAATCTGTGGCAAGACTTGAAAATTGCTGTTCACAGACGCTCTCCATCTAATCTGACAGAGCTTGCGCTATTTTGCAAAGACAAATGGGCAAAAATGTCACTCTCTAGATGTGCAAAGCTGGCAAAGACACATCCAAAAAGACTTGCAGCGAAAGGTGATTAGGCTGAATAGAAAGTGTGCCCGCCACACTTTTCGCATATTTGTAAAAAGATTTGAAAGCCATTTATCATTTTCCTTCCAGTTTACAATTATGTGTCATTATGTGTTGGTCTATAACATGTTTTCTGACATAAGTTATTAATAATTCATGTTTTATGCTAGCTAGAGTGGTATCCTATCTCCTACAGAGGTAGCTAATGTATTATCTCCTCCATTCGACCCCAGTAGGACAACCCCCTCACTAGATGATAAATTAAACAAATAAAAAAAATAGTGTGTAAAAAAAGACACAAAAGATTTGCAAAAATAAATTATCTAAAAAGTGTGCCAAACCAATATCTCTATAGTGATCAATACAAAAATAGTGTGAAAGTACAGAGTTAACTTAAACCATAATAAACAATGTGCATCAAATACGTGGTAAAATAACATATAATTCACTTAAAGTGGATGTCCGCTGAAAAAAAAATATTAAAAGCCAGCAGCTACAAATACTTTTAATATTAGGACACTTACCTGTCCTGGAGTCCAGCGCCGTCCGCAGCAGAGGATGAGCAATCGCTCGTCACTCCGCTTCCCCCCACCATCCTCGGTGAGGGAACCAGGAAGTGAAGCGCACCGACTTCACTGCCCGGTTCCCTACGGCGCATGCACGAGTCGCGCTACGCTTGCCGATTGGCTCCCGATGTGTACTGTGTACCAGAACACAACGGGGAAGGGGGGGGGGGGGGTGACGTCATGTCCGCAGTCTGCCCGAGACTGTGTGGCCAGAAGTGGGTGCAAATACCTGTCTTAAAACCAGTTTCATCAGACCGGTCTGTTCGTGTGTACGCGACCTGACAGTGCACAAAATAGGTATAAAAACCTCAAAGGAAAAACCTTTCCTAAATCATACCAGAATCCTGTTGAATAGATAAATGTTTGTCTCACTGCAACAGGGAATGTTTTTTCTCTGTCCACCTCACAAATCAGCTCTTGTAGAACTCCCGCTGAATGAATAAATGTTTTTCTCACTTACAACAATGAACATTTTTTCTTTCTGTCCACCTCACAGATCAGCTTTTGTAGAAATCTCTGTATCACTCACACTGTGATTGTTGTTACAAGGTACAACACATACCCTTCTTGATTTGTCTGATCAAGGCATGCAGCCACAGCTATTCCACAATCAGTGTGTCTCACAAACAAGATCTCAACATAAGCTCTGTCCCTCCTGTGTTGCAAATCTCTTCCTCTGTGGTTTGGTATGATAATCCAGTCATATACAGTAGATGATGTGAATTTTCTAACTGATCAAGCGCGTAGAGACTTGTTATTTTAACCACTTCAGCCCCGGAAGGATTTTCTCCCTTCCTGACCAGGCCATTTTTTGCGATATGGCACTGTGTCGCTTTAACAGACAATTGCGCGGTGTGACGTTGTACCCAAACCAAATTTATGTCCCTTTTTCCCCACAAATAGAGATTTATTTTGGTGGTATTGGATCATCTTTGCGGTTTTTATTTTTTGTGCTATAAACAAAGAAATAGCATACATTTAAAAAAAAAAAACACAACATTTTGAACTTTTGCTATAATAAATGTAAAAAAAAACTGTCCTTATCGGTTTAGGCCGATATATATTCTTCTACATATTTTTGCAGAAAACGTAAATTGATTAGTTTGTGCAAATGTTATAGCGTCTACAAAATATGGGATAGATTTATGTCTTTTTTATTATTATTTTTTTTTTTACTAGTAATGGCATTTATCTGTGATTTTCTTTATCAGGACTGCAAAATTATGGCGAACAGATCGAACACTTTTGACACTATTTTGGGACCACTGACATTTATACAACGATCAGAGCTAAAAATACCCACTGATTACTGTATAAATGTCACAGGCAGGGAAAGGGTTAACACTAGGGAGCGATCAAGGAGTTAACTGTGTTCCCTAGGTGTGTTCTAACTGTAGGGGGGATGGTACAGACTGGGGGATAAGACATGTCTCCTCTCCCCTGAGAGAACCGTGATTTATGTGTTTACACACACACATTCCTGTTCTCGTTCTGAGCAATCATGGGTGCCCGGCGGACATCGCCAGATCCGGGCACAAGCATCGGCTCCAAGCACACACGATGGGTGTGCGCATACACCTGTTATGACATCTTAAAGTGGCAACGTATAGCTACAGTGATTTGCGCAGCCGTGCTATCCTGCCGCAGTATAATTGCGGCAGCTGGTTGGCTAGCGGTTCACTTTGGTTCTGCAACATATCAACATACAATGGAACTAACTGGAGGGAACAAAATATATCATCAACACACAATGCTGCTGGAAAAGGTTTTATTAATGCTTTGATAAAGTCAAACTAAAAACCGAATGTGCCCAAAATTAGCTTTGAGTCTGGGGCCATATCCAAATGCATAAATGCCCTAAATCGGTCCCCAAAAGTACTTCTGCGGGTAACTCACGTAGTAATGCCACTCGCACTACAGCTTTTCCTTGCCTCTGGGCAGCCTGGCACACATGAGCGATTACATGCTGCAGTGTCTCCGCAACGACCGCCGTGTTTCGCACATTTTAACAGGTGCTGATTACTGGGTGGCCACGCTGCTGGATCCCCGTTACAAGGACAATGTACCGTCCTTAATTCCCTCACTGGAGCGTGATCGCAAGATGCGCATGTACAAGCGCACGCTGGTAGACGCGCTGCTGGTGGAATTCCCACTTGACAGCGGGGGCACATTGGAAGCACAAGGCAAAGGCAGAGGAGGCGGAAGAGGTCGCCACACACACATGATCCCAATTTTTTCTTGATTGGACATGTATTCACGATTTGTCAAATGGGATCATGTGATGCGGGGTAAGTCCTTGATATAACCTCACTGTTTGTGGACCACAATTTAACCATGATTAAGCACTAATAGGTATAGTGTGAATAGCGTCGGTTATTGTCTGTGGCTGTGTCTGTATGCACTTTTGCTGATTTTTATCTAATAAAGACTACTTCTTTGGGAGTTCGTTGGAGTGCGACTGTCCAATTTTTGCCCTACCATTTTTTTTTTCATCATTATATGCATTGCCGGCACCCTGGTGTACCAGGGGGCATTATCACAGACAAGCGCAGCCGCTTGTCCAGAGCCAATGTTGATAAGCTCACGTTCATTAAAATGAACCAGGCATGGATCCTGTGACAGGGGGTGGGTGGGTGATCGCAAGGGGTTAATGTGCCTATGTGTGTGGTGTCAGTGTAGTGTTGGTGCGACTTACTGTGATGTCATCTCTCCTCTCGGCAGTTTGACAATACCGCCGAGAAGAGAGCTGCATCACTTCCTCTGCCAGTGTTTACATTTTACAGGCAGAGGAAGTGACACGGCGGGACACAACGGGATTGGCTGGGAGCGATCACGAGGGGGCAGACTGAAACCAATAGCCGCCCCCTCAAGACGGATCGCTCCCGCAGGTAAGCCGCCCGCTGCACGCAGCGGAGGTGGTCCCGATCGGACCCCCGACCCGCTAGAAGGCAGGGATGTATATCTACGCCCATCTGCCTGTACGTGCCATTCTGTGGATGTACATAGGCGTGCGGCGGGCGTTAAGTGGTTAAAGATTGCAATCAGAAGTACTTAAGCAGGTCATACACTAGTAAAATTGTGTTCCCAAATTTTCATTTTGAGAACAATCATTACATTTTCTAATGGTTAGTAATTGAAAATCAACAAATTGACATTCAGTTATAACAGCATTAAAGAGAAAATTTCAAATTCTCAAACAAATTCATTTCTAGCAGTGAATGTGGTTTCCTTTGGGAATGGCCATTAACTCCAAAATCAAAAGTTAAATGCTTTTTTTATGTACGTTTAAATTACATTCATCATGTCATTAAATGTACTGATGAGAATTTTTGTACACATGTTTAAACATCTACTAGTGTATAGCTAGCTTTGGGTATGTTCTCAATGGTTCTTGATCAAATTACAGTGCCTTGAAAAAAGTATTCATACCCCTAGGCCGCAAACACATGATCGAACATGTCTGCTGAAACTGGTCCGCAGACCAGTTTCAGCGGACACATGCTTTAAAACTTGTCCACTGGAAACCTGTCCGTCGGACCGAAATCCCCCGCATGCGTCGAATGGATTTGACGCATGCGTGGAAGCATTTTATTTCCTGGTTTGCAGACGTCGCGGCGGCAACGTCACTGCCACGTCACCGCGCTGTCTGTCCGCAGGGATTTTGGTTTGATGGTGTGTACACACCATCAGACCAAAAGATCCCCGGAGACATGTCCGATGAAAACGGTCGGCGGACCGTTTTCATCGGACATGTCTCCTTGTGTGTACGCGGCCCTAGACATTTTCCATCTTTTGCCATTCTACAACCAAAAATGTAAATGTATTTTTTGGGATTTTATGTGATAGACTAACAAAGTGGCACATTGTATATTGGAAAGAAAATTGTAAATAGTTTGACATTTTTAACAAATACATATGTGAAAAGTGTGGAGTAGATTTGTATTCAGCCCCCCTGAGTCAATTCTTTGTAGAACCACCTTTTACTGCAATTACAGCTGCAAGTGTTTTTGGGGATGTCTTTAACAACTTTGCACATCTAGAGTGACATTTTTGCCCATTGTTCTTTGCAAAATATCTCAAGCTCTGTCAGATTGGATGGAGAGCATCTGTGAACAGCAATTTTCAAGTCTTGTCACAGATTCTCAATTGGATTTATGTCTGGACTTTGACTGGGCCATTCTAATACATGAATATGCTTTGAGCTAAACCATTCCATTGTAGCTCTGGCTGTATGTTTAGGGTCATTGTCTTGCTTGAAGGTGAACCTCTGCCCCAGTCTCAAGTCTTTTGTAGACTCTAACAGGTTATCTTCTAAGATTGCCCTGTATTTGGCTCCATCCATCTTCCTATCAACTCCCTGTTAATGCTGAAGAAAAATATCCCACAACATGATGCTGCCACCACTATGTTTCACGGGGGGGGTGTGGTGTGTTCAGGGTGATGTGTAGTGTTAGTTTTCTACCACACACAGCGTCATTTTAGGACAACAAGTAACATTTTTCGTCTCATCTTCCCATCTGACCAGAGCACCTTCTTCCACATGTTTTCTGTGTCCCCCACCTAGCTTCTCCCAAACTGCAAATGGGACTTCTTATGGATTTTTTCTTGCCACTCCTCCACAAAGGCCAGATTTGTGGAGTGCACGGCTAATAGTTCTGTAGACAAATTCTCCCACTTGAGCTATGGATCTCTGCAGCTCCTCCAGAGTTACCATGGGCCTTTTGGTCTTGGCTGCTTCTCTGATTCATGCTCTTCTTGCCTGGCCTCACAGTTTAGGTGGACAACCATGTCTTTGATGTTCAAAGCTTGGGATATATTTTTTATAACCTAACCTTGCTTTTAACTTCTCCACAACTTTATCCCTGACCTGTCTGGTGGCCTTCATGATTCTGTTTGCTCAGGGCTTCACAGGACAGCTATATTTATACTGAGATTACATTACACACAGGTGGACTCTATTTACTAAGTAGGTGACTTCTGAAGGCAATTGGTTCCAATAGATTTTAGTTAGGAGTAAAGGGGGCTGAATACAAATGCACGCCACACTTTTCACATATTTATTTGTAAAAAAAAAAAAAAAAAAACATTTATCATTTTAATTTTACTTCACAATTATGGGGAAATTGTGGAAAATTACAAGGGGTATGAATACTTTTTCAAGGCTCTGTACATTGGGTCTGATTTACTGAGGACATAGATACTCAAAGTTTTTTCAAACACACTATTAGCCACTGATTTAAATTAACCAAACTTTGAGTACCTTTTATCCTTTTATAAGTACCTTTTTATCCTCTTCTATACTGTTACAACAGTTACAGTATTTTACCTTTCCCTAACATGGCCCAGGCTGTGGAGTGGGGCTGAGCAGGAGAAGGTCATATGTCCTTTGAAGTCACCTCAGCCTTTCCAGGTACCTCCCAATGCATCGTGAATTATGTAAAAACTGAAACCAGTTTAATGGATAAATTCACTTGCAAACAAAAACGGGTAAAAAACGCCAACAACGGCACTTCCGGTCGGACGGTCAGGGTGGCACGTCACTTCCGGTTAACCTAAATTTTTTGTTTGTAAGTGAATTTATCCATTAAACTGGTTTCAGTTTTTACATAATTCACGATGAGAGATTCATTTTTTTCCATTCCATGCATGTGCTTAATCTACGGTGAGTGGACTCTGATGACGCCTGGATGTGGACAGCATTATCTATCCAAGACGGAATTCAACAACATTATTGAGGATTGAGTTGAGGCCCTTTTCTCTCTGTTGGGAGGTAAGCGTTCTGTCAGCACAGTTATCTTTGAAGAAGTCTCTGGATTTTTCCGATTGCTTAAAGCGATAGAAGCTATTGAATTGTTTGACACATCCATTTTCAATTATTCAGGTTTTTGGACTGGTTTCTGCGTCCATCACTATGCAGTTGTGATTTATCACTACCACTGGACTTTGGTTTATTCAGTATTTATTGTTCACGTTTTGTGGTTGTAGTTTGTATTATATTTATATACTCTTTGCCTTTAGGGGCGCCACCTGCGCCTTTTAGTTTAGTGTTTGCGCTCATCAATCTTTCATGATGTCACCAGCACGTGCGCACTCAGTCACTTGATTCACGGCACGCTATGTGTGCCGTTTCAGGATTAACAGCATGCTGGGTCTGTCATTTTCCCTGTAAACTGCACAGCGTGGAAGCCTCACAATACTGTGCATTCCTCAGCGTTCCTGGTTCTCTCCTTGTGCACGTGATCACTCATGTGCGAGATTTAGGCAGGGGAACAAAGGAAGGGTGGAAATGGTGTCCACACAAGGATCAGGAAGCAAGAGTCAAGATGGCGCTGCCGAATCCCAGAAGGATGTTTTTTACTAAACAAATAAAAGGTGCTTGGAAAGCATTTTTTAAATGCATATAAATATGAGAGGTGTGTACACAATTATTTATTTTATAATATAAAAAGAAAGAAAAAAAAAACAGGGTTTACTTCCTCTTTAATGTTGTACTTTTATTATTGAACATTTTGCATTTTTTTGGAACCCTGTTAAACATTCCCTAATACTTCCTAGCTTAAAAGCTCTTTATATGTATATATATATATATATATATATATATATATATATAAAACAGCTTTTGGATTAGAAAAAGAGCGGTATACAGATAAGCTAATTATCATCAAATGGCAAAACAGTCATTTTACGATTGAATAATCCTCTACCTCAGCAGGAAACAATGATTGAAAAGCGCTGCCTACATACATAGATATATATAGATATAAATATAAATGACATATGTTTCTCATCTATCTTCCATGCTACCCTTAGGAGACTGTATTTAGTAAGTGATTATGATGTGATGATCAGCCAATTAGGCGCTTTCGATATAGGTTTCTTTGGCTGCTTTAAGTGTTATCTTGGAGTGATTTAATAAAGGGTGCAGATCAACATGATGAAAAGAGACATAAACATTGTAAGGGAACACAGTTATAGTATATATTTATCTTCTTTGACAAGACTTTCCATTAGTGCTGTCTCAAATTTAAATCATGGCGTAGTGCTAAAGAAAAATCAGTTTAAATGGGAAGAAGTGTTAACATAAAAGTGGCAAATAAAACAATATATATGTATTCAGTGCATATACAAAATCAATTTTCTTTCTTTCTTTCTTTTCTTTATTTTTCTTTTCTTTTTTCTTTTCTTTTCTTTCTTTTCCTTCCTTTCTTTTCCTTCCTTTCTTTCTTTCTTTTCCTTCCTTTCTTTCTTTTCTTTCTTTTCCTTCCTTTCTTTCTTTTCTTTCTTTTCCTTCCTTTCTTTCTTTTCTTTCTTTCTTTCCTTTTCTTTTTTCTTTTCTTTTCTTTTCTTTATTTTCCTTCCTTTCTTTTCTTTCTTTTCCTTCCTTCCTTTCTTTTCTTTCTTTTCCTTCCTTTCTTTTCTTTCTTTTCCTTCCTTTCTTTCTTTTCTTTCTTTTCCTTCCTTTCTTTTCTTTCTTTCTTTTCCTTCCTTTATTTATTTTCTTTCTTTCCTTTTCTTTTCTTTTCTTTCTTTTCCTTCCTTTCTTTCGTTTCTTTCTTTTCCTTCCTTTCTTTCTTTTCTTTCTTTTCCTTCCTTTCTTTCTTTTCTTTCTTTTCCTTCCTTTTCTTTCTTTTCTGTCTTTTCCTTCCTTTCTTTCTTTTCTTTCTTTTCCTTCCTTTCTTTCTTTCCTTTCCTTTTCTTTCTTTATTTTTATTTTTTTCCCTTTCTTTCCCCCCTTTATGTTAATTTTCTTTCTTTCTTTCTTTCTTTCTTTCTTTCTTTCTTTCGAATTACTTATGAAATCTCTTTCCTTTTCTTTTCTTTTCTTTCTTTTCCTTCCTTTCTTTCTTTTCTTTCTTTTCCTTCCTTTCTTTCTTTTCTTTCTTTTCCTTCCTTTCTTTCTTTTCTTTCTTTTCCTTCCTTTTCTTTCTTTTCTTTCTTTTCCTTCCTTTCTTTCTTTTCTTTCTTTTCCTTCCTTTTTTTTCTTTTCTTTCTTTTCCTTCCTTTCTTTCTTTTCTTTCTTTTCCTTCCTTTCTTTCTTTCCTTTCCTTTTCTTTCTTTATTTTTATTTTTTTCCCTTTCTTTCCCCCCTTTATGTTAATTTTCTTTCTTTCTTTCTTTCTTTCTTTCTTTCTTTCGAATTACTTATGAAATCACATTATTATGTTTAAAGGAACACTAAAGGTTTTTTTTTTCTTCGATCAATTGATTGCTGTAAGCTAGAGCATTTAAATATCACTTACCTCGTTTTTCCTTTTGACCTCCAAAATACAGTAATCCAGGTTTGAAAATGCCATTTCCTGTCTCTCCTCTTCTTTCTTTTCACCAGCACCAGAGCTGTTTGGCATGGTGGAAAGCAGAATGTTCTCACCCCCTCCCTATGACTACAGCCCTGCGTGAAGATGCTCTCTTATCCCTCACAGGCATAGAGGCTAAGCCTAATGGGAACTGTAGTTCCGATTAGGCCGTGATGTAGCAAGAATGAACGCGCACAGCAAACCAGGAAGTCAGTGAGAATAACGATTCAGGAGAGACAGAGGTGAATAAAACAGCTCAATTTCAACAGGTTCAAATTAGTTATAATGCAAAACATTACTTTTTACTTTATCAGCTACTGTCAGACTTTAATTTAAGAGGAAAATATTTTTGTCTTTACAACCCCTTTAAGCCTATGTACAATTTTAGTGATTTGGTTTACATGTACTTTACATTTGTGTACCTGTTTAAAACTGTCCACTTCAACTATCATATTTTTACAGTGTTTTTATTTTCTACATTTGACCATTACATTTCCCCATGTTCTCTGTGACTTTTGCTGAACACAGCCATTATATTTTTCATTGAAAAATATAACTCTTTAAATAGACTGTAATATTTTTTGCTCTTAGCTAAAAATATAAGTAAGCCTACTTCAATTCCACATTTGTGACTGTCCATCTGAGCGATTACAATGTAATATCAATAACCTTGCACACAATTGGGTTAATATGCAATTAGATTAATTTTGCTAATAAAAAATGAAAAATTGCTCTCTGGAACTTATAATATTCTCAATATCCTGATGGAATATTCAATGATGGCATGTATAATGAGCAATAGCAGCAGCCTTGTACAATATGGTGACATCTGCCATCCAATATAAAAGAAATTAAAAATGTATAACCTACAGCACACGGAGAAGATTTACTCATCTTTGATCCTAAAAATGTATTATCAGAAGCTTAACAAGGATTATATGTGAAAACATGGACTAATGTTGCAGCAGTTATCTTTTGCACAATAAACCTTTTTCGTGCCAGACGGACATAATCTGAAATGCAATTTACACTCACAAATATGATAAATGTTGTTTACACTGACTCCTCGTATGGTCAATACATATGGGTAAGGGACATTCTCAGCCCTTAACTGTCAATTTATTTCACAAGTGATTACTTCTTCTGAAGTACACATTGTAATTATGCAAAACAAAAGAAAAAAAGAAAGAAAAAGGCTTAGGTTAAAGTAATACATTGTCCCTTCTATTTCTGTATATAGATGATAGCACTGTAAATATTTTAAGTAAAAAAAAAAAAACGTCTAAGTACCTTCATCCTATCAACATACAGCTGTCACATGACCCAGATCTTTCACAGCCTGTCTATATGGAAACCGACAGTAAGCAGGAGAAGCTTCTAGTCTTCTGCTGCTGATCACATGTTAAAAATGAAAAAAAAAACATTTGAAACACTAAGTCAAAAAAATCAAATAATATCCATAAACTGTTTTAAATTGGTGTACAAATATATATTTGAAATCAAATCTTTATTATTTTGAAGAAATAACAGAAGATTTCTGCCAGTCACAGGCTGCATCACATTGTGTCTAAGAATAAGAGGGCGGTAAGCCACCAATAATCTACATGTAATATCCCACCCCATTGTATTTAGCTGGTTATTGGGCGTGGGAGTGGGCTGTCATCTACCACTGTGTATACACCCACATGTGTCACTCTATAGTCACATGGGCTGTTCAGATGTTATAGGTAGGAATTGTTAAGCATCAGGCCTGGGCTGGCCTGGGCTGGCCAAAAGGGCACACCAGGTATTTGCCTGGTGGGCTAGGGCCACCGGGCAGCATGTCCCTCTGGGTCCCAACCGGCAATGTTCACCTGGCCTCTCCACAGTTGGCTCCACAGAGAGGGCTGCATGTTCTTCTGGCCAGGCCCCAACTGCCTAGTCTGCTGGGCTGCTTCTTGGGCTGGCGCCACTCATCCGGCCTCCTATTCAGTTCTGGCCATCAGAACCAGGGGGCAGAAATTAGGTGTCAGCTTACTATGAAGGGGGAGGGGCTGGAGGAAACCCCTCCAACCTGGTGTCTCTGCAGCCGTAAACACAACAGGGCCAATGTTTTGTGTTTATAATTGTGGTATAATTAGTACAGGCTGGGCAAGTGCAGTGCAGCTTTAAAAAAATAAATAAATCACATATGCACTTAAAATGCAGGACACCTTATATATAGGGACGAGCTGAACCCCCCCCCCCGGTTTGGCTTGTGGCAGAACATGCAAGCTTTCAAACACCGTTAATGTCTATGGAACTTGAACGTCAAAAATCAAAAGTGCAAATTGTAAAGACTATAATGCAAGTAATTGTCATAAAAAGTGTTTGGGGACCCAGGTCCTGCCCCAGGGGACATGTAAAAAAGCACCAAAAAGTTTTAAAATGTCAGTTTTTTCGAGAGAATTGATTTTAATAATGCTTAAATTGAAAAAAATAAAAGCGAATTATTTCTTTAAATATCATACCTGGGGGATGTCCATAGTATGCCTGTTTCCCAGAACAGTCCCCGCACAAAATGGCATTGGTCCACTCCCCCCAGCCCATTACCAGGCCCTATATACTCTGAACAGCAGTATACAGGCAGTCCCCGGGTTACAAACACGATAGGGACTGTGGGTTTGTTCTTAAGTTGAATCTGTTTGTAATATAGAACAGGTACATTTTTTAAGTGTAGCTCCAGACAAAAAAATAAAATTTTCCTTGTCAATTTTTTTTTTTGGATTTTGTATTTTTAAGATTTTTGGATAACATAGGGAAGGGTTATCACCCCTGTAACATTTGTTTTGCTGTCTGTGTCCCTGTTCAGAAGATTTCACCTCACTTTCTGTCCCAATGACAATTGGATATTGACAATTTTGGGTTATTAGGTAAACAAGGATTGGTGATAAAGCATCAGTGGAGACACCATTTTCCCATATTAACTCTTACAGGAGAAAATGTCCCTTCCTTGGGGTAGATTTCCTCTCACTTCCTCTTGTCTCCCTCCATTTGTAAGTAGGAGTCGTTTGTAAGTTGGATGTTTGAAAGTAGGGCACCGCCTGTATATACTATACGGCCTGTCCTATATACTCTGCAGAAAATTGGGCCTTAGGTGATGGTGGTACCAGAACACTGTAAGCCCAAGAATTGTAATCACATGCCCCTGTTAAACAAGGGCAGAAAAATTGGGCCTTAGGCAGTGGTGGTGGTGGCACAACACTGTAAAGCCTTACAGATACTGTCGTTTAGCATAGGAATGGGCCCTGCTGAGAAATATTAGATAAAAAATTGTAAATACGCGTTAAACAGGGGTATACAAATTGAGCCTTAGGCGGTGGTGGTGGCACAACACTGTAAAGCCTCACAGATACTTTTGTTGAGCGTAGGAATGGGCCCCGCTGAGAAATGTTAGATCAAAAATTGTAGTTACGTGCCCCTGTTAAACAAGGGCAGTAAAATGTTGTGCCTCAGGCAGTGGTGGTGGCACAACACTGTAAAGCTTTACTTATACTCTAGTTGAGCACAGGAACATGCCCTGCTGAGAAATATTGGATCAAAAATTGTAATTATGTGCCTCTGTTAAACAAGGGCAGAAAAATTGGGCCTTAGGCGGTGGTGGCGGTGGCACAACTCTGTAAAGCCCCACAGATACTGTTGTTGAGCGCAGAAATGGGCCCTTCTGAGAAATATTAGATACAAAATTGTAATTATGCGTTAAACAGGGACATACAAATTGGACCTTAGGCGTGGTGGTGGTGCCACAATACTGCAACCCTTTACAGATATTCTAATTGTGCGCAGGAACGAGCCCTGCTGTGAAATATTACAGCAACAATTGTAATTACATGCCCCTGTTAAACAGGGGCAGACAAATTGGGCCTTAGGCAGTGGTGGTGGTGCCAAAACACTGCAACCCCTCAAAGATACTCTAGTTGAGTGCAGGAACGAGCTCTGCTGCGAAATATTACAACAAAAATTGTAATTACACGCCCCAAAAAATTGGGTCTTAGACACTTGTGGTAGGGCCACAACACTGCAACCCCTCACAGATACGTCCAGAAACAAAAATATTCTTAGAAGATATCAACATTAATATTGAGGATGAATAGGATATTCACTCAGCATAACAGGATAGTCACTCAGCATCAGCATAGACAGTCTTCAAGGGATCTCACATTCATAGTAAAATTATTTGGTTACATCAGCATCAGGTGCTTGGTAGCTGGTGATCCAAGACTGATTCATTTTTATGAAGGTGAGCCGATCAACTGAGTCTGTGGACAGGCACACTCTGTGATCGGTTACAAAGCCTCCAGCAGCACTGAATGTGCGTTCAGATAGAATGCTGGATGCAGGACAGGCCAGTAGCTCAATTGCATACTGCGCAAGCTCTTGCCAGTTATCCATCCTCAAGACTCAGTAACCCAGTGGATTTTCGATTTGAAAGGTCTCCAAGTCTGATCATGCCCCTAGGTATTCCTGCATCATGTAAATCAGACGCTGGCGATGGGTGCTGGAACCGATCAGACCTTGAGGCTGCGGACTAAAAAATTGTCTGAACGCATTGGTCAGACAGCCACCTTCTCCACTGCTCCTTCTGTGACTGACCAAAGCCTCAGCAACACATTGTCCAGGAGGACCAGGAAATTGTAACCTCCCTGGCTCTGGAAATACATTGCACAAACCTTTCTGCACAGCTTTACGAAGATGTTTCATCCTCTTCTCCCTCTGCGAAGGCTGTATAAGTTCCGCAACCTTACCCGTAACGTGGATCAAGAAGGCTTGCCAGCCAGTAATGATCCCTCTCCTTGATACCACAAATCTGAGGGTCCTTTCGCAGGCTTTTTTAGGATCAGGGAGGCCATGCAGCGTAGGTTTGCTGAGGCATTCGGTCTGGAGTCCTCTGGTTTACTAAGGACGACATGATCCACAGTCCCCTCCTCCCAGCCACGTACAAGTCCATGGGTTCCTGGGGACTGAAAACGATCCCTTGAAGACTGCTTATGATGCTTAGTGCTAGGCTCCATCCCAATGCTGACACAATCCTCATCCTCTTTCTCCTCCACCTCTTTCTGTGTGCCCGGCAGGCCCGCAGGGATACTACTAGAGAGCCATAAGAAGGTAAACATCAGAGAACCTACCTGGTGTAATCACACTGTTCCATATGAGCCACACTATAGAGATGGAGGAACTCGGCAACCACATACCCAATAAGTCCCTTCAATGTAGGCAACTGGTTACCAGTTGTGGTTCAAAATCAAGAAACATATACACAAGGGAGAATCAAGAAAATGTCTACTATGCTTTGCAACATCGCTCTAATTCACTAGGATAGTGGGATGAGGGCTTACCAAGATATAGCAACAAGGTGGTTCCCCCAGAGTACCACGGCTAGTTGCTGGCAGCCTGAATATCTATATAAGCATGGATGTGTAGCTTACTTTGCTGCACTGAGGATAATGTTTAGTGTGGCTCAACTGCTAACAGGAGTGAAGTGCTTTGGATCCCTCTCTTTATATATTAGGTGTCCTAATGAAATGAATTTAAAAAGAGCCAACTTCCCTAAACTACAATCCTTGCTAGAAGATAATAATTGGGATAAAATCTTAGGAAAAAATAACACAGTGGAAAAATGGGTATGCTTTAAGAGCATATTAAATAAGGGCATTAGCAAAATAAGAGCTAATAAAAGTCCTAGGTGGCAACTCCACCGTGAAAATGCATATAAAGGCAAAGGAGAAGACCTTCAAAAAAATAAATGGCTGAGGGATCATCATCAGTATTCCAACTTTACAAAAAATGCAACAAGAGATGTACTGTAAGGGTGCAATCAGTGCGGCTAAGAAAGATCATGGAAGGCAGAGGATTAAAAAAAATCCCAAGAAATTATTTTGGTACATAAGTACATAATAGTGAGAAAGGGGGGTCAGATTATATTGGTCCCACAAAGTATGATAAATGGAATAAAAGGATAATGTCTTAGCGGATGTCCGAGAGCTGTGGTGGGAATCCTTACCTTTCTCACACCTATCTAACTATCCCATTCTGTACCCCCCCCCCCGCCTCTCTTTTGATGATTCCGCTCCGCCACCCCCTGATCGGTAGGGAAAAAAACACGTATGAAGGCATGCTACGTACTAAAGGCTGGAAAGGCTATAACCTGGGGATTCTTAATAAAAAAGAGAGGGCATTCCTTATCCCTGAATGTCCAAGAATCCCCATAATCTATTATCTCCCGAAAGTGCATAAGGATTCTACTTGCCCCCCGGGACGACCAATAGTTAGTGGAATTGATTCCATTACGTCCCGGGTGGGCAAGTATATAGATTTTTATTTACAGCCTTTAGTACGTAGCATGCCTTCATACGTCAAAGACACTAGGCACATTATCAATATGTTAGCTGGCATCACCCCTTCGGCGAACCTCCTGATGGCTACTGCGGATGTTACTTCGCTCTATACCATAATTCCTCATCAATTAGGTTAAGAAGCAGTTTCTTATTTTTTAAGAAAAGATTTTGGTTTACCCACCAAACAGGTTTTATATATCATGGAACTATTAGAGTATGCTGCTATGCACAATTTTTTTTGGTTCAATGGGTGTTTTTTTAGACAAGACCGAGGAGTGGCAATGGGCGCTAAATACGCCCCGAGTTTAGCTAACCTCTTCATGGCCAAATGGGAGGAGGATGTCGTCTGTGCTAGTACCAGGCCTCAGGTCATCCTATGGGCGAGGTACATTGACGACATCCTCCTCCTATGGGACGGCACCGAGTCTGATTTGAAACAATTTATGACCTCCCTTAATATCAATGATAGGGGGATACATTTAAGTCATGAGATGAGCTGCAATAATATAAACTTCCTAGACTTGACGATTTCGGTTAATAATGGCCATTTCGTCACATCCACTTTTTTTAAGGCCACTAATAGGAATGGCTTCATTCCAAAGAATAGTTGCCACCACCCTTCATGGCTCAAGTCCGTTCCCAAGAGTCAGTATCTTCGTTTGAAACGTAACTGTACGGAAGACAGAACCTTTGTGGAACAGGCTGGGGTTCTTACCTCACGGTTTATAGAAAAGGGTTACTCCAAGGACTTTTTGACCAATACTATGGCATTAGTTCAAGGGGTGGATAGATCGGATTTACTGTCGGTGAAAACAAATAGAGTTACTAATAATAACTTCAAGAATCCATTCATAACTAATTATTCTTGCCAATATGCGAACATCAAACATATAATAATTGGCATATCTTAAAAAATATCAATATCAAACCACAGGTTGTCTTTCGTGGAGCATCGTCTCTAAAAGACAAAATAGCCCCTAATATTCTGAATCCGCCCAACATGGAGTCCAGGTTTCTATCTGACCTCACGGGCTACTACAAATGTGGCAGGTGCCAAGTTTGTAGCCTTAACGTTCGTAGCTCAAGGAGAATCACTAATTTTAGTTCCTCTTGTACTTCCAAGAATTATCCTATTAAACCTTTTATTACGTGTTGCACCAAGGGGGTGGTCTACATGTTGCAGTGCCCGTGTGGTCTGCAATATGTGGGCAGGACGAAGCGCCCCCTACTGGTGCGTTTAAATTAACACATAAATAACATCAGGTTGGGATATACCAAACACTCTGTGTCAAAACATTATTTAACAGTCCACAGTAGGGACCCTAAGAAAAATACACAGTGTGTAGAATGAGCTAACAACAATCTTATATTAGTATATTAGTATGGATCCTGATGAATCTTTGTATTTAAATCAGGTCTATGAAGCCTACAATACTGTGATAGTGCAAGTAAGAAAGTATGTTACCCTGATTTTCTAAAAAAAAAAGAAGAAAAAACTATATACTGTATAAAGTAGGGCACAGATTCACATAGTGCTCGGTATATATCAGCAATAAACATCAACTGTGGACCAAGCATGATTTCTCGGTGCAAATGCAATGTGGTACAGATCCGAACGGATCTGGACTTTGACCAGAATTGCCATTCGGCATCGGACTATCAATCTTAACATCAGTAAAATAGAATAGGAGACAGAGTGAGAAAGGAAGTGAGAAAGAGGAGGGAGGGTAAAGAAGTGGGGGGGGGGGGCGATCAGTTATACACACTTCAGCTAAGCCCCAGCTCAGGGGCCGGCTATCCGACAGATATAACAAACATTCGTAGCCAAATGTAACTGCGGGGTTAAAGGAGATCGATCTATGGTAGGATCTCCATCTTAATGACCAGGTCGAGGGGGGGAACCCCAGGCATATTCAAAATTAGTCAATCAGTGTGGTATATTCCCTTGAAAATTTAAAGGTAAACCAGGGTTGCCAAGTGTCATGGAAGCGTTCTACGGCATCAGTGGACTGAGCTATTGTCTCCTCCATATAACATACCTCTGAGACTCTATTTAACCAGTCTTTGATAGAGGGGACCGTGGCGGTTTTCCAAAAGAGCGGTATTAATCATTTGGCTACATTCAACAAGTGTTTGGTGAGTGATTTCTTATATCTGCTGAAAGAGAAATCTGAAACATGGAGGAGACAGCAAGCCACATCCAATGTCAGGGCTGTGTCTGTCGACTTTATTTTTAATGTCTTTATAATTCAAGGTTGTTCTCACACCCTCATAACCACTTCCATACCAGGCAGTTATGCACCTTCCAGCCCAAGCCAATTTTCAGCTTTCAGCACTGTTGCAATTTGAATGAAAAAAGCGCAGTCGTGCTACACTGCGATTTTTATTTTTTGCGCAACAACTAAAAAAAATAAGTTTTTATTTTTTCCCTGTTGTTATTTTTTTTGTAAACAAGTAAGTTTTCTTTTTCAATTATGGGCACTGATATGGCGGCACTGATGGGCACCGATGAGCTGGCACTGATGGGCACCGATGAGGTGGCACTGATGGACACCGATAGGCGGCACTGATGGGCACTGATAGGCGGCACTGGTATGCTGCACTGATGGGCACTCATAGGCGGCACTGATGGGCACTCATAGGCGACACTGATGGGCACTCATAAGCGCACTGGGAAACTCTTTAGCGGCACTGATGGGAACTCATGGGCGGCACTTATGGGTGGCACTGATGGGCACTGATAGGTGGGCACTGGGCATAGATGGGCACTAAGAGGTGGTAGTGATGGCATTTGATACAGTTCCCCATAAAGGTTTACTGTACAAAGTACGGTCCGTTGGCATGGACCATAGGGTGAGTACCTGGATTGAAAACTGGCTACAAGGGCGAGTTCAGAGGGTAGTGATAAATAGGGAGTACTTGGAATGGTCCAGGGTGGGAAGTGGGGTCCCCAGTTTTCTTTCCTGGGACCAATCCTATTAAATTTATTCATACACAACCTGGAGTATGGGATAAACAGCTAAATCTCTATATTTGTGGACGATCCTAAGTTAAGCAGGCCAATAACTTCTCTGCAGGATGTGGAAACTTTGCAAGAAGATCTGAACAAATGAATGGGGTGGGCAACTACATGGCAAATGAGGTTTAATGTAGAAAAATTTAAAATAATGCATTTGGGTGGCAAAAATATGAATGCAATCTGCTCACTAGGGGAGATTCTCTGGGGGAATGTAGGATGGAAAAAGACCTGGGGGTCCTAGTAGATGACAGGCTCAGCAATGGCATGTAATGCCAAGCTGCTGCAAGAAAAGCAAACAGAATATTGGCATGCATTAGAAAGGGGATTAACTCCAGAGATAAAACAATAATTCTCCCACTCTACAAGACTCTGGTCTGGCCGCACCTGGTGTATGCTGTCCAGTTCTGGGCACCAGTCTTCAGGAAGGATGTGCTGGAACTGGAGAGAGTCCAGAGAAGGGCAAGAAGACAAATAAAGATACTGGCGGTCCTTAGTTATTTGGAAAGGTTACCAGCACTGAACTTATTATATCTGGAGAAGAGATGCTTGAGAGGGGATATGATTTCAATGTACAAATACCGTACTGGTTACCCCCCAATAGGGATAAAGATTTCTTGTGAAAGGGAATTTAATAAGACATGGGGCCAGTCACTAAAATTTTGAAGAAAAGTGGTTTAACCTTAAACTGCGTAGAGGGTTCTTTACTGTAAGAGTGGTTTCAGCAGAGAGCATCAATAATTAAAAAAAAACTATTAGATAGGCACCTGAATGACCACAAAATACAGGGATATGCAATGTAATACTGACATAAATGCACACACATAGGTTGGCTGAAAGGACATGCGATCCTATTGGACACCTAGGAAGAGGAGGGAGGAGCCATGCAGCGGAAGCCACTGAGATGCAGAGAGGACACAGGAGCCGCTGCATGCTGCCCATAGAAGCCCGCAACCCATCTGCTGCCCGTAGGAGCCCATCCTCCTGCAACCAATGGGGTAAGTGGGGGGTGCCACGATCGACTAACCAACCGACCAATGGCTAGGGTCTGGGGTGGTTGTTTGCCCCCCAAAAAACACCAGCTGCCACTGGGTTAAATGCTCATTTAAGTGTAGGAGACCACAAAAAAACACACTTACTTATACCAATTTCCTCTCCAGGTTGTAAGACTACAGCCTGTTGCCCCCTATGCTCCAGCGGTTGCAGGTCCTCTGGCATCATCAAGTCCAATGAGAGGAAGCACAGGGTCAATCTACTGCCAGAGCATGTGGGAACTGAGGAAACGTGCTGGCTGCAGGAAAAGAGGAGGTACGGTAAGTTCAACTGCTTTTTTTAGTCCCTGAGAACTAAACACTAGCATTTAAATCTTGCCATACGGAGGGTAACCCACTGCAGGAGAACACGTTTCCTTTCCCTGGAGATGGGTTTTAAACTGTTTTATAAAGGTTTACACCTCAATTTGTATTGTTTTTTTCATTTTTTTTTTATTAAAAGTGAAGCCTGTTAATACCAGTTTGATGAGTAAGTGCCTCATCATCATGCTGATACCCCAGATACTACTGAGTGAAAACTCATATGCAAAGTGACTACAGTGAATCTCAGAGATTCACTTGTTGCGGAGTTGAAGTTTTCACAGTGCAGGAGTATGGCACAGGGCACATGTGTATGCCTTAATGAAGAGTACTTAAGTAGGGTGGACAATTAGCTAAGAAGACTATTTTTGTTTAATTGCAATAATTTGTATTGGTTTTAATTTTAATGTGGTATGAACAATCATACAAATGCAAGCAAAGTAGAACAACTTAACAATGTATGTCCAGTTATGAGAAGGTGATACCACTGCTAAACAATAAAGTGTTACTCCACTAAGAGATAAACAGTTATGTATGTCTGTGAAAATTCAATAATATATCACAGTTTTTACAGTATAGGCTATGAACAGTAACAAGTTCAATATATATGAGACAAACAGAAAGTACTGATTATATTATTACCAATAAATTCAAATTCAAACATGTAATTTGTCATTATTCAAATTGTGATAATGTTTACTAATTTATTAATCAAGAAAGTGGCACTTTTTTTAAAAAAAAGCTTATTAAAATGTTGTTATTTGCATATACCGTATTTTCCGGCGTATAAGACGACTGGGCGTATAAGATGGCCCCCTAATTTTCCAGCTAAAATGATAGTTTCGGGATATACTCACTGTATAAGACGACCCCCCAATGTGCCATTATAAATGCCTCACTGTGCCATCTATACATGCCTCACTGTGCCATCTACACATGCCTCACTGTGCCATCTATACATGCCTCACTGTGCCATCTATACATGCCTCACTGTGTCATCTATACATGCCTCACTGTGTCATCTATACATGCCTCACTGTGCCATTAGTAACATGCCTCACTGTGCCATCTATACATGCCTCACTGTGTCATTAGTAACATGACTCACTGTGCCATCTATACATGCCTCACTGTGCCATTTCATAACCTGCCTCAACGATCTCCCTACCTTCTCCTGTTTGCAGAGATGTCAGACGGCAGCAATCCATTATTCAAAAGCCGCGCCTCCTCCTCAGGCTGTTCCGTGATAGGCGGAACAGTAATTTTCCCAGCAGAGCCTCTGTTCAGTGTTCCGCCTATCACGGATGTCCTCTCGTCCGAGGCTGGGGATGAGAAGGCATCTGTGATAGGCTGAACACTAAACAGAGGCTCTGCTTGGAAAATTAGTGTTCTGCCTATCACGGAACAGTCAGAGGAGGAGACGTGCTTTTTTTAATAATGGATGGCCGACGTCTGGCACAGGTACCCAGCGTACAAAACGACCCCCGACTTTTGGGGCATGATTTTAGATGCAAAAAATCATCTTATACGCCGGAAAATACAGTATGTGTGCTACTGTGAACTAATAAAGAATAAACAACACTGCTATATCAGTCCACAGGGAAGATGGTAACACTTTATGATAATATGAATATAACTGCTAGATTACCATCCATGAACATTAAAAGGGGTTGTAAACCCTGTCTGACATATTTTACCTATGGGTAAGCCTAGATTAAAGGGGTTGTAAGAGTTAATTTTTTACTTTCTAAATATGTTCCTTTAAGCTAGTGCATTGTTTGTTCACTTATCTTTTCCTTTGATTCCCCTTTAAATGCTTTTTTTCTTTGTTTTCTTTGTCTGAATTTCTCACTTCTTGTTCCTCCTCAGTAAGCTGTTCAGTAAGCTATTCTGGCTAACTAAACACTGCTCGGATAAAACATAAGGTGAGAAATTCAGGCAAAGAATTTTTTTTTTTAGAAGGGAAATCAAAGGAAAAGGTAAGTGAACCAACAATGCACTAGCTTAAAGCCATATTCACACTTGTGTGGTGCAAATTTCAGCTCTCTTATCTCTGCAGAGAGATAAGAAAACTGTTCAGCAGATCAGCTCTGTTTTAGATGCGAATTTGGAGACCTGGGAGAGGGGAGGTGTATTGAGCTGAATGAGTCAGATCCTGAGGAGAAATTAACACATATGCGAATCAGATGCGTACCCCTAGAAGATAATGGGCCTGAATTCGCACCTGAGCCGCACCGAATGCATCGCACATATGTGAACCAGCCTCATTGAAATCAATGTATTTTATAATGTTATGCGAATTGGATGCAGTTTAAGCCGCAAACCAATTTGCATAGGTGTGAACCCGGCCTCAAGGAACCTATTTAGAAAATAAAAAAACAAACCTTTACAACCCCTTTAAGGCTTTTCTGTGGGTGTTTGCAATATCTCCAAAACCTACATGGTTTAGGAGATATTTTCCCAAAAAAATGCACCAATGTCTACGGAGCTAGATGTGGCGCAGGCCCACTGAGAATGCAGGTTCTGTGAATGGCTAATGCCGGCTTTTACGGCTCTCGCGCGGAGTGATGTCTTCGCCGCTCTGGCCAATCACAGCGCTGGAGCCGCGATACCCAGAAGTAGCCTTCCGGAGGGATGTCTGCGGCCAGAGGGGGGAGACGAGGACAGCTTTGGGGGTTTTGATCTAAGGTAAGTAATTAATAATGAGCTAGTATGCTAGTCAAACTAGCTCATTATGCATTTGTCTTGCAGGGTTTTTTTTTTTTTGGGGGGGGGGGGTTACAACCGCTTTAATGATGTGCAAGAGCCCGAAGCCTGTTTGAAATCAGTGCTATGGAAAGGGAGTTCCCAAACATAGACACGCAAATACACACTTTGATAGAGGTGCCTTTATTATTACCTATTATAATTTTAAGACTTTTCTAGAGTCTTAAATATAATAAAATTCATTTACATAATGTGTATTCATAATATGTATAGATCGCTTTAAACACCTAAATAGTTATTTAGAATGTGTTTTGCTTTGTTTCTTAAAAAAATGGCAGCGTTAACCCAAGTACATGATAGTCAGCACCTGCAGTATAACACTCCCTCCACAGATTTCTCTGCTATGTGTTGGAGAGAGGTCTGTGAAGGTGCTGAAGAGGATGTGTGAAGTACAGCATTATTCAATTTGCAGTCTTGTGTCAAAAGTATAAAATCAGGATCTGTAACTGATGCTGATAAAACTGGGTATGCCAAGCAAGCATAATAAAACATTGTCTGTTTAGCTTTGAAGATGAAAAAAATAAATACAAATACTGTAGCACTTATCATCACGACAAATATAAAAGGAAATGTACTGAAATATATAAGGAGAAATAAGGAGACACACAAACACACACCTACACAGGCTGAACTGGATGGCCTGTGGTCTTTATTCAACCCTACCAACTATGGGCCAGATTCTCTAAGAATTCCGGCGGCGTAGCGTAAGCCAGTTACACTACGCCGCCGCATCGTACTGGAGCAAGTGCTTTATTCTCTAAACACTTTATTCTCTAAGCACTTTATTCTCTAAGCACTTGCTCCGTAGGTTTCGCTTACGTCGCGTAAATCGCGCAGCGTAAACCCGCGCAATTCAAATGGGGCGGCTTGTATTTAAATTAAGCGCGCCCCCGCGTCGAACGAACTGCGCATGCGCCGGCCGGGGAAAAAGCCCAGTGCGCATGCTCCAAAGGACGTCACATTTTCTCAATGTAAACGACGTAATCGCAGCGTACGCCAGCCCCATTGAGAATCGACGTACGCAAACGACGTAAACGACGCACAACACGACGCGGTCCCGAGGCCATACTTAACATGGCATCCGACGGGACACGACGGCATCCGACGGGACCTCGTAAGGTTACTCCACATAGAAGCTGGGGTAACCTTACGCGAACGAAAACGACGTACGCGACGACGGGGCGGCGTAAAAGCGATCGAGAATCGGCGTACTACTTCATTTGCATATGCAAATGAAAAAACAACGTAAAGGCCACCTAGTGGCCGGAGTTGTCATTACACCTACGATCCGAAAGTGTAATTGGATTACACTTGTCGGATGTAGAAGCGTATCTATGCAAAAGTGATGCACAGCATCACACGCATAGATACGACTAAAAAAAAAAGGCGATACGACGGGGTATCTGAGATACTCCGTCGTAACGCCTCTGAGAATCTGGCCCTATGTAACTACAGTTGTGCTCAAGTTTACACACCTTGGCAGAATTTATGATGTATTGGCTATTTTTCAGAGATATGAATAATAGCACAAACACTTTTCTTTCACTCATGGTTAGTGTTTGGCTGAAACCATATTTTATCAATCAACTTTTATCAATTGCAATAGAAACTACCCAAATTACTAGATATGTGCGTTCCCCCGTAACTAATGTATTTTCTTACGAATTTGTTCATTTTCATACCCGCGGAATAATGTGTACATACGAAAAAATTAAAGCACCAAAATACGAAAACGACGGGATTACGAATGAGCCGCACAACGAACAAGCGCAAATACGAACGAACGATATGACAATCTTACGAAAATACGACAAAACGGAAAGGCAAAAGAACGAAAATGACATCTATAACGAATGATTTGCATTCTGTTTTTTAAATCCTTTTTCTGTTCTGTTTCAGTCGTATGTTCATATTTTCATTTGTGTGTTTTGTAAATCCGTTTTTTTGGTCTGTTTGTACATTTGTGTACTTGATTTGTTTTTTGAATGGGCAGTGAGTGAGTGCAGTTAGTGAATCAGCTTCTCTTTTATGCCGACTGCCGAGAACAGTAAAGCCAAAAATAAAAAATTTCTGTTGATTTTCGTCTGCTTGGAGCTCAGTTGACCAGACTTTTGAACCCAAAAATGGTTTTCTGATGGAGCTTACAAACGAACAGATTTTTTTAAAACTAACGGGGCTTAACAATAGGTAATATGGATGAGCCGCGTGTTAAAAGCGCTGTGAATCCCGCGTATATTTACTAAAGTACAAAATGACGAAAATTCACAAAAATTATTTTAAATTAAACAAAATAACGAATCCCGCATGTACAAAAATAAAACGGTAACCAAAATATGAAACGATCGGAATACGAAAAAATTGTGTCGTACGAAATACGAACGGGAACGAACAGGAAAACGGGCGTCTTACGAAATTACAAATCGGTACGAACCTATGGAACGATACGAAATGGAACAAAATAATACGAAAATTTTTGCTGTGCACATGTTTACAAATTACCCTGATAAAAAGTTTACATACCCTGGTGATTTTGGCCTGATAACATGCACACAAGTTGAGACAAAGGGGTTTGAATGGCTATTAAGGCCCGGTTCACACCAATGCGAATTGGATGCAGCTTACCAAGCATCCAATTCACATGTCATTTTAAAATACATACATTTTAATGAGGCTGGTTCACATATCTGCAGTGGATTCGCACTGCGCAGTAATGTAAAAATGTGTGCGTTTTCTCGAGGTTGCGTTGTAGCTCAGGTGCAAATTCAGGCCCATCATCTTCCATGGGCATGCATCCAATTCATGGATGTGTTGCGATGTGAACAGAAGTTTTCTCCCCTCCTTCTTCACATTCCCTTTTCCAAGTTCCTCCCATGTCTGTTTGATGCTGCTGACCTGAACAGCCATGTCGTTTCTGCAAAGGTGAAGGAGTCTGTGGATTGTGAGGAGCTGATCCGACTTGTCAGGGAGAAATCTATGATCTATGGCACAGATAATTATTTAGGATCCCAAAAAAGGTCATTATAAAACGATATAGAATACATCTGCCAAGGTACCTCACCAGCTGGTGACATAAAGAATGTTAGGAATTGATCACAAATAAGCCCTAGTGAGCCGGTAATCAAAGACTCTTTTTTCATTGGTCAACGATCAACTTGAAAACGGTCTGAGCGTATGTTTTCCAAGGGCCAAAAGCTTCATCGCCTACAAAAACATGTGGAATAATTGGCGTCTACCACTGCCATTAGGACCAGAGAGAAATATTTCTTATAATTATAACATTTACTCCCACCATCAAATGGCATGAAGAAGCAGATGTGCTTTCCATCGATCCCAGACAGTTTGGAAAGTTGCAACGTTCCCAGAATAGTTTGGATATCTTCAACCAATCTTGTTTGTTTGGCTTCTATATCACCAAATTCTTCAGTTCTTCCCATATGACAATGCACGTTTCATGAATAATGCCACTTATAAATGATTTTCCAAGCTTGTATTCATAGTACAGACTTCCAAACAAATTTTCTGTACCTACTGTAGGTACCTTTAAAAAAAAAAAGACAAGGTGGCACAGCATGTGGGATGCCTACAAAAAATATAATCGACACGTCAAAGAAGTAAAGAGTCGCTCGGGGGCATCAGCTAGGGTACCCTATATGTATGCCGGGGAACTAGAATTTCTTAAACCAATTATAGAGATGAGGGAGTACGTTTTCATCTACATCATCAATGTATCGGGTAATCTTTTACCTTTGTTTTGGCCTTGTTAACTTAGAGTCGGTTCACACTGGGGCGACACGACTTCCAGCGCGACTTTCAGAGGCGACTCAGACACGACTTGAGCATGAACCACAGGGCGATCTGGGGCGATTTACAACACGACTTGAGGTCATCTCCAGGACAGGAGACATTTCAGTGGCCAATAAAACAACAATCAGCTCTGGGAGAGGGAGGGGGAGGGAGAGGTTTGCCTGAGAAATGTATGTTATCTTATCTGGAAAGTAGCTAGTGATCAGACTTCTGAGGCGGCAAGTCAGGTTGAAGTCGTACAGGAACCTTTTCTGAAGTCGGAGCGACATGAGTAGTGTGTATTAACACCGCTCCCATTCACTAACATTGTTTTTCTCTACAGCGCAACTTGGGACGACTTGAGGCGACCTCAAGTCGGATCCCAAGTCGCCCCAGTGTGAACCGACTCTTACACTCTTTATTTTCCAACAGGACAGAAGCTAGTTGGGATGAACAAGATGTGTTAGAACAGGGATCCTCAAACTACGGCCCTCCAGATGTTGTAGAACTACACATCCCATGAGGCATTGTAACACACTGACATTCACAGACATGACTAGGCATGATGGGAATTGTAGTTCCTGAACAACTGGAGGGCCGTAGTTTGAAGACCCATGTGTTAGAAGACCAACCAAAGGGCTATTCTGAGACACAATTGGAGGTACCAGAAGATATTGTTTTCCAGGAACCCACTGATGATATAGCAGAAATCCAAATAGCCTCAAATCTGTGACTAGAAAACACAGAAGAGGAATCTGCAGTGGAAGAGGCTATCCCTGGGCCCTCCTCTGCTCCTGCAAACGTTGGTCAGAGAGCCAAAGTGGCACATAGGCGAGCACCTGTATCGCAACCAGACATAAGTGAGCGTCTACTAGAAATATTGAAAATAATGTCAGAAAAGGTGAATGCTTTTTTATGTCTGGATACTATACTGGTGCTCAGTTTTGTCCCTCTTATCAAAAATTTAAAACCAGGGCAATATTTTGAAATGTGAAGCACTGTCGAACAAGTGCGGCAATCCTTCTCATAGCCACGTGAGGAAGTTTAATTTGAAAGGCCATATGTGCCACCAGCAAGACCTCACATTCAGTACCCCAGGTCTGGCCAGTACCCTGAACCACAATGCCAACCTTACCCTATGTTCCCCCATCCTATCCTTCTAGCTTTCAACAAGAAACTTCAATATATGATGTACCACACAGTCGCATTCTCTATCCCATTCCATCCCCAATTCCTTAAATCAGTCCACCCCCACAAAATCAGGGGATGTATGTGCCACAGCAAAATGGCAAGCCTAGGTGTGCTCCCAGCACTGACAGTAATGAAACAGCTTCCCCAAGTCACTAATCCACTGATGCCCCTTTACAAAGTGTCAGGGTCCCAGTGCTCACAGCGCTCAATCTGTGCACAGGCACGTCAGAATCGCGTCACGGCGCGTGCCCGCGCATTTGGGGCGCGCGTGGCGCGGTAGCGCGGCGCGTGCACGAGCGAGCGGACGTGCGCACCTCCTCCCGGGACCAATCGCATGCCTGACAGCCCTACTTAAGCCAGTCCCTGTCTTTGCACAGGTTGCTGGTTTATCGTCAGCTCTGAGTAAAGTTTTGACACTTTGATTTGTGCCCTTTGACCCGGATTTGCTTCCCGACTCAGCTCTCGCCTGGAAACCTGACCTCGGCTTGTTTTGTGGACTTTGCTGCCTTCCTTAATCCTCTGACCTCGAACCGTGACCTGGATTTGCCTCTGTCTCCTGCCCTTGAACTTTGGCTTGCACCTCTGGACTTGTCTTAAGCCCTGCCCTGAACCCGGACTTCAACCTGTACCCCTAATCTGCTACCGTCAGTCTGTTAGCTTCTGAGCTGTGTACTGGGACTATACCACTCTCACCTGTCTTGGTGACCATCCAGCTCCTGCATTCCTTCTCAGCCGCTGATCTTTAGCAACCTGCACCCCACCTACTACTCCGCTGGTACCGGTGCCTCCTTGTGCCTCTGCCTCCTGTCTCAAACTCCAGGGGGCAGGTGCGCTTGGTCGTAAAGGTGAGCCGTCCTCAGCATCTCGGCCTTGGTAAGTACTCGTGCTTCTGACACAAAGAACATATCAAAATCTTTGAATTTTGAGTTCTGTCCAAAGTGGAGGAGCAGGTGGCCAATTTTTTTGCAAATTGTGTTCAAGAGGTCTACTTGAGTGCCCTGTTTATATTTTTTATATTAAAAAAGTTATTTTATGTTGGCTATTTTAGCTATTATTTTTTGAAAAAAAATGATGACACGTAAATAGAAAATTTTATATTGTAAATTTCTGTCTGGTTCTAAATGTATAACTACACATATTTGACAGTTCAACACAGTTAAAGGGGTTGTAAAGTTATTATTATTATTTTTTTAAATAACAAACATGTTATACTTACCTCCACTGTGCAGCTAGTTTTGCACAGAGTGTCCATGTCTATGGCTCTGAGTCTATGGCTGCGCTGCTTTCAATTCATCCATTGTAGCCAATTAACGGGCAGGCTCAGAAAAAAGGAGGATGACGGGGCGAGCGCGGGGCTTTTGAGGGCTCAGGTAAGTAAAACGGGGGCTCGGGGGGGAGGGGGGGTTTGCGATATTGTCAGATGTGTTTTCACCTTAATGCATTGGATGCATTAAGGTGAAAAAACATTTACCTTTACAACCCCTATAATATTGCATGCTCACAATTAACAATGACAGTGGACATCGGTGGTGAAAAGTACCTTAATGTGATAAGTAATTTTTCTGCAGGCTGTATACTTGCTCTGTAGCATGTGTTCTGTCACTCCAAACGAGGGTAGATTAGTCCAAGCAATTCATCAAAACTGATTTAAAAAAAATACAATAGATACATGTCTGAAAACCATTTTGACATACAGATAAAAAGATGGGAAGGCCAGTGGTTCAGTATTTTGTAACAAGAAAAGACATTTGCCTACATCCTTAGGAAACAAAAAGGATAAAGAAGTCGTCTAAAAATAACTATGCAATGTCATTTACAGTTATGACAACATTTTTACATGTATTTACCCACAGGCAGCTGAATTTAACAATAACAATTGTCCTGCCACAAACTTGAGCACAAAACAGTGTGGGGTGACCCACAAAAGGACATTGTCCCCATCAACTATGGGTCAAGGTGCTTTGGGGGGGAAGCCAACGCACACTCCTCGTGTAAAGGGCGTATACGGCCTGGTATGGTCCAGGAGGGGGGAATCCCTCCCCCCTTTTTTAGGCCAGCCAGTCTGCATGCTCGGAAAAGGGGCTGGTATGGATTTTGTTGGGTCACCCCACAACATTTGAAAATATAAAATTAACAATTAAATATAATCACACACATAGGTTGGACTTGATGGACTTGTGTCTATTTTAAACATCATCTACTATGTAACTATGGAACAATGGAGAAAAACAATGTAGCGCAAGGCAAAACATTTTTTTACCTTTATTTACATGCACGTATGTTGAAAAAATTCTCTTCATGCCCACGGAGGTCTTCATACAGTATCATAAACTGCCATCTCTCTCTTACAGGAAAGTGAAATTGATACTCCAGCAGGTCTAATTGATTCAACATCGATAGACATCAATGGCAGTATCTCTTTGACTTCGCCTAATGCAACAAGTTCCAAACTAAAGAATAAATCAGATTTTTGCCCAGCACCCAGTACCAACCCAAATGCAGTCACCTTTTTAAAACTCGTCAATCAAGATATTATGAAATTGAGAATCAGTAACAAAACTCAAAAAAATCTCAATATGGAGGAGAAAGAGGCGCTTCAAAATCTTTCAGTGAATCAATCGATTACCATTAAACCAGCCGATAAAGGCGGAAACATCGTAATACTTGATAATGACCAGTATACAATAATGTGTCAGAAAATATTAAAAAATCAATTATGGTATCACTCCCGATATAATTGAATAGTACATCAGGGAATTCTATACAATTGTTGATTTAGCATACTTTAACGGCATTATCAACAAAACTACGTGGAATTTCATACGGGTTAAATTTCCGGTCACGCTAACCTTCTACACACTCCTAAAGGTGCATAAAAACACTAGTGACCCCCCAGGAAGACCCATCATCTCTGGGAGGGGTTCACTAAGCGACAATGCTAGCAAGTTAATCGATGAATTTTTGAAACCATTGGTAATTCAACTACCATCATATGTCAAAGATACCATCCACTTCTTACAAATTATTGAGGATTTCCATATCCCAGATGACGCTACTCTAGTGACTATTGATGTGGAAGCATTATATAGGTCCATCCCCCACAACCAAGGAATCGCAGTGATAAAACACATCTTACAGTCGACAGCACGATGCGATCCATCATACCAAGATTTCTTTATATCGATACTTGAATTTATCTTGACCCACAATGTTTTTTCCTTTTTCGGCTCCCACTACCTCCAAATACAGGGAGTTGCAATGGGGACTTTGTGTGCCCCATCGTACGCAAACCTGTATCTGGGGGAGTGGGAGAAAAATCTTTTTTTGGATGATTCTTTGGCCACATATACGGACCACATTACAGCATGGTACCGATATATTGACGATATATTCATGATCTGGGACGGCCCACCCAAATTAACTACAACCATTCAACGTAACTGCTCTTGCGACACAGACTTTAAAGATCAGGCCCGTGAGCTACGAGACAGGCTAGTACAATGGGGCTACTCACACTCTTGCAAGACAGAAACACCATTTTACACTTGACCAAATCCTGCAATGACAGCAATCCTATTCGCATCATCACAAGATACAGTATGCAACATCATGCCATTACAAATATCATTAAAAAATACTGGCATCTACTATCTATGGACCCTACATTAGGACCATTTTTTACCGAAACATCCACTTTTCTCATTAAAAAGTCAAATCCATCAAGGATAAACTCATTACAAGCGAATACAAAGGCGACTCACGATCAGATCCCTGCAAAGCTCAGGGCACATACATGTGCAGGAAATGCAAATATTGTAGGTTCATGTACACAGAGAAAAATCCAGTGCTCCCAAACGGCCAAACCTTTTACCCCAAACACTTTGCCAACTGCAAAACACTTGGCGTTATCTACATGCTACAATGTGACTGTGGTTGCTTTTACATAGACATGACATTACAAGACAAAATTACAATTCTGGCAACAGGCCTATAAACACATTAGGAGTATGAAAACAAACGACCCAGAGCTCCCATTGGGACGACATACCCAACTAGTACATGCAGGTAAATTTCCCAACATTAAATTTCTCATTCTAGACCGTGTCCACCCCAGTCCCAGAGGAGGAGACTGGAACAAAATTCTCCTCCAGCTGGAACTGCGGTGGATATATATTTTACGAGCCACAATGCCCCCCTGACTAAACGAAGCAATATGTTTCAAACCTTTCCTAGAGGGTTTCTCCTCTGGGGGAATGGAAAAATAACTTGTAAAATATCACTGTCTCAGCAGAATCATGTTCTCTCTCCCTTCCTTTTTATGTTACTTTCTGTATAACTTGTTTTTACTATGTAGATCAAACCAAAGTACATTGTAAAATATGTCAAACTGATTTGTACTGTATTTGACAATTATACAATTTACCAACTTACTGTGGATTCTTAGGCCATGTAAAACACTAAGGGCCATATTCAGCAAGACTTGCGCTGGAGTATATCGATATGCGCCGCGTAACTGTCAAGATGCGCCGTAGTATCTATGCGGCCGTACCCACCAAACTAGATGCGACAGAAAACGGGCTTTCTCCGATCGGCTTAACTTTCCCTCGCCAGAGTATCGTAAGCGCATATATTCGCTTGTCGCATCCGTCGCGCCTATTGATTTCCCATGCAAACATGCAAATGAGGAAGATTTCCCGATTCGCGAACGGATTAGCACCAGACGCTGGCTACATGCGCCGCGCATATGTCGTCCGTCTGTCGCAAAGTTATTCCTACAAATAGCTGCTTTATCTTTACTCCTGACGGCCACAGGTCAGCAGGAGAGCAGCTACAGCAGCAGCGTTACCGACGAAACTAGCAAGCTGAACAACCACACTTGCAAGGACAACACCTCTGTGTGCCAACATGCCAGGGGCAGCCGTGGTCCTAGCACTACTAATGGGTCCCCCGGAACGGAGGAGGCGGGCACGTGAGAGGATATACCACACGCGCATGAGCCTCTTTGGCATGGGGGATGAGGAGGTGTATCGCCTCTTCAGATTCAGCCCTGATGCAATACTTGAACTAACCACAACCCTGCAGGATGACATCACCAGCCCAACACACCGCTCAAAAGCAGTGCAGCCACTGGTGAAGGTACTGGCAACACTTCATTTCCTTGCAAGTGGATCATTCCAGCGTACAAGTGGAGTGGTGGCTGGGATGTCACAGTCCTCCATGAGCAGATGTGTGCAACAGGTTGTCCCCGCAATTCTCAGACGCATGTCCCACCACTTCATCAGACCAACCACTGAGGAGCTGCGGCTGAAGGCAATGACAGATTTCTACAGCATTGCCAGATTCCCACGCACCGTGGGGGCCATTGATTGCACACATGTGGCACTCCAGCCCCCCAGTGCCATAGAACACATATACCGCAATCGGAAGCATTGGCATTCCATCAACGTACAGGTGATAGCCGATGCCCAATGCCTCATATGGCACGTCCGTGCCAAACACCCCGTATCCAGCCATGACAGCTACATCTACAATCAGAGCCCCATCCAAATGGAATTCGAACAGAACGTGTATGGGGACAGCTGGCTGGTTGGTGAGTGACATGGGTGGCAGGCATGACTGTCCCCCCCCATGATGCTGACATCACAAGGGGCACATGCATGACTAACATCCTCCTGTCTTTTCCCTTACAGGTGACTCTGCATATGCACTTGGACCCCATCTCATGACTCCTTTCCAGAACCCCCAAACCAGAGGAGAGAGAAGATACAATGTGGCACATATCAAAACTTGTGCAGTGGTGGAGCAAACATTTGGGCTCCTGAAGTCCCGTTTCCGCTGCCTGGATAAGTCTGGGGGGGCCCTTTTGTATTCCCCTACCTTCGTGTGTCAGATCATCGGTGCATGTTGCATTCTGCACAACTATGAGAAAGGGCCTGCAGATTGACATACGTGATGACCTGACCCCCCCAACCAGACAGCCCCCCCCCTGCCAGAGGAGACTCATTCAGCTGATGGAAGAGCAGTCAGGAGGGTCCTCGCCGTAGGCATCTTTGGACACTAAACCAAAACATTGATCACACGGACAATGCACGCATGCACACCACTGAGGTCCCTAGATCACACACACCACATCCACATCGCATTGGATTAGCCCAAGTCCAACATGCAGGACTTGGGAGCAGCAACGCCGGCGTCAAGGCCCCAATGATGTCGCTGTCCATTCATACACCATTCACACGTCATTCACACAGCCGTGGGGATAACTTCTCCCCAACGGCCGAGGGTGACACCCCTTACTGGCAGGAGTGCCACCCCCTCACATTCACACACCATTCACACTGTCCCCTGCACTCCTGACCGTGTGCAGTTAAACTTAAAATAAAAAGCTCATAACCTGAGCAAAGTTCAAATAAAATAAAAAGCTCATAACCTGAGCAAAGTTCAAATAAAATAAAAAGCTCATAACCTGAGCAAAATTAAAAAAAATAATAAATACTCATAACCTGAGCCAAAAACATTAAAAAAAAAAGCCCTCATCTGGGCTGACGGAGGCTCTTTCTTGTGGGCCCTCTCTGGCTCCTCAGCTGCCTGAAGGGAGTGGGTGGGGGTGGGGGGCATCTGGAGGTGGCTGATCCCCGGTGGGCCACTCCTGGCAGGTGTTGGCTGCATGCCCTTCAAGGCCACGGCAATCTGGCTGAGATAGTGGCTGGTCTGGGCCTGCATCCTCAGCTGGCGGGTCACATTATGCCGCTGGTCACGCTGCCTCTGCCTCCCCTGGTCCCGGATGGCAGCAGTGTTGGCTTGGACGGCTGCAGTGAGGTGCCGAACATCATCCTGCACCTCCCCCAGGCTGGTCACCACTGCAGCGCAGTTGCAGCTGACGTCCCGCACTGCGTTGGTCAGCTGGGACACGGAGCCCAGGCTGTCAGCTACCCGGTCCAGATGACCAGCAATCTCCCCCATCTGCTGGGTCTGCCTGGCCTGGTCCCGGGCCATTTGGTCATGGACCACGTCAGACACCCCCCTGGTCTTCCGGGTCGCCTTCCTGGGGCCAGGAGATGGTTGTCCCCGGGGGGATGGAGTCGCCCTTGAGGGGCTTCCTAGGATGGGGGAGGGGATTACAGAGGGCCCTGCAGAAGGGGAGGACTCCTCCAAAAACAAAACAAAGTCCTGATCAGTAAAGCCAGGCTCCTCCTCAACCACCTCAGCAGGTGAGGTTGTGGGCACTCTCCTCCATCTCATTGTGTTCACCACCCAGGGGGTCGGGCTCAGGATGCCGTTGAGGGGTTGGGGTGGACTGGTCGCCGGCAGATGATGGCCCAGCACCGTCATCTGTGGAGGACACAAAGCAGACACATGTTGGTGGTCCCACACACTTGGCACATGTACCCTCCCCCCCCCACATGCAACACACCAAATAGGGGATAAAAAACACTTACCTGTCCTGGAGCCTTCCTCCACGGAATCATATCCCGGTACCCCCTCCAACTGCTCCCTCTCCAGGCAGCGGGCGACCACCTCCTCCTCCGTGGTCAGGCTGACCGCACATGGGGGTCCACCACCCATGCCCCTCTCATGCCTCCTGATGGTGGCCACCTTGCCACGGACTTTGCGCCTCAAATCGTTGATTTTTTTACCGATATCTGCAGCAGTCCGGGTGGAGTAGCCCAAAGCATTTACCCTGCCAGCAATGCTCTCCAGGATGCCCTGCTCCCTATCCCGGCTGGTCTTCCGACTTTTCCTGCCATGGAGGAAGTCGTTGTAGGTCTCCATAGCGGAGATCACTACGGACAGCTCCTGGGCATTAAAATTGAGGTTTCTCCTCTCTTTGGGGGGAACGGGAGCAGCCATCACACAGCAAAAGTTACTTCCCTGGGGTGGGGGGAACCGGATATACTTTTGCGCCGGAAAGGCGCATCTGCGGCCGCTTTTATACGCGCAACGGAACACATTGCGCTGGCGTTTCCCATGAAGTGGTGCCGACGGAAGTTGTGAGCATGCGCACAGGGGAGCGAGTGGAGCCCTCCCCTACTTACGATGAACGTAAGTCACTGTGCTGGGCTCCGCCCATCATTTACATATGATCACACCCACTTCCACTTGCGTCAGATTGCGCCAGCGCTTTTTCGTTACTCCACCCCAAAGTAACGAACATGCGCTTGGTGAATACTGGACTTGAATCACTAGTTCACGTCAGCGTAACGTATATGCTGCACGCATCTACCTGAATCTGGCCCTAAGTATGGATATACTCTGATTTTGCTACAATATTTAAACTATATAAATATCTAGGACCACGATGTACTTTATTAGCTCAACACACAACTACAGGTTATGACCAATTACAATCAGTGAGATTATCATTTTCTTTCCCTTTTGTTTCCTGTTCTCCAGCCCCCAATCTCAACCCTTTGTATGTGTCTGTAACAATGCATGGCCCCTTGCTGGTCCAGTGACAATGGTATTGTCTATTCTTGAATACAGTGCTATTGATACTAATCGCCACTAGAGGGTGTCTATACAATAAGCACTAAATACGACCGAATATATTTTCCATTTTTATAGCCTTAACCATCCCAGGTCTCCCCTTTAAGTGATGCCTGACGCACACCTGCTGCCCGGTGACATTATTCACCCGGCAGCAACAGATGGCAACCCGACAGTTTCATCTCGCCGGGCCGCCATTTTGCTCCTCCGAGTGCACATGCCCAGTGCGCACGAGGAGCTCCTGCGTCGGTGGGTTCTGACGTGACGTGTCATCCCGCCACATGTGCACTGCGGCCCACGCACGCCACCCAGAGCCCAGGGATCCAGCTTCCCTCACAGGTTACCTATAGTATACATTGTGAGAATGTTTTTTGTACGGCTCGCGTCACTTCCATTCAATTATACTGAAATCTTTCCCCCTCCCCTTTTATATTCAAACTTGAATTACCAACTAGCTATTGATGTACGCCACCTAGTGGCAATTTATAAATGTTACATTTAACAGTACAAATTCATTGACCTCAAGGAGATCAAATAAATAAACTTGATAAGATACGCAGTCATACTCAGTGGCATTTATATATTTGATATTCCTTATTTCACCATAGCTTATCATCTATACAAAATAATAAGGAAGCAAATTATATTATTTTATATTTTATTTATTTTTCCAGCCCAATAAAACCGACCTTACCAACTAAGAACAATCTGGTAAGGCATTCGATACAAACTTCTACCAGTATCAAATCTACATTCCAACTAAGTTCAACACATACTAATACATACTATTTATATAGGGCCCAGTGAAGTTTCGCTCCAGCAGCACTTTTTGGTAGGGGACAACCCCCGGCTACTTATTAGGGGATCATAGTATCAACCCCTAGCGCAATCAACCATACCAACAGACCTGGACCAGTGGGCAGCACATGCTTTTAAGTACATGATCAGAATGACCCATTCGTGATACAGTTTTTTCAGCTGTAAGTATCATAAGATTATTATTATACCTCATATGGCATTATGTTTGTAAATAAATACCATAAGGTCTATACTGACTATTTCCCATATATGTTATAGATTAATGTCTGATTTCTCTGTATACCCCTGAAAAAAGAGAGACAGCTCTCAGAAACGTCGGGATAATCTGGAGAATCGCATCATATAATGCAACGCTGCAAATTTGGATTTATCTGTACAATGTTTTATGTTCATCCCTGATCATGTTGATTTTTTATTGAATTCTTTTTCGATTTAAAAAAAAAATATTATACAAATCTACTCTTTGCTACACACAATTTGTTTACCACAAGTGCCTAAAAAGTCCAGTTAGGGGTCCCAGTTCTCTTTTTCCTGACTTTACATTTGGATGTGGCACTACATTAGACAGACACCGATAATTCCCCCTTTTTTTTAAACTGCCATCTCTCCTCCCTTTTTGAGATTATGGGATGAACCCAGTGGGCCAGATTCAGGTAGATGAGAGTATCTTTCCTCTGGAGTAACGCTTCTCATTTACGTTACTCTGAAGACCCTTTCAGCGCAATTCCTGTAATTCACATAGCAGTTGCGCGTAAAAACTTGCGCCAGAGTAACGATAATGCGCTGGCGTAACCCGACGCAAGTGGAAGTGGGTGTGATCATATGTAAATGATGGGCGGAGGCCGGCGCAGAGGCTTACGTTCAGCGCATCATCCACGGAGCATGCGCAGTGAGTGCGGCTCCCCTCGCCCCCTTGTGCGCATGCTCACAACTTCCGTCGGCACCACTTCCTGGGAAACGTCAGCGCAATGCGTTCCGCTGGGCGCTTAAAAGCGCTGGCGGAAACGCCATTCCGGCGCAAAAGTAGTTCCGTTTCCCCCCACCCCAGGGAAGATACTTTTGCTCTGTAATGGCTGCTCCCGCTACCCCCAGAGAGAGGAGGAACCTCAATTTTAATACCCAGGAGGTCTCAGTCATTATCTCGGCTATGGAGACGGAGAATGAATTTCTCCATGGCCAAAAAAGCCGCAAGACCAGCCTGGAGAGGAAGCAGGGCATCCTGGAGTCGATTGCTGCCAGGGTCAATGTCCTGGGCTACTCCACCCGGACTGCTGGGGACATACAAAAGAAAATAAATGACCTGCGGCGCAAGGTGAGGGACAAGGTGGCCTCCATCAGGAGGTATGAGAGGGGCACAGGTGGTGGTCCCCCATGTCCTGTCACCCTGACCGCAGAGGAGGAGGTGGTTGCTCGCTGCCTGGAGAGGGAGCAGGTGGAGGGGGTCGCAGGCTATGACTCCGTGGAGGAAGGCACAAGGACAGGTAAGTGTTTTATAATCCCCTATTTGATGTTTTGCATTTGGGGGGGTGGGGGGGGGACATGTGCCAAGTGTGTGGGACCACCAACATGTGTCTGCTTTGTGTCATCCACAGATGACGGAGCTGGGCCATCATCTGTCAGCCTGCATTCCACCCCATCCCCCCCACGCCATCATGTGCCCGAGCCACTGGGTGGTGAAGAGGTTGTGGAGGAGGAGAGTGGCCACACCACACCTGCCGAGGTGGTTGTGGAAGATCCTGCTGTGGCAGAGCAGGACTTTTCATTAGTCTTGTCTGTCTCCTCCCCTTCTCCTGGCCCGTCTGTCGTCCCCTCCCCCATCCTTGGAAGCCCCTCAAGGGCGACACCTTCCACCCGAGGACATCCATCTTCGGGCCCCAGGAAGGCGACCCAGAAGACCAGGGGGGTGTCTGATGGTGTCCAGGACCAGTTGGCGAGGGATCACGCCAGACAGACAGAACAAATGGGGGCCATAGCGGACCACTTGCAGAAAGTGTCTGACAGCCTGGGCTCCGTTGCCAACCTCAGCAACGCAGTGCAGGATGTCAGCTCTAACTGCGCTGCAGTGGTCACCACTTTGGGGGAGGTGCAGGGGGATATCCAGCACCTTACTGCAGCCGTCCAGGCCAACACTGCTGCCATCCATGGGAACAGTGCTGCCATCCGTGAGCAGGGGAGGCTGAGTCGGCGGGCCCAGCATTACCAGATGACCCGTCAGCTCCGGATGCAGGCCCAGACGAACACATACCTTGGACGGATAGCCAGGGCCTTGGAGGGCACGCAGGCCACACCTGCCAGGAGTGGCCCACCTGGGGATCAGCCACCTCCAGATGCCCCCCCACCCCCACCCACTCCATCCAGGCAGCTGCGGAGCCAGAGAGGGGCCCCCAGAAGAAGCCCCCGGCATCCCCGATGAGGCCTTTTTTTTGTTGCTGGTTTTATATTATTATTTTTGACATACTCAGGTCATGAGTTTATTTTTTTTTTTCTCAGGTTATGAGATTATTTTTCTTGTATTGATCAGGATATGATCTTTCTAATTTATTTTTGTACTGCACACGGTCAGGAGTGCAGGGGACAGTGTGAATGGTGTGTGAATGTGAGAGGGTGGCACTCCTGAAAGTAAGGGGTGTCACCCTCGGCCGTGGTGGTGAAGTGAACCCCACGGCTGTATGAATGACGTGTGAAAGGTGTGTGAATGGACAGTGACATCATTGGGGCCTTGACGCTGGCGTTACTGCTCCCAACTCCTACATGCTGGACTTGGGCTAATCCAATGCGATGTGCATGTGGTGTGTGTGATCTAGGGACATCAGTGGTGTACACGCGTGCACTGTCTGTGTAATTAATGTTTTGGTTTAGTGTCCAAAGATGCCTACGGCGAGGACCCTCCTGACTGCTCTTCCATCAGCAGACTGGGTGTCCTCTGGCAGGGGGGGACTGTGTGGGTCGGGGGTCAGGTCATCACGTATGTCAATATGCAGGCCTTTTTTCATAGCAAAGTTATGTAGTATGCAACATGCACCGATGATCTGACACACAAAGGTAGGGGAATACAATAGGGCCCCCCCAGACTTATCCAGGCAGCGGAAACGGGACTTCAGGAGCCCAAATGTTTGCTCAACCACTGCACGGGTTTTGATGTGTGCTTCATTGTATTTTCTCTCTCCTCTGGTTTGGGGGTTCCGGAAAGGAGTCATTAGATGGGGTCCCAATGCATATGCAGAGTCACCTGTAAGGTAAAAGACAGGAGAATGTTAGTCATGCATGTGCGATTTCTGTTGTGCATGACGGGAGGGGATAGTCATGCCTGACTCCCATGTCACTCACCAACCAGCCAGCTGTCCCCATACATGTTCTGGTTAAATTCTGCTGGGATGGGGCTCTGACGGTATATGAAACTGTCATGGCTGGACCCGGGGTGTTTGGCACGGACGTGCCATATGAGGCGTTGGGCATCGGCTATCACCTGTACGTTGATGGAATGCCAATGCTTCCGATTGCGGTATATGTGCTCTGTGGCACTGGGGGGCTGTAGGGCCACATGTGTGCAATCAATGGCCCCCACAGTGCGTGGGAATCTGGCAATGTTGTAGAAATCTGTCATTGCCTTCTGCCGTAGCTCCTCAGTGGTTGGTCTGATGAACTGGTTGGACATGCGTCTGAGGATTGCAGGGACAACCTGGTGCACACATCTGCTTATGGAGGATTGTGACATCCCAGCCACCACTCCACTTGTACGCTGGAATGATCCACTGGCAAGGAAATGGAGTGTTGCCAGGACCTTCACCAGTGGCTGCACTGCTTGTGATCGGTGTGTCTTGCTGGTGATGTCATCCTGCAGGGTTGTGGTTAGTTCAAGTATTGCATCAGGGCTGAATCTGAAGAGGCGATACACCTCCTCATCCCCCATGCCAAAGAGGTTCATACGAGTGCGGTATATCCTCTCACGTGCCCGCCTTCTTGGTTCCAGGGGACCCATCAGTAGTTCTAGGACCACGAGTGCCCCTGGCATGTTGGCACACAGAGGTGTTGTCCTTGCAAGTGGGGGTGCTCAGCAAGCTCCTATCGTCGGTAACGCTGCTGTAGCTGCTCTCCTGCTGACCTGTGACCGTCTGGAGTAAAGATAAAGCAGCCTTTTGTAGAAATAACTTTGCGCTGGACGGATCAGATACACGCGGCGCATGTAGCCAGCGTATGGTGCTAATCCGTTCGTGAATTGGGAAATCTCCCTCATTTGCATATTTGCAGGGGAAATCAATGGGCGCGACTGATGCGCCCAGCGAAAATAAACGCTGACGATACTCTGGCGTCGGAACGTTCCGCCGGTCGCAAATGAGCCGTTATTGGGCGCATCTAGTTTGGTGGGTACGGGCACATAGAAACGTCGGCGCATCAGCACAGTTACGCGGCGCATATCCAAATACTCCAGCGCAAGTGTTCGTGAATCTGGCCCAGTATCTTTTTCTTCTCCTCCTCCTTCTTCTCCTCTCAACTTCCAGCAAGATTTCTGCTGTTGCAGCAACAACTGTAGGCATTTTAGAAAGGGGGGGGGGGGGGTAAATTTGGGACTTTAGATGAGGTAGTGAGTATACCACCTCCATCCCTGCAACTAATCCTCTGCTTTTAACATATAGTTAGATATTTCAATCCTGCTTGCTGTTTGGGTGGTAAGGATTAACCTGGTTAGAAATGTTTATTGTTCCAGTTTGTCTAAAAATGCATCTGATGTACAGCCCCATTTATACCCCCCCCCCTTTTTTTCCCTGTATTAAATACCCCAGTTTTTTCTGTTAAGTATATATGTTTACCAAATTCCTTAATAATGCAATATAGTCATGGACGGTGCATTATTTGAAAGTTTTGAAATTAATAACTTATAACTTATTCCAGGTTTATTATTTCTCCCCCTATCCATTATAATCTTATTCCTGCACATGCTTCATTCAAAGTCCCACCCTCTCTCTCTTTTTTAACTGTAGGCATTATCATGGGCAGAGCTGCACACATTTTTTAAAGCAATCCAAATCCAAATCCACACAATACAGACTACTGGACAACCAGGAAGTGTCCAAGAAAGGTCACTCCCTTTTATTAGCAGCATCACACACAGCTAGCAACGATTGGCCTGCACAAAAAACGCAGCTCTGAAGATACCCCTGACATGATACCTTGAAATTCGCAGCTGATCCGCAGTTAAAATGCAGAGAAACCGCTGAACAACTGATTAAGAACCTGGCATAGTAACCAGAGCTCCAAAAACGCAACACACAAGTGTGACCCCAGCCTAAGACCCCGTTCACATTGTGCCGCCCATAGCGTCGGTGGTAAAATAGCGGTAAAACGCTGCTATTTTAACTATTGGATGTGCTGCGCATTTCGTCCGCTAGCAGGGCGCTTTTATCCCCCGCTAGCAGCTGAGAATGGGTTAAAGCCCTTGGGCTTTCACACTGGAGTGAATAGAGCAGCAGTTTAAGGGCGGATTGCAGGCGCTATTTTTAATGCTATAGCGCCTGCAAAACACCCTTAGTGTGAAAGGGGTCTAAAAGTAACTACCCTCACCTGTGATCTATTTGCTTGTAATTAGTGTGTGTGTATAACAGGTCAATTAGTTTCTGGACTTCTGACAGACCCTTGCATCCTTCATCCAGTGCTGCACTGACGTTTCTGGATTCTGCGCTTAAACCCAAAACAAACAAACAAACAAGAAAAGAAGCTGCAAACACTCCAACAAACAAAGTCAATAACAATATGCAAACAAATTTGTGTATTGCTAATAACAGGTGTCCTTTCAGCATCAAGCGGAATGGAATCCTCAGAGAAATGGTTGTGTTGCTATCAGTGCTGAAGAGCGCTTGATGCTGAAAGGACACCTGATGCCTGTCTGGAACCAGCTGGCATCACATCCAGCGTGGCACATTTCCAGTGTTGCAGCACCAGGATCTAAGGGTTGAGAGCACGTTTGACTCACTGTTGTACAACATGTGTGCCCATCGTTTTCGGTAAGAGTACCCAATTATTTACTTGAAAACTACCTTAGAACAACTAGAAGCTTTTTTCAGGCATCTGATTGGTTTATTCTGATTACATACCAATACCTCATCTGGAAGTCTTTTTCTCCCATGCACTTTATGGACTTTAATGTTTAATATAAAAAAAATATTAACTTTATTTCACTTATCCATATATGTACACACTTTCACATGTGCTATAGCGGGTGAACACCCACCATATTCATATTGTCACTGCTAGTCAGTGACTCACTTTTCATGAGTGTGTTCATGTACAGATGTTTGATCTTATTTATTAGCACTACACACATTTTTTACATATAAAAAGATATCCAAGGAATTGAGAATGCCAATCAGCAGTGTTTAAACTCTAATCAAGAAGCAGAAAATGAGGGGTTCTGTTAAATCAAACCACGGTTAGGTAGACCAACTACAATTTCAGCCACAACTGCCAGGAAAATTGTTTGGAATGCAAAGAAAAACCCACAAATAATTTCAGGTGAAATACAGGACTCTCTGAAAACATGTGGTGTAGATGTTTCCAGATGCACAATAAAAGGATTTTTAATAAACAGCTTACCTGTAAAATCCTTTTCTTGAAGTACATCACGGGACACAGAGCGCATAGCCATTACACTTGGGTTATATGGGTACCTTCAGGTGATGGACACTGGTGTAATCAATTTCACAGGAAGTTTCCTCCCTATATAACCCCCTCCCATTGGGAGTGCTTCAGTTTTGTAGCAAGCAATTCCTCCGAGGGTAACACAATGTTCCCCAAAAGAGGGATGGGAGCTCTGTGTCCCGTGATGTACTTCAAGAAAAGGATTTTACAGGTAAGCTGTTTATTAAAAATCCTTTTTTCTTTATCGTACATCACGGGACACAGAGCGCATAGCCATTACACTTGGGATGTCCTAAAGCAATGCTCTATGAAGGGAGGGAGACCGTAAGGCCAAGAATAGCCAAACAAAAAATTATCAGGAAGTAAAGTAACTCCACCAACAGAAAAAAGGGGGCGTGACCCGGACCAGAGGATTCTATACTGCTGCCCGTAGGACCGCCTGCCCAAATGCTGCGTCCGTACCCTTTGCAACGTCCAACTTATAAAATTTAGTAAACGTATGTACGGAAGACCAGGTTGCCGCCTTGCAAACCTGTGCCATAGAGATCTGATGGTGTGCCGCCCAGGAGGCACTCATGGCCCTCGTAGAATGGGCTTTAACTGATAAGGGAGGTGGAACGCGCTTCAGACCATAGGCCTGAAAAATCAGCTGCTTAATCCACCTAGCCAAGGAAGACTTGGCAGCCGGCTGACCCTTCTTGGGGCCATCCGGAAGAACAAAAAGCACATCTATTTTCCGAATCTTCTCTGTAGCCTTGAGATAGACCCTCATGGCTCGAACCACGTCCAAAGTATGAAGCAGTCTTTCCTCTCTGGACTGGGGAGTAGGAAAGAAGGATGGTAGGACTAGGTCCTGATTCAAGTGCAAACTGGATATGACCTTAGGAAGGAAAGAAGGTTGAGGCCGCAGAACCACTCTGTCCTTATGCAGAATAAGGTATGGCTCCCTGCATGACAAGGCTGCCAGCTCGGAAACCCTTCTGGCCGAAGCCATAGCCACCAAGAAAACCAACTTTCGGGTTAGTAGCACAAGAGGGATTTCTGTCAGAGGTTCAAACGGCTGCCTTTGTAAAGCTGACAAGACCAGATTTAAATTCCAGGGGCAGAGGGGAGCTCTAATAGGGGGATTCACATGCAAGACCCCCTGCAAGAAGGTTTTCATAAGCGAATGGGTGGCCAAGGGTCTTTGAAACCATATCGATAAGGCCGACACCTGCCCCTTTAGAGCCAACCCTTTGTCAACGCCAACCTGGAGGAATCGCAAGATCCTGTCAATAAAAAACTTTCGAGGGTGCCATTTTTGAGACTCGCACCACTCCACATAGGTTCTCCAGACTCTGTAATAAATATTTCTAGAGACCGGTTTCCTAGCCTGAATCAACGTAGATATGACCTGAGCTGAGAGGCCTCTGCCCTTAAGAATTAGGGATTCAGCCGCCAAGCCGTCAAATTTAGCTGCTGTGAAGCAGGGTGGCAGATTGGGCCCTGAGACAGCAGATCTGGGCGCAGGGGGAGCGGCCACGGCGCCCCGACTGACATCCTCACGATGAGTGCGTACCAAGCCCTCCTGGGCCAGGTTGGGGCCACCAGGATCACAGGCCTGCGCTCCACCCTGATCCTCCGTAGAAGGCGGGGAATCATCTGCAGTGGAGGGAACGCATACAGGAGAGAAAACTGGTGCCAGGGGCAAACCAACGCATCGGTCCCGTAGGCCGAGGGATCCCTGGCTCGGGATATGAATTTGTCCAACTTTTTGTTGGATCTCGTTGCCATAATGTCCACATCTGGAACTCCGAATCTTTGGCAAATCTCTTGGAATACCTGGGGGTGAAGAGACCACTCCCCCGGGAGCAACTGTTGACGACTCAAAAAATCTGCTTGAGAATTGTCTATCCCTGGGATGAACACCGCCAAGATGCAGGGTACATGGGCTTCGGCCCATGAAAAAATCAGGTTTACTTCCCTTTGGGCTGCTAGGCTCCTCGTGCCCCCCTGGTGGTTTATGTATGCCACCGCAGTGGCATTGTCGGACTGTATCCTTACTGGCAGACCCTGAAGGGGGAGAGTCCAGGCGATCAGGGCCAGCCGAGCAGCTCTGATCTCTAGGATATTGATGGGAAGCAGTTTTTCTGCCTCCGACCACTGCCCTTGCTGGGTCTGTCCTTCTAGAACTGCCCCCCAACGTGACAGGCTGGCATCCGTGGCTACTATCTTCCACGTGATGGGGCAAAAGGATTTCCCCTTTGACAAATTTTGAGGGACCAGCCACCAGAACAGGCTGCGCCGGACTCCTGGGGAGAGCACTAACGGACGATCTAACGCCTGAATGGACTTGTTCCAAGCAGAGAGAATGGCTGCCTGGAGATATCTGGTATGGATCTGGGCGTAGGGCACTGCCTCGAAGGCGGCCACCATCTTCCCCAGCAGTCGCATACCTAGGCGAATAGTCGGCCTCTTCTTGCCTAAGATCACCTGAACTGCTTGAGTTATTGATCTGACCTTTGCTTGAGGTAAAAATATCCTCTGGCAGTCTGTATCTAGCCGAAGGCCTAGATATTCCAACTGCTTTGTGGGTTTCAATACCGATTTTTCTTGGTTCACAATCCACCCGAATTCCTCTAGATGCCGAACTGTGCGAACTACTGCATGATTGAGGCTGGAAGCTGAGCTGTCGATAACCAGAAGATCGTCCAGGTATGCCAGGACCAAAATGCCTTCTGTCCTTAGGACGGCTAGCACCGGGGCTAACACCTTTGTGAATACCCGCGGAGCTGTTGCCAACCCGAAAGGGAGGGCTACGAACTGGTAATGACGGTGATCTATCATAAAAGGAAGAAACTTGTGATGTGCCGGGTAGATCGGCACGTGCAGATACGCATCCTTTTTGTCTATAGATGCTACAAATTCGTCTTGATGTAGGCTGGCTGCCACCAAACGTATGGACTCCATACGAAAGGTCTGAATCTTTAGAAAGCGATTTAGGCGTTTGAGGTCTAAGATAGGCCTGACGTCGCCATTGGGCTTTGGTATTATGAAAAGGTTGGAGTAGAATCCCAGACCCCATTCCTGGGTTGGTACTTCTACAATTACTCCTTGGAGCAAGAGACGATCCAATGCTTTTACAAGAGAGGCCCTCTTTAATGGGTCGCTTGGAAGACTTGACCCCTGAAAATGAGGAGGGGGGACTTCCCGAAACTCTAGCTTGTAGCCCGTGGCTACCACAGACAGTACCCAAGAGTCGGGAATTCTGGCCTCCCACACTTCGGAGAAAAACCGAAGCCTTCCCCCCACCCAAGAGAGTGGGGGCGCCCCTTCATGAATCTGACTTGATGACTGCTTGCGAGACCATGGCCTCTTGCCTGCCGTGGCTTGTCCTTGTGGGCGGCTATTAAATGCTGAACGCCCGGGAGGCCGTCGATACTGACGGGAAGTTGAAGGGGCCGAGCCTGCGAAGGCCTGTCGCTTAAACGCGGGCCCACGCAATCTTTTCTTGACAGGCAAGAAAGAACTTTTACCACTTGATATGGTCTGGATATATTTATCTAGGTCTTCACCGAATAGTCTCCCACCATGAAAGGGAAATCCTGCTAAAAGCTTTTTGCAGGGTGCCTCTGCTGACCAGTTCTTCAGCCACAAAAGGCGATGCATATGAACCAACAGCAGAGATAAACGGGACGCCTGTTGAATGGAGTCCTTAATAGCATCTACTGCAAAGCAGAGAGCCCTTGGGAGGTCAGCCAATTCACGAGCTTGCTGAGCCGGTATGTCCCTTAATATCTGTTTAGTCTGATACTTTAAAGCCTGACAAACGCCAATGGCTGCCACCGCTGGCTGAACCACGGCACCTACTGTGGTAAAAGAAGCCTTCAGTAGGGTCTCCAACTTTTTGTCGACTGGATCTTTAAACATCTGGACATTTTCAACCGGACAGGTCAGGGATTTATTTACGCAGGAAATGGCTGCGTCCACGGTAGGGAGTGCCCATTTCTTTGCAAATTCCTCTTCCATAGGATAGAGAATAGTGAACCTTTTAGGAGGGATAAAAATCCTATCAGGTCGAGCCCAATCCTGAAAAATCACGCTCTCCAGAAGGGGGTGAACCGGAAAAGACGCACCACTTAACGGTGCCTTCAAGGAACCTAAAGAGGATACCGCGGGGGCTAATTGTTCTGACACTGGAAGTTTAAAAGCAGTGCGAACCATATCTGTCAGAGACTGGATCCACAGGCTCTCCGCTTGAGAAGCCGAAAAAATTTCATCTACAGTGGAACCCTCAATGTCTGAACCGTCGGGACTCGGGTCCGCTTGATCCCCCTGTGGGTCCAATTCCTCCGAAGAGAGGACCTCTGCATCTGAAAACACCAATCTAGGTGACGGGGATCTAGCCCGCTTGCCACCTGGCAAAGAGCGGGCAATTAAAGCAGTTAACCTTTCCTCTAGCCCACCCAGGGTGGTCGCTAGCATTTCTTCCGTAACGTAAACGGGAATGGGTTGATTGGGGGCCGCCTCTGCCCCTAGCACCCTCAATGGCTCCTGCAACATGCTGTTCGGTGGTCTATCTGGTGAGGGTGGGACCGCTAGAGCCTGGCCCAAATCCTCTGACCCCGATGGAGACCCCTTTTGTTTTTTGGTACCTTTTGCAGCCTTAGCTGGTCCTGATCCCTTGGGAGCCATTGCACAACCTTGAGACACCCCTAAAGCCAACACCCAACTGTTGTAGCTAGAAGTGAACCATTAATAAGAACAGGCTATGGTAAAAATTTTCCAAATTTTCATACGCCCGAGAAGGCGGCAATACCGAGGAAGTCCTGTGAGTATTGCCACACCAATGCCCGTTAGCTGGAGCCCAAGGTTGCACCGACTCAGATACTGCCAGATCTAAGGCTGAGTCCCTTTAAGAAAAAAACACTTTTTTTTTTTTTTTTCTCTGGTCAGTATGGATCTAAGTCCAGACCTGAAGATCCACAAACCCCCACTGGGTGTCACTGTATAGCCAGAAATGGCTCAGCTGCGCGCTCTGTGTCCTCAGCCTCCTCCGCTTTCAGGAGGGAATGACCAGCCAGGAAATGCTTTGCTGCTTTAACTGAGACCTGACGCTGCTGGCCCGCCCCCCCGACGCACGCTGACGCTGTAAAAGGCGGCGCGCACGCGCGCGCGCGCCCCCCCCCCCACGCTGAAACCAACATGGAGGAAGCAGAGGAGAAGCCTGGACCAGCGCTAGCAACCCAACAGACACCAGGCAAGACACTAATCTTATTGTAGTGCACACATAGAGGAAGCTGTCCCCATAGGCTTCCTAAGAAACAGGAGTTTTGCCAGCATTTCCTCCTTATAGCACGTGGGGCTGCAGTATCATGCTAACAGGCAGATCTGGGGGGAGTAGCAAATACATATCTTTAAAAGCATACATATACCTACATGTTATCTGGGTAAACATTAGTACATCCCATCCTGCCTCAAAAGACATAGTGGAGATAGTGGCTGATGCACAAGCATACCATTAGCCGACCCAGAACCCCCAAGGGGATACCTACTGTCGAACCAAGTCCCGCAGGTTCCCTCTTACCTGCTCCATGCCGCAGGGTATTGCAAAATGCAAGAGGCCCAACCTTCCCCCATCTCCGTGGGTATTGTCTTGAACCTTCAGGGACCGGGGTCCTGTGTTAAGGAACCCACACACCTGGACCTATATAGCATCCTGGCATCAGTAGCGTTTAGTTCTTGGAAGAGACTAAGGCACTGGAGCCCAGAATCCAGCCCTCCAAGGAGAGGCATTATAGGCAAAACCCCACTCCAGCAGGGCCCGGGTACCGTACACCTTGGCTTTGAAGCACTTCGGACGGATCCGGCTAGCTATCCTGGGTCCCGAGACCTCCGAGGGACAGCTAGATGTGACCAACACCTAAGACACTGGCGAAAAAACTGAAGCACTCCCAGTGGGAGGGGGTTATTTAGGGAGGAAACTTCCTGTGAAATTGATTACACCAGTGTCCATCACCTGAAGGTACCCATATAACCCAAGTGTAATGGCTATGCGCTCTGTGTCCCGTGATGTACGATAAAGAAAAGGAAGCACTTGAAGAAAGATGAGCTGCATTTAGGTAGTTTCTGTTGCCATTGTGATTTAAAAGGAGTAAACACAGTTGATTGATAATAAATGGCTTCAACCAAATACTAACCATGAGTGAAAGAAAAGTGTTTGTATTATCATTAATATACTCTGAAAAATGGCCAAGAAATCATAAATTCTGCCAGGGTATGTAAACTTATGAGCAGAACTGTATGTAAATATGAGACTGCCATTGTAGAATATTTTCAGAAAATATTAGTTGCCTGACTGTCATGTTCATCCTTTTCCTATGACACTGAACTAAAACAAGAATGCAGTTTAGGGGTTTTCACTTGATTCTAATCTCACTAACACTGTCTCTATTGGTGCTGACAAGAACCAACATTACTGTCTTCGGGCACCTTTGCTTCTTCTTCTCCTTCCCTCAGAACCTCCCCATAAAACTGGAATGGGGCAGAAGCTTTCATTTTTTAGGAAGACACTTTTTTTGTGACTTTTGTCATGATGGCCATACAGTATTTTATTTAATCACTAGGTCGATTCCCCTATCCACACATTTAATGCCTCCAGCTGTGCCTTTGTATTCTGATAGCGGGGAGCCGCTGATAAGCAGCATCATTCTTTGTGGGTGTTATTTGCTGTCTCTATCCCTTACAGGCATCAGTCTCATCTCTCCACTAGGCCTTTGTCAGGAACATACTGTAGGCTGTAACTCAGACCTGAACCGATCCTAGCTGGCTCTTTGTACCCGACCACTGTCCCATATTTGTTTTCACAGAATTTGTGGGCCTGACACAGAGAAGAACCCACCAAAAAGACCAAAGAACTAGGAAAGGCAATAACTAGCCTATCCATTCACGGATAGAAATTCAGCTAGTTTAGTAGGGACTTAGCTGCATTTCAATTCATGTAAGGCTGCCTTAAGGCTAGTTGACAATGCCATTAAACTGTTGTGGCACATGCCAATTTTTATCCACATATATATTTAGATAGTTAGTGAGTTAGTTAGTGTCTGTGTCTACACATTAAAGTCTGTTCTTGATGCTTCCAAAATGTGCAGCCACTGTCTAACTTTTACTTACCCAAACCAAATAGGAACCCAGTGCCAAGGCCATAGAGCTTCTTTCTAAACCAGTGATTCCCAAGTTCAGTCCCCAAGGAACCCCAACAGATCATGCTTTCAGGATTTACTCTAGGTGCTTTAAAACAATATCAATGGCCAGGCATTTTATCTAAGCAAAATTCATAAAACATAACCTGTTGGGGGTTCTTGAGAAACACGATTGGAAAACACTGCTCTATACAGATGCATTATAATATTCCTTCTAAAGCAGATGCAAAGTCAAAACTAAAAACATACCTCTAAAAGAAATAAAATCAATAAGATCTAGTTTGTTATTTACCTAAAGACTATAAAATATAACATTTATCATAATATGCGCTAGAAAGAGTTTGCAAAGTGTTCAGTCTTGCAGATGCACATTTGTCACGCATGGCACATTGGCCATTTAACAAGCTTGTTATTTCATTTAATTATGGGATTTATTTAGATACAAGGCACGATTTATATTTCACACATTTTGCTGCTCACTAAAGATTTTAGCTCCAAAGTAATTATGCTTTGCAATACATTTGTGCCCCGAACGATCAGCAGGGTCAACTCAGCAGATTAGTGGACGTCAGATTCATTTCACAAAACCCCTGGACTTCCATCCTCGACACAGAGTGGAGGACATATGTTAGTGGCTGGTGATCAATGCAGAATTTTAATAGACAGAAATTAATCTTTGTTTCTTACTTTATTTTCTTTCTGCATGCAAGTGAATCAGAACTAATCAGTTTTAAACTACTTATCATTTTGTCGTGTATGCATTGCTTTTGTTCTGAAGTTAAAAAGAAAAATCTTCTGAAGCCAGGTTTGTCAGACTCCTGAGCACAGGGCAGTTTATTCACCTTGAAAAGTTATTACCTAATCTGCTTCCATGACATTGTCAAAGTCAAGAGAACAGCAGAAGTCCTGAAACATAGAATGTGATGACACATTCTGACCATATAGCCCTGAAATATGAACTTTTTCTGGCTGCTGCAATAGCATTGCTGGACCCTTATTATGAATTTACCTGAACTATTTTGAACTTCAATACTTTATATCGGCTAGTGGTATGTGTTATCCTTTGGGAAGGAGAGTTTAATAATTACCCAGAACAGTTACAACATAAAGAATTGCTGTTGTTAAGCTCTGCTTCTTGAGGGCTAATAAGCTTGAGAAAACTCATGATACCAACTCCTGGGACTAGAATTCTAAAAAGAAAATGTTACTGTAAGAAAAGGAAAATATTAAAATAAAAGGGTTTTCTTCTCTAACTAGGAAAATACATTCCTCCCAAGAAAATACCAACACTGCAGGACTGCAGACCAAAATAAGTACGGGAATACACTATTCCCCAGCCTACATGTTTTTCTGTTTTTAATAATTTTCAAACTTCAATTCAAATGATCAATAATGTTGTGCACCAAGGGCTAAACATTGCAGTCAAGTGTTGTCTTAATGAAATAGAGCTGATTGACTTGAGCAGTCCAGGGCAAAACATACACACACATACATTATAAATGCCGGAGTATACCATATTGGGGCAGTGGCATTAAAAACAAAAATGGATAGCAGTGCTCACATCCACAACGCAACAGAATTGTATGGCTTGTGAAGTAATTACTGTGGGTTCAGAAATTGGGTTTTGTCTTGTGGCATGCTGTTACTGTTTTTTTTTACAGACCTAGATGCAACAACTATTTATGCCACTCTGTGGCCTCCCAGACAGCTTTGAGACACTTGTTACAACAATTTACTATCATCCAGATAATGAGATTATTCTGCATAAGACAGTGATACTAAAGCAAAACAGTTTTCTCCCTTAAAGCAGAGTTCCAGCTTTTTAATGTTTATTAAAAGTCAGCAGCTACAAAAAGTATAGCTGCTGACTTTTAATAAACAGACACTTACCTGTTCCAAGGTCCAGCGATGCGGCTGCACGGAGCGTCACTCCTCTCCCCCCTCCTCTCCTTGGCGCCTCCATTCACACTCTGGGCATCCAGCCATGATGGCTTCATGGCCGGGCATGCATTGCGCAAGCACGAGTCGTGCTGCTCTCCCAGAAAGGACAGCCAATCTCCTGGGACCTGTCACGTGTCCCAGGAGATCGCCTAGATGGAGGGGCCGCCTAGGGGCAGAGGAGGAGTCGACTAAGCGGTCCCTAGGTGGAAGTAGTAAGTGGGACAGGAAGTACCACTTCTACCAAAGCCCCCACTCCCCCCAAAAAAATGACATGCCAAATGTGGCATGTAAGGGGACGAGGAGTGCTTAAAGCGGAAGTTCCACTTTTGGGTGGAATTCCGCTATAATGCATTCATAACATTAGGGTAAAGGACACCCCAATACATTTACAATCCTTCCCCCATCCCCAAACACTTACTTGCTGTCCTCAGCACCACTGCCAGGTCATCTACAATCCACACTGTTCCCATGAACTTATTTATTGTAGAAGGTAGGAGAGTTTAGGGACCCGCGTATTAACCAAGAAGGGTGGATTTTCGAAAAAGCAGACTATACACTTTATGTAAGGCTGGACTTTCTAATCCTAAATGTAAAAAAAATAATAATATCACTTTAAAGGCAAGCTTGTGGATGAAAATAAGCACAAAACAGAAAATCCAAACAGCAAAGCTATGCAATCTGAGTAATATGTACCGGGAGACACACATTTTTGTGTGCAATAAGGCAGGCCACTTAAATGCAAACTGCAGAATTTGAAAAGCTAGGCTGCATGAAAACAGACAGCTTAAATAACAAAAGGCCAAAAATGGTAAAGAACACATAGAAAACACTTCAAAGATTTAGTGTGCCTTTCTCTCCAAAGAGGGTGCCTCATTATTTTTTTAGCTGCTGTAAGGTTTCTAGAACTATACGTCATATGACCAGCAATGACAATCTCTTCACTCAGCTTGCTCAAAGCAGTGGAAATATATTCATAGAAATGAGGTAATACAGAATTTCCACAACAACCAAGCTGGAAAATCAATCAAATCATCCAAAAATAAATATATATATGTATATCCATACCAATATATATATATATATATATATATATATATATATATATATATATATCCAACCAATTTATAGGTACAGTCTTTGTCAAAGCAAGACAGAAAGAATTACAACAGCTAATATATACCGGTATATGGTCTCGGAAACTCTAGGAAAAGATTGTCTATTCTGACCTCTATCCAAACAATAACCAGAAAGATGTTTATCAAAGATTTTCTATATGTTCCTACTTCTGAAACAAATCTCCTGTCAATGAAGAAGCTCATTAATCAAGGATATGTAGTGACATTTAGAAGCAACAGCTGTATTATCACAAAAGAAAACCACATACTTGCTAAATGAGAAATCATAGATGAACTGTATCAACTGAAGTAAGGTGAACTTGCTTGCACTGTCAAACAGGAAAAATGTTTAAATTGTATTTACACCTGGCACTGTCTTCTGAAACTATAAAAAATTGCAACAGATTAGCATGCCAGTGGCTTACAAATGGAAATGACTCATGAAGTCAAAGAATGAAGTGTACACATTGCATAAAAGTATAAAAATTCCCCAAAGTAATAAGAGCAGAGCCTGACAGTCCCTGAACTTAATTCACTCTGATTTATTTTGTCCTACAAAAGATTAGACTCCAGAAAATTAAAGGTATTTTCTCACATTCATTGATTACTACTCAAGGTATACTGCGCTCCAACAGCTACATAGGATAGATGAAGTTCCAAATAAACTTGAACAATATCTTACCAAGTAAGCAACAAATACTGCAAAATGCCTAAAAAAACTATGCAAAGATAATGGCATAGAGTACACAAGTGGCAAAATACAAGCTTTTCTAAAGGAATTATGGTATTATGTTACAAACTGCTGTAACACACACAATCCAGAACAACATGGTATTGCAGAGAGAAATTGTGATGCCGATACAGTGCCTTGAAAAAGTATTCAGACCCCTTAAGATTTTCTTCATTTTGTCATGTTACAACCAAAAACGTAAATGTATTTTATTAGGATTTTATGTGATAAACCAACAAAAAGTGGTAGATAATTGTGAAATGAAATGAAAATGATAAATGGTTTTCTAATTTTTTTACAAATAAATATGTGAAAAGTGTGACGTGCATTTGTCAATACTTTGTAGAGTCACCTTCCACTGCAATTATAGCTGCAAGTCTTTTGGAGGAATTTCTCTACCAGCTTTGCACATCTAGAGAGTGAAATTGTTTCCCATTCTTCTTTGCAAAATAGCTCAAGCTCTGTCAGATTGGATGGAGAACATCTGTGAACAGCAATTTTTAGATCTTGCTACAGATTCTCAATTGTTTTAGGTCTGGGCCATTCTAATATATGAATATAGCAAAAAAGGTGAAAAATATATAAATCACCACACAACATACATTACACAGTAGTGCTCAAATAATAATAAAATTGTCCAAAACTATATAATTCAGTGTCCATAGTAGATTTTAAATTTCAATCCCTTCAAATGTGATAGATGAGTGCAAAAACTGATGTTACAACACCAATAATCCTCCATCACAGTGAAAAGTGCCACTTATGCTCCCTTAACCACTTCATTTTTTTTTTTACTCAGGTGAGGCCGATATTCTTGTAAAAAAAAAATCGCAATAAGTGTATATTGATTGGTTAGCGGAATTGTTATGTATACAAAATAGGGGATAGATTTATGCCATTTTTATTTAAAAAAAGTGTCACTAGTAATGCTGGCGATCTGCGATTTATGTCTGGAATGCAACATTATGGCGGACACATCGGACACTTTTGACACTATTTTGGGACCATTGTCATTTATAAAGCGATCAGAGCTACAAATAGCCAGTGATTAGTGTATAAATGACACTGTTAGAGAACAGGTTAAACACTAGGGGGCGATCAAGGGGTTAAGTGTGTCCTAGGGATGTGTTCTAACTGTAAGGGGGGTGGTCTCACATAACATGACAGACATCACTGCTCTCGGTGACAGGGAGCAGTAGATCCCTGTCATCTTGGTAGACAGAACAGGGAAATGCCTTGTTCTGCCTCTCATCGCTGCAATCGCGGGCCGCTGGCAAACATTGACTTTGTGGGACCCACGGGCACACTCCCAGAGGTGCCCATTTGTCTGCCCCTGCCATTCTACCAATGTTAGTTGGCATGCGGTAGTTGGCTAGGGGTTAAAATGCGACAGCACTGAAAGCTAAAAATTTGCTTGGGCAGGAAGGGGGGGGGGTGACCTGTATTGAAGTGGTTTAAGTTTACTGAACTGCCCCAACCTATGAAATTTGTGCATCAGAGAGTGGAGAGAAGTATGGGGTTGTTGTGTATATATACAAGCAGGTCATCTGCATAAAGAGAGAGCTTATGGTGTAGAGAAGGAGTCTGAATGCCAACAATTGAAGCATTCTGTCTGATAGCACAGGCCAAGTGTTCTATAACCAGAACAAAAAGTATAGGGGGAAAGGCACTCATTTGAAACATGAAATGGGGCAGAAGATGAACCATTAACCAAGATGGACACAGAGGGCCGGGAATAAAGTGACATAACTTTGGTGGGAAAAGTTTGGCCAAGACCTAGCTGTTCTAAGGAAAGGTGCAGGAACTGCCAATTCACCCAATCAAACACCTTCCCAGGGTCGAACGAGAGAAAGCAGGCCTTCCGTTTGTGTTTCTGGATGTAATAATAAGGTGTATGGACAAAACTCACCTGGTTTGTATGACTGTGAATAAAAGGGGGGACAGACGGTTGTCTAAAACTTTAGCAAAGAGCTTTATATCTAAGTTAAGAAGGGAACTCGTGCAATAACTACTACATTGAGAAGGGTCCTTACCAGGTTTTGGAATAATAAAAATATTTCCAGTTAGTAAGTCTTTGGAGGGTAAATATGAGTCATAGATCACGTTAAATGCTGTCAACAATAGGAGAACAAGAAATGGAGCAATGGTCTTGTAAAATCTGGATGAAAAGCCATCCGGGCCAGGGCATTTACCTGAATTTAGACCCGCTATGGATTGCAGAATTTCTGTGTCAGATAGTGGTTTATCAAGATCAAAAGCATCTTAAACGTCCACAGTCGGCAACGCAGTCTCAGAAATATAAGTCTCCATAGCCGATAGTGGGGATGCAGCCTGCCCTACTTCAGAGGGTGGGGGGTAAGTTGTATAACTGAGAATAATATTGCTGAAAGGCAGCCGAGATGCCTTGAGTGTTATAAACCCACTGTTTCTGAGAGTCATGTATGAATGAATGAATGAATGAAAAACTTATATAGCGCGGCACATGCGAACCAAATCGCCTCTGGGCGCTTTGTATGAGTTGGATAGGGCGGTGTGGTTGGAACAGGTGAAGAACTCTAGCTAGATGCTGGCCACATTTATTGGCAAGAGAGTAATGATAGTTGAGAGCCTCATCCCTAGCTACAAGGGATTTCAAATCCTATTAGATTACCATGATAATGTTTGCATGTAGTACATGCATACTAAATAGATAAATTAGCACAGTAACGTAAAAAAACATAAAACAATTAAACAGTGCTTTAGAAAGTTGAACCAGGGCAGTAGAGACTTGAAATCAGGATGAGACAGCAATTTTTTTTAAAAAAGCATACCATCTGCAAGAGAGAGAATCTTATCTGAGGCTAACAAAATGCCAAGGGCAGGGGACAATTAAAAAGTCATGTTTAATGGGAAGACAGGACATAAAGGGGAGTTAATAAAACATGAGCTAGTCTGAGACGAGTATTTCAGTCACCCCCTGTGGGAAATGTGGAGTCGGAGTCATCTCTTTAAATATATATACATCTTACCCTCTGCAATTTATTCACCAGAAGTGACAACCCCTGAATGTAACACTTTAATGACCATTTGGACTGTTATATTTTTATGAAGACTTTCATTTATCAGCTGACAGAACAATAAATATACTCTTATTATTATCATAATTAATAACTATTTTAACATGTTCACGTTACACAGGCTTGCAATGTCCTTTTGAGAAAAAATAAGTAAATAAATAGCAAAACAATATATGATACTCTTATGTAATTATATTTAGGCATACATGTAATTTGCACAATTTGTTCTTATGTTCCTTTCCAACATTATTATGTTAACATCTTTGACATTGTCTCTAATAAATAATATTGAAATGAAAAGAAAAGCTCAACAACTAAAGTTTATGGACTTTTTGGACCAAAGTGTATTAGAGTGAATAACTAATTTAGTGCCGTGAACTTTCTTGCACAAAAGAGATTTTGAGCCCAGACAACTAATAAATGACACACATTATGCATCTTCTTTTTTATGATGCACTGCATGTCTCTGTGTTGTCAAAAACTAGAACTTTAATCTTACCTTATTATGGTAATTTGTCAGATAGCCAGGGCCCTTATTCTTTAATGACACTTTAGAAGTGCTAAATGTCACTTAAGTGCTACATAGTGCTTGAGGGCAAACTAAAATTACGTACCGTAAAAATAATTTACAGACCACTGCTAAACACAGAGTACTTGCTATTCATTCACTGTCCCATGCAGCAGAGGCTGCAGAGAAAGGCATGCGTGTTTGGGGTGCACACCCTAATGCAATAAGGTATGCACCAACATGAACCCAGAGAGCATGGTGCTTAGTGCACAGCCATTGTGTAGTGCAATCATCAGGCCAGCGGGCCTGCTAGATGTCTTCACTATATTTTTAGTAAAATATAATTTTACTGATTTGCTGACTTACTGTATGAGGCAGATTTAAAAGCAGTAAGGTATACATCCTATTGTTGTTCATTTTGGGATCAATCTAATCAAAAACCTAATAGTCAGTAAAGGGTTTTGTGATCAGCTTTGCACAATGCTGTTTGCAGTAGCTGGTGGTATGTGAAAAATGACACTGCAAAAATATTCTTCTCTCAGCTGCAACTTTTTAAATAACAGTGATTTACTTAGCCCAGTAAACACAGTCTCTCTAATATTGCTAAGTCCTGAGTAATCACCCAGATCAGTGCTCAATATAATCGCAACAGCCTGTAATCTCTTTATTGATGCACATAACTCAACTGTAGCTTTTCATTTGGGTAGAGCTCTCCATTACATGTGGATGTGGATATAAACCTGAACTGGAATTATACATAAACAGAGCACTTTATCTTCACCCCTATTGCAGAGCCCTAAAGCTGGCCACACACATTACATCCTACTGGTACATTCTACTGCCCCACCACCAACTCTGATAGCAATACACTGACATTGAATCCTGGGGGTGAGATAAGGGTTTGCAGAGGATAGGAACAATGGGTATAGTTTCTGCTGCTAGGATTGTGATCGGACAGGATGCAGGGCTAGTAGACAATGCTTCTGCCACTGCTGGAGTTTCACCTCTGAAACTCCAGGGCCATGTGTTGGGCACCAATGCCAATGTGTACAGGGCATGAGTGCAGATTGTGCCCCATGTCTTTTGGGACCTGTGTATACTGCACAAATTCTAAATACATCACTGAGATATTGCTATAGTGTGCTTATGTAACAAATCAAGTTCAACAGCCCTAATGTTACCCATAACATTAGCCATTCCGATGTGTTTTGGATTCTATTTAGTTCTTTAAAGGCCTATATGCACTCATTCTGGTTCTCCTTTCAGTCTTCCAAACTTCTCAAGAAATAGTTGGTACTTTCAGGCATATGAGAACATGTCAAATGTCACCTGCCCTACTACAATAAGAAAACATTAGAAACAAATGTACACATTGGGGAATCCACAGTGCTCCCTGTTTGTCCACGTGTCTCTACCTCAGCTCCCATGCCAGACAATTTTAACGGCTCTGGTCCTGTGCTCACATCTATACAGTTGGCGTGAGTATTTACAGGGTTATTTATCTTGTTCTGTATCTTTATACTATTATACTACAAAATGATACCATATGGTTATGTCTATATATAGATCACCATTGCATTCGCCCCTGAAGAGTTGGTATATCCCAATAAAACACGCCAGGAATACATAGATGCATGATGTTCATACAGATGATTTTATGTTTTTTATACTGTTTTACTCCTAGATTCTCATTATACTATCAAGCCTCTCCAGTGGTTCATGTTGTGCAGGACTTGTCCTTACTCCACGATATGCCAAGTACCATGGTGTTATTATGCATATGTAATTTGTAGCATGTTTATGCGATTTTGCGGATGCAATTTTTGTCATTCATTATGCTTTATATTATATCATAGGGCATAATAAAATGCTCTTTGCTAAGACTGCTCTTTGTTATACATCTCTCATTCCAAGTCCCGAACTAACTCCCGCCTTTTATGTTGGAACCCAATTAAGCAATACTGTATACCTTATATGCTTACGCCGCATGGTGATTGGCCTCCAAAATGTTCAATGCAGAGCTTTTGACCATGCACTGGTCTTGATGATGTCAGGACCTTAGAAGTGTGGGGAAAAAGATGCTGTAGGGATGAGTCTAGTAACAGGAAGGAGCAGAAAATCAGGTCAGTAAACTTTTATTGCTCCTTTAGACCTAAATGAGCAATAACATTTGCAGTGTGGGCAAAGGCCCACTGCACAGAATGCATTTTTTAGTTGCCTGAATATGGGCATTAAGGGGTCAAGTAGGAATATATATTGTAAGGTATTGTTAGCTCAGTAGCGGGGGGGTGTGACCCCCTGGATGGGTTCATTACACACTGAACTATACAGAGAGGCAGCCGAAGACAGTTGAAAACAAAGAGTTTGGTTTATTCTTCCATATTGCTGAAAACAAGTGCAAGCATCCAAACAGCATAAACAAAACAAAACATAAAATAAACCCTGGCCACTTGGGGCGTCTACCTTCACCACATAGGAACCTATCTATGGAGTCTGGCACAGCCTACTGCTGGGCAGACACTGCTGGTCATACAGCAGAGAAACAATAGTCTTTTTGATTTTTATCACACAGAAAAATCAACAACCACCTCACTTCTTCAGAAGTCTTTTTCAGTGTTCCCATTAACTCAAAAAGCCTCAGGATGCAGCAATCAGTAGTCATCCTCTGGGTGACTTATAGAGGCCTTAATTGCCTCATTCTGAACAGCTGAAGTTTTCCAACGCCCTAAACCTTTCTGGCTACTTCTGCAGCCGACACCTGGTAGTAATTGGTGTATTGTCTAAACAAGGCAGAAATGTATCTCCCGTCTGTGACAACACCCACATATTTACCTGACCTCCTGTCACAATATATATATATATATATATATATATGAATATATATATATTACTTGCAAGTGATGCCATCAATTGCATTGCAGATAAAAGTTCACACCTTTGATCTACATATAATAAAATAGTAATACAATGTAACAACATATGACAGCATGATATTGCTGATGATAGCAGTGGGGGATTTCAGCATAGGCGGGGGAGCTTGGTGAAGGAGATACACCAGAGACATTTTGTTGACGTTTTCTTAGGGGTAAATCCTATGATCAAGGTCCACATCTGGTTAAAGTCTGACCTGTAACTTGTATTTGTTATTTTGCCTGTATGGTGCAAAGCAGAGGCTCACTTTAAATTAGACATTGTCCAAAAGTAAAAATCCACTTTATGCCAAGGCATGGAACTGAATAGAGCATGTCTATAATTGTTGTCAATAGTCTGAGTTGTAGCCGAATATGTACAATAAGCAAAAACTTTCATATGTTTCAAATTGATGATGACGTTATCAGTGTGCTGACACCCCTTTATTGTCAAATAAGCAATACATGTGAGCTGATATGAACATTGTAAGTGTAAAGGAGAGCAGAGTGAGTGTATGATACTTGGCCTTGCCGATGAGATCTAGTCTGGACCAAACTGTACTGTTTCAACAGTGAATGTTATGGACCTAGCCATGCTATCTAGCAGGGATTTGTGGACTGAAAGAGTGGTTGAGCAGAACTACAAATCCTTTGGCTGGTTAAACCGTTTATATATATTTATTTAAATTGTATATTTAGATGGGTGCTTGGAGTTCAGCTATAAATCATCATGGTTTATTAAATGCTCAGCAACTGATGAAATAAAAGTATATAAGTACTGAAAGGGCAGCTGCCAAGCTGTAAAGGGAGCTTGGTATTGTAAGCCATGGAGGGTGGGGGGGATGCTCCAAAGGGTCTTGTGCAGTGTTGGCTGGTGCTCATTTTTTTTGGGGGGGGGTGAAATTAAACTGAAAAATACTTTAAAAAAATTTGCAGCCTCACTGTGCTTATCAAATGCAGCCATTTTTCCCATCAAATGCAGCCACTGTGCCTATCAAATGCAGCCACTGCCTATCCTATCAAATGCAGCTACTTTTCCCTTCAAATGCAGCCACTGTGCCCATTATATGCAGCCACTGTTCCAATCAAATATAGACACTGTGCCATCAAATGCAGCCAGGCGTGTCCCCGGATGTCACTCCACCAACCACCCCCCGCGCGCACGCGGCTGGTCCAGCGGCACTAACCACTCATGTCGAGGGGCTCTGCTCCTCTCCTGGAGTGACGGGGCTCTCCTTCTCCTCTTCTGCAGTGGTAATAACCAGCAGCTCTAGTGTCCGCTCGGCTCCTCAGGCTTCCTCCTCTGTGTCTCCTCTTCCGCCAAAGTGTTAGATGTCCAATAGTAGAAACACTTTTACTTACCTGATCTAAAATGTCTAATGCAAGGCTTTTGACCCCACACTGGTCTTGATGATGTCAGGACCTTAGAAGTGTGGGGAAGAAGATGCTGTGGGGATGAGTCTAGTAACAGGAAGGAGCAGAAAATCAGTTAAGTAAATCTACTTTTATTGCTCCCTTAGACCTAAATGAGCAATAACATTTGCAGTGTGAGAAAAGGCCTGATAGGATCGCCTAATGCTTTGGCCAATCGGGAAACAGGTCTCACGGACCTGCCTCCTGATTGGCAGATAGGAACATTAGTGTGAAAATATTGAAAATTAATTTTTCCTCTTTTTTCACCTGGTGATCTGGCCCGTAGCACACCTTCTGTATTAGAGGGTCCCCACCCTATGTGATGGAGCACAGGTTGAACCTTTAGACAGAACCATTTCTAATCTGGGGAGAGATGAGTAGTAGCAGATGTACTAGCAGATGTAGATACAGTAACACATTGAAGCATAACTCCAGCTCACACTTTATTAGTAGTTACAGCAAACAGTTTTCCGACAAGTTTCCCGACTCCCCCCCACCCTCCATCTCTTGCTTATCCCCCCAATTACCCAATCTAGGTCATGGGCAGCCTTGGTTCCTTTCTGCATCTCCAACTCCTTGGTGGCAGCTTCCTCCTTGGTGGCTTCACCTTGCGTCTCAGGCTTCGTGGTGGCTTCCTCCTCGCCAGTTTCCCTCCTCCTTACCTTAATCGGGTCAATCGGGTCGGGCCAGGAGGACAATCAGGAAGACAGTAGCAAATAGTAATTTGCTATTCTCACACAATTGGGTGGGGTCAGGGTGCAGTGCTCTGCACCCAAAGCTCATCCTTTCTTAAAGCCAATTATAGCCCCAGGTTCTAAAAATGTAATCCATGCGTCTGGTGCCCTGCATGTAGATTAGGGGCCAGATGCATGGATTGGGGGGGGGGGCTTCTTTTTCTCTTTTTTCCTAAAAAAGAAAACAAATGGCGCCATCAGATTTAATAATTGGCAAGCTGCAATATAATAAATGTTTGCTTTTAGGTTAATACCACTTTAATGCCACACGATGTGAGCTTGTTGTCGGAAATTCCAACCGTGTTTAGGCTCCATCGGATATTTGCTGTTGGAATTTCTGACAAAAAAAAAAAGAAAGCTGGATTTCACATTTTCCAACAACAAAATCTGTCCTTGTAAATTCCGAGCGTGTGTAGACAATTCCGACGCACAGAATTCCATGCATGCTCTGAATCAAGTACGAGACGAAAACGCTCGATCTGGTAAAATTAGCGTTCGTAATGGAGATAGCACATTCGTCACGCTGCACATTTTTAAATCTTTTAATGCAGCGCATTCTCTTCTTCTTTATAATGATAGAATAATAAAGTTGTTTTGCTGCTGATATTCACTCAGCGTTCTGACAAACTGGTTTCTTTATTATTATTTCTTGTGATCTCCTAAATAATCTTTTAATTTGTTTAAGGGTCCTTTCACAGGTCCGTTCCGTTCGTCCGCCCAAACGGATTGGATGAAGACGGACAGACGGTCCGTTTCCATCCGACTCCCCATAGGGGAGAGCGGAGGAGAGACAGGGTGGTCTCTGCACAGTGTGCGGGGACCGCCCCGTCCGCCGACAGCTGAGCGGAGACCCCCCCGCTGAGCTGACGGACACACGGAGCGGACCGAAAAACGGTCCGCTCCGTGTGAAAGGATCCTAAGCCAGATCTCTATAATAATGTTTAGAATTTATTTTTCTAGTTATCCTTTTTTCTTTTTTTAAATCAAGATCTCCTGTTTTTTTTCTAGTGATCTCCATAATATTATTTTCGTTGTGTGTGTTACGTTACCACAACACCATTATTATCTTGTATTTTTTAACCTCAAGGAGGTTGTTTGGTGTTGGTGTCCCTTGTTAATTTGACATTTTTGAGGCTGAATCGTCTCTCTCACCAAACTTTTACTAACACAAGATTAGTATAAGGAGCCCAAAGGGTGGCGCACTTGGTATCGAACTTCCCTTTTATAGTGCTGTCGTACATGTTGTACATGACCGCGTTCTTGTCGATCGGAATTTCTGACAACATTTGTGCAACCGTGTGTATGCAAGACAAGTTTGAGCCAACATCCGTCGGAAAAAAATCCACGGTTTTGTTGTCGGAATGTCCGATCGTGTGTACGCAGCATAAGTGTGTTGCATATACTGTATATGAGCTGTAAAGAACTTCTGTAAAAAAAGGGTGCAACACAGGAGTTGAGCAAACATTTCAGAGGTCATTCAAATGATGCATGACTGTCACAAGTTTGGGATACTGTATGTTTTCCTAAAGCCCCATACACACTATTAGTTTTCCTGCAGGTTTTTCTCTTCAGGTTTACCAAAACCATATACAGTGCCTGCCGCCGAGAATGTGTTTTTAGCACGACAGCATCGCGCTGATTCTCGGCGACAGGCTGCCGACATCTCGCACTCACTGGAATAGTAAAAGCACATTCCAGCAAGTGCGTCATAGAAGCGACGGGGATCCGACGCGGATTCCCGCCAAATCTACACGTGGGCGGAGTTTGTTATGAATCCTGAGAAGGAAGTCCCCGCCGGATTTTAAATAAAAATCCGGCATGGGTTCCCCCCTCAGGAGCATAACGGGCCCTTAGGTCTGGTATGGGTTGTAAGGAGACCCCCTTACGCCGAAAAAACGGCGTGGGGGTACCCCCACAATCCATACCAGACCCGTATCCAAAGCACGCCGGCCGGCCGGTCAGGAAGGGAGTGGGGGCGAGCGAGCGCCCCCCCCCTACTGAGCCGTACCGGGCAGCATGCCCTCAACATGGGGGGGTCAGGTGCTCTGGGGCAGGGGGCGCACTGCGGCCCCCCACCCCAGAGCACCCTGCCCCCATGTTGATGAGGACAGGGCCCCTTCCCGACAACCCTGGCCGTTGGTTGTTGGGGTATGCGGGCGGGAGGCTTATCGGAATCTGGAAGCCCCCTTTAATAAGGGGGCCCCCAGATACCGGCCCCGCACCCTAAGTGAATGTGTATGGGTTACCGCTGTTCTTCGCTGCCGTCTGGTTCTCTTCCGCCGCCGGGGGGGGCGCTTTGATAAAAGCGCCCACCACCCGGCGGGGTTCCTTCGACATCTTCGGCGGCGGGGGGGTCTTCTCCCACTCTCCGGGGTCTTCTCCCGCTCTCCGGGGTCTTCTCCGGCTCTCCGGGGGTCTTCTCCGCTCTCCGGGGTTCTTCTCCGCTCTCCGGGGGTCTTCTTCTTCTTCAGGACTCGCCGCCGCTTTCTTCGTGTGTTAGCTCAATTACTAGCGGCGGCGAGTCCCCTCTTCTGTGACGTCTTCTTCTTCTCTTTTATTGCAGGTGAATGGGTAGGGGTACGATGTACCCCATACTCATTCACTTAGGGTGGGGGGCCGGTATCTGGGGCCCCCTTATTAAAGGGGGCTTCCAGATTCCGATAAGCCTCCCGCCCGCATACCCCAACAACCAACGGCCAGGGTTGTCGGGAAGGGGCCCTGTCCTCATCAACATGGGGACAGGGTGCTCTGGGGTGGGGGGGCCGCAGTGCGCCCCCTGCCCCAGAGCACCTGACCCCCCCATGTTGAGGGCATGCTGCCCGGTACGGCTCAGGAGGGGGGGGCGCTCGCTCACCCCCACTCCCTTCCTGACCGGCCGGCCGGCGTGCTTTGGATACGGGTCTGGTATGGATTGTGGGGGGACCCCCACGCCATTTTTTCGGCGTAGGGGGGTCTCCTTACAACCCATACCAGACCTAAGGGCCCGTTATGCTCCTGAGGGGGGAACCTATGCCGGATTTTTATTTAAAATCTGGCGGGGACTTCCTTCTCAGGATTCATAACAAACTCCGCCCACGTGTAGAATTGGTGGGAATCCGCGTCGGATCCCCGTCGCTTCTATGACGGCTTTGTCTCCATCGTGGCAAGCCAGCTCGGCGCTGGCTCCCGCGATGGGGCTCGAAAGTGCTCAATCTCGCCGAGAAAGGGAGCGAGATTGACAAAATATCGCGGTCAACTACTGTAATATGAGGTCAAACCTTAAGGCCGCGTACACACTATCAAACTTGTTTGCTGAAACTGGTCCGCAGACCAGTTTCAGCGGACATATCTGACCGTGTGTACGGGCTAGCAGACAGGTTTTTCCAGCAGACAAGTTTTAAAGCATGCTTTAAAACTTGTCTGCTGGAAACCCGTCCGTCCGACATGTCCGCTGGTTAGTACGCCTAACCAGCGGACCGAAATCTCCCGCATGCGTCGAATGGATTCGACGCATGCGTGGAAGTATTTTACTTCCTGGTTTGGTGACGTGGCGGCATCGACGTCACCGCCACGTCACCACGCTGTCTATCCGCGGGGATTTTGGTTTGATGGTGTGTACAACCATCAGACCAAAACAGCCAAGCAGACATGTCCGATTAAAACGGTCCGTCGGACCGCTTTCATCGAATAAGTTTGATCGTGTGTACAGGGCCTAATGCCGCGTACACACCATCACTTTTTGTGATGAAAAAAAATGACATTTTTAAAAATGTCATTTAAAATGATTGTGTGTGGGCAAAACGTCATTTTATGTCTTCTGAAAAATGACCAAAAAAAAATTCGAACATGCTCGAATTTTTTATGTCATTTTTCAAAATGTCATTTTTTGTGTCATAAAAAATGATCGTGTGTGGGCAAAACTACGTAAAAAATGACGTTTTAAACCCGCACATGCCCAGAAGCAAGTTAGGAGACGGGAGGTAAAACTACCATTCATAATGGAGTAAGCACATTCATCACGCTGTAACAGACAAAAAAGCAGGAATCGTCTTTTACTAACAAGTAACCAGCTAAAAGCAGCCTCAAGGCAAATAGAACTTCCCCTTTAGAGTGCCATCACTTTGTTCATCATTTTCCAAAAATGATGGTGTGTACGCAACGTCATTTTTGAAAATGAAGTTTGAAAAATGTCATTTTTTTTCATGAAGAAAAATTAAATTTTTTTTCATCACAAAAAGTGATCGTGTGTACGGGGCATAAGAGTTTCAATTTGTATGCAATCAGGCAGGCCCTTGCACTACATGGTTTTGGTAAACCCGAAGAGAAAAACCTGCAGAAAACTGATAGTGTGTATGGGGCTGAAGTCATCGTATTGATATTTTCTCTTGGATAGCAAAATCCTATGGAAAAAATAATATTCTCGCTGTTTAAAATATTTCTTCTCTTACTGGTCAGGTCTCTTCTTGCTGGTCCACTGTTGCTGTGACAATTATCTATCTATTTCACATTTGTTGCATTGTTTTTCTAATGATGTGCAAAGATGAGTGTCAGAGTGCATTGTTATCATTTGTGATGATATAGGAACACTTACAGCTATCATAAAGTAAACACACATATGGCTTTGTTGTTAAGATTCCATTTCTGAAATCTCCTAAAGGCATAACTATAATGCATTTCTTATCCTAACGGTATGCATATTTATGAGTTTAGATATAAACACAAATGAACTATGTGTCAATTAGAGTTGGAAAAATACACACAATTCATGATAATCCTTAGGTTTATTATATGTAACTGTTTTTGCTGAATATAAATTAGATTAGAGTTATATTGACGTGCTTTATGTATCTGTTTTATTTGTTAAAATAAGTAGGCTTCCTATAATTTTTCCTGATAATACTGTACAGTCATGGCCGAAATTGTTGGCACCCCATTGGACATAATGTCACACAAAACTCCAAAAATGGGCTGGTCAAAATTCTTGGCACCCTTAACTTAATATTTGGTTGCACACCCTTTGGAAAACATGACTGAAATCAGTCGCTTCCTATAACCATCAATAAGCTTCTTACACCTCTCACCTGGAATTTTGCACCACTCTTCCTTTGCAAACTGCTCCAGGTCTCTCTTATTGGAAGGGCGCCTTTTCCCAACAGCAATTTTAAGATCTCTCCACAGGTGTTTAATGGGATTTAGATCTGGACTCATCACTGGCCACTTTAGAACTCTCCAGTGTTTTGTTGCCATCCATTTCTGGGTGCTTTTTGATGTATGTTTGGGGTCATTGTCCTGCTGGAAGACCCAAGATCTCAGACGCAAACCCAGTTTTCTGACACTGGACTCTACAGTGCGACTCAAAATCCTTTGGTAATCCTCATATTTCATGATGCCTTGCACACATTCAAGGCACCCAGTGCCAGAGGCAGCAAAACAACCCCAAACATCATTGAACCTCTACCATATTTCACTGTATGTACTGTGTTCTTTTCTTTGTAGGCCTCATTCCATTTTCGGTAAACAGTAGAATGATGTGCTTTACCAAAAAGCTCTATCTTGGTTTCATCTGTCCACAAAAAGTTAGAGAGGAAACTGTAGTCTTGCTTTTTTATGTCTCAGTGTCAGCAGTGGGGTCATTCTGGGTCTCCTGTTTGGGGCTACTTATCCACCATCTGTACTATCCTGCGTTGCAACCTTTCATCAACTTTTTTCTTCCGTCCACGCCCAGAGGGATTAGCTACAGTGCCATGGGTTGCAAACTTCTTGATAATGTTGAGCACTGTGGACAAAAGCAAATCTAGATCTCTGGAGATGGACTTGTAACCTTGAGAGTGTTAATATTTTTACACAATTTTGGTTCTCAAGCCCTCAGACAGTTCTCTTCTCCTCTTTTTGTTGTCCATACCTAGTGTGGCACACACAGACACACAATGCAAAGACTAAAGCCCTGTATACACGATTGGTTTGTCTGATAAAAACGGACCAATTGACCATTTTCATCGGACAAACCGATCGTTTGTGGGACCCATCAGTTTGTTTTCCATCGGTGAAAGGAAATAGAATTTGTCTTAAAAAAACTGATAGAAAAAAACGATCGTCTGTGTGGAAGTCCATCGGTCAAAAATCCATGCATGGTCAGAATCAAGTCGACTCATGCTCGAAAGCATTGAACTTCATTTTTCTCAGCACGTCGTAGTGTTTTAACGTCACTGTGTTGGACACGGTCAGATTTTTGACTGATGGTGTGCAGGCAAGACCGATGAAAGTCAGCTTCATCGTATATCCAACGAAAAAATCCATCGGATTAGATTCCATCAGATATCCGATCGTGTGTACAGGGGTAATAGTGAACTTCTCTCCTTTTTATCTGCTTTCAGGTGTGATGTTTATATTGCCCACACCTGTTACTTGCCCCAGGTGAGTTTAAGGCCTCGTACACACGAGCAGACAGATTTGTTCAAATCTGTCTGTCCGACCGATTTGAACAAATCTGTCTGCTGGGATTTTGGTTTGCTCGCGTGTACACACGAGCAAACCAAAATCCCCGCCAGCAGACAGCGCGCTGACGTGTCGGTGACGTGTCGGTGACGTTCACGCCGCCACGTCACCGCACCAGGAAGTAAAACACTTCCGCGCATGCGTCGAAACCATTCGGCGCGTGTGCGAGAAGACATGTCTGCTGGTTAGCATACTAACCAGTAGACATGTCGGGCGGACGGGTTCCCAGCCGACAGATTTCAAAGCATGCTTTGAAATCTGTCAGGTGGCCAAATCCGTCTGTTAGCCCGTACACACGATCGAATCTGTCTGCTGAAACGATCTAGCAGACCATTTCCAGCAGACAGATTTGATCGTGTGTACGAGGCCTAAGAGTCGGTTCACACTGGGGCGATCCGACTCCGGGGGCGGCTCTACAAGTCGTCCTGAGGACGACTTCAGAGGCGACCTGCCAAACGACTTATGTATAGAAGTCAATGGAGGTCGCCCCGAGTCGCCCCCAAAGTCGTACAGGGAAAATGTTCTAAGTCGGAGCGACTTGCGTCGCTCCTATTAGAACGCTCCCATTGCATTCAATGGGAGGCGACTCGTCAGGCGGCTGAGCCGCCTGACGAGTCGCCCCAGTGTGAACCGGGTCTAAAGGAGCATCACATGCTTGAAACAATCTTATGTCTCCACAATTTTGAAAGGGTGCCAAGAATTTTGACCAGCCCATTTTTGGAGTTTTGTGTGACATCATGTCCAATTTTTTTTTTCTTTCCCTTTTTTTATTTGGTTACAATACACACAAAGGGAACAAACATGTGTATAGCAAAACATGTGTTACTGCAAAACTTTTCTGTGAGAAATACTTGATTTTCTGAAAACATTTCTGGGGCGCCAACAATTTAGGTCATGACTGTATTTATTGTGGCATCTGCTATTATATATCAGGTCACCTGAGTCCCCTCAAAAGAACTTATTCAATAGGACAGTGATTTATAACAAAGTAGCCCATTCTAGAGTTTATAGTAAACTTGATTTGAAGCGTTGTAGCCGCTTAACATTAATGATTTAATAATTGTATATTATTACAAATGAGATTGCTAATGTTTTTAAAGAATATGTTTTCTTACTGTTTCCTGCACTTCCCTTTCCCCAGCACCTTCTTCAAAGTTCATGCTAAAAGTCTACGTCCAGGTTTATAAACATATACTGTGTATACTGTATTTTTTTAGTATCTTTGAAAAAAAAAAAGGCACCTTTGACTGCAATATTCATCTCCTTTCGGGGGCTAGACACCCACCACTTGTGATTAATAATTAAATAATACGTGTGGCTATTGCTGCAATAAAGAGGTATAAGAATCTAAATCGTATCACCCTCTCTTTTAACAGTGTGAACAGACCTCATAGGGTGAGATCCCTTAAGCCGCGTACACATGATCGGTCAAACCGATAAGAGCGGTCTGATGGACCGTTTTCATCAGACCAAACCGATCGTGTGTGGGCGCCATCGGTTATTTAAAAAAAGCAAACTTGTTTTAAATTTAACCAATGGATACCTAACCGGTAGCAAAAAAACTATCGTTTGTAGGCACGACCATCGGTTAAAAATCCACGCATGCTCAGAATCAAGTTGACGCATTCTTGGAAGGATTGGACTTCATTTTTTTCAGCACGTCGTTGTGTTTTACGTCACCGTTTTATTAACCGATGGTGTGTAGGCACGACTGACCATCAGTTAGCTTCATCGGTTAACCGATGAAAAAATCCATCAGATCGTTCTCATCGGTTTGACCGATCGTGTGTACGTAGCTTTAGAGTAGTGGTTCTCAACCTTTCTAGTGTCGTGACCCCTTCATAAAATTTCCCAAGTTGTGGGGACCCCTAACAGAAAAAAAAATTCTAGCATAGGTTGTCAGCACCTAAGGCAAGACAAGAAATTTGCACCCCTAGCCCATTTAGCGCTTCCTGAGTCCCTTCCACTTGTACAATATTAAAACCCCTTATGGTACATTTTAGGATGTACCACTCTTTCTCTTTGTTCTTTTTTTTCCCCTTTATCTCTCTCTATCCTAATTTCTTGTTTTTTTCCCCCCATTCCTCTCTCTAGCCACCTTTCTTATTTTTTCTCTCCCTTTTTCTTTGTTCCTCCCCCTCTTTTCCTCTCCCTTCCATGGATTATCTTACTACTTGGTGGGAGGGGGGATGGGATAAGTGGCAGTGCTGGGGGACTTCTGATCAGCCAACTTAGGTGTTCTTGATCAGGGTCATCTGCTGATCTGAGAACTGTAGTGGGGATATTTAATGGCAACTCTAATCACAGCAGGCAGTGTTACTCATTGTGTCTCGTAGCAGTGACACCTATGCTGAAATCAGGAGATATGGTCTCCTCCAGCACCTCCCACTTCACATTCCTCTCCAGTCAGCTGATCTTTAGTCTCTGCTCCCCAGACATGCCGTAAACTAAATAGGCACCTGCAAAGAGGCTGAGTGGGCAGCCGCGGGTTCTAGAAACAGCCCAGCTGGGCGGTCACAGGCTCCAGGCACATGCTGGGTGGCCGCAAAAAGACTGGGAGAGAGGCACGGGCTTCAGGAACAGCCCAGGACTCAGTGACCCCTGGCAAATCATCATTTGACCCCCAAGGGGGTCCCGACCCCAGGTTGACAACCACTGCCTTAGAGGAAATATGTGATAGAAAAAAATGTATACATAGGGGGATAAAACCTATGTATAAAAGATTCCAAACATAAAAATTAAATGTCAATCACATGTCAATACGAATATAAACATCAATAGACATTGTGAAAATATCCTTAAAGAGGTTAATGTAAATGTGATAAATGACCCAAAAGTGAAAGTCAAAAGTCCAACTAAGTGAATGACGTGAAATAATAGGAGTCTTTCCGGCCTACACAGATAGACCAATTAGCCGTAGGTAATCATGAAATGTCTTTCAACATGAGTAGAAGAAACCAGCGTATGTTTGCAATACACCCCGGTGTGCCTCCACCATCCAATAAGGAAATAAAAGATGGGTACTCTTACCAGATGCCGTGGATCTAAATCACTGTATTGCGGTGGATCTTCATGAGCGTAGAAAGCAAGATTGGAACTTCAATGGAAATCCTTGTGTATACTTCCGGTTCCTCTCTAGCAGATCCGTAGTGCGTGACATACACCATCCAATGTATGTAGCATTCGATCGATTGATGGTATAAGTAGGATAAAGCCAGGTATTTATCCGTCTCACCAACAGAGTGTGGTATATGGAATAAAACAAAAGGAAGGATGGCTCCTCATAGCATAAAAAAATTCTTACAATTTATTCACATAAAAAGTCTCTCCACAGCCACATAAAAATCTAAAAATCAAACTTGCAAATTCCAAAGATAGACAAATCTAGCAAAACGTTATATAGGCGCAGTATTGAGGTGGCTGGAGCCGGCGTATTACCCTACACGTTTCGTCTGAGATAGACATCAACTGGGGTGTGCACCTGCTCCCCCACCTCACCGTGCCATCAATCACCCCTGAAAGAATTGTCTCCGCACGACCTCACTTCCGGTTTGCAACCTGTGTTCCAAATCAGCGGACGTGACCTGTGTTGACATCATTACATCATTACAAATTCTACTAGGGGGTTCTACTTCCACACTAAATTAGAGAAATCTGGAAATAAAAAATATAAATCCAGGATTGTGAAAGAACAAGGACAGAAAATAAACATATATATATCCAAAATATGCACCTGAGGACCCGATCTTAGCCTCGATCATCTATTGCTCCTCCTCTCCGCCTTCCACACCGGAAATATGCACATAGAGGAAGTGTTTCTCCCGGACCCTCTGACCCCTGAGGACCTGGAAGTTTTCATTACGTCCTACATCAGTGGTATTAGCGATGCGTTCCACTTAGTAGGAAACGTATGGACTACATCTCCGCACTCGGAAATGTCCCTCACGTCCCCCGTCGGTGGTATGTCAATGCATTCCACTTAGTACAATACGTCTGAATCACATCTTGGCACAGCGGGTATCTCATAGTCCATCTCATATAAACTTAATAATGACTACATGGTCCAAACATACATCCCGTCTGTAGAACATGTAATGTCTTATATAAGTATTTGAATGCTACCAACCCATCTTCACAACACAGAATCATTCTACAAGGGTAAAGTATTGGGAAATGGATACAAAATTCCATCTCTATGATAGCAGGATCATTCAAAAGAATAATCTCGCTTTATATGGCAGAAAGTCCTATCCCAACAATTATGATCCAGCACGAGCACAAATCTTCCATATTTACAAAATTAGGTATAGATGGAAATTCCAAATGTGGATATACTAAATAAACGTGTAAACAAGTGTATCTACAGTTAGTGAATGAGAATGGAAATAGGTAGGAGGTGGAATCATGCTTGATTAATAAAAGCATTAATGTCCCATTTGACATTCAAGCCATAAGGTTTTGAAAATCCCCTTATACTAGATTCACCCCTCCAATGGGGAACACATTTATTTATAATCTGGAAACTTGTGCCCATGGGGTATTTGTTATGATGCTGTAAGTAGTGTCTTGGCACAGTGTGGTTTGTGCGTCCCTTTTTGACACTAGTTATGTGTTCACCCACCCTTATGAAAAAAGTCTGTATTGTACGGCCAAGGGCAGGTGATGAGGTATACAATATACCTAGTAGCACATGTGAAAGGTTTTCATCCTTGCAAGAAATGTAGGGTTAGTGCTCAGAATATCTATGGGTGGAAGAAATCTATAACTTTTAAATCTACGTCTACTTCTGTTGAATACCCTATGAAACACTTTTTCACATGTGCTACTAAGTATATTGTATACCTCATCACCTGCCCTTGTGGAAAGCAATACGTTGGCCGTACAATACGGACTTTTTCCATAAGGGTGGGTGAACACATAACTAGTACCCATCTTTTATTCCCTTATTGGATGGTGGAGGCATTCCCGGGTGTATTGCCAACGTATGCTGGTTTCTTCTCCTCATGTTGAAAGACATTTTGTGATTACCTACGGCTAATTGGTATATCTGTGTAGGCCGGGAAGACTCCTAATATTTCACATCATTCACTTAGTTGGACTTTTGACTTTCACTTTTGGGTCATTTATCGCATTTATATTAACCCCTTTAACCACTTAAGGACCGCCGCATGTACATTTACGTTGGCAGAATGGCACCGACAGGCACATCAACGTATATATACGTTGGTGCCTTGGGGGGGATCGGGGTCCGATCGGACCCCCCCCCATACATGCGGCGGTCCGCGCGGCTGCAGGAGCGATCCGACAAGTGGGGGCGGCTATCCGTTTTCATCCGCCCCCTCCGGATCGCTCCCAGCCAATGCGCGCGCCCGCCTGACCTGTCACTTCCTCCTCCTGTGTAAACACAGGAAGGAGGAAGCGACGTGATCTCTCCCTCGGCGTTTGTTTCAAGCGCCGCTGAGGAGAGATCACCACACTACAAGTAAGTCCTGCACCAACACTACACTACACACACACAAAATCACATTTAACCCCCGCGATCGCCCCCCCCTCCCCCTGTCACAGTGTCACTGAATGCAGTAATCATACATGTATGATTACTGTATTTAGTGTCAGTGTGACAGACAGTGTGACAGTCAGTCAGTGTTAGTGTCAGGGTAGCCCCCCCCCAATAAAGTTTTAACCCCTTGATCACTGCCCTAGTTAACCCTTTCACTCCCTATTGCCAGCATCACTAAGCGATCATTTTTCTGATCGCTGTATTAGTGTCGCTGTTCCCGCTAGGTAGCTAATTTTTTTTTAATGCGATTTTTTTTTTACTAAAGACATGCGGCTAAATAAATTTTGGCCTAAATGTTTGACTAAAATTTAGTTTATTGGTTTTTTATTATAACAAAAAGTAAAAAATATTGATTTTTTTCCAAAAATGTCGCTCTATTTTTGTATATAGCGCAAAAAATAAAAATCGCAGAGGCGATCAAATACCACCAAAAGAAAGCTCTATTTGTGGGAAAAAAAGGACGCAAATTTTGTTTGGGAGCCACGTCGCACGACCGCGCAATTGTCTATTAAAGCGACGCAGTGCCGAATCGCAAAAACCCCTTGGGTCATTTGCCAGCGTATTGGTCCGGGTCTTAAGTGGTTAAGGATATTTTCACAATGTCTATTGAGGTTTATATTCATATTCATCCGATGCAAACGGTCTGATGGATTTTTTTATCAGATAACCAATGAAGCTGACTTTCATCAGTCTTGCCTACACACTATCAGTTTAAAAAACGATAGTGTCAGAACACGGTGACGTAAAACACAACGACGTGCTGAGAAAAATTTAGTTCAATGCTTCCAAGCATGCGTCACCTTGATTCTGAGCATGGAGAAAGAAAGTGCAGCGCTATACTAATTACTTTTGTGAAAATGCTGCCAAATTCACATGACATAACAATGTGAAATCAAACAAAAATTGTATGTAAAAGCATAGTAAAAGACAATTGTACTCAACATGTGTGGAATACTGATATAGTCCATACATATGTTGGCAAACTGATGAGTGAAAAAACCAACCAAACAAAATAAACAAAAATGAATAGTTCATAGGTGTGTCCCAAATGGATGAATGAAATCTTCACATATGATGCCAGTTCAAGGAAATTGAAACAACAATGATGGCTTATCTGTAGCAACCTTCAGACTATCAAAATCAATGGAAATGGATACTCTTACCAGCTGTGGTGGACTCACATGTTAGTACTAACAGCAAGTCAGATCAGGCATGGTGGTCACAGCGGACCCTGGGCTCTGTGCGTGAAAGGTTTTGCAGCGATGGTTACTCCAGCTGAGATGATGGATTCAATCTTGGTCGGATACCTCACTTCAGGGACAGGAACCCGGATAACAAAAGGCCAATGGAGGGATGGTCAGGCTCATGTATCAACACAACATGTGTGGCATGGGAAAAAGAAAAAAGAAATGCTCCCAATGGTGCAGATCAAAAAACCAATGAAGGCTTTATTTAAAATAAATGAATAAAATCACGTGAAAAATATATCTAAAAGCAGTATGGGGTACTATGGATGTTACCCGACTAGTTTCGGCTCAAAGCCATCAACAGGGGCATCTTGCCCCTGTTGATGGCTTTGAGCCGAAACTAGTCGGGTAACATCCATAGTACCCCATACTGCTTTTAGATATATTTTTCACGTGATTTTATTCATTTATTTTAAATAAAGCCTTCATTGGTTTTTTGATAAATGAATAAAATCACATGAAAAATATATCTAAAAGCAGTATGGGGTACTATGGATGTTACCCGACTAGTTTCGGCTCAAAGCCATCAACAGGGGCATCTTGCCCCTGTTGATGGCTTTGAGCCGAAACTAGTCGGGTAACATCCATAGTACCCCATACTGCTTTTAGATATATTTTTCACGTGATTTTATTCATTTATTTTAAATAAAGCCTTCATTGGTTTTTTGATCTGCACCATTGGGAGCATTTCTTTTTTCTTTTTCCCATGCCACACATGTTGTGTTGATACATGAGCCTGGCCATCCCTCCATTGGCCTTTTGTTATCCGGGTTCCTGTCCCTGAAGTGAGGTATCCGACCAAGATTGAATCCATCATCTCAGCTGGAGTAACCATCGCTGCAAAACCTTTCACGCACAGAGCCCAGGGTCCGCTGTGACCACCATGCCTGATCTGACTTGCTGTTAGTACTAACATGTGAGTCCACCACAGCTGGTAAGAGTATCCATTTCCATTGATTTTGATAGTCTGAAGGTTGCTACAGACAAGCCATCATTGTTGTTTCAATTTCCTTGAACTGGCATCATATGTGAAGATTTCATTCATCCATTTGGGACACACCTATGAACTATTCATTTTTGTTTATTTTGTTTGGTTGGTTTTTTCACTCATCAGTTTGCCAACATATGTATGGACTATATCAGTATTCCACACATGTTGAGTACAATTGTCTTTTACTATGCTTTTACATACAATTTTTGTTTGATTTCACATTGTTATGTCATGTGAATTTGGCAGCATTTTCACAAAAGTAATTAGTATAGCGCTGCACTTTCTTTCTCCACGTTCACTTTGACTTTGTCTGTGTGCTGGCTGCTACATTGTTTTTTGTTTTTCTTTGATAATTAGCGCAGTTGTTTTTCCCACTTTCCTTGATTCTGAGCATGCATGGATTTTTAACTGATGGAGGTGCCCACAGACGATCGTTTATTTCTATAGTTTTTTTTAACCATCAGATGATTTTAAAACAAGTTCCTAGTTTTTTCAACGATGGATAAAAAGTCTGATGGGGTCCACACACGATCGGTTCGTCTGATGAAAACGGTCCATCAGACCATTTTCATCAGACGAACCGATCATGTGTATGTGGCATAAGGGATCTCAACCTATGAGGTCTATTTACACTGTTAAAAGAGAGGGTGACACTATTTAGATTCGTATACCTCTCTATTGCAGTAATATAGCCACACTTTTTATTTAATTCTTCTCACAAATCAGTCTATTTGTTGTGTTCGGCAGCTTTTTTTTTTCACAAGAAAAATGTTTATTCAAATTTTTACAATACAAGTGATGCATATACACAGTAAGTCACAGAGAAAGCATTACACAGAATCTCACCAATTAGATGTGTTGCTAGTAGGAACAGGAGAAAGGCGTTGAAAGGCTAGCATACATTAGTTCATGGGATACCAATTCGGGAACAAGAAGTCATAGCAAGGTTACGTAAAGGAGGTCCAGGGGGGGGGAGCAGGAGGAGTGTAGAACAGAGGGGAAGGAGAAAGGGGGGGGAGGGAAGGGGGAGGGAGGGACCACATCCAAACAATCAAACACATCTTGAACATACAGCGTATTACTTTCAGGAAATCATAACATAGGGCCATCGTCATCATTGTCACCTGCAAACTCTGTGCCCCAGGCATCTATCCACCCCGACCATATCTTATCAAATTTAGTAGGACAGTTTCGATTAGCAAAGGTGATCTTGTACAGTGGCAGCACCGAGTTCAGTACAGAGCGCCATGAGGACACTGTGGGAGGTGCAGCACTCTTCCAGTGGAGGAATATCTCCCTACGGGCATAAAAAGTAGCGTACCTGAGGAATAATGTAGTGTATTTACCCCGCACCCCAGGGCCAAAGACATTCAACAGCATTGATTTAGGGCTAGCTCCCAGGTCCAGAGAGGTAATCTGGTCGAGGGCGTCAGCCACCCCGGACCAGTAATCTTCGAGGCGGGGGCAGGACCAGACCATGTGGAAAAAGGAGGCAGCCTCTAGACCACATCTGGGGCAAGCCACCGGGACGTTAGGACTCATAATTGTCAACTGTTTTGGGGTGAAGTAGGCCCTGTGGAGGAACTTAACCTGCATAAATCGATCTCTGGCCGAAATCATAGTCGTAACGAAGGAAGAAACACATGTCTCCCATTCGTCCTCTAACAGATCAGGAATGTCTACCTTCCATTTATCCAGAGTTTTTTCAAGTTTCTTTGTGGGAGTTATGGACAAACGGAGATACAAGGAGGACAGGGGCCTGTCTATGACCTTAGCATTAAGAAACCCCTCCACAGAGTCTGATTCCAACGTGAGAAGTTGTGGGAACTGTTTCCCATAGGCATGCCGTAGCTGATAATATCGAAACAGCATCCATCCCGATAGTGAGTAGGCGTCCCGGAGATCGGAGAAGGAACGCAGCCTACCCCCCCTAACAATGTGCCTCAGTTTCACTATACCCCTCTTCGCCCAGACCTGAGGATACGGAACCAAGTTCATGTGTGGCAGCTTAGGATTACCCCAGAGGGGGATGTGAGGTGAGAATGTCCCGGGGGAGGCAAAACGGGTCCTAGCCCTGTGCCACACCGCAATGGTTGTACGCATCAGGTCTGTGATGCCAGGGTGGGATCCCGCCCCCCTGAACACCACATTACTAAGGGAGGAATATGAGCCCATTATAGCCGCTTTCAGAGTTACTGCCGGGTTATCGCGGGGCTGGGAGAACCACCATCTGACCGTCACCAGGACAGCCGCCCAGAAGTAGACCTGGAAGTCCGGTAGGGACAGTCCCCCCCGATCAATGGGAAGCTAAAGGGTGGAAACATCCAGCCGCGGGGGCCTCCCATTCCAGATAAAGGAGGATATTATACTTTTTAGTTTAGCAAAAAATGAGGCGGGGGGAATCATAGGGGAATTTCGAAAGAGGTAGAGGAATTTAGGCAAATATACCATCTTAATCAGATTTACTCTACCCACCGGTGAAAGGGGGAGAGTCTTCCAAACTGCACATTTCTGCGAAAAGTTTTTCAGCAGGGGTTGGAGGTTCAGCTCATAATATGAGGACAGCGGAGTCCCAACACTCACTCCCAGATATTTAAATTCAGGTGTCCAGTTTAGGGGGGTGCCCGTCGGCTGGTGGGTGCCCGACACATGTAGTGAGAAAAGGAGTGACTTCCCCCAATTAACCTTGATACCCGAGAAGGAGCCGAAAACATCCACTATGTGGAGCGCAGGTGGGAGGGAGGAAGTATCCTTGAGGAAAAGGAGGGTGTCATCGGCATAGAGGGATATTTTATCCACAACTACACCTATCCGAATCCCTTCCACCAAGGGGTCAGATCTGATGCGGGCCGCCATGGGCTCCATGGCTAGCGCAAACAGACCAGGGGAAAGCGGGCAGCCCTGCCTGGTGCCCCTAGACAGGGGAAAGGACGATGACAGTGAGTTGTTGGTGCGTATCCGAGCAGTAGGATTGCGGTATAGCATCTGAACCCACCCAATAAAACGGGGACCAAACCCAAATTTGTGGAGGACGGCCCAGAGGTAGCGCCACTCAACCGAGTCGAAAGCCTTCTCGGCGTCTAAGGAGGCCACCACCTCCGCACCGTCCCCATTTGCCCTGGAGAGATGGGTGAGGAGGCGGCGAATATTAATATCGGTTCCCCTGCCTGGCATAAAGCCAGATTGATCTGCATGGACTAATGCGGTGATCACAGTGTTCAGTCGCCCAGCCAACACCTTGGCCAAGAGTTTGGCATCTACATTGAGGAGAGATATCGGTCGGTACGAGGAACACTGTTGAGGGGCCTTACCCGGTTTAAGAATGACAACAATTACCGCCTCAGCCATCGTCGGGGGAAGAGAGTCTCCTTCCGCGGCTTTTTGGAGCATGAGTTTAAATGATGGGAGAATTTCCTCTGCATATGTTTTAAAGAATTCGGCAGGGATGCCATCCGGGCCCGGCGTTTTGCCATTTTGCAAGGATGCTACCGCCCGCCGAAGTTCCTCCAATGTGATAGGGCTATCCAGCGCCTCCCTGTACGTGGAAGTCAGGCACGGGAGCTCCGTCTCATCGAGGTAGGCCGCAAGCTCGGCATCCGTGCACACCAACCGAGAGCTGTAGAGCTCCTGATAGAAAGATGCAAATCTGGCATTGATAGCGGTAGGGTCGGTCAAGGTCGTCCCATCAGAGTCGCATATCGCCGAAATAGTCACCGGAGAGGAGCTTTCCCGTGCCAGCCATGCCAACATACCACCCGTCTTCTCCCCATGTTCAAATATTCTTTGGGACTGGTGTAGGAACTGAGTTTTTGTGGCCACTGTACGGAGCAAGAGAACATCCCTCAATGCTGCCTGAAAATCTGAATACACCCTGGGGGACCCAGGAGCGGAGTATTCAAGTTCGAGAGCAGCCACTCTTCCCTCAGCTCTTTGGGTGTCCTCCCTCAGGTCCCTCCAGACCCCGCGAATGTGGGACTGCAAACTGCCTCTAGTAAAAGCTTTAAATGCATCCCAAGACGTGGTCAGGGCTATAGAGTGGTCCAGGTCCCGCCAATAACGTATTGCCTCCGATCTATACGGCTCCAAGATCCTGAAATCCGACAGCCAAAACCTAGACAACCTCCACAGGCTCTCCCCCGGTGCATTGGAAACACATAGTTTCAACGCGAGTGGCGCGTGGTCAGATATGCCAGGGGGGAGAATAGAGACATCCCGAACTCTAGAAAGAACAGACCCCCCAGCATAGGCAAGGTCAATACGCGAAAGGGTCTTATGTGAGGCTGAGTGACAAGTGTAGGCCCGCTGGGAGGGGTTGCGCCACCTCCACACATCAGTCAGGTTGGAGGCCTCCGCCCAAGAGAGCAGCTCTGAAGATGAGCCCGCTACGGGTGAAAGTCTGTCCTTCCCAGAGTCCGGAACTAGATTAAAGTCCCCCATTATGACCACATTGTCTGTGGCAAAAGCGGCTACCCTAGAGATCAGCTGGTTAAGTAAGGCGCATGGAGGCCGGAGGGGGCAGGTACAGTCCCACCACCACCAGCTCCAACCTATCCACTACAGCATGTAAGATAACAAAGCGGCCGTCCGGATCTATGTCCAGTGCCAGCAGTCGGAACGGCAAGGATTTATGCACAAGAATGCTGACTCCCCTGGAGTAATTGGTGTGTGTGGAGTGGTATAGATGTCCCACCCAAGGTTTCCGAAGACTCAACAGCTTGCCGCCCGTTAGGTGAGTCTCCTGTAATATGCAGATTTGGGGGCGGTACGTTTTAAAAAATTGAAACACCAGTGACCTCTTCACAGAGGAATTCAGCCCCCTGATGTTCCATGATATTATATTGCAGTCAGCCATAATCACCTAAAGGCACATTTTTAGACCTAAATACAGTCTCCAGAGTTGGATGCAGGGTCCAGGCCACTGCGCAGGTCAGGACAGAGCATCTCAAATATTCCATGACATACATAAAAACATCGCTTGTGAAAAAACAGTACAAAAACAAAGTGCACCAAAACATTCCCACACCACCCCCCCACCCCCCACCCCGCCAACCCCAGCCCCAACTTTGGGGAGGCCTAGGATCCCAACTCAGAACCCAGGCGAACACGTCTGCAATGGGGAAACGCTCACGGAATGGCATCCACAGTCCAGCAGTCAGATGGTGTACATTAAGTCTCTAGCCGGAGACCGGATCATACATGTGGGTGCAGTCTCCCGGCAGCCGCCGGGGGCAGTAAAACTTGAACTGTAACGTTGCATGAGCAGCCATAGGTGCCAGCCCTGGCCAAAGGAGAGGAGACAAAAAAAAAAAAAAGGGGGGGGGGAGGGGGGGATACAATAAAGGATCAGCAGTCACTTGACCCTCCAATCAGGGTATCCCATCCACCCACGGGAAGAACCAGGGAATGTCGGCCCCCCAACCCCTAGAGCACATAAAGTAGAATGTCAGTGAACACATGGGGTAGTCCAGGGGGGGGGGCGCAACATGTGCAGGCCAGCAAATAAAGGAGGCATGTCTATAAGGCAGCAAATGGCAACGGCTCATGAGAAAAAACAATGTGGCCCTTCAGTAGAAGCGGTACTTATCTGCGAGGTAGTGTGTCGATCCACATGGAAGCTTCCTCAGGAGATGTAAAGAATCTAACCGATTCGCCATCTTCCACCCGCAACCTGGCCGGGAACAGCATGCTGTACTTGACATGTTTGGCTCTAAGTCTGGCCCTCACCGCATCATATGATTTCCGTTGCTTCTGCGTTTCCAGCGAGTAGTCTGGGAAGATCAGAAGTTTGGCGTTCTCAAATCGCAGTTCACCTTGGGATCTCGCCTCTCTCATCACCATATCGCGATCACGGAAGTGAAGCAACTTGAAAATAAAAGTGCGGGGTGGCGCTCCCTGTGGCCCCCTAGTGGATGGTATACGATGGGCTCTTTCCACTGTAAAGAATGGGGAAAAACGTGCAGAGGGGAGGATAAGTTGCAGCAAATGCTCAGCAAAGGCGGTGGGGTCCGTACCCTCAGCCCCCTCCGGAAGACCCAGCACCCGCAAATTATTGCGTCTGTTATGGTTTTCGGCGTCCTCAGCCCGGGCTTCCAGTGCCTTAACTTTAGTCTTTAACACATGCACATCATCCCCCTGATCACGTACCGTGTCCTCAGCTTGAGAGACCCTCTGCTCCACTTCAGCCATGCGACCCCGGAGTGTATCAAAGTTCTTCTGGATAAACATGGGTCTGAATGTGGTCTACCTTGCCTGTTAGGGTGGTAATTGCCAGCATCACAGCTTTAAAATCGGCCGCCGTGGCCGGCACCCGCTCCGGATCGTCGGCCTGGTTCTCCATCTGGGCAGGATGTTTAGGCGAGGCCGCGGCTGCGGCCTTGCTCGCGACGTCCGTTTTCGCGGCCTTTTTGCCTGCTTTCTTCTGGGAGCTGCCTCTTCTCATACCCCAGGAGTACCACAGAGGCCGGGGGTGTACAAGGGAGTCCTTTTGTTCAGTTCTGCACCCTATAAAAGCCGGATTTAGAGCCGATCTGCAGGAGCTCAGACACTAGACGTCTGCTCCCATAGCCATCCGGACACGCCCCCCGTGTTCGGCAGCTTTAGTTTAAAGATTGGAGCAATATTTTCTCACATTTTTTTGTGATTAACAACTAATCCTCTTCAAGAGGATCCATCATTACCTTGGATCCAAGGTGTAAAGGGTCTGTCCTCTGGGGAAATGTCTTCAGCAGGGGTGGCCCGTTCATTAAGGGTACACGGGCACATCATACCACCCCCAATATGTAGAATGGATAGATTCACGCATAGCATAAATCTATCCATGGCCACCTCAATTCAGGTGTCTGGCCCCTTTACGGACGCCGGGTGCCTAAATTACAGTGACGAGGTGTTTTTTTTTTTTTTTTAAGGTTTCAAAAAAAAGCTTTATTGTAAATTATTACAGTACAACGAATAGCCACCAGTACACACTGGGGCACATCATATGATCAAAGAAGGGGTAAACACAATATTACAAGCATGTAAAAACAGCTATAGAAATCTGGATATATATAATACTTTCACCAGAACTATACAAAGTGAAATCGTATCAGTACTATTGGAAATACAAAAGATTTCCGCTCATGTGAGGAAATACATTTTTAAATAATACTCTCCGTAACTGAAAATCGCACAACGGGCAAAGGGTAAAACAAAGTCCAAGTGGAACTATAACCTCGAGATCGTCAGACCAGGTGCCCCAGTTGGGTGCGCACACTTCCTGGGCCTGACTCAGTTAAGCAATCAAATACATTCCACCCATAAGTAGGACCCTCCCGGAGATCTCAGAAAAAAGAAGGTGCCAAGACCCCCGAGAAAGACCCAGCTGAAAAGAGAAATATAAATGAAAGTAATAGAATACAGTATAGCTGTCCTGTGCCGTGACGTGCCTCTAAGAACACGGAGATAACCAATGGTAGAGTCAGAGTATCCTCAGAAGGTATATATTAAAAAAAAAAAAAAAGGCCTGCTCCACAACGTCTGACCATATGAGAAAATAAAGCATGCTATAACCAATTGACAACTTAATAAAACCAGGTATAAGAAAAAAACAGGAAGGAGCAGAACAGAAAAAAAAACGAGAGCAAAGGGTGGAAAGGATAGTGTCAGTTTGAGGATTACAGAGGATCTGTACGCTACGAGGATCCTGCAATTCCCGGAACCAAGGAAATTCCCATGTATCGGGCCCAGGGCTCCCACGTTGCTTCAAAAGCCTCAGTGGTTTTCATAATGGAACTAACTAGTTTTTCTTGGGTCATTATCCAAGAAATCTTTCTTTTAGCAGCCGTTAAATTGACCCTTGGTAACTTCCATGCCTTGGCTATTGAAATTTTTGCCCCCAAAAGCATAAAGGAGATCAGCTTGCGAGTAGCTTTTGAAATTCTGGGGATGTCGGCATTTAAAAGAGCTATTTGAGGGGATTGTATCAAAGAAGTGTCTGTAACTTTCCGGATAAGGGAAAAAACCTTATTCCAATAAGTTCTAATTTTTGGGCACTCCCACCAGGTGTGCAACATGGAACCCGGAGCCCGACACCCCCTGAAACATAACGGAGAGGAAGAAGGATACATCAAAGCGAGTCTGGTGGGTACCAAGTACCACCTCATCAGAACCTTAATATTAGCTTCAATTAAGGAAACATTTACAATACCTTTAAACGCTCTTAATCCTGCTTTGTGCTAGTCTCCCAGGTCCCAGGTTGTCTGCAGATCCTTCTCCCATGCTTCCATATAAGTAAACTTGGCAGTAGGTTTGGACAAAGAAAGATAAATCAGAGAGATACCCCCTCTCTGTGCCATACCCTGGCCACACCAAGTCTCATAGCAAGTAAATTCTGGAGGTTTTGATTTGTTTTTCCATAAGAAAGAAAGAAAGTGGTGAATTTGGAGGTGTCTAAACTTCTCAGACTCAGGAAGGTCCAATGTCTTTATACAATGCTCTAGAGAAATAGGGCCAGAGGAAGTAAAAAAGTGTCCAATTCTAAACAAACCCTTGTTCAGCCACCGTTGGAAAGCCTGTATGTCCATCCCTGGGCCAAACAAAGGATTACAGAACAAGTGGGAGAGAGGTCTTATATTAGAAGTGATTGAAGGATGACATATCAGATCATCCCAGAGTAATAGGGATTGGGAAAGGGTAGGGGACACGATCGGTGGTCTGTCCTTACGAGGACACCAAAGAAGGAAATCAAGGGTATGTGAGGGAACTGCTTGTCTCTCTATAATGATCCAATCAGGCTTTTCAAATCTAGAGTAGATTATAGAAAGTTGAGCTAGTCTAGCTGACTGATAGTATCTATACAAATTAGGTAATCCCAACCCCCCTCTTGTTTTAGGACTAGTGAAGATGCTTTGAGATAGCCTGTGACCCTTTTTTCCCCAGACAAATTTATTTATTTTACCCTGAAAGGATTTGAGGTGGTCTCTGTTTATCTTTATTGGGAGGGATCTAAAGAGATACAATAGTCTCGGGAATAAGGTAATTTTTATAGAGTGGATTCTTCCCAACCAGGAAATATTATACATTGACCAAGTTTTGATGTCAGATTCAAGCTTGCGGTACATCGGGGGAAAATTTGCCTTGTATAACATATCAAACCTGGGTGTTAGATTAATCCCTAAATACCTAATCGAGGAATTACTCCAGGCAAATTTAAAGGAGGGTTTCAAAGAATCAATTAAAGTAGTAGGGAGAGAAACATTCATTGCATAAGATTTAGACATATTAACCCAGAGACCAGAGATATGCCCGAAGGATTCAAGGAGACTGTAAAGCTTAGGGAGGGACTTGGCGGGTGAGGTGATGAAAAGGAGAACGTCATCAGCGAATAAGGCACATTTGTGGACCGCCGCGCCACAGCTGACTCCTTTGATATCGGGATCCTCCCTTATCGCAATTGCTAAGGTCTCGATCGCAATAGCAAAGATCAGAGGCGATAAAGGGCATCCCTGCCTCGTCCCTCTGGCTATATGAATGGGCTCTGAGTAATATCCCTGAAGCTTGATTCTAGCCTCCGGGTCTGAATAAAGGGCTGACAAAAGGCCTAAGAAAGAATCACCAAATCCCCAGCGTTTTAAAATTGCAAATAAATAAGACCACGATAAAGAGTCGAAGGCTTTTTGTAGATCCAAAGAAATCAAAAAACCTTCCTGCTTAGGACCCCCATCCCAACTGGACTGAAGAATAGAAATGATATCAATTGCTCTCCGCACTTGGTCTGGGCCTTGCCTCCCGGGTATAAAACCCACCTGGTCTTTGTGGATATAAAGAGAAAGGAAAGAACTTACCCTGTTTGCCAGCATTTTTGTAAGGAACTTCAAATCATTATTAATTAATGAAATGGGTCTATAATTTTCCACTCGCTCAAGGTCTTTGTCGGGTTTGGGTATTACAGATATAAAGGCTGCATTAAGGAGAGTTGCTATAGGAGCACCATTGCGTTTTGAGTTAAAAATCCTGGAAAGATAAGGGGCAAGGATATTGGCGAATGATTTATAATATTGGATAGAAAATCTGTCTGGGCCAGGGGCTGATCCTCCTTTCGAGTTTCTTATAACTTCCAATATCTCTTCCGTCATAAACGGAGCCTCCAGAATAACTGAGTGTTCCTTACAAAGGGTAGGAATAGGCAGAGTATCTAAAAATGTATTAATAGAGGACGCCCCAACTACGTCATTCTTTTGATACAGTTTTGAATAGAATTCTTGGAATGACCGGAGAACACGTTGGGGATTAATGGTCGAAGAACCGTCCTGCTGTCTTATTTTGGGAAGGGAGTACGTGCGAGATTTAGGGGAGAGCCTAGTAGCTAACATCGTATTCATCTTGTCTGACTGTAGGTAAAATTTAGCCCCCAAGTAACGGTTAGATTTCTCAGCCTTGACTGTGAGTGCCAGGTTTAGAGCCAATCTAGCATTCTCAAGTTGTGAAATCTTGACCTTTGAGGGGTCCTTCTTATGTTGGGAACTGAGAGATTCAAAATCCCTCTCCAGTCTTTCAATATCAGAGGCTTTTTCTTTTTTCAATTTTGCCGCTACTTGAATTAATTTACCCCGAATCAAGGCCTTGTGGGCCGCCCAGAGGGTCTCAGCTGAGATACCATCCGTGTCATTAAAATAAAAATACTCGGTGTCAGAAATAGAAAAATCAGTTATTGGGTCCTCGAGTAGGGACTCATTGAGTCTCCAATAAGCCTCCGGAGGTCTATTACATATACCCTGTAGCGACACAACAACCAAAGAATGGTCCGATAGTGCTGTGTCCTTAATAGACACCTTACGTACTAAAGGGCAGTGAAAAGAAGAGATAAAGATGTGGTCAATCCTGGAATAACATAAATGGGGTTTGGAAAAATGCGTATAATCTCGAGTGGTGGGATTCATTTTCCTCCATATGTCAACTAGGCCGTATTGATAAAATAACCTAGCTATTTTAGAGCTACACCTTGAGGGGCACGTTAGTTGTTTAGTTGAGACCTTAGATCTATCTAAACTCTGCTCAAAAGCAACATTGGAGTCGCCTCCCATTATCACTATGCCCTCTAATAGCAAACCTATAGCCTGAAACATTGTTCGAAAAAATTCTGTCTGTCCTCTATTAGGCGCATAGTAAGAGACACAGGATATAAGTTTCTCATTGTACAACCCTTTCACTAGAATGTACCTCCCTTCAGGATCTCTAAGCACTGATTTAGCTGTGAACTTACTTGTTTTGGAAAATAAGATCGCCACCCCCTTAGTTTTATTAGTAGCGTTGGCCAAGAAAAACTGCGGGAACTGAGCATGTAAAAAAGTAGGGACATAACTTATTGGGAAATGCGTTTCCTGGAGGAATACTATTTCCATCTTTTGGGAATGGTAAGACTGAAGAATCTTCCTCCTTTTGACTGCTGAGTTTAGACCCTGAACATTATGGGTGGCTACTTTAATCTTAGCGTGTACCTTGTTGCTATGAGCCATGATATATGAGAGAGAGGGGTATATCAATATGAAAAAAACTCACCCGAAGCTTCCAAAGGGATCTGGGAGCTGGGAAACGCAGAGACCTGGAACCTGGGAAAACGCAGCGAAGCAGTGTCACCTGTAAACTGACAAGAAAGAGAAAGAAGTTAGCAGAGGAAAATAGAGAGAAAAGAAAGAGAAATAGAACAGAAGAATGACCCCCGAGGGGCCTGAGAGAAGCAGGGGGATTCCAACCCCTCCGGTCCTCACAAAAAAACCAACCACAGTGGTCCAGATAAAGAACCACTAGTTCATTCACAGAACATGGTAAATCCATGGTCCTAGAATGAACGGAGGCGCATGACTAATGCCTCGGACAAGACCCTCCCTGTCAAGACAAGAATAATAAAAGATCATCATATCAACAAAATAGTAAATACTAAAACAATACAGATAAATCGGATCCAACCAACATTAAGAAAAGGCATAAGTCCAAAAAAAAAAATCTTGCTGGCTGCGTGATTTAAATGTAAAAAGGGGACCAGACACAATGGAGGTGGAAGAAAGTGGAGCCTGAGTCCACCTCCAATGCAGCCAGCACCAAAAGCAAAAATAGGAAAGAAGCGTTTGAGATAGAAAACAGTCTCAGGTATGGGTGGAACCCTTCGTACGCCTGGATTTAACGACTTTCCATGTTGGTGAAATAGGGCTATTAGGGGTTGGACGTTTAAAAGATCCTGCTTGAGTGGCTGAAGTGTCCATTGCTGAGTCCAGTGTAATAAATTTCAAGTCCAGTAATAGCCGTTCTCCGTCAGGGAAAGAGGAAAAATAATAGGTTTTACCTTTATGTGCAAATTTTAACGTGAAGGGGAAAGCCCACCAATATTTAATATCTCGTTGTGTGAGAACTGAAAGCAAAGGTTTGAGGGATCTGCGTCTTTGAATTGTAGTGGGCGAGATATCAGCAAAGATCTGGATCCCATGTCCTTGAAACTCCAATTGGGAATTCTGGCATGAAATCCTCATTATATCTTCTTTTACACTGTAAAAATGAGGCTTAACTACTACGTCCCTGGGAGATCCATCTTTCCTAGGGGGACACAACGATCTATCCAGCTCCAATTTATGTGGCGTTATTGAAGGAATTAGCATTTTAATAAGATCCCTGATAGCTTGAGGGATGTCTGTAACTGATTCAGGGATGCTTCTCACCCTAAAATTGTCCCTCCTGGAACGGTTCTCGAGGTCATCAACTTTACTCAAGGCCGCATCTAGCTGTTCCTGTAAAAACTGAATGGGATCGGTGTTTTGGTTAGCCCTGGATACAGTGATATCAAGCTTTTGTTCAATGGCCTCCATCCTGGCTCCCAGGTTTTGGAAATCAGAACGAATGTCACTAGTAATCTTGCAAGCAGTATTAGCAAGCCCCTTCTCTAATAAGTTAGAAAATTTCAAGAATAAATTACCAGCATTCAACGGGGCATCATGATCTGGGCCACACGGTGTAGTAACATCTTCCATGTGGGGGGAGTTAGCTCTCATAGGAGTGAGCGTATAGGTCCCCAGCGTCCGCTCTAGCAGCGATTCCATCGATGATGGGGACGGAGACATGGCCAGGGGAAGGTTGTGAGCAGCCTGAGGTGTAAAAGATAATGTGGCCGGCGCATTAACTTGCCTGGCTCCAGATAGGCCTCGGCCTGAGATCCATCGGCGGTGAAACTCGGTCCTAAGTCACGCTGGGCCGAGCTAGAAGTCATGGGGGATAGCCTGAAATGATCCCCAAGCCGTGCCTGCTGTCCGCTGATCACCCTCAGGTATGGATCCGGCTATGGGAAGGTTGAATGTCCGAGGCAAAGCGGAGCTCCCAGCTTACGCCGCCATACCAGAAGCCTCGCGCATGCGCACTGACGAGGTGTTTTTTTTAAGCATCTGATTAGAGCCAGTGGCTCTGATAGGCTTCAAAAAAGGTGGACTAGTAAAGCACCCAGGTGTGTTAGAAGGCACAGGCGATCCTATTGGATGCCTAGCAGAAGGGAAGAAGAGATGCATGAGAAGCATGGAGGACACAGGAGCAGTCGACTGACCTGCTACCTGTCCCACAGCTCGTCTGACCCGCCACCAAGATGGGGTAAATGTCGGTCAGACAGCGAGTGGGCAGGCCTGGGTGTCACAGTGAGGCTGCATATGATGGGTGCAGTGGCTGCATTTAATGGGCAAGGTGACTGCATATGATGGGCACAGTGGCTGCATATGATGGGTACAGTGGCTGCATTTGATGGGGAACAGTGGCTTTATATGATGGGCACAGTGGCTTCATTTGATGGGCACCATGGCTACATTTGATGGGGCACAGTGGCTGCATATGATGGGAAAATGTGGCTGCATTTGGATGCGCACAGTGGCTGCATTTGATGGGACACCATGGCTGCATTTGATGGGCACAGTGGCTGAAATTGATGGTACAGTGTGGCTGCAATTGCAATTTATTTTGGTATTTTTCAGAATTTTAAGTTTGATTGCACTCCCTGAGAATGCTGCAGAGAGCAGTACTATTTCATTATGTAGTGTTAGGCTGCGTACACACGACCAAATAAATCTGTTCAAATCGGTCTGACAGACCGATTTGATCAGATTTGTCTGCTGGGCTGTTTTGGTTTGATCGCTGTACACACTATCAAACCAAAATCCCCGCCGGCAGACAGTGCGGTGACGTGGCGATGACGTTGATGCCGCCACGTCACCACACCAGGAATTAAAACACTTCCGTGCATGCGTCGAATCCATTTGACGCATGTGCGGGCAGATATGTCTGCTGGTTAGCCCCATGGGGGTTAGCCCCCCATGTGAATAAGTATTGGGTACATTGTATACCTACTCATTCACCAAAAAAGTGTCAAAATAAATAGACAGAAGGCAGTTTTTGACAATTCCTTTATTATAAATAAATAAATAAATCTTCAATCATGGTGCCTGGCATATTAAGGTGAAAAAACTTCTGTACTGCAGCTGCCCCAAGAGCCCCCCTTTTGCTTACCCGAACCCATCCGTTCCAGCGACAAGCACAAGCTCAGCAGCTCCAGCCGCTGTCTCTGTCCTCATTAGATAGATTGATAGCAGCAGGAGCCATTGGCTCCCCCTCCTGTCAATCAAATGCAGTGATATGAAAGCAGGAGTCCTGCTGTCTATATCAATGGACACAGCAGCGGGACTTGTGAACACACACGCATGGGTTCCCCCAGGAAAAGAAGCTCTCCGTGGAGGCACTCAATGAATAGGTGGAGTCAGGAGCACTGCCGGAGCACAACAGAAGACGAGGATTGGGGCTGCTCCGTGTAAAACCCTTGAACAGAGAAGATAAGTATAGAAGGATTGTTATTTAAAAAACAAACAAAAAAAAACCCTTTACAATCACTTTCAATTATGCAGAATAATGTCTAAATGCACTCAGAAATTAAAGAATAGTACAATATAAAATTAATCCATAGAATTGTTTAAAAAAATGTAATGTACATTCTTTTTTTTTATCATTCAAGTTTAAGTTTATTTAAAAAAAAAAAGGAAAGATAACACAGAAATGAAGAACGTACAGAGTAGTAAACGTAGTACAGTAAATACAACAGGAAACAACATGTTGACAATCGAAATAGTGGACATTCCATTTCATTTCATATCTGTACTTCCCCACGACCCCTCCTCCTTCCCCTAGTAACTTTAAAATGGTAGAATAGGTGAAAACGATTGAGAGGAGTGGGGATTAATAAAGATAGCAAAACATTTTAGAGACAAAAAATAAGTTCCCTATTAAGCCAGCAATTTGTAGGCCTTCTAATATAAGCTGAGATTTCAAAAATAAAATAAAGAGTTAATAGATCAATTGTATTGATCTGATAAGAGAGTAGGTCTTCAGGGGAACCTCCCTCCACCCCGACACCCCTAGCGGGAACATTCTGTGCCCGAGGAGGAAGGACAGACCCCCCCCCCACCCAGACTCCCCTCAATGGGAGAAGGAAAAGAGGAAAAAATTTTTTTTAGGATCTCAGTGTTATCTAAAGAAGCATTTATCAAACAACTCTCAACTTATAAAACCTATGAGAAGACAGGGAACTCTATAAATATATTTTAGTTGCATTATATCCACCTTACAAAAGACAAAAGGAGAGAGTAGCATGAGGTCTAAGTCTCCTGTGCAGCAAAAAAACAGAAAAAAGGAGAGAATAGAGAAGAGAGGAGAGGAGAAAGAGAGAGGGAAAGATAAAAGGAAGGGAAGGGGGGAGCCCACCTGCCAAAAGATTACATCAGTCTGAGGCAAGAGCCACAACTAAACTCTCATGTTATATGGGATTCCCATATAGTTCAACCAAGGTTCCCAAATTTCAGTGAATTGTGTAAAGGTATCCAACATGGTATGAATCATTTTTTCTTGTTCCATAATCCATGTTACCTTTCTTTTCATATGTAAAATGGAGACTGATGGTTTCTTCCAAGCAGCTGCTATAGTGATTCTGGCGCCTGTCAAAATGTATAGGATCAGCTGTCTGGTGACCTTAGAGCTCTGAGGAATTAGTCCATTTAATAAAGCAATTGCTGGAGACTGATGAAGGTTGCAACCAGTGATAATATGAAATACCTTGTTCCAGAAACCCCGTATCCTAGGGCATTCCCACCATGTATGAATCATGGTGCCTATTCCTTGACAGCCTCTAAAACATAAGGGAGAGGCTGACGGATACATGGAGGCCAACTTGAATGGAACTAGGTACCATCTAGTGAAAATTTTTATGTTAGCTTCAATGAGAGATGTACTCAAAAAGCCCTTGATAGATCTAGTGTAGTTTTTTTGCCAATCGTTTAAGTCCCAATCACTTTGGAGTTCTCTTTCCCAGGCTATCATATGCGGTAATTTTATGTTGTTTGAAGCAAGAGATTTATAGATGACCGAGATGTTACCCTTCCTAGACTGAGCTTGTTCGCATTTAAGTTCATATGGGGTTAGCCGGCCAAAGAATAATTTTTCATTCCAGATTTTCTGAGCAAAGGTATGAATTTGATGTAATCTGGGCTTTTCCGATGGGGGAGGGTCAAGATTGTCTACGAGGTGTTGCTCAGATAGAGGACCTGTGTGTGTAAAGAAACGCCCAATACGGTACATCCCCTTGTCATGCCACCATTTGAAGGGATCTACCTCAGTGTTAGAGTGGAAGGAAGCATCAAGAAAGATACTAGACAAAGGATTACCTTTAGAAACCAAGCAAGGGTTGTTTCTAAGTGTATTCCAAAAGGCCAAGGCTTGTGATAGAGTGGGAGATAATATAGGAGGTCTACTTTTGGGAGTGCTCCAAATGAGTTCTTCTATTGTAGACAATGGGGAGGCCCGTTCTTCTATTTCAATCCAGTCCGGGCGCTCGTTTCTGAGGTAGGCCTCCGATAATTGCGCTAGTCTTGCAGATTGATAATACCAAAATAGATTTGGAACCCCTAGGCCACCCTGGTCAGGTAAATTAAAGAGACTGCGAGAGGAAAGGCGAGGACCCTGTTTGTTCCAGATAAATCTGGTAATTTTACCTTGAAAGGATTTCAGATGGCTTTTTTTTATTGGTATCGGAAGAGATCGAAAAAGATATAGGATTTTAGGGAGAAGAGTCATCTTTATAGAGTTAATTCTGCCAATCCAGCCTATTTTATGAGTTCCCCATTCAGTCAGATCTTTCTCGAGTGTCCTATACATTGGTGGATAATTGGCTGAGTATAAATTCTGGAAGTTTGGGGTTAGATTAATACCTAAATATTTGATGGAGGCAGAGTCCCATTTGAAAGCATATTTGTTTTTCAAGAGAGAAACAGAAGATTCGGGAAGAGAAACATTAAGGGCCCTAGACTTGGCCATATTCACCGTAAGACCCGAAGCTTTAGAGAAATTGTTTAATAGGGTGAGGATTTCCGGAAGGGAGGAAGAAGGGGAGGTTACAAAAAGTAGCAAATCATCCGCAAATAATGTGCACTTGTGTTCCTTATTGTTGCAATTGACTCCCCTGATATTCGGGCTATCTCGAGTGGCTATGGCCAAAGATTCAATAACAATCGCAAATACAAGGGGAGACAAAGGACAGCCCTGTCTTGTGCCCCTTTGGATTAATATAGAGTCCGAGAAAATGCCCTGTAACCGGATTTTAGCTTCAGGGGAGGAATAAAGAGAGGAAATGATTCCTAGAAATTTAGGGCCAAATCCCCAACGTTTCAATACGGAAAACATGAATGGCCAAGAAACTGAATCAAAGGCTTTCTGAAGGTCAAGTGAAAGGAGCATACCTCTTTGTCTAGAACCTCCAGTCCACCCTGAGTACATTATTGAGATTAGATCAATAGCTCTCCTGATCTGGTCCGGGCCTTGTCTCCCTGTAATAAAACCTACTTGGTCTTTGGCGATATATTGACCTATGAAGGCAGACATTCTGTTAGCTATTATTTTGGTAAGTATTTTAAGATCATTGTTGATAAGGGAAATTGGTCTATAGTTCTCCACTTGGCAAAGGTCTTTATCGGGCTTAGGAATCAACGAAATATAGGCCATATTGAGTTGTTTATCAATAGGGAAGCCCTCTGTCATGTAATTGTAGAATCGTGCTAGGTAGGGTGTTAAGAAGATTGAAAATGTTTTGTAGTATGAACCTGAGAAACCATCGGGGCCGGGGGCTGTATTCAATTTCAGGTTTTTGATCACTGACCTAATTTCCTCAGCTGATATGGGAGCCTCCAGCATCTCCTTATGCGCCTTAGTTAGTTTGGGAAGCTTCAAGTTATCCAGGAATTCTCCCATTTTATCAGAAGAGAAATCACTATCATTAGTGTAAAGTTTGGAGTAAAAGTTATGGAAGGCTTCCACCATCCGCTGAGGATTCAGGGTGAAAGAGCCGTCTGCCATTTTTATCTTGGGGAGTGTCTTTGATTTAAATCTCGGGGACAGTTTATGTGCAAGCATTGAGCCTATTTTATCCTTCAAGTGGTAGAACCTGGCGCCAGTCCATTTTAAATCATTTCCTGATTTTATTGTGAGTGCTAGGTTTAACGCGGATCTAGCTGCGTCAAGAGCGTGTGTAGGGACACTCAGGGGGTCTGATTTATGTTTTCTACGTAAATCTAAATAGTTCTCTTCCAATTTCTCTGTGGTCAATTTTTTTTGCCTTTTAAGTTTGGCTGCTATTTGTATTATTTTTCCCCCGAACAGTAACCTTATGAGCGGCCCATAAAGTTTCCGGGGATATATCTTTTGTATCGTTGGTTTGAAAATATTCCTTTATGGATTGTTCAATTTCTGCCACTAGAGCGGGATCTTTTAAAATCGACTGGTTGAGCGTCCAATGAGACACTCTGTGGGAAGTATCCTCTTTGTTTAAAGATAGCAGAACCATGGAGTGGTCCGACCAGGGGACATCCTTTATAGTAGATTTAATGGCCGCCGGGGACATGATGGTTAGATAAACAATAAATGGTCTATTCGTGAGTATGATTTGTGAGGATTGGAATAATGTGTGTAATCTTTAGTTTTCGGGTTTAATTCTCTCCAGATATCAGTCAGTCGGGATTGATGAAGCATACGTGCTACATGAGTGCTAATTTTGGTTGGTCTGATGAGTTTACTTTTATTTGGTTTAGATTTATCTAAGCCTGGGTCAAAGGCCAGGTTGGAATCCCCTCCCATAACAATGATGCCCTCCATAAGTGGAAGGAGGGTTTCAAGCATCTGGGAGAAAAACTTCTTCTGTCCCCTATTAGGAGCGTAATATGATACAAAGGTGTATAATTTCTCATCTAGGGTTCCTTTTACTAATATAAATCTGCCTTCCGTGTCTCTATATTCTTTTAGCCAATTAAAGTTACAAAATTTAGAAAACAGGATGGCAACGCCTCTAGTCTTATTTTCTGCGTTGGATAGGTAAAATACTGGGAAGTGGGCATGTAAGAATGTGGGGATGTACCGCGTCGGAAAGTGTGTCTCTTGGAGAAACACTATGTCTGCATGAAGAGATTTGTATGCCTGAAGGGCTTTACGTCTCTTAACAGGAGAATTTAACCCCTGAGTGTTGTGTGACACAACACGCAGGGGCCTAGTAATATTATTTGTACCAGCCATGAGTCGTGAACTCTGTTATGGGCTGATAGAATATCAAAAATTGAGTCCACAAATCCGAAGACACTTGCAATGGCTGGTGGGCCGGTAGGGGGGATGGGGCAAAAAGGAGAGAAAAAGAGAAGGAAGTAGAAACATATAGAAGGAAGAAAAAAAAGTAACAATCAAACATACTGTAATGTAGCGAAAGGTCAAACTGTGACCCAGAATGAAGGAAGGGAAGGTTGCTCCTTCCTTCAATCAGACAAAAATTATTAGAGTAGTCCATATGAGGGACTAACTTCCCACCTGTCGGGACGACAAATTGTCGTTCCAAGGAGTGGGTTGAGGCACAAGGCCCCACCGTCGTCTGTCAGCGACATTCAGAGAATCATGAACACACTTTTTTTTTTTTTTAAAGAAGGCCAAAGATTGAAAAAAAAAACACACCAGGACTGGAAGTTCATCGTTTCAATTGATACATAGTAGAATCATATCAAACTTTCCTGTGTTTGACTCTGTTCCAGGTATTCAAGGTTGGGCTACTGGGTGTATTTCTTTTAGCCGAAGGATGTTGGGGTGGTGAAGTGTCCATAGCCGGTTCGAGATAATTTTCAGATCTAATAACAGTCTTTCACATTCTTGGAAAATGTGTGCTACATGGTTTCTGCCGTTGTAATTGAATTTTAGAGCGAATGGGAAGGCCCATTTATATTTGATGTCCTTTTTAATGAGGGCAGACAATAGAGGCTTCATCATTCTCCTCTTCTGAATGGTATAGGGAGAGATGTCTGCAAATATTTGTATTGTTGCACCTTGGTATTGAAGAATTTCTTGTTGTCGAGACTTTTTCATCACTTCGTCCTTGGTGGAGTAATAATGTGGTTTTACAATCACGTCTCTCGGCAAGCCATCTTTTCTCGGAGGTCCCAGGGATCTATGAGCTCTGTCCAGTTCCATTTTGTGAATGGGCATGGATGGGATCAGGGTTTTGATGATGTCCTGTATTGCTGAATGCACATCTGTGATGGATTCAGGTAGCCCCCTAAGTCTGAAATTATCTCTCCTTGATCTGTTCTCCAGATCGTCTATTCTGGCTTGTGCCGCCTCCAGTTGTTCTTGCACGTGTTGTAGGTGGTCAGTGTTTTCTTCAATTTTGGTGACATTAATATCCAGTTTCCGTTCTATAGATTCGATCCTGTTTCCAATGCTCTGAAAGTCAGCTCTGCTGTCCTTAGTGATTCTCTCGGCATTCTGAGCCAAACCCCTGTCCAGCATTTCCGAAATTCTGTTGAATAGGTCAGTGACATTAAAGGAGGATTCAGGAGTGCGTTCAGAATTTGCATGGAGTCTGAAGGGGGAGGTGGTGAAATGGCTAGCAAGTGAGATGAGAATTGTTTGACAGACATGGAATTTTCAGTAATTTCCAGCGTGCGAGTCTGAAGTATAGAGTCCATGTGTTTGGTAAAAACCTCGACGGCTAGTATTTTATTAGTGTTTTTGTTTTTCTTGATTCGCCTTCCCTTCATGAACTGAGTGTGTGTCAGAGTATTTACACCCACAGGAGTCAAGGCAGTATAAATCTTAGGTTTAGCAGCTTATTAGGTATCCTGTGTCAACCTTTTTGTAGGGGCATGGTATTTTAATGCTCAGTTCATGCCCAGGGTCTGATATTAGTAGTCAGATAGTAAGAAATGAAAAGATTCGTTTTAAATGGATACCATATTTGGTGTGGTAAGTGGATGTCATGGCATTGTAAGAGGAGGATCAAAAAACATTAATTTCTGTCAGCGAACATCAGACGGTGAGTGGCGGGTATTCCCTACGTCGCCACCTTGAGAGAACCTATGCCAGGGGTTATATTAAGTATTTAGCGATTAAAGCAGGTTGTGTATACAACTGATGGATGAAAGTATTCCTCTCAGGGCTGCAACCTTCAAATCCTCCAGTGTACAATTCTTCAGGTCCTAGACAAATTCTATTAGGCAGAGGAGTGAGCCAGCAGGAGAGGAGTGATATACTGGGGAACCTGTTAGGTGGCTGTGAGGTAACCACTGATTTCCTGACCCTGAGTAATGTTTCCAGACAAATCTAGGTTGATGGAGGGGACTCACAAATAAACTTCCTTGTATGAGAAGTATCTTGGAGAGTCTTTAGCTTTCAGGGAATTTTATTCCTCTGCCCTGTTGCCTTGATATAGGCAGGTGTAGGTGCCGTTCAGGGGGAGCTCAAAATGGGGGAGGGCTCCTGAGGGAAAGGACCCGGGGACTGTGCTGTTCACCAGAACAGATTTCATATATTGCCCGCTGAGTTATCAGCCACTTTCTTCTCATTGGTCCGTGCGCCCGTCCCTTATTTCCTGTCTTTCACAACCGTAATGTACATTCTAACTCCTCACCATTAGCAAGAGAAAATCAAAACTGGAAATCAAATATTGTTTAGAAACACTCTTCTCAACACTTTTGCAGATGATATGAAGCCTACTTCCTTTCTTGGAAGTAATTCTGGCATAGTCTGTATGTCTGTTTTGAATGTTTATCATGCTGTGAGATAAAACCATAAACCGCAAGGCTTAGACCAGAGGTATGGCTTAGAATAATACTTTTGATTTAGGATGCCGGTGACTTTGTGCAAATTGTCAACTCTAAATACAGCAACAGAACCCTAGATCATTGTGCTTCCTCTTCCATGTATGTCAGTTGGTGTTCCATATATTAAGGAACCATCCTTTAGCGCAAGGCCCCGTACACACGACCAAGTTTCTCGGCAGAATCCAGTGAGAACCTCGATGGGAGACGTATTCTGCCGAGAAAACCGGTCGTGTGTACACTTTTCGCCGAGCATCCCGTTGGGAAGATCGTCGAGCCAAAAAGAGAGCATGCTCTCTATTTCCTCGTTGTTCTATGGGGAAATTTGGCTCGATGAGCTTTTCGACAGCTGAACGGGAACCTCGACGGGCGGAACGATGAGTTTAGCCCGACGAGTTTCTCAGGCGTGTGTACGTGGCCTAAGTTGTACTTGATGGCAAATGAAAACCCAACATCATTTTGAAGTTTAATTCATTAGTACATTAAACTTATTTCCAGTCATCAAGTTCACTGCAGTGGTTTTATGACCAGACAAGCCCCTTTTTCTTTTTTTGACATGTAATCCATGCCTTTCTCACTGCCATTTAAACTACCATAAATAATGCTTTACAAATTATACAAAACTGTTGATTCACAGAGGATGAGGGGAAAGCTGTTGATCCACAGAGAACATAGAGAACTTTAACGAATGAGTGGCTTGTATAGCTCCATCAGCTGTCTATTGTGAATAAAGAGGGGTAGTGGTTATGGGATTTTAAGGCACCCAGGTTGATTTTACATTTTTCTGTAAACTACCATGCCATATACCTGATATATAGATATCAGTCCTTTAAGTTGGATGGGGGAGTCATAGATTAGTAAAGTAGTCCATGTTTTTTTTTAAAGCTTTGTTGTTTGAGGAATTTTTTGCTGGATTGTGTCTAGCTTGTCTAGGATAATCAGCTGATACAAGTGTTTTGTTTTCGCTACACATTTTCCCCCTGCGTGTATGTAGCTCAACATACAACTTAAACCTTGGATCCTAAAATAACCAGACTGTCTGTAACTTTGGATCTTTATTACAATGAACAGGTGGTAGACATATAATAATAGGATGTACATGTGCGGTGAAAATAGAAATAAACAGATAAATGAACATATAACAATTAATTGAACATAAACAAATGACCACTAGGTATACAGGTAAACAATATTTAGCATACCAGCGATGCTGCCTTAGAAGGACCAGGATTTTCCTAGGAAAGATTTTGTGCAGGCTTAGCTGGCTCCATGCCATCTGTCTCAGTGGAAAAGGTAAAAGAGTTGTAATAGGAACTGGAGCTAGTTCCCAGTGATATTACAGGAAATGTGTATTAACCATAGAACACTGCCCATCACTAGTCTTTTGTTAGGAGTGGCATCTAGTGGACAATGTCTGTATTGCAATTCCAGAAGATACTCTTTACCTTGTAGGCTGGAGGCATGATACTCCCCGTCTGTTATGATAAGATGCAGAAAAGATAATTATTGGTCTATGTCTGTTGTGGTGCCACATCCAAAGAAAGAATCAGAAGAAAAATGGGTCCCCTGACTGGACTTTAAGGGCACGAAATTGTAAACCACAGAATGGATAACGTTGTAATAAGAAAAATTATATAACATTTATTATAGAAATACAACATAAATTGAGTTAAAACATAAGCATGATCTGAAGTGAACATAAGCTGGTGTACAGTTGAGTTCAAAATTGCGGAAAAACAATATACAGGATGATTCTTCAGATTATCCCGACGTTTCTGAGAGATGTCTCTCTTTCCTCAGGTGTATAGTGAAGAGTCAACCGTTAATAGCTGGAAAGCTGTACCGTGGATAGGTCATTCCGATCATGTGTTTAAAAACAAAGATACATGAGCAGCATTCTGGTCTAGATTCACTGGTGTGGTCAATCCTGGGGGGGATAGTAATTAAACCCCCTGGTATGTGCCCTGGACTCCCCAGTGCTGCTGGAGCCAAACACCGTTGGGCCCAGATTATTCGCAGTTGACAAAATATATTGTTGTGGCTTTCAATAGCTTTCAATAGCTGAGAAGGGATTAGTGGAAGGAAGCAGTCATGTAGTCCAAACCGGAGCTGGATACTAATTACTACTAATAACTACTAATTACTTCTCAGCTATTGAAAGCCACAACAATATATTTTGTCAACTGCGAATAATCTGGGCCCAGCGGTGTTTGGCTACAGCAGCACTGTATCCGGGGAGTCCAGGGCACATACCAGGGGGTCTAATTACTATCCCCCCCAGGATTGAGTAAACCAGTGAATCTAGACCAGAATGCTGCTCATGTATCTTTGTTTTTAAACACATGATCGGAATGACCTATCCACGGTACAGCTTTCCAGCTATTAACGGTTGACTCTTTGCTAGGGTTGAGCGAACTTTGTTTTTTTTTTGTACACAAACCCGAATCCGAATAATTGGAAAAAGTTTGGGTTCGGGTTCGGAGTTCAGGTATGTTACGGCGCGCTGCACGGCAGCCAATCGCCATTTGTTTTACTACTGTGACTAGGAAGCCATCACAGCCATGCCTACTAATGTCATGGCTGTGATTGGCCAGTGCAGCATGTGACCCTGCATGTGACCAGCCTCTATATCAGAGGCACACAGCACAGCTCGTCAGTCTGCTTTAGCTAGGGTAGTGACAGGCTGCTGCTGATTGAGGGACAGAGTTAGATAGGATTATCCTGCTTGAGAAATCTACACCGAGCTGTGGTGGCTCAACGTGATTGGCACTGCGCTGACAAGCCATTCACCTCTGCAGCCAAGGGTTCGGATCCCGGGCTCGGCTACATGTGAATTGAGTTTGGTGGTCTCAGCCCGGCTCCCGGTGGGTGTGCTATGCAAGGTACGCCTGTGCTTAGTACGCCCACCCCCCCCCCCCCCACAAAAAACCACCACACTTGCACGCACACAAAATTGGTTTAAAACACATGCACTTTGGCCATGCGGTCTCTTAAAATAAAGAGAGGCGAAGGACCTACGGGGCTGGCTGGGTGGGCTAGGCCCCCTCACTCCCTCATAGGGGGAGTCCCTCTGCCCCATTGGGGTCCCGTTGGGCCCCAGTTGGGCTCCCAAGAGGAGCAGGTAGGGCGGGGTGAGTGGGAGGCCCCCCTTCACACCCGCCATTGCCACCAGGGGCATGGAGAAGGATGGCGATTGCCTCCGGGGGGAGGGTCTGCCTACTCCCAACTCCTGCAGTCCGGCTCCTCTCTCTCGAGTTCACGCACAAAAATACACTTTAAAAAAAAAAAAAAAAAAGAAATCTACACCAGCACTGTTTCTTTTTGTGAGATCTGCATCTTATCATTTAGGGACTGTGCATTACATCGTTAAGGGCTTGTCAGTCTGCTTTAGCTAGGGTAGGGACAGGTTTGCTGCTGATTGAGGGAGAGTGTTAGATAGGATTATCCTGTTTGAGAAATTTCTGTGAGGTCTACATCTTATAGTTTAGGGCTAGGTTCCTGCTTGTTGCTATAGGGACAGAAATATATTGGTGACTCTCTGCATATTTCACCAGCACTGCACCTGTCACCTGTGATATACTGTGTGTGTCCAGTACATTGTTTAGGGACATGTTCCTGCTATTTGCTATAGGGACAGAAATATATAGGTGACTCTGTATATTTCACCAGCACTGCACCTGTCACCTGTGATATAATGTGTGTGTCCAGTACATTGTTTAGGGCTAGGTTCCTGCTATTTGCTATAGGGACAGAAATATATAGGTGACTCTCTGTATATTTCACCAGCACTGCACCTGTCACCTGTGATATAATGTGTGTGTCCAGTACATTGTTTAGGGACAGGTTCCTGCTATTTGCTATAGGGACAAAAATACATAGGTGACTCTCTGCATATTTCACCAGCACTGCACCTGTCATCTGTGATATACTATGTGTGTCCAGTACATTGTTTAGGGATAGGTTCCTGCTATGTGCTATAGGGACAGAAATATAAAGGTGACTCTCTGTATATTTCACCAGCACTGCACCTGCCACCTGTGATATACTGTGTGTGTCCAGTTCCTTGTTTAGGGCCAGGTTCCTGCTATTTGCTATAGGGACAGAAATATATAGGTGACTCTCTGTATATTTCACCAGCACTGCACCTGTCACCTGTGATATAATGTGTGTGTCCAATACATTGATTAGGGACAGGTTCCTGCTATTTGCTATAGGGACAGAAATATATAGGTGACTCTCTGCATATTTCACCAGCACTGCACCTGTCACCTGTGATATACTGTGTGTGTCCAGTACATTGTTTAGGGACAGGTTCCTGCTATTTGCTATAGGGACAGAAATATATAGGTGACTCTCTGTATATTTCACCAGCACTGCACCTGTCACCTGTGATATAATGTGTGTGTGTCCAGTACATTGTTTAGGGCTAGGTTCCTGCTATTTACTATAGGGACAGAAATATATAGGTGATTCTCTGTATATTTCACCAGTACTGCACCTGTCACCTGTGATATACTGTGTGTGTCCAGTACATTGTTTAGGGCTAGGTTCCTGCTATGTGCTATAGGGACAGAAATATATAGGTGACTCTCTGTATATTTCACCAGCACTGCACCTGTCACCTGTGATAAACTGTGTGTGTCCAGTACATTGTTTAGGGACATGTTCCTGCTATTTGCTATAGGGACAGAAATATATAGGTGACTCTGTATATTTCACCAGCACTGCACCTGTCACCTGTGATATAATGTGTGTGTCCAGTACATTGTTTAGGGCTAGGTTCCTGCTATTTGCTATAGGGACAGAAATATATAGGTGACTCTCTGTATATTTCACCAGCACTGCACCTGTCACCTGTGATATAATGTGTGTGTGTCCAGTACATTGTTTAGGGCTAGGTTCCTGCTATTTACTATAGGGACAGAAATATATAGGTGATTCTCTGTATATTTCACCAGTACTGCACCTGTCACCTGTGATATACTGTGTGTGTCCAGTACATTGTTTAGGGCTAGGTTCCTGCTATGTGCTATAGGGACAGAAATATATAGGTGACTCTCTGTATATTTCACCAGCACTGCACCTGTCACCTGTGATAAACTGTGTGTGTCCATTGTTCAGGGCTAGGTTCCTGCTATTTGCTATAGGGACAGCAATATATAGGTGACTCTCTGTATATTTCACCAGCACTGCACCTGTCACCTGTGATATACAGTAGGTGACTGGGATATTGTGTCAATCTCGCTCCCTTTCTCGGCGAGATTGACCACCTACGAGCCCCATCGCGGGAGCCAGCGCCGAGCTGGCTTGCCGCGATGGAGACAAAGCCGTCATAGAAGCGACGGGAATCCGACGCGGATTCCCGCCAATTCTACACGTGGGCGGAGTTTGTTATGAATCCTGAAGGAGAAATCCCCGCCGGATTTTTAAAGAAAAATCCGGCATGGGTTCCCCCCTCAGGAGCATAACGGGCCCTTAGGTCGGTTATGGGTTGTAAGGAGACCCCCTACGCCGAAAAAACGGCGTGGGGGTCCCCCCACAATCCATAACAGACCCGTATCCAAAGCACGCCGGCCGACCGGTCAGGAAGGGAGTGGGGGCGAGCGAGCGCCCCCCCCCCCTCCTGAGCCGTACCGGGCAGCATGCCCTCAACATGGGGGGGTCAGGTGCTCTGGGGCAGGGGGCGCACTGCGGCCCCCCACCCCAGAGCACCCTGTCCCCATGTTGATGAGGACAGGGCCCCTTCCCGACAACCCTGGCCGTTGGTTGTCGGGGTATGCGGGCGGGAGGCTTATCGGAATCTGGAAGCCCCCTTTAATAAGGGGGCCCCCAGATACCGGCCCCCCACCCTAAGTGAATGAGTATGGGGTACATTGTACCCCTACCCATTCACCTGCAAATACAAAGTGTAAACACAAATAAAACACACAGGGTATTGAAATATTTTATTAGTTGGCCGCCGGGGGGGGTGTGTATGATCGCTTTTATAAAAGCGCCCCCCTCCGGCGGGCTTCTGTGGGGTTGGTGCCGCCGTCTGATTCTCTTCCGCTGCCGGGGGGCGCTTTGATAAAAGCGCCCACCATCCGGCGGGCTTCTTTCGACGTCTTCGGCGGCGGGGGGGGGTCTTCTCCCACTCTCCGGGGGTCTTCTCCCACTCTCCGGGGTCTTCTCCCGCTCTCCGGGGGTCTTCTCCGCTCTCCGGAGAAACTACAAAATAATAAAAACAATTTTTTTTTATTATTTTGTAGTTTCTCCCCCTGTACTAAGCCCCTGATGAAGCCCGGCCCTGGGCGAAACATGTTGGGCAACAGTCAAGCATAGGGACTTCAGTGGCCCTTAGTGTGAGCCACATCGGTTCGTTATGGACCATCAATTGGTTATTTTATTCTAAACATTGTTATGTCAATCCTTGTATGTTTAAATTGTAATAAATTTTGTATATTTTCTTAACATTTGTTCATTCATTTATTTGGACACCGTTTAAAGTCCCGGGGTTTGTTACCCCACCTTTCCCCACTTTTCCATTTATTACACTTTATGGGATGTGGTGTCCTCGATTGATATCTCCCTGCCTACATTTTATCCAGTGTTTGCATTGTTTCCTCCATATCTGTATGTGTGAGATAAACACTTTAGCTAGTGTTGTTCTATTGTCGTACTCAAAAAACACCCATTTAGGGCAAGATCCTACATTTGAGAAATATGAGGAGAACGTCAAATAAGGGACGTGGCCGCGGTTGTGGTGCTGCTGGTGGAGCTCCTGTTACAGGCAGAGGACGTGGTGGATCTGTGCCAGCTACACAGACAAGTGAAACACCTTTCTCAGGTGTAAGTAGGCGACAGAGCCTGCAGCGGTATGTGGTCGGGCCTAATCCAGCTCTACAAATGTTGAGGCCAGGAGCAGAACAGGCGGTAGTAGATTGGGTTGCTGACAGTGCTTCCAGTTCCTTCACATTGTCTCCCAACCAGTCTTGTGCTGAAAGTTCAGAGTTGCAAATCAGCCAAGCAGTCTGAGCCCCAAATCATGCAGCAGTCTCTTCTGCTTTTTGATGAGTTTGTTAGCATGTGATCCCAGGGCCATCCACCTAGCCCAGCCCCAGAAGTGGAAGAGATTGAGTGCACCGATGCCCAACCACTTATATTTCAAGATGGGTACATTGGGGGACCATCACAGCACGTCTTAGATGATGATGAAACACAGTTGCCAACTGCTGGTGCTTTTGCAATTGTGCAGACTGACAAGGAAGGCAGTGGTGAAGACTGGGTGGAAGATGATGTGGAGGACGATGAGGTCCTCGACCCGACATGGAATCAACCTCATGCAGGTGACCCATGTAGTTCGGAGGAAGAGGCTGTGGTCGCACAGAGCCACCAGCACAGCAGAAGAGGGGGAAGGGTGCCAAAGCAGAGCATCCGTCCCCTAGACAGTACGCCTGCTACTGCCCAACGCAGCAAGGGACCGAGCACACCAAAGCCGGGTCCAAGGAGTTCCCTAGCGTGGCAGTTCTTCACACAATGTGCTGATGACAAGACACGAGTGGTTTGCACCTTGTGCAATCAGAGCCTGAAGCTCTTTGCTATACCCCTGATGAAAGAGAGACATCTCTCAGAAACGTCAGGATAATTTGAAGAATCATGCTGTATATTGTTTTTCCACAATTTTGAACTTAACTGTACACCAGCTTATGTTCACTCCAGATCATGCTTATGTTTTAACTCAATTTATGTTGGATTTCTTTAATAAATGTTATATATTTTTTCTTATTACAACGTTATCCAATTTCTTGTTCAAGTTTTTTACAATTTCGTGCCCTTAAAGTCCAGTCAGGGGACCCATTTTTCTTCTGTTATCATAAGATGCCACTATTTATTCCTTAGATGACAATAAAATTAGTTCAGAAACTTGTCTGAGGAACAACTTTGTTTCCTTGTTTCTATGAATCTTGACTTCCACTTTTCTGACCTTTTCATCCTCACTTGGAAAGGTGTTGGTGATGAGACCCAAAGGCCACTCATTACTTTGGGACTGACAGTCCTTAACAAGAACAATGTCTCCCTTTTTTAGGTTGAGTTTGTTGTCTTGCCATTTAGTACGTGGCTGTAAAGTGGAGAGGTATTGCTTCCTCCACCTGTCCCAGAAGATATTTTCCAGACTTTGTACTTGACTCCACTGGCGCAAGTATAATGTTCTGTACACACAATGGACCGTTTTCATCGGACGAACCGATCATGTGTGGTTACTAGGGTTGTCCCGATACCGATACCAGTATCGGTATCGGGACCGATACCGAGTATTTGCGGGAGTACTTGTACTCCCGCAAATACCCCCGATACCTGAATAGAATACTTCCCCCCGCTGCCACCGCCGCATACCGCAAAGCCGCCACGTTAATCCCTGTGCATTACAGCGCCGCATTACAGGCAGCTTTCGTTTGAATACTTGTAATCCCTGCCGTGCCATGTATAGACACTCCCCTTCTCGGGATTGGACGGATCTGTCCAATCCCGAGCAAGGGGGAGTGTCTATGCACGGAGCTGTACAGTGCAGATGATAAGATCCTGAGACTGCTGGAGCTCTAATGCTGAACTGATCCTTTGACAATGATGCCACCATTTGTGGTCACAGCTGTTTGAGTCATTTTTGAAAGAGTGAGCTACAGTATATGAATAAGACAAGAAATAGCTCGAACAAGTGCCTACCATTTTGAGAATCTGGTAAATCTATTAGATTTAAGCTGTCAGTCTAAAGTTGCAGTCTGAAATGTCGAGATCTTAGGATGGATGTCAGTATCTGCATTAAACAAGAATGCAGGTCCTGTAAACCATGTTGTGTCTTTAAGGTTACATGCAGCAACAGCTCTTGTAGCATGGTCTGCAGGATTATGGTCAGTAGGTACGTAGTGCTATTGTGTTGGACAATTGGATCTCCTAATCCTCAATACTCTGTTGTTGACGTAAACATAGACACGTCTGGTCTCATAGATGTAGCCTAGCACTACCTTGCTGTCAGTTTAGAGCTGGATATCCTTAAGAGTAATGTCCTTCTCTGAGGTTATTAGTACTGCTAGTTTAGCAACTAATACTGCAGCACAAAGTTCTAGTCTAGGTACAGTGTGCTCAGGGTGTGGAGCTAGCTTTGCCTTCCCCATAACGAATCCTACGTGGCATCGTGCTGGTGTGTCGACAGTTCTTAAGTAGGCCACAGCAGCTATTGCCTTGATAGAAGCATCACAGAATATGCAAAGGTTTCGGCTCTGTGTCTTTGTAGAAGCCACAGGAACATATGGGCATGAAACATGGAGATTAGATAAGACTGATAGAGAGTTCCTCCACTCTACCCAAGAGTTCCTCTTATCAAGGGGTAGTGGGGCATCCCAGTCAGATGTTTCACAAATCAAGTCTCTAAGTAGGGCTTTTACCTTGATTTGTAAAATGTGCCGCAAATCCTAATGGATCGTATAGGCTATTGATTGTGGACAAGACACCTCTGCGAGTGAAGGGCCTTTCTTCTCCATTTATTTGGAAGGTAAAGGAATTAGATTTCAAGTCCCAAAGTAAACCTAGACTGAGCTGTACAGGTAAAGAGTCTTTACCTAGATCTAAGTCCCTTAGATCATTAGAATGGTCTTGAGCAGGGAAAGCTTCCATTACCTCTTTGCTGTTAGAAGCAATCTTGTGAAGCCTGAGATTGGAACAAGAAAGCGTTTCCTGTGCTCTTTTAAGAAGACAGATTGCAGATTTACTGGAAGGTAAGGATTTCAAACAGTCATCTACATAAAAGTCTTTCTCTACAAATTGTTTTGTATCTAAGCCATTCTTAAGTTAACCTTCTTGGGCGCTATTGTGAGCAAACTCTGCCCACAGTAAGAGATCTGACCAGTTGTTATGATGGTCAGAAATATAGCAATGTAGGAATTGCTCCAAAGACTGATTGGCTTGTTCTGCTGCCCCATTATACTGTGGGTGATACGCAGAGGAGAAAGCAAGCTGAATTCCCAACTGTGTACAAAAGGTTCTCCAGAACCGGGACACAAACTGACCTCCTCTGTCAGAGACAATGACCTTGGTTAGGCCATGTAAGTGAAAGATCTCCCAAAGCAAAAATAGAAGCCAGTTCCTTAGAAGTAGGCAACTTCTTAAGTGGAATACAGTGAGACATTTTCGAGAACCGGTTAAACACCATAAGGGTAACTGTTTTAACCTGGGAGTTGAGTAACTCCACAATGAAATCCATAGACAGGTGGGCCCAGGGCCTCTCTCCATTAGGTATGGGTTGTAGGAGGCCCACTGGAAGGTGTTGTGGAGTCTGATGCCGCGTACACACGATCACTTTTTGTGATGAAAAAAAATACGTTTTATGTGATGAAACAAAACAACGTTTTTCAAACTTCATTTTCCAAAACGACGTTGCATACACACCATCGTTTTTCCAAAATGCTCTAGCAAAGCGTGGTGACGTACACCACATTCGACGGCACTCTGTTCCATTGAAGCTCAGTCTCATAACTTGCTTCTGAGCATGCGCGGGTTTAAAAACGTTGTTTGATAGAGAGTTCCTCCACTCTACCCAAGAGTTTCGGCTCTGTGTCTTTGTAGAAGCCACAGGAACATATGGGCATGAAACATGGAGATTAGATAAGACTGATAGAGAGTTCCTCCACTCTACCCAAGAGTTCCTCTTATCAAGGGGTAGTGGGGCATCCCAGTCAGATGTTTCACAAATCAAGTCTCTAAGTAGGGCTTTACCTTGATTTGTAAAAGGTGCCGCAAATCCTAATAGATCGTATAGGCTATTGATTGTGGACAAGACACCTCTGCGAGTGAAGGGCCTTTCTTCTCCATTTATTTGCCCACACACGATCACTTTTTTTGACACAAAACATTACATTTTGAAAAACGACACAAAAAAATCTTTTTTTGAAGCCATAAAGCAACGTTTTGCCCACACACAATCATTTTAAATGACGTTTTTGAAAACATTGTTTTTTTTCATTACAAAAAGTGATCGTGTGTACACGGCATTACTCTGGACACACACAGAACAGGCAGCTATGAAGGCGGTTACATCAGCCCAACCCTGACAGCAATGTGATGGAGAAATAATGTTTTGAGTTGCAGGCAGGGAGAGAGTGGTTGGAGAAGCAAAATTGCCTTGAAGAAAAGAGAAAGGTTTCAGTTTATAGAGTCAAATAGATCCCCTAGAGTTTTAATTTCCCTTTGCGCTCAAATTTTATAGGTGTTTATCGTGTAGGAACCAGGATTGGACAAGGGTATTTTAGACTGTAAGATCTTCTCTTGAACTGTAAATGTATCCCTTTATTTTGTAAAATGCTGTGCAAACTGTTGGCGCTATATATATGCTTAGCCTCACAATACTGTGGGTGGTTGCAGGTGCAGGACAGCATGCAGATTGAATGGGCAGATGTACCTGTGCAAATGTGGGATGCATCATAGGCATGATCCCAAAATAAATCTTGTATAATAATTTATAAATATATTTTTTTAGTTTCCCTCTTGATGAAGAGGGTATCTATATATAGATTTTTTTGAGATGAGAAGTGGATATAAGTATAAGTCAGGTGGCATTTCTGAAAATATGTACACTAAAATAAATAAGGGTGGTGTCCGCTGCATTTAGACTATGTAGGTTGGGGCGTGAGACAGCTGTCATGGAGACCAGAGAGAGTTTCACATTTGGCTATGTGGGTCAGGGTCTGTCCCAGCTGATCACACTACAAAATAAAAGATATTTTTGGTGAAGAGAGCCATTCTGTTTAATGGGGTTTTCTATAACATTATAAAGTAAGGGGGGAAGGGGACAGTGTGCCAGGTGAGCAGGGATTGGGCCAGGGGATTTATTGAAAGATTGAAAAATGGGGGGGGACAACCCTGGCGTGTGCCTCATTTAGTTGGTTGAGGGGGTGTTAGCTCTTCCCTACATGCACACTAGCTACAGGAGATGTTTCCATAGAACATAGAGGTTCAAGGAAATATCTCTGGATGCTCATGCACTGCAGAACAGTCAGCAACTGCTACCAACCTCTCATATCAAAGACCAAAATGGCCCCTAATGGGAGAAAGGCACCGGATAGCTTGTGAGGTTCAAAAAATGTTAGTTAGGTGATCAGCTATAATTTTTGACAGGTATTTTAGCTCCTTGTTGATTAACCACCACATTTTCGTAGCTGTACGTCGGTTTGTTTAAGAAGGATAGCGGGCGCTCGTCCGCTGCACTGTGGGGTTGCCGATGCTCGTGACCAGCAGTTGAGATGACCGTTGGCCACGAACGATCGCGGGCACAGGAGGCAGAAAAGGCATGTGTGTGTGTATAAACACACGCATCCCTGTTCTTTTCTGAAAGGAGATTCACATTTCCTAGAAGCTGAAAACCATGATCTGTCATCTCCTATAGTGAGTCCCCTCCCCCTACAGTTAGAACACACAGTCAGGGAACACAATTAACCCCATGGTCGCCCCCTAGTGTTAACTTCTTCCCTGCCAGTGACATTTATACACAGTAATCAGTGCATTTTTATAGCACTAATCGCTGTATAAATGCCAATGGTCCCAAAAATGTGTCAAAAGTGTCCGATGTGTCCGCCATAATGTTGCAGTACCGATAATAATTGCAGATTGTCGCCATTACTAGTAAAAAAAAAATAATAATAAATGTCATAAATCTATCCCCTATTTTGTAGACTCTATTTTGACCAGCGTAGCACACCTCCTTTACGTTAGACCGGCGCAATGTAGAGGCGCAATCACCGTATCCTCGTAGTATTTGCGCAGAAATTAGCGCCGGTGTAACGTTAATTCCGAGGCGTAAGGCGGAGTAATTCAAATTGGGAAGGACGTCGGCGTGTTTCATTGAAATGAGCCGTGACCCCATGCAAATGAAGGGCCGGCCGGCTCGCGCATGCGCACATGAAGCAGACCATGGTCAGCACCTCTGTGCGCATGCTCACAACTCGGGAACGGCGCAATCAGTGAAATTGGAAGTGGTCCCAGGCAACTTAGTGAACTACGCAGACAGCATAAATAGACAGACACAAACGCACTTCCTTTGCAAAAGTACATCCCTTTGTATCCCTTCCTATACAGCAAGGTGCTTTTGTTCTGTTGTTTGTTGCGTTGTGACTTGTCTTTGTGATATTTGTTGACTTTTTGAGCTAGTGTTTTGTAGAATATATTTGATAGTGTTTTTTGGTGACTGGTTGTGAGACTTTTTGGTTGATAGATTTTGTTTGTTTGTTTGTTTGTTTTGTTTCTTGATTTTTCCTGCTTGTTTTTGTGAGTGATTTTTGGTGATTGTTTGAGAGAGAGTTGTTGTATGAGCATGACTGAGAAGAAGCGGAAGAGCAATTTTTCTTTGGGGGAGAAACAAATTATTGCCCGGGCCCTTACCCAATATGGGCGTTTCCTTCACGGCCCGGAGAGTGCCAACACCACCCCGGCCAGGAAGAAGGAGATTTTGCAGAACATTACTGACCAGGTAAATGCATTGGGGGGGGGGGAAGACCCGGACACGCGAGGGGGTCGTAAAGAAAATCAATGACCTCCGGCGTGTGGTCTGAAAGAAGCTGGCCAAAATGGCAGCCCATGCCAGGGGCACTTGGAGGGCAGGCCGCCAGGTCGGCAGAGACCAGGGGCTGCTCCTCCTTCCCCAGATTACCCCCCCTCCCCATGAGTCTCCCCTGAGGAGCCGGGGCCGTGGCCGCAGTCGTTTTTTGTCTTGTAAAAAACATTGTTTTTTCTCATGAAAAAAAAACAACGTTTTTACAACTTCATTTTAAAAACTGACATTGCCTACACACCATCGTTTTCTAAAAATGCTCTTGCAAAGCGCGGTTACGTAGGACACTTTCGACGGCACTCTGTTCCATTGAAGCTCCCGTCTCATAACTTGCTTCTGAGCATGCGCGGGTTTAAAAACTTTGGCCCAGATTCACAGAGCAATTACGCCTGTCTAACTGGTGTTAGACAGGAGTAATTTCAAATTGTGCGCGCTGTATCACTAGTTTGAATCCACAAACCATGATACGGCGGCTTCGGGCTTCGATCCGAGAGGCTTACGTCCTCGTAAGCCTTCGGATCTACACTGCGATATTTTTGCGGCCGCTGGGAGGAGTTCGCGTCGTTTTCATGCGTCGGGATATGCAAATGAGTTTTTACGGCGATCCACGAAGGTACGAGTGTCCCTCGCAATCGCCTACGTCATTTTTTGGCTACGTAATGTTAGAGGAGCTTTTTGCTGGTCTAACAGTGCGTAACCCATGTTAAGTATGGCCGTCGTTCCCGCGTCGATTTGAAAATATATATTTTTTTTTAACGTAACTCGTTCGGGAATAGGAATGTACGTAAACGACGCTACTACGACGTGACGACATGATTTCGCGCAATGCACGGCGGGAAATTTTCAAACGAAGCATGCGCAGTTCGATCGCCGCGGGAACGCGCCTATTTTAAATGCTTCACGCCCCCTACTCGCGCAGATGGATTGCGACGGGAGAAATACACTACGCCGCCGTCGTTTACTGGACAAAATCTACCTGGATTCCACGTAGAGCCAGGTAAAAAACGGCGGCGTAGTGTATTTCTGATACTCTACGATAATCTAATTCTCTGTGAATCTGCCCCTTTGTTTTAAACGTCGTTTTGCCCACACACAATCATTGTTTATGACCCAAAAAACGACATTCAGAAAAACAACGTAAAAAAATCAAGCATGTTCAAATTTTTTTTTGGTCGTATTTTTGAAGACATAAAACAACGTTTTGCCCACACACGATCATTTTAAATGACGTTTTGTAAAACTTTTATCACAAAAAACGACCGTGTGTACGCAGCATTAGAGCCGTCTCTGTTCTCTTTTATACTCTGTAGCTCCTGCTGGATTTTGCTAATCCCCTTGTGGAGGCTGTCGTTTGTGGATGGACATTTTAAGGTTACACAACCTGTCACATTGCTATAAATCTTTTTATATGGACTATAAACTGAAGAAACTATGAATAAATGGTTGTGGAACGAATCATCTGAGTTTCCATTTGCTTTGATATAGCAAGCATGCTTCCGGAACAAATTTTGCTCGCAATCCAAGGTTTTACTGTAGCTAGCATTCCCTTTTTTGGAGACGCTATAACTTTTGCGCAAACCAATCAATATACGTTTATTGTGATTTTTATTACCAAAAATATGTATAATGCCGCGTACACATGGTCGTTTTTTGTGATGAATGTAAACGAAGTTTTGAAAAACGTCATTTAAAATGATCATGTGTGGGCAAAACGTTGTTTTATGTCTTCTGAAAAACGACAAAATTTTTTTTTCGAACATGCTTTTTTTTGTATGTCGTTTTTCAGAATGTTGTTTTTTGTGTCATAAAAAATGATCGTGTGTGGGCAAAACGATGTTTAAAACGACGTTTTTAAACCCGCGCATGCTCAGAAGCAAGTTATGAGACAGGAGCTTCAATGGAACAGAGTGCCGTCGAACGTGGTGTACGTAACCGCGCTTTGCAAGAGCATTTTCAGAAAACGATGGTGTGTAGGCAACATAATTTTTTTAAATGAAGTTTGAAAAACGTTGTTTTGTTTTGTGAGATAAAATGACATTTTTTTACATCACAAAAAGTGATCGTATGTAAGCGGCATAAGAATACATATCGGCCTAAACTGAGAAAAAAGTTGCTTTTTATAAAAATAATTGGGGATATTTAATATAGCAAAAAGTACAAAATATTGTGATTTTTTTCAAAATAGTCACTCTTTTTTTGTTAAATAAAAACCGCAGAGATAATCAAATACCACCAAAAGAAAGCTCTATTTGTGGAAAAAAAGGACATCGATTTTGTTTGCAGGACCGTGCAATTGTCAGTTAAAGAGACGCAGTGCCGTTTCGCAAAAAATGGCCCAGTGATTGAGCAGCCAAATTTTCCGGGCTGAGGTGGTTAACATTGTATTGTATTATATGACAATTTTCTGATGGTATGTCTCTTTAAAACAACCTACAACATATACAAGCAAGCATGTGCAACAGTTACTAGTATTGTCACCTGTGAAAAATTCAGGTTGTTCTTACTACTTCTTACTCGTTATTTCTGTTTTGGATTCTTAAAGAATTACTGCCAGTTCACAGATTCGTAAACTGGCATTATTTAAAACCCGTTCTAAACTGATTTACTGAGGAACACAATTGCTCAGAGTGGGGCATTCCTTGCTGGGTATAATGTGACAACTTCCCACACAGGACTCATGATTGCGATGGATACCAGCAATGGTCTGGCTTCCTACCAACCGATAACTCATCATGGCTCCATTCAGCTGCTGGCCAGGGGATTCCTTGGCCAAAAGCTGAATGTGCGTAAAGAGGTGGCGTTGTTGCAACATTATTATCCAAATATTGCAATGCCCATATTTGGGCAATGATGAGTCACATGGGAGGTGGAGCTGATTGGGAACTCGTCCTAAAGTTCCCTATCAGGCGAGACCTACCAAACAGCATGCACACTTACTGACATTCACTGTAAATTACAGGCAAAATAGTCCTAATAGGGAATTGTTCTCTGAACTCATGTAGTTATAGTGCATATATGAAGAAATGATAAGAAGAGACATGGGGCCAGATTCAGGTACAATTACATTGGCGCAGAGTATCAGAGATACACTACGCCGCCGGATTTTACCTGGCTCTATGACGAATTCAGGTAGATTACGGCCCGTAAGGTACGGCGGCGTAGTGTATTTCTCGTGGCGGAATCGAAATACGCGATTAGGGGGCGTGAAGCATTTAAATTAGGCGCGTCCCCGCGGCGATCGAACTGCGCATGCTCCGTTCAGAAATTTCCCGCCGTGCATTGCGCGAAATAACATCGTTACGTAATTTTTTGTTTGAGTAGCGTCGTTTATGTACATTCCTATTCCCGGACGACTTACATAAATAATAAAAAAATACGTTGAAATTCGACGCGGGAACGACGGCCATACTTAACATGGGCTGTCTAAAACTAGACCAGATAAAAGCTGGAATAACTTTACGCGGCAAAAAGATGACTACAGATGCCGTAAGAGATTGCGAACGACGCTTGTAACTTCGTGGATCATCTGAAAATGCTCATTTGCATACCCCGACGCGGAAAACGACGGCAACTCCACCCAGCGGCCGCAAAATTATTGCAGCGTAGATCCGAAGGCGTACGAACACGTAAGCCAGTCGGATTGAAGCCCGAAGCCGTCGTTTCATGGTTTGAGGCTTCAGACTAATGAAACGACGCGCGTAATTTGAAAGTACTCCGGTCTAACGCGAGATAGACCGGAGTAAGGGCTCTGTGAATCTGGCCCATGGTATTTAAAACATCACACACAATAGAATTTCTGCATTTCATTCATCTTCATACCATATCTACATATAAATTTGGTTCACTACCCACTCCTCTTCCTCTAGATCTCCCTCCATAAACAGTGTGAAAGTTGAAGCAATGCAAAGAAAATGACTCTTCTGCAAAGTACTTAATTACAATTTAAACCACTTATATTTTTTATTGACAGTTTTCTTTAATGGTAATGTGTTGTGACACAATCTAGTTAGTATCAGCGATAGCCATTGAAATCACAAGTAGCAGTAATGGCAGTATTGGTTATTATCGCACAAGCAAGGAAGACACTAAGGTCAAGTTGGGAAACTGAGGGAGTGAAAGATGTGGAGATTGTTTGCTGTTTATGCACAAGGTGCCTGCTGCTCACCGGAATCTGCGGAGTGGTCAATACTTCTATGTTATTTGCTGTTAGAAGAGTTGTTAATACTTGTTAATGTGGTTGTATAGTCAGTTCTAGCAATCTTGCTGGGAAGGATAAATTAACAGTACCAGAAGGGCTGAAGTACTTTTATTTCTTGGGGAATATTCTGCTCCAGTCTTTAATTTGTGCTAGTCATATCTCCAAAAGCCTAGCCCTCTGGTCACAACATTTCTGCTAAAAGGAAGGATCAGCCAAATAGAACTTTCTGTAGAGACAGGGCCGGCCCTACCATGGGTCTCGGTGGGTCAACTGGACCCAGGCAGCAGTTTGAGAAGGGGTAACCACAGCTCTGTCGCCCCGCCGCCAACTCTATATATGTCCTGTGACTTAGTAGAAGAGAAGTATCGCTATTTCTGCCTGCGCCCAGTAATGGCATTGGCTCAACCTGAGAGGCAGACAGTGTTTTTCAGCCGTGACTGTGGCCACCAACTGGGCCATAACAAAAGGCAGACAGCAATGCATTATACAAAAGACACCGCCGACAACTTACCATTTCTGGCTCAGCCTCCATGGCTTGTGGGGCGGAACCAGAGTGGCACATGAGTTAGGAAGCCGAGCAGAGAAGGTTTTCCGGCTGGAAGGCCCCGAGCACATCAAAGTCCGCCCATTTAATAGAGGCAGGAGGAATTTTCCCACACAAGCTCCTAAGCAGGGGTGAAGCCAGGTTAATGCAGGCCATGAAAGGGGGAGGGGGTCAGACCATACTCCATTATTGAGCAAAGGAGGAGAGGGAGGGTGTCAGAGAATGGTTCGTAAATGAAGGCACACAGGAATTCTCCATTAGCACTTAGGACTTTATCATTAGAAATTTGCCAATGCTAATGCACATGCGTAGAAGAGCAAGAATGCTTGCACGTATGGAAAAGTGCACTCAATGCATGACAAATTCTGGTGCCCAGTGGCCTATTTAAAGCTAGCAGCGTGCGACATTAGTTGCTGGACGATCTTCCTCTGAGTTCCCGTGTTCCTGATATTATTGGATCTCCTGTTAACTACCCGGCTAGCCTTGACCTGTCTTGTCTGCATTCCTGGCTTTGATCCTTGGCGTGTCCTTGGGACTTCACTTCTGCCTGCTGAGCTGTGTTTAACCCCTGCCTTGCTCTTCTGACTCTGCTTCTTCCTGATTACCAGTGTATGACCTGGTCTGATTCCTGACTCTGCTTGCTGCCTTTCACCTGAATTACCCTTTGTGCATGACTTCTGGCCTGGCTCCTGACCCTGCTCCTGGCTCTCCCAGCTGTCAAGTCTCACCCAGCAGTGCATCCTGCTCATCAGCCGCCATTCCAGCGGACATCCCATCAGCCTGTCGCAGCTGGCAACCCCTGCTTCTCTGAGCATAGCCCTCCTTGTTACCACCTTCATTGGCGCTCTGCACTTTTTTTTTTTTATAACTTTTTTCCTTTATTGAAACAAATTCCAACATACAACATAAAAATGACACAATACACAAAGTATCCAACATTGACACTCTTTTCCTTTTTCCCCTTTCCCTTTTCCCTCAAATTATCATTATTACGTGTTATTGTGGTTACTGTTAAATTCTGTATAACCTCCCCATACTTTCCGTACCCTCCCCCCCATTTTCTCCCTCCCCACTCACCCTAACAAATTCCTCTCTTCTTTACATGAATTCATTTTCATTATGTGGTACCCATCCTGTGGCTGATTTACTATTAAAAATGTCCCTTTTCTTTGAACGACATTAATCCTTTCTCCAGCGTGCCTCCTCAGAATGGGACACATAACACAAAAAGGGGAAACTCCCATCTCCTATCCGCTCCGCCACCCCTCGTCTCACCTCCCAAACTATCGAATCTCGGGAACAGCACCCAAGTCATTTAATCCACCCCTATTTCAGAGGTGTAGTACAACCATCCTGCCCATGTATCTTTACATTTATTCTGTTGGTCCTTAACTGTATATATCCAACTCTCTGCTTCCATAATTTTTTCCACCCCCCTTTTCCAGTCTTTTATAGTGGGACATCTGTATTGCTTCCAAAATACAGGTATCAATATTTTCGCTGCATTTAACAAATGTGGAGTAACGCTTCTCTTATAAAACTTAGTAGACAAATTTATCCCAAAAAAAAGAAAATGTAGTGGAGAGAATTCTATAGGTCTAAGTGTCATTCTTTCAATCCAAGGGGCTATCTCCTCACAAAATACTTAAATCTTTGGGCAATGCCACCATAAATTAAGAAATTAGCCCTTTTGGTTGCACCCCCTCCAACAGTTTGAATCCACCAGTGGGTATATCTGGACATGCGATACCATCTGGTTAAGAACTTATAGGACATCTCCTGTATATGGGAACTTTTTGAAGTGTGGTGTGCCGCCTCCATCAACCTTTGAACTTGTTCTGTTGTTAAGTTATAACCCAACTCCCTTTTCCATTTACAGATGAAATAGGGAGTTTTCCCACTTTGGGCACTCAGGAGTAATCTATACATTCGAAACAGCATGTGGCTCGGCTCTGGCAGGTTAGTACATCACTCCTCAAAAGTAGTAAGCGGGTTCGCTGGCCTAATCTGACACTTCCACTTATTAAACAGATCCGTCAACTCACAGTATTTCCATTCAGCTATTGATACTTCCCCCAACATCTGAACCAGATCTACCAATGGAACAATGGAAGCAACTTCCCCTGCGGGGCCATTTTAGCACAGTTTCCCTTCCTGTCCATTCCCCAACAATCCATATTTCATTCTCTTCCCCCGGAGGAAACCAGGGAAATCCCTTTAATGGTGTCATGGGAGATATTGGGAAAGCATATCTTCCCAAACTGTTCATCCTGTCCCAGATAGATAATGTTGTCTTTGTCAATGGTGATACATTTTCCGACAACCCCCTATAGGAAGCCGGAATCCAAAGGGCTCCAGCCAAGTTCCTGCCTGCTAGTGTTTTCTCCAAGGGAGCACACAATTTTTCTAGCAGAGTCATGGCACCAATTTATAATACAAACCAGGGCCATGGCTCTATAATAAGACACTATATAAGGTAGTCCCACCCCCAGTAGTGTATTTAGGTTTTGTGCTGCCCTAGGCCTGACTAAACTCGTGCACCCCCTAATTTAAATATGACCCACCCCTTCCTATCAATGCCACACCTCTTTCTGTTTAAGATCCACCCTTAAATTGGGGACACTAGTTCTTAGGGCCGGGGGGGGGGGGGTAATTGGATTCCCTTAATTTGCACTGATTTTCTCTTACTTCCTGTTTGGCTATGGGGCAGGAAGTGAAGGGAAATATCTGCAATGGCACAGGGATGGTAAAAAATAAACTGATAGGGGCTCTAACCCTCCCTTACTCTATCCAAAATGAAAAAAAAAGTGTTGCCTATAGTTCTACTTTAAGAACAAATTTCTGATAATTTTATGGAGAGGACGAAGAAGATATAACCATGCCAATGGTGCAGCAGAAAACATATTGCACAGTGAGAAAGGTTTGTGGTACAGGATCATAGGACAGTCAAATTTAGAAGCAGCTTATGTTACACTAACAGTGTAGCACACTCTTTTTGTGCTGCCCCCCTGCAAAGTGCTGCCCTAGGACTGGGCCTTGTTGTCCTAGGCCAGGATACAGCGTTGCCCACCCCACCTTCCTGTTTTGGTCTCCTCAAAATCTCATATGCCAGCCTAGGATGTTTATCTCCCTATTCAAGGGGCGTAAAAGCCCTTCTTAATTGTTTGAAAAATATCTGTGGGAGTGGTATGTGTACAGTGTGTAGAACATAAATAAGCCTAGGAATTACACAAATTTTGAGTGTGTTTACCCTACCAAATCACGTCAGTGGTTTCATCTCCACTTCTGCAGATCTTTTAATATAGATACCACCAAAGGTCCATAATTTAAATAATATAGGCATTTTACATTTGAGGATATAAGACTCCCTAAATAAAATATAGAGTCAAATTACCAAACAAAAGTAAAAAATGGTTGCAGATTTTTCCTCACCTTAAGCCCTGGTTCACACTGGGCTGCGGGAGTGAAATCGCGCGATTTCAGCTGAACTCGCACGATTTCACTCCCTCTGGCAGTCCCGATTTCGGCTCGATTTAGGAGACATCTGTGCAGGGTTCTGCACAGATGTCAATGTAAATCGCGTCCTGAAATCGCAAAAAGTAGTACAGGAACTACTTTTTGAAATCGGTGCAGCGCCGCGGATGCGGCGTCACACCGATTAGGACGGTGTCATTGCCGGCAATTGCCGCCGATTTGAGATGCGATTTCACATGTGAAATTGCATCTCAAATCGAACTAAATCGTACCCAGTGTAAACCTGGGCTCAAAGGCACATGGCTTGGCATTAACACAGATTTTTCAATATTTATTTTAAAATTAGATATGAGGCCGAACCTCTCTATTTCCCATATCAATTACTCTTGCGGAGAAGAGAGATACAACAATAAATCGTCTGCATAAGCTTAAATCTTGTGTTCCTTTGATCCAATACAAATTCCCCTAATCCTCCTGTTTCCCCTAATCATGCACAGAAATGGCTCCAGAACCAAAGCAAATAACAATGGGGATAACGGGCTTCACTGCCTAGTCCCATTCCATATCTCAAATTATTCTGATAGTCTTCCATTAACTTTAACCCTTGCTTTGGGATTTGCATACAGTGCCATCACCCATCCCATCCCATCACCTGCTCACTCAGACCCATCTCCCTCAAAACTCTGACCATAAACTCCCATCCCACCTTATCAAATGCCTTTTCTGCATCCATTGAAATTACTACACTTGGGATCTGGTTCGGTCCATTATGCATCCAATGCAATACATGCAGGGTGTCCGCTATCTGCTTGTTGCCTGTCTTTATGGCCGCGTACACACGATCGGTCAAAACCGATAAAAACGGACTGAAGGACCATTTCATCGGTCCAAATCGATCGTGTGTGGGCCCCATCGGCCCCAAGTGATGAAACAAAACGAAGTTTTTCAAACTTCATTTTCCAAAACGACGTTGCATACACACCATCGTTTTTCCAAAATGCTCTAGCAAAGCGTGGTGACGTACACCACGTTCGACGGCACTCTGTTCCATTGAAGCTCCGTCTCATAAATTGCCTCTGAGCATGCGTGGCTTTAAAAACGTTGGGCCATATTCACATACACTTAATATTGCGCTGCGTAATCGAAATACTCTACGCTGCCGTATTTTACCAGGCTCTACACCGAATTCTGGTCTGGTCTGGAATTCTAGTCTATTTCTCACCGCGTAATCGAAATACGCTATTAGGGGCGTGAAGCATTTAAATTAAGCGCGTCCCCACGGCGATCGAACTGCGCATGCTCCGTTCAGAGATTTCCCGCTATGCATTGCGCGAAATCACGTTGTTACGTCATTCGTTGTTTGAGTAGCGTTGTTTACGAACATTCCTGTTCCCGGCCGACTTACGTAAAAAATAATAAAAGACGTCGGAAAATGTAGAAATTCGACGCGGGAACGACGGCCATACTTAACATGGGCTGTCTAATATTAGAGCAGCAAAAATCTGGTATAGTTTTACACAAAAAAAAGATGACTAAAGGTGCCGTAAGAGATTGTGAATGAAGATCGTAATTTCGGGGATCGCCGGCAAAAGCTCATTTGCATACCCCAATGCGGAAAACGACGAGAAGTCCACCCAGTGGCCGCAATTTTATTGCAGCGTAGATCCGAAGGCGTACGAACGCGTAATCCAGTCGAATTGAAGCCCGCAGCCGTCTATTCATGGTTTGAGGTTTTCGACTAGCTAAAAAACGCGCGTAATTTGAAATTACTCCAGTCTAACACCAGTTAGACAGGAGTAAGGGCTCTGTGAATCTGGCCCGTTGTTTTCAACATCGTTTTGCCCACACACCATCACTTTTTATGACACAAAAAACAACGTTTTGAAAAACGACACAAAAAATTCCAGCATGTTCGAATTTTTTTTTGGTCGTTTTTTTTAAGACATAAAACAACGTTTTGCCCACACACTGTGATTTTAAATGACGTTTTTGAAAACGTCGTTTTTTTAATCACAAAAAATGATCGTGTGTACGCGGCATTATGACTACTTCATTTGCTTCCTATACCACTTGGTCAGACACCTCTTCTGATGTATTAGTCTCAAAATATAATACCAGTGTGTGGGACAGGGACTCCACATTCTGTTTATCATCCAGGGTGGACTCATTCAATTGCCACATTCTTTCCAAGTTCGTAATCGATGAAATTGATTAAATTAATATTGAGAGTTCAACAACAAAACGATCCTTGAGTAAACGTTGTGTTTTAGAGTAGTAACTGAAATCCCTGTCTCGCTCATGTAATATCCTCCAACTGTCCACCAAATGTAAAGAGCGGAGGCACTGTTTAACTTGTCTTAAGGTCTTATGGGACACAAACGTTTTACCAGAAGAGGTGTCTTAACTAGGGTCCAAGGTGATATTAAAATCCCTCCCATGTCCAATAAACCTTCCCTAAACTTCCCTAAAATATCCAAAGTCTTAGATAAAAATTTGACTATATGGCTATTGGGGGCATTAATAGTAGCAAAGTTATAACACTGACCCTGAATCTTTCCTTTAACATAAAGGCCCTCAGGATCTACTCGAATTTCTATGGTTATCAGGGGACATTGTTTATGTATAGTTTATGTTTATGACTCCTCTCACCCATGAAATGTGTGAGGGTGCATGAAACCATTGATTATATGGAAAGGGAGGCATACAAGGGGTTGACCCTGCCACGAAGTGCGTCTCTTGCAGAAAAATAATCTCTGCCTTAATGTGACACAGTTCATGCCAAAGATGACCCCTCTTACCACTCGAGCAAAGCCCTCTCACAATATACAATATAATCTTCATTCTACCTGCCATTATCTCATTCTATCCATGAATCTTTCACTGCGCTGTCATGCCCGACGGTCTTTGTGCTCAACCCTCTGAGTCCTCTCACCCTGGACACATCCACTGGAGGACAGGGGAAATGAGAGGGAAATGAGAGGAGAAGGAGAGTGGGAGAAGGGGGGAGAGGAGGATAAAAAACACACAAAACAAAAAAATAAGGAACCCCCACATTTCCACAACAAACAACCCAATATACCACTGTACACAAAGCATTCCCTAAGGGGATGGTGAATCTGGCCAGGGGTATACCACCCATGTCCGGAGTCTCCATCCCTTCTGCCCTTTAGCAGAAAGTCACTTGCCTTGGAACCAACCTATTGTGGGAGGAATTAGTAAAAACATGAACAGAGCCCCTCAAGCTCCCAGGCTTCTATTTACATACCTATACCCTATGTTTTCCCTTTCTCTTCCCTTTTTCTCTTCCTCTCTTCCCTTCCCTCCTCTCTCCCCCTCCCCCGCAACACTTCCTCTTTTTGCTTCATGAATATTCAAAGAGACATGGAGTGGGGGAGAGGAAAAGGAAAGATTATCTGTCTACCCCATTCAAGCACATCCATCTCCTGTCGGCCCTTGGCTTACACCTGTTGCCATTGTTCTGGTTGTTGTAGTACTGATTTGTGATTGTTCAGTCTCCAATCCGGAAAGTCCACCTGAGGTAACTCCAATACCTCTATGAAATGCCGCAGATCATCTTTAGTTTGAAGTGTTGCTGTTTTACAGTTTTCCTGTTTTGCTGTCCTGTGTTGCTCTACCCCCACCAATATTTAATGTCAACTACCCATAGGGCTTCTAACAGGGGTTTAATTGTTCTACGTTGCATTAGTGTTCTATGTGATAGATCTGTAAACAGGCTATAATGAATTGCCCTGAGAAAATTGCAAATTTTAAAGGCTTATATGCAAGTTATTGCCATAAAAAGTGTTTAGGGACCCAGGTCCTGCCTAGGGACGAGCTTCGAGATCAAGTCGAACGCATGTTCGACTCAAACATTGGCGGTTCGCTCGTTCAACGAAGATCGAACATTATGGGTTGTTCGCGCCAAATTCGAGTTTGCCTTAGGCCAATCATAACTAAGTACACGCCCCACACTATATAAGACCGTCTGCGTGTCGGCCTTGTGTAGTTTGTTTCGGCATTCAGAGTGAGACAGAGAGAGAGAGATTGTGGCTTTATTTCAGTTAGCAATAGCTTGATTGAGCTAGTTAGATCCAGTATTCCATTATATTTAGTATATATATATATATATATAGACAGTTTAGCTAGATCTCATTGCAGAGCGTTCCTGTTATTCTATTCCTAATAATAACACAGGCAGGCAGTTGATTGTGCTAACCTGCAGTATATTGAGTCAGTGTACTGTATACTGGGCACAGTGTGCACGTAAAGCTGACTGCAGACTATTCCTTGTCTATTACGAATAATACAGACAGCTGATTGAGCTAAAAATAATAAATGTCAATAAGAAAAAAATTCAATGAGAAAAATAGTCCATATGTGAATGTGAAAAAGAAAAAAATCCAATCAATTTTCAATCACGTAGTGCAGGTATGTATAAGTGACCAAATAGATATCCTCCATCGTGCATAAGGATGGCCTCTCACCTCAAAGATTCGACCTTAAAAGGTCACTGAGCATAAAGATCAATCAGAAGATGCTGGTAGAATGAATCAAGAAATTGGTTGGCAGCTCCATAAGCATCAACACGTGATCCATAAACAGCAGCAATGATCTCAGTTGCAACAGTTTTATTAAAAGACACATTAAAAAACCCTCACATGTTAGGGCACTCTAAGCCGAGTGCCAGCTGACAGGCATATAATGTGGACTAGAGCAAACTGCGGCGATCGCGGGTGACATCATGCGTAACTCCTCCCCTCGTACGCGTTACATCTTGTGGGCGGGACTTCTTCAACGTGCCCCACTCATCCACATTATATGCCTGGTGGAGGATATCTATTTGGTCACTTATACATACTTGCGCTCAGGATTTTAAATTGATTGGATTTTTTTCCTTTTCACATTCACTTATGGACTTTCTTCTTTTTCTCATTGAATTTTTTTCTTTTTGACATTTATTATTTTTTGCGCTGCACTGTTTATATTGTAATTTTGTTTTTGGGACGTTTTATATGTATTTATCCTGAGTGCTGGCTTGCAAAATTATATGTATTATTATTTTAAAAAATTCCCAGCGCTAAATACTTCTTATTGTTTAGCTGATTGAGCTAACCTGCAGTATATTAAGTCAGTGTACTGTATACTGGGCACGGTGTGCACATAAAGCTGACTGCAGACTATTCCTTGTCTATTACCAATAATGCAGGCAGTTGATTGAGCTAACCTGCAGTATATTAAGTCAGTGTACTGTATACTGGGCACAGTGTTCACGTAAAGCTGACTGCAGACTATTCCTTGTCTATTACTAATAATACAGGCAGTTGATTGAGCTAACCTGCAGTATATTAAGTCAGTGTACTGTATACTGGGCACAGTGTGCACGTAAAGCTGACTGCAGACTATTCCTTGTCTATTACTAATAATACAGGCAGTTGATTGAGCTAACCTGCAGTATATTAAGTCAGTGTACTGTATACTGGGCACAGTGTGTACGTAAAGCTGACTGCAGACAATTCCTTGTGTACCTATTCCAATACATCAAATACAGTATGTCTGGAAAGCCAACAAGGAGAGGCAGACACTCACAGGCCAATATAAGAGGGCAAGCAGGCTCTGTGTCTAGAGCCAATAGTGCTGGTCGTGGACACGATGCATCCTCATCAGCACATGACCGTGGGTCACGCTTGTCCTTTTTTTCGGCAGCTGGCCATGTTGAGCTGCAACATGCCGAAGAGTTGGTAAAGTGGATGACCAAGCTGTCCTAATCCTCCTCATCCTCTCTCACCCAGGCTCAGTGTACTTTGTCTGCCAAAGCAGCCTCTTCCCTCAGCTCAATGGCATCAGTCACTCCTTTCCTAGCCCCATCATGTCCTGAGGAGTCCCCAAACTGTTTGACCACAGTGTTGGGTACATGCTGCAGTTGGATGCGCAGCGTTTTGAAGGCTATGATGATGGTACCCAGCTTGAGAAAGGCAGTAACATGAGCCCGAGAGAGGGGGTGCCCAAGAAGGACAGCAAACTGGCAGTCATGTTCCCCAGTTGCAGCATACTGCCAGGTTTTTCCTTAATTGCTTCCTCCAGAAGGGTACACTGTATTGGGTCACTCAATAGGGACTCCTGTAAACGCCAATGAGAGAGACCTCTCACTCCAGAAGATCGCAATGTGGACAAAGTGACCATCGAGTGATCTGAGAGGGGAGTATCTATGATCTTGGAACTTATGATTAAAGGTATTGTTGAGGAGCGTGTGAAAATGTGGTCTATCCTGAAAAATGAGTTGTGCGGGGCAGAGAAATGTGTATAGTCCTTTTTGTGAGGGTTTGCCTCCCTCCACACGTCAATCAGCCCTGCAGAGTTTAATAGTTTAGCATTTTTAACGCTTTGTTTGGAGGGACGCTTGGGTATCGGTTTCCAAACCCTTAATTTATCAAGCGAGAAATCCAAGGGGGTGTTGGAGTCTCCGCCAACGAACACTGTTGAGATGCGCTAGCAATTTGTTTATTGGGGGTATAGTATGAGACAAAGGTGTATAGCTCTCTGCCAATGTGACCAGAAACCAGAATTTAGCGCCCTAGAGGGTCAACGACAGTCTCCGGTTAAGAGAGATTAATGTGTTAAGCAAAGCAGATTGCTACCCCTTTTGTCTTGTTATCCGCCTAAGCTAAGAAAAATTGAGGGTAATGCTGATGGGGGAAAGAGGGTTTAAACGTGTCTGGAAAGTGGGTTTCCTATAACATGAGAATGTCTGCATGCATCAAGTGGTATTGCTGGAAAAGTTTCATGTGTTTAACGGGAGAGTTAAGACCCTGAGCATTATAGGAGATAATCTTGAGGGAGGGTGAAGAAGTATGTGAGTTAGGCATGGATCAGAGTGGGTAGAACTAAGCCAAAATATCAAGGCTCACCTTGATCTAGGGAGCGGTACTCACCAGGATGCCTGAAGTGCGAAGATGGCGGATACCTGGGCACTGAGACATGAGGCCAGCAACAGCTGCGGAACCCGTGGATACTCAGACTAACAGTAACGAGAAGATTAAGCAGAAAAGGTGTGAAAAAAGAGAGGAAGAAAGAGAAGCAGGTTACATAATTGTAAACCAAAAATAATAACTTGACTATCAAGGTGAAAACATAAGAACAATAAATCCGGGGGTCCCCTGACCCCCACCCACCCAGGGATCGGGATGGACTAGCCATCTCCTACCCTCCAACCTGAGAGGCCCAGAATTTCCTTGCTACAGGGAATCTGTGAAAAAACCTAGGAGCACAATAGGCGCTCCTGGTCCTAAAGTGAGGTGCACTGGGTCCACCACAGCCCAACCACCAAAAAACTGATTGAACTGAAGGCTCAGACTCGAGCCTAAGGCCGCGTACACACGAGGGGATATGTCCGCTGAAAACGGTCCGATGGACCGTTTCAGCAGACATCTCCGCTCGTGTGTATGGGCTAGCGGACAGATTTCTCCACCCGACAGATTTCAAAGCATGCTTTGAAATCCATCCGGTGGGAATCTGTCCGCCCGACATGTCTGCTGGTTAGTACACTTACCAGCAGACATGTCGTCCCCCGCCGCCGCCGCGCCGCCGCCGAATGGATTCGGCGCATGCGCGGAAGTGTTTTACTTCCTGGTGCGGTGACATGGCGGTGACGCCGCCACGTCACCGTCACCGCCGCGTCACCGCCACGTCACCGCGCCCGCTGGCGGCGGGGAATTTGATCCGATGGTGTGTACACGCCATCGGATCAAACTCCCGATCGGACATATCCGATGGAAATGGTCCGCGGACCGTTTTCATCGGATATGTCCGATGGTGTGTACGCGGCCTAAGATGATCAACAGACCAGGGCGCCCCAACATTTAACACACAGTATTGAACTAAAGTCACCAGACACCCCCTCGCCCAGCCCTCAAAGGGCCATGGACAGCGGGGGGAGAGCAGGACACGAACGGCGCACGAACCGTTACAATCAGCCCAGTATGGGGGACACCCCCTGGGACATCTTATAAACCATCCTCTGACCAACAGGAGGCGTAACCGCAGCTGGCCGCTCAGAGGATCCTATCAGTAAAACTTTCAACATCAGAACAGTTACTGTAACACGAGAGAAAAAAAAATTGTCCATGAAAAACATTTGAGAATAGAGAGATACCACACAGGGAACCTACAGAGCGCCAAAGGGGAAAGCCCAGAATAGGCGATCCGGCACCCCCTCCTCTTCTTCTTCCTCCAGGGCCTTTTCCTGTGCTGATTTGTCCTCGGAACCAGCGGTGCTCCATAGGCGTTCAAGGGGCTACATAAGCATGCAGGCAAAAAGATGCCATGCGGTGCTTAAGCTGGTGTGCTTGGGGGACAACTGGAAACTGGAGATTGTCCATAGAAACCAAAAAGTGTCCCTTTACATCAAAAGAACTTTTAGACAGCTAGAAAACAGCGATAATAATTAGAACCACTTTCAGAATTGAGCAATAGCAATTTGTGGGGAAATTTGTCATCAAACAATAAAAATAATGATAGCGACAATTCTGCAACTGAGCAAATTTCAGTGTCTTTGATTTGATTATTATTTGTTATAATTATTTATAGCTATTTATTATATTATAATTTATGATTTTGTGTTTCAAACTTTATCATACCCGGGAAGTCTATTAGACTCTGGTTTGGGCAGATTTAAGTGAGTTATTCCAAAGAATCACAGGCCTACAATATAAAACGCCAAATTTCCATGCAAAATAATTGTACCGCTTTCAGCACCTAAAATCTGACAGAATCATACCGCCAGGGAGGTTAAATTCACTGAACTTGAAAAAAATGCAGTTTTAAAACTTTTTTTGCATTGATACATGTCCCCTGGAGCATAACCCAGGTCCCCAAACACTTTTCATGGCAATAAGTTGCATATGAGCCTTTAAAAAGAACACTGTTGAGTTTTCCTGTTCATGTCCCATAGACATTAACGGTGTCGGCATGTTCGCACACATTTTTTGCCTGTTCGCATTTTCTGGTGCGAACTGTTGAACTGGGGGGTGTTCAGTTCATCCCAACCTACTTGACAGGGGGTACCACATGTCAAACTTTGCATGAAGAATTTCCCGACGACTACAACCGTTGATGTCTAGATTTACATCTCTCTCCTTTAGATCAGACGGGTTTTATGCCAGGCACCAATGTGAACTTGAGGAGACTATATACCAATATTTATGCTTCACATCTTAATATGGGATCTAGGGTTATTGCCTCCCTGGACATTAAGAAGGCCTTTGATAGCTTGGATTGGCCTTTTCTGTGGGAAGTACTCCGCAGAATGGTCTTCACAACGGTATTTATAAAATGGTTACAGGTCTTATATAAGAATTCCAGAGCTGCAGTAAAGAGGGTTGTCAGCTTCCTTTTAACTATTTAGGGGAACTCATCAGGGCTGCCCTCTCTCTCCAGCTCTTTTTGTGATTGCTTTGGAGCCATTGGAAGAAATCTCATCCTCCTATGCTTATATATTGGAAACAATTGATAAATAATAATCTTCAACTGTATAGAGATACTTATAGGAATAGGGGTCGCCCTAGTAAGTATGATAATGTTTGGGTAAAGTGGTTGGATAAACCATATACGGCATCTAATATAGATGGAGGTAATGATTAATAGAAGAGATGTTCCCAATATAGGATACTTGTGCTAAGGAATGATGGGAATAATTGGGATGATTATTATAATTCTAATTTATTTCTTGTTTTTGCTATGCAGGGTGATGGAACCGTGCTATTTTATTAATATATTTCAGATTTAATGTGTATGATGTGTTGTCATGTCGTGTTTTGTTTGTAAGAAATTAAATAAAAAGGTTTATAAAAAAAACTTAGCATGAAGTGTTAAGATTTGCGTACAACAATGCAAATCATCATGGCACCATGTGTGATTGTAGGTAGGCAGTCAGGGTGTGGTAAAAACGCTGATCAACTGCCTGTTTTTACTGTCCCCTGGTTGCCCATGTAAAAGGAGCCTTTTGGCTTTGTTGCAGTGTATGTGTGCCCTACAGTATAAATCAAAGCATGCAATTTAATGTATGTATTAAAATATTTTTATTTTTTTAGCCAGGAATGGATCAAAATATTTTCTGCCTGCTGTGCATGTTTGATTAACAGCTACATAAAGCATGTGATTAAGACTTCAAATAAAGAAGGTTCTACTTGTTACAAAATACTCGTATTATACTAGTATATTATATTGCCCTTCACTGTACTGCTCCAGATGTAAGCAGTCTAACAGTGCAAATAGCAAAACACAGAGATCCATATCAGGATTCTTTTGACTGAAAGCAAATCAGAACAGAATGGATTTTGATTGGTATGGGTCTTGCCCTTGCCATCTGTACTTGGCATCTGCAGTGTTTTATAGAAGCAGGTCAATCGTCTTATTGAGAAAAGAACGTGTTGGAAAGCAAAGATTGTGCCACAGGGTGGCACTATTGACTTTTATTCTATAGAATGTATTCCATTTAACTTTGTCAGGGAAAGAAATATGCCTCTATTCAATAATATATGCAGATATGCACACGACTATAGATTCTGTGAATGATAACTGATGAATGCGTTACTTCAGTAAAGAGCAGCATATACAAAGTAAGCAACAATGAATAATGTATATTTTCCCTTCAAACTGGAGTGTGATAAAATGGAGGCCTAACTAATAAACATGATCTTTCTGCATATTCGCAGGACTACAACTTCATTATATTAGATTCTCCTGTTTACATTAGGTGTCTGTAACAGGTTGGGGGTTCCAAGCACAGACTGGCAATCTGACATTTCCAGCATTAGTCAGAAGGTCTGCCATTTGTCAGAAGATATGTGTACTTATATAGCTTCACGTGGGCTATTTTAACCACTTAAGACCCGGTCCATTATGCATGTAAAGGACCTGGCCAGTTTTTGCGATTCGGCACTGCATCGCTTTAACTGACAATCGCACGATGCGTCGTGCGATGTGGCTTCCAAACAAAATTGGCGTCCTTTTTTTCCAACAAATAGAGCTTTCTTTTGGTGGTATTTGTTCACCTCTGCGTTTTTTTTTGTTGCGCTATAAACAAAAATAGAGTGACAATTTAGAAAAAAATTCAATATTTTTTACTTTTTGCTATAATAAATATCCCCAAAAAAGATATAAAAAACATTATTTTTTCTCAGTTTAGGCCGATACGTATTCTTCTACCTATCTTTGGTAAAAGAAATTGCAATAAGCGTTTATCGATTGGTTTGCGCAAAATTTATAGGGCCAGATTCAGGTGGATCAGAGCATCTTTGCTCCGGAGTAACGCATCTCATTTACGTTACGCTGCAGAAATTTTAGGAGCAAGTGCTGTTATTCATGAAGCACTTGCTCCTAAAGTTGCGGCAGCGTATCGCAAATGAGCCGGCGGAATTCAAATTGGGCGGGTACGGGGCGCGTATTATGTAAAATAGGCGCGATCCCGCGGCGAACGTACTGCGCATGCGTCGAGTGTCAATGCATCCCAGTGCGCATGCTCCAAGTTCTGTCAGTGAACGTCAATGACGTCACGTCCCCATTCATGAATGTTTTACGCAAACGACGTGATTTGGTTTTTTTCCGACGCAATGACGACGCCTATACCTAACATAGGATATTCCACTAGGGGGCTGCTTTATCTATACGCCGCGTATCGCTTCCGGAAACGTCGTAAAGTCACTGCATCGCGCCCGAAAAAGATCGTGAATTGCCGATTTCCGCTCATTAACATATGTTTTGAGCGTAAATCGGCGGGAACGCCCCCGGCGCCATTTTTAAGTTGAAGTAACGATGCGATGGCGAAATTCAATTACGCCGATCGCATCGGAACTCCAACCCGGCGTTTCTTGTTTTCTGGTTACAGAAAACAAAAACGCCGGCTTAAAGTGACAGTTAGGCTGTGGATCCATTGATCCGCCAGCCTAACTCTACCTGAATCTGGCCCATAGCATTTACAAAATAGGGAATTGTTTTATGGCATTTTTATTAATATTTTTTTTTTTTACTACTAATGGCGGTGATCAGCGATTTTTTTTTTTTTTTTTTTTGTGACTGCGACATTATGACGGACACATCTAAAAATGTTGACACATTTTTGGGACCATTGTCATTTTCACAGCGAAAAGTACTATAAAAATTCACTGATTACTGTGCAAATGACAATTGCAGTTTAGGAGTTAACCACTAGGGCCCTGAAGGGGTTATGTGTGACCTGATTTGTGTTTCTAACTGTAGGGGGGCGGGGCTGTATGTATAACGTCAGTGATCGTCTTTCCCTATATCAGGGAACAGACGATCACTGACATTGCCACAGTGAAAAATGGGGAAGGTGTGTTTACACACGCCTCTCCCCGTTCTTCAGCTCCTGTGACCAATCGTGGTACACGGCCCCCTCCACACCAGGGAGAAAGCCTCGCATTACGGTGTGTAGTTACAGACAGAAGAACAGGAAGTGAGGATTTCTCAGAAGAAATAAGGACATTTAAAAGCAAAATTGAAGGATAAGGTAAGTGAAGGAGGACTGCACTAAGATAAAGGAAGCTATTTAGGAGAAAAAATGTACATTTACAACCCCTTTAAGCACCACAGTAGTAGGGAGCTTACCTCGGTGATAAAAAAATCAAATATTAGTACACAAGGCTTGGGCAAGTTTAGTGGCATGTACAATTATAGTTAGAGCCCTTTATATTTCAGAACCAGCTGTCCTGGCCTGTAAGTCAGGATATATGCAAGTCAATCCTATAGAGCTGGTCCAGGCTGGGGAAAAATCGTGACCATATGGCCGGAATCCACCCAGATCCCTGGACCGCCATACGGTACATATGTATGAAAAGATTTACGTATGAAAAGCAGGCTGTAAGTCACATGGGCGGGCTCTAGAGGAGCAGACATGCCTGCCTAGAGCTCCGCTACTCGGGGAAGAAAGCCGTGGATAACCCGGTATTTGATCCGGTCAAACCATCCCATAAACGGACCACAAGCTGTAGGAAGGTGAGGGGGACATTTGGGTGAAAGAATGGTGCTAGGAGGTGCCAGAAACAGGACAAAAACGAATCCTCCATGCAGCCCTCAGCTGAGCAAAGGCACCACTAAGACAGCACTGCTCGCCTCAGAACAGCTCCCCTCAGGGAAACAGAGAAAGCAAACGGCAGCTATAACTGCCAAAACAACTAATCTTATGGCATCTCTGTCCAATATTACCTCAGATAGTGAGGGAGAGGACTCAAATGTGTCACCACAGTTGGATAAAGGTGACAAGGAAATCCCCTCAGGATTGCTCAAACAATTTGAAAAGATGCTTCACAGAGCACTTAAACAGACTTCTGAACAAATCACCTCAAGTCTCACAAGAGAAATAAGGGAGATAGGGAACCGCACAGATGCCCTGGAAACCAAGGTAGATGAAATAGAAATCTTTACTCAGGAATGCATGTCTGATATAGATACCCTCAAGGAAGAAAATTTAACCCTGCAAAATAGACTGGAGGATTTTAGGAATCGGGCAAAAAGGTCAAACCTGAGATTTAGGGGCATACCAGAGTCTGTAGTAGACCTTCAATCCACCATTCTTGCCCTATGCCAAGAACTGCTCCCAGGCATCCCTGTAGAGCGCCTAGAAATGGACAGGATTCATAGGGCTCTCACCCCTAAAAAGGCTGACGGTCCCCCCAGGGACATAATAACCAAATTTCATTACTATAGGTCCAAAGAGCAAATACTGCAGGCAGCAAGAGAAAAAAACATCTTGACTTTTCAAAACTACAACTACCAAATTTTTGCGGACATCTCACAACAGACAATTAACAAGAGAAGAGCCATGAAGCCCCTCCTGATTGAGTTACAGCAACGCAACATTAAATACCAATGGGGTTTCCCTTTTTCCCTCCGTTTTACACTGCAAGGGACAAAGATAGTCTGCAGGTCACCTGACCAGTTACACCAAGCCCTTGTGGACTTCAAATTAATTGAGCAACCCTCTGCCACATCATCCACACGCAGAAGATCGTCATCATCCTCAGCCAACAACCATGCTACGCAGCAGGACCAAAATGAAGACTTCCATCAGTCAAGCAAATGAGGCAGATTCGTGTCACATCCTCCTGAACGAGAAGACTCAATGGACTGATCATCTTACATTATTAACCATTTTTCCCTTTCTCTCTAGGTTGGAACTCTGGTCACTTGCATCTGAGCTGCTTGTACCACCCTTAGGGTGACCCCCTCTTCTGGTAACGACCCCAAATCCATTCACTAGGTAATAATATTGTAACCACCACCCTACCCTTTTATCACACATTCCCCATAGTAGCCTACCCAACTATACCCTTCCCTCCTTTTCTGGAACCACATCCATGGCTCTGTACTCTGAAACTTTGGTAAAATCCAGAGAAAGCAAGAATAGTTTATCACGCCAATCCCTCCTAACCGCAACAAATTCATGACCACCTTCCTTTAATTGTTAAATCCACTCTCTTTAAGCGAACGGTTGCCTACTGCACCCCCTCTCCCTCAAGTCATTCTGGCTATCGCAATAGATGACAGCCATATGGATTTAATCCTTATGTTCTAATCTATCCCTAATAATCCAGACTCCACTCTACTCCCACTCCCAACCTAACCTCCCGGTATATCTCCTGGGTGATCCCGCCTGTCCCAAGACCCCTATACCCCATTAGGCAGTACCATTTACCTCAGGTACGATAGGGTTCCCCCTCCCTTGCTCAGCTAATATTCTAATATTCTACATAGCCAAGCGCATCCTCTCATCTCTTACAATTGCTCTTCTCTCCCCTTTTTGTACACTACGGAACGTGGCACTCTGACCCTTGGAAAAACATGTGCCCCATTTGGTCTAACTCAGACCCCCAACTTAATATGTGGGGATCTGACGGAGACGCCCTTTCTTTCTCGTACATCACGGGACACAGAGTGGCATATTCATTACTATATGGGTTATATGGAGTACCTTCAGGTGTGGACACTGGCAATCTCAAACAGGAAGTCCCCTCCCTATATAACCCCCTCCCCTAGAGGGAGTCCCTCAGTTTTTTCGCCAGTGTCTTAGGTGTTGGTCACGGAATAGCTTTGCTCCACATCCTTGGGATTAAGGGCGGGCTAACCGGATCTGTCCAAGGAGCCTCAGTGCCAAAGTGGACAGTACCCGGGCCCCAAACCGTGGGGTTTTGCCTATAATGCTCCTCTTTGGAGGGCTGGACCCTGGGCCCAGGACTTGGAGTTCGTAAAGACCATAAGTTCCTGTTTGCCAGGGTGCTATATAGGTCCAGGACAGTGGGTACCTTCATAGGACCCCAGGGCCTGAAGGTCTATTACGCTACCCACGGAGATGGGAGAAGATTGGATCGTTTTGCTAGACAAACATCCTGCAGCATGGAGCAGGTAAGAGGGGAGCCTGCGGGACTTGGTTCGACAGCAGGCTCTCCGGGGTAACCTAAAAGGGGGGTAGCCTAAGTATGCTCTGCATTGGCAACCTTGCTCACTATGTCTGAGAAGACAGGATGATCTCATTCCCCCATCACTAGGTTCCCCTGTCTAAGAAACAATTGTGTTTGCTAGCTACCTGCTGCTTTCTTCCTAGGGCTAGTAAGGACCCCTATGGGGCCTTTTGGAGAGTCCTACCTGGCCGGGGGTTTGATTCTGCCGCCTGGTACTGCAGTCCTGGGTCTCCAGCAGCGCGGCTTCTCCGTGTACTTCCTTCTCCGGCATACGCGCGGGCGCGCGTGCGCGCGCACGTCTTATAGACGTTTTTCGCGCCGTTCGGAGGGGAGGGCGGGGGCGGGCGTGCCTGCAGCGTCATCAGGGGCGCGCCTTGTGTGCTGTTATAGATCAGCAGGCTATAGTCAGTGCTCAGTCTGAGGCTGATCTGAAAGGGAGAGGACGCAGAGCGGCAGAACAGTGACTCCCGGTGGAGGAAGAGGGGTAGTACATGCTGGACTTGGTTCCAATGCTTTTCTGTTAAGCCAAAAAATCCCCCTTTTTGCAACAGGTTGGAGGCTGGCAAACTAAGTTTGGGGTCGCTGTATGTTTTAAAAAAAAAAAAGACTTATATATTAAAAAAAAAAAAGAAAAAAAAAAAAAACTACAGTCTGCTGTTGTAGGCGGAGTCCCTCGATTTTGTATTATGGCTTCCAAAAGTTCGGGGTCAGAGGGTACAAAAAAGACCAAAAAACAAAGTGGTTCCCCCTCTGATTCTGATGATATGCCGATACTTTCCCCGCAGCTTATTCCCATGAAGGTCGCCTTGGATGAGCCATTGGGGGGGTCTGGTGCTGAGGCTGGCCCAGATCAGCCCAGCCCTGTGTTTATCACAGAGGAGATGCTAGCTGTATCCCTAGGGGGGCTAGAAGAGAGATTAGCAGCATTGATCGCTAGATCTATTCCTGGCAAGAAACGGGCTAGATCCCCATCACCAAAGGGTGTATCCTCAGATGCTGAAATTCTCTCTCCGGAGGAATTGGATTCGCAGGAGGATCAACTAGACCTGAACCAAGAGGGTTCAGGGATTGAGGGATCTACCTCTGAGGAACCATTTTCAGACTCCCAGACAGAGAGACTGTGGGTGCAGTCTTTGACGGACATGGTCCGCTCGGCATTTAATTTACCATTGCCAGAGCCTCAGGTTCCTGCGGCATCCTCTCTGGGCTCTTTGAAAGCTCCTTTGAGCAACGCGGTTTTTCCGGTCCATCCTCTCTTGGAGGGATTGATCTTTCAGGATTGGGTACGACCAGAAAGGATTTTTTCTGCCGCCAAAGAGATTTGCGGTCATTTACCCTATGGAGGAAAAATTCTCGAAGAGGCGGAAGCTCCCAGTGGTGGATGCAGCCATCTCATGTGTGAATAAATCACTAACTTGCCCGGTGGAAAACATACAAATGTTTAAAGATCCGGTTGATAAACGGTTAGAGACACTTTTAAAAGCATCCTTTGCTACGGCAGGAGCAGTGGTACAGCCAGCTGTGGCTGCAATTGGAGTTTGTCAGGCGTTAAAGGACCAGACAAAAGTAATGCTAAAAGACATGCCTACCCAACAGGCAGAAGAGTTTTCTGACATTCCCAGAGCTCTGTGTTTTGCGGTAGATGCTATAAAGGATTCCATCCAGCAGGCCTCTCGTTTATCACTATTTTTGGTGCACATGAGACGGCTCTTATGGTTGAAGAACTGGGCGGCGGAGCCCCCATGCAAAAAGCTTCTGGCAGGGTTTCCCTTCCATGGAGGGCGACTCTTCGGAGAGGATCTGGATAAATACATTCAGACTATTTCAAGTGGCAAAAGTACCCTTTTACCAGTCAAAAAGACATTCCGGGGTCCTACATTTAAAAGGCAGCTCTTTCCTGTCTCAGGGCCCTCAAATTCCAGGCAGTATCGACGGCCGCCTGTGCGATCCAACTTTAACAGTAGATCGCAGGGACAGGCCCCTGGGGGTAAGAGACCATGGTATCGCAAGCCGACAAAACCAGCCCCTAAGTCTGCCTTATGAAGGGGCGCCCCCACTCTCGCGGGTGGGGGGAAGGCTTCGTTTCTTCTCAGAAGTTTGGGAAGCCAAGATCCCCGACAAATGGGTCCGGGCGTCTGTAACCACAGGCTACAGACTGGAGTTTCTAAAGTTGCCTCCGCCTCATTTTCAAGAGTCAAGGCTACCAAAGGATGCAGCAAAGAAGGCCTCGATGCTGGCAGCTTTGGATCACCTGCTTTGCCAGGGCGTGATAATAGAGGTGCCAGCCCAAGAGCAGGGGCTAGGTTTCTATTCCAATCTCTTTGTCATACCAAAGCCCAACGGCGATGTCAGGCCAATCTTGGACCTAAAGAGTTTAAACGTTTACCTAAGGGTTCGTTCCTTCCGGATGGAATCCATCCGGTCAGCAGTCGCCACGCTCCAGAGGGACGATTTTCTGGCTTCCATAGACATAAAGGATGCTTACCTTCATGTACCAATCTTTCAGTCGCATCAAAGATTTTTACGCTTCGCAGTGGGGCAGCGACACTTCCAATTCAGGGCGCTCCCCTTCGGGCTAGCCATGGCCCCCCGGGTATTCACGAAGATCCTAGCCCCAGTTCTGGCCAATCTAAGGATCCAAGGGGTCACAGTCCTAGCATACTTGGACGACCTTTTAATCATAGATCACTCACGGCCGTGTCTGCAACAGGCAGTAAACCTCACGGTTCAGTACCTCGAAAGGTTCGGCTGGGTCCTAAACCGGGAAAAGTCAGAGTTCCAGCCTACAAAGCAGTTGGAATACCTCGGCATGAGGTTAGACACAGAACAGCAAAGGGTGTTCCTGCCCCTTGTAAAGATCGAGGCTATCAAGGGGTTGGTTCAGTTGGTTCTAAGCAAGAAAAAACCAACTATTCGCCTGTGTATGCGATTACTAGGCAAGCTAGTGGCCACGTTCGAGGCAGTACCATACGCTCAGATCCACACTCGCGTCCTACAGGCAGCCATTCTAGCAGCCTGGGGCAAGAGAGCACATGCCTTGGAGTCCCCTTTGACGCTATCATCAAGGGTCCGACAAAGCCTGGCCTGGTGGTTGAACCCTCAGAATCTTCTAAAGGGAAGGTCCTTCAGCCCCGTTGTCTGGAAGGTAGTTACCACAGACGCCAGCCTGGCAGGCTGGGGGGCGGTCTTGGAGGGGTTCTCTCGCCAGGGAACTTGGGCGGAAGCAGAGAGGCAGCTACCCATCAATGTCTTGGAGATCAGAGCTGCTCGCCTAGCCCTCCTGGCATGGACTTCCAGATTACAGGGGTCCCCGGTGAGAATCCAGTCAGACAATGCCACAGCGGTGGCATACATAAACCACCAAGGGGGAACCAGGAGTCAGGCCGCTCAGAGGGAGGTGAGCTTGATTTTTCAGTGGGCAGAGGTTCATGTACCCTGCATTTCGGCGATATTCATTCCCGGAGTGGACAACCTGCAGGCAGACTTCTTAAGTCGCCAGATTCTGTCGCCGGGGGAGTGGTCTCTGCATCCCCAGGTCTTTCAGACAATCTGCCAGAAGTGGGGAATGCCAGACGTAGATATAATGGCATCCAGGTTCAACAAGAAACTAGACAGGTTCGTGTCTCGAGCGAGGGACCCTATGGCCTGCGGAACCGATGCGTTGGTTTGCCCTTGGCATCAATTCAAACTTCTATATGCATTCCCTCCGCTACAGTTACTTCCTCGCCTGTTGCGCAGGATCAGAGTGGAGCACAAGCCAGTCATTCTAGTAGCTCCAGCTTGGCCCCGGAGGACATGGTACTCACTAGTCCTGAAGATGGCAGTGGGAGACCCTTGGACTCTTCCTCTACGACCAGACCTACTCTCACAAGGCCCGATCCTCCACCCTACATTACAGCGTCTAAATTTGACGGCCTGGAGGCTGAATCCCTGATTCTCAGGGGTAGAGGTCTGTCTAGGCAGGTAATTCCTACCCTGATTAGGGCTAGAAAGCCGGCCTCCAGGGTGATTTATTACAGGGTGTGGAGGAACTACGTAGGCTGGTGTGAATCCAAAAGATGGAATTCCCGCAAATATACCATTGATAGGGTGTTAAGTTTTCTCCAGCTAGGAGTGGATAAAGGCCTGGCATTAAGCACAATCAAGGGACAGATTTCAGCTCTGTCAGTGTGGTTTCAGAGGCCGCTGGCCACCCACTCGCTGGTAAAGACCTTCATACAGGGGGTCTTGCGTATTAATCCTCCTGTCAAGTCACCAATTTGTCCATGGGACTTAAATCTTGTCCTGTCCACTCTACAGAAACAACCCTTTGAGCCGTTGGCTGAGATTCCTTTAGTTTTACTGACAAGAAAGTTGGTATTCTTGGTCGCCATAGTTTCGGCCAGGAGAGTGTCAGAGTTGGCAGCCTTATCGTGTAAGGAGCCATATCTCATTCTACATAAGGACAGGGCAGTTCTCCGGCCCCATCCTGCCTTTCTACCAAAGGTTATATCCAATTTTCACTTGAACCAGGATTTGGTACTTCCATCCTTCTTTCCGAAACCCACATCTAGAAAGGAGGGGTTGCTGCATACCTTGGATATTGTCCGGGCCATGAAGGCCTATCTTAAAGCTACAGAAAATATCCGGAAAACAGATGTGTTGTTCGTTCTACCAGATGGCCCCAAGAAGGGGCAGGCAGCTGCAAAATCCACCATCTCGAGATGGATTAGACAATTAATCATTCAGGCCTACGGTTTGAGGAGGTTGCCTCCTCCTTTGTCGGTAAAGGCCCATTCTACCAGGGCCATGGGCGCCTCCTGGGCAGCACACCATCAGATTTCTATGGCTCAGATATGCAAGGCGGCGACGTGGTCATCAGGCCACACGTTTACAAGGTTTTATCAACTAGACATGAGAAGGAATGCGGATTCAGCCTTTGGGCAGGCAGTACTACAGGCTGCGGTTTAAGATCCTCGGGATCAGGGGCACCCTTGGTTGTAAAAAAAAAAAAAAAAGTTTTTTCTTAACTAAGTTGGATTTATTATTATTATTTGAGTATACCTCTAAATTAAATCTCTTTTGAGAAGATGTCTCCCTCCCCTCATTAAAGCATTGCTTTCGGACATCCCATATCGTAATGAATATGCCGCTCTGTGTCCCGTGATGTACGAGAAAGAAAAAGGGATTTTTAAATACAGCTTACCTGTAAAATCCTTTTCTTGGAGTACATCACGGGACACAGAGCTCCCACCCCTCTTTTGGGGAACATTTTTGGGAGGCATACTGCTTGCTACAAAACTGAGGGACTCCCTCTAGGGGAGGGGGTTATATAGGGAGGGGACTTCCTGTTTGAGATTGCCAGTGTCCACACCTGAAGGTACTCCATATAACCCATATAGTAATGAATATGCCGCTCTGTGTCCCGTGATGTACTCCAAGAAAAGGATTTTACAGGTAAGCTGTATTTAAAAATCCCTTTTTTCCCCGTTGGGGATCCTTTTCCCCAACCACAGACTTATGCTAAATATGTTTGTTACAATTTGTTAACTGTTGTTGCACTAACTTTTGTTGTCTTATCTTTTTCCCCTGAAACCTCCTTTCCTGCCCTTCTCCCCATCCAGTCTGCACGGTGTGGTCCGGGTAATTGCTACACGCGGAAGCACGGTAAGATTGAGTTGTCGGTTTGGCTACCATGGCACCATTGAACTTATTGTCACTCAATGTTCAAGGCTTAAACATACCACAGAAGCAATCAAAAGCTTTCAGGCTTTTCCAGTCAAAAAAGGCCCACATAGTCTGCCTTCAGGAAACTCATTTCACCCCAAGCACAACCCCTAAGTACTTTCACACAGCTTATCCACAAGTTTACAATGCATCCGCCACAGTAAAGAAAAGAGGCACCCTTATAGCCTTCCACCACTCGACCCCTTTCACATTGAACACAGAAATCAGAGACCCAGAGGGGAGATACCTGATCTTAACAGGCTATATTTTAGACACGGCAATTACGATTGTCTCATACTATGCCCCTAACCTCAATCCTATGCCATTCATGTCTCACCTTCTTCAAACCATAAATGCTCCCTTCTGATTTGCGGAGACTCAAACCAGGTTCTTCTCCCTTTCTTAGACAAGTCCCCCTACATCCTAAATGGAATCTTCCCAATCTCCTCTCAAAATACAACCTGGTGGACTCATGGAGGGAGATGAACCCAACAAAACGCAACTTCACCTATTTTTCAAATCCGCACCAATCATTTAGTAGAATAGATCACATATTCCTAACAACCGGAATGATGCCTGAAGTCCTCCACTCCAATATAGTCCCTATTCCGTGGTCAGACCACAACGCAGTTCTTACAACTATTGCCTCAACCATTCCAAAAAAGCACGACCGGTCTTGGTATATGCCTGAGCTATTACTTAACCACCCCACTCACTGTCTAGAAATAGAACAATCTTTAAGAGACTATCTAACCCACAATGAGAGCCCTGAAATATCCGCCCTCACACTCTGGGAAGCCCACAAGCCAGTTCTAAGAGGGACTTTTCAGAGACAATTAGGGATCCTCAAAAAACAAAGGAAACAAATGGCGATGAAATTGGAAAAAGAATTTAATCTAGCATTTTTAGACTTCCAAGACAATTATTCACCCAGAACTAAGGACCGCCTAGACAAAGCTCGCTTAGAGTATGACCTATTCCTTACAGAATCAGCCAATAAAAGTTTAAACAGGTCCAAACACACCTTATACAAACAAGCCAACAAGCCGGGGGCTTATTTAGCAAGATCATTAAATTTCTTTAAGAAATCCTATACCCCCATTAAACTGAAATTGGCTAACAACATCATTTCTAGCAACCCCCTTAAAATCGTACAAAAATTTAGCTCCCACCTGAAAAAACTGTACTCGGATACAAATGTAATCAATGAAAAGGAGGCGGACTCCTTTTATTCGCAACTCCATCTACCCCAAATGTCGGACTCCCAAAGATTGCAATTAGAATCACCTGTATCACATAATGAAGTAAGCAACGCGATAAAGGACCTTAAACTAAATAAAAGACCTGGACCCGACGGATTCACTGCTAAATATTACAAAACATTCACTGAACTCCTCTCACCAAGGCTAGCTGAGGCCTTTAATGACTTGCTAAACCGAAAATCCTTCCGACAGGAATCACTCATGGCCACAATCTGTATGATACCAAAACCACAAACCGATAACACCGCATGCGAAAACTTTCGTCCCATTTCAATGCTGAATACGGACATTAAACTTCTTGGTAAGATCTTGGCGGTGCGCCTAAACAGAATAATAGGCTCACTGGTCCATCGTGACCAGGTTGGCTTTATACCGAACCGACAAGCAGGTGACAATATTAGAAGGGCGTACTTGCTAGCTCATATAGCTAAGAAAAGGGGCATCCCAGCGTGCTTTCTGTCACTGGATATAAAACAAGCTTTCGACTCTATATCCTGGTCTTACCTAAAATATGCATTACAAAAATGGGGCTTTGGACCCAACTTCATGACATGGATAATGGAATTATACAATAATCCGAAGGCATGCGTCAAATACGCAGGCTACAAGTCAGACCCATTTTCCATTGGCAGAGGCACAAGACAGGGATGCCCGCTTTCCCCTCTTTTGTTCGCCCTCCTTATAGAACCACTTGCGCATAAGATTAGGTCAGAGCCCAAGATCTTAGGTATAGAGGTAGGGGGCCATAAGCATAAACTATGTATGTTCGCCGATGACATCCTCCTTTTTCTCGCGACCCCTCAGGTAACAGGCCCAAACCTAATGTCTCTACTAAAACATTATGCGTCTTTCTCAGGACTAGTTATAAACCCCAAAAAGAGCTTGGCTCTCAATATATCACTCTCAGCTTCAGACCTTAATGCAGCTAAATCTGGTCTTCCCTTTCAATGGTCAGATAAAAACATTCCATACCTAGGAATCCGCCTTACGGCTTCTTTCACAGAGATATTTACAGCCAACTACCCCACCCTTCTAAAAGAGATATCGAATCTTTTAAAATCCTGGTCTCATTTACCTTTATCTTGGCTTGGAAGAATTAACGCAATCAAGATGTCAATTCTGCCTAAACTCCTTTACCTTTTTAGAGTTCTCCCAGCCCCAATCCCATCATACTACTTAAGGATTGTACAAAAAAGAGTTTCCAACTTTGTGTGGGCTCCTCCAAACCAAGATTAAAACATCAAATCTTGCATCTCCCTAAAGTTAAAGGAGGACTGGGGCTACCCAACTTTTTGAACTATTATAGAGCTGCACAATTAGCCACGTTAGTAAAGTACCACACAACAAAGGAACCTCCCCTCTGGGTTTCGATTGAAGCAGTGGAATGCGACCCCATCCCGATTTCCAACATTATGTGGATCCCATCCAAATCACGCAAACATATCCATAACCCCATTCTTAAGCACTCTCTTTCCCTATGGGGCAATTTAAAGATAAAGAACTCCCTTTTATCCTCCCATGTTCCACTCTTATCATTCTATAAAAATCCATCGTTCTACCCTGCTTGGATCTACCCCAACACCTTTAAAGAATGGGTGAAAAAGGACTGTACATGCCTGTATAAATTCTTGGATTCCTCTACATTTAGGTCCTTTCCGGATATATGCGAAATCTATAACATACCACAATCTGAAATATTTAGATACCTCCAAATGAAAAACTTTTTCAAACCTTATGCAGACTCCATCCCCAGCCCTCCCCGACTATCTGCCTTTGAAAAGCTCTGCAAAAGCACCCCTCCCTCTAGAGGTTTGATCTCATCAATATACTCCCAGTTGTTGACTAACTCTATTACGGGGAAACTCCCCTATGTAAACAAATGGGAACTAGACCTGGATATTGAACTAGATCCAGAAGACTGGAATCAAATATGGACCAACACTAAATCTGCTTCAATAAATGTACTAGCTTGTGAAACTAACTATAAATTTCTTACTAGATGGTACCTAGTTCCTACTAGGATTGCGAAATTTGTGCCAAACTACCCTGAACATTGTTTCAGGGGCTGCTCATCTCCAGGAACATTCTTTCATATCTGGTGGTCGTGTCCTAAAGCACAGTTATTCTGGTCAGAAATTTTCACAATAATCAGTCAACTATCGGGTAAGGGGATCCCATTGGACCCCAAAAGCGCATTATTAAACCTCAAACCCAAAAATGTCTCACATAAACAATTTAAACTATTAACACAGCTCTTTACAGCTGCGAAACAAACATTGGCAAAAGCATGGAAAACCCCTAATCTATCAATTAACGAAGTAACGAACAGAATGAACCTAGCTATGACTCACGCCAAAATGATGGCAATCGACATGGACGCGACCGCTGGATTCGAAAGAACCTGGAAACCGTGGTATGAATATGCAATACCCAATGAAATCAATGATATTGTATTATTACCATGGTAGCCCAGCCTGTTTAACAGTCTACCGCTTAGCGTATATTTGATATTGACAGCCAATTCCGGACCACTCCTGCAGACACCCCTTTCTCCCCTCCCCGCTTTCCTCCCCACCCTCCTTTCCCGCCTTGGGCTCTGACTATGAACCTCGTTATTATACATGTTCTTAGCATTGTTATAAGGTTGATTTTGGTTGAAACACTTACGTTGACGCATCAGGACTCTTTCCTAAACCACAGCCCTAAAACCATCTGGGCTGGTTGTAAGAAACAAAGCATCTTTAAATAAACTCCAGAAAATTGGTCTCTTAGTTATAACCTTATCTGTACTATTAATATGTCCATTGAAGCCACCAGACTCACCTGTTGTGAACTTACCACTTATGTAAACCAAGAAATTATTCTGTGTCTGTAATTAACTTATTTTATTTTGTTGAATTGTACATTTCTTTATCACCTCAATAAAGATATATTGACAAGGAAAAGCAGGCTGTAATCTGTACAAAATATGCTTATATAGTACTTTATGCTGCAGACATGTTTAGCCAAGTTAAGCTCTCTTTTTAGACTACTAATCTTTCAGAAAACTGACACCTCCTGCAGTGTCAGATGCCCATAATTCTTGCATCAATCTCTTGCTCCAGCTTGTGGAAAAAATATCAAAAAAGGTTAAAGTTCCCTTAAATTCACACAAATAGCTGAGTTAATATTCAGTGGCTTTTATTCTTGATCATGTGATGTTAGTTGATGAAGTAGAGACTGTTATGGTTTAGCCTGCCATTTCCTGCTTGTGAAAGTCTTACCTTCTTGCTGCACTGGTATGGTTCTATGGTTCTACATGGATTTATATCTCTTTCCCTCTTTCTTTCACTTCCTGGTCTGCCTCGCAGTCAGCTTCTCTGTGTATAGACATGCTCAGTGTAGCTTGTGTTGCCTGAGCAACTTCCTAGTTTGTCCATGCTCCTACTTTCCCACATATTACTTGTATCAAGAGTTTGACTTCCTGTGTGCCAACCTCGGCTTCATCTGACATTTTCGCCTGTCTGCTGAATACCATGATCCTGGATTGTTTCTTATCTGTACTCTGCACATGCAAGTGATCTCCAAATCTTCAGATGGGCTTACCTAGGGGCCACAACTTGGTTTTAGCCTGCTGCAAGTTTATCTGCACCATCGGGGGCTTGGTGAAAAAGCAGTCTGGGGTTTAAACTCTGCACCCCAGGGAACCATGAGTTGGCCTTATACAAGGGATCACTATTGGAACCTGACAGGGACAAGGTGAAGAGTGGCAGCAGCACATATCCCAGGAGCCCATTCACAGAACAGCCTAGAGATGTGGAGCTGCAGTTTCATTGGGTGCCATGCTGCCTGAACCCAGAACAGACAGCTCGCTGTAATGGACCAAAATGGCAGCACAAACAGCTAAACAGAGGATTTCTGCAGGACAGCACTGGATCTGTGGGACTGGTGAGTGTGTGTTTTGAATTGAACTTGCCATAACAGGTGAGGGAGCATGTGGGGGAGGTTAAAATTAGGGGAGTTAAGTTCTGCTTTAAGTATAGCTTGTTCAAATTGCAAGCATGTGTTTAACAGACAGAGCAAATGCTACTAAAAGGTCTGTTTAAATACACGTGTGCAGCCTGGTTGGCTTTCAGTACTGACATTTCTAGTAGCTGAAGGCAGTCAGAAACCAATGATCTGAATAAAGTAACCAGTTTGGGGGCTTCAGTTTTGCTCTAGCTGTCTAGCTGTCTAGCTGTCTAGCTGTCTAGCTGTAGTACAAGGGTAAAAAATATATTATCACTGGAGCAGAAGTGAGGGAGAATGCTATGTATATTACCGGGGCCGCACTTTAAAGCTCAACTCTAGGCAGATATAAAAGCAAAAATTAATGCAGCTCTGTAATCATCAATACATCATTCAATGTATATCTGCTTCTGAGCCAAACTCTTCACACTTAGACCCCTTTCACACTGAGGCACTTTGCAGGTGCTATAACGCAAAACATAGTGCCTGCACAGTGTCTTAAAACAGCGGCTCTATTCACTCCAGTGTGAAAACCCAAGGGCTTTCACACTGGAGTGGTGCGCTGGCAGGGCAACAGAAAAAGTCTTGCCAGCAGCTTCTTTGGAGCGCATTAGGAGGGGTGAACTCATCGCTCCTAAAGCGCCCTTGCCCTATGATATGAAGCGCCGCCGGCAAAGCACTTTTGACACTTTTTCGGCCGCTAGCGGGGGTTAAAAGCGCTCCGCTCTCGGCCAAAAGGTGCCCCGCAAACAGCCTAAAAGCGCCACAAAAATGGTGGTAAAAATAGCAGCGTTTTACTGCCGAGGCCTGGGCTCTTTTAGTGCGAAAGCAGCCTTACAGAACAAAATCTCTCCAATAGGAACACAGATGACAATAAAAACATGTAACTAGCTACAAACCTTCCATTCTAAAGTTTTGGCTGAAGCTGAGATTTAAAAAGCAGCAAACAACACTTATTTAAAATTATTATTGCTGAAGCCAAATAAGTATACTGTAAGATTTATTTTGGCTGGTTGATTTGGGTACTATACTCTGCTCCTTGTATTTGTTTATTAAATAAGCCAATAGATATCTATTTCCGTTACAACTTAGATAGTTTGTGAGATTATTTTAATATGCAAAGCTCTATAAGACAAATAATAATAATAACGCACAGGCACCTTAGGCAACATTTAAAAAATTAGCAGAGAAGGCAATATCCGCTCATTTTTTTTTTCTCAGTGGCGTTAATATCTATTACCAGTTTTTATTATTTTGTGAGGTAGATGAAAAGCTACATTGTGTGTTTTTGATGAAGTGCTGAAATTACACTGTATTTTTATGAATACCCTACCAATGAATTCTGCAATCTGGATCAAACACCGAAAGGGGTGTTCCTATAGAAATTAATCAGAATCCTTTGTTCACTTTCTAAGTGCAGTTTGAAAGTTAAAGCTTGATTGACTGCTATGCCAAAGAGATCTAATTCCACTTTGCTGCAGTTTTCATATATCTACCCCTGTATGTATGTATTAAACGACCATGACATTCTATTGCACGCTTTTGATTTTCTGCAGGAACATCACACAGCTTACTGCACGAAGTGTCTATATATAAAAGGTGTTATGCAGAACTGACAGCAGACAGAAGAGGGATCTGTTTTACTACTGTGAGGACACAGAGAAGAAACCACAGTTATATATTGTTCACAGAGTTTAAAAAAAAACAGCCATGCAAACCTGCAAATACTGCAAGTGAAGATGGATCACAACTCATTCTAAAGAATATGTTGCTTTTTCACACCTCATTAACCCTCAGAACATCAATCAGCAGGGAAAACAGGTCTATAAAGACAAATAATTTCACATTTTGATAGTTTTCAACATTAAAATGTTATCCTGGTGATAATCAATCTTAAATCAATTACTGGGTAATTGCTGAGTCAATGAGAGAGAGAGTTAAATATTGATAAGTGTCTGGAGGGTCCATCAGCGTTATTGACGAGTGGTACAGAGATGGATGGAGGCTCCTAAGTGTAGAGCAGTGATGGAAACCATACAAGTTTAGGTTAACGTTCCTATTACTGCATCCAGACGAGGCTATCAATACCAAGTAGTGCTGCTCTGTCAGCATCGGAGAACTGCCAGCTGATGCTTGAGGCACCTCTAGGGAGACAGAATGCTAGCTACATACCCCAGAATATTGCTATGTCAATAGCAGTGATCCTAGCATAGGAAACTCAGATCTCGTCTTATATGAAGTGTACCAAGTAGTAAAAGACAAAAAAATAGATAAGACGTAAGATGTCTGAAAAAATTCAGCAGTACAAATTAAGCAACACAAAGAATACACAGAACAGCTTTAGTATTATAGAATTTATTATAGTACATTATTTAACAATAGCCAGTGTGTGTGTTATAATATCTAATAACTATTTATAGTGAATGTAAAGTCTCATTTATTTTTTTGTTAAAAATAATGAACATGTTATACTTACCTGCTCTGTGAAGTGGTTTTGCACAGAGCAGCACAGATCCTCCTCTTCTCTGGTCCACCTCCGGCGCTCCTGGCCCTCCACCCAGTTGAGTGCCCCCACAGCAAGGAGCCATCTATATTGGGGCACCAGAGCTGAGCCACAGCTCCATGTGTCCATTCAGACATGGAGCCATGGCCCAGCTCTGCTGGAGGGGTGTCCCAGGCAACCAAGACTCTCCTGCAAGGGGGGCTGCTGCACACAGAAGGTTTTTATCTTAATGCATAGAATGCATTAGGATAAAAAACGTTTTGCCTTTACAACCACTTTAAGAATCATATTACAATACAGTCTACTAAACTGCTGAATTTCTAATATTTAGAGCCTGCTGTGGGCAAAGGTCTGAAATATATAATAATATCATATCTGAAATATATAATAATTTTCTCCAATATATTATTATATAAAGTCCTCTTTGAACTTCTCACTAGATGGCACCATACACCTGCTAAACTGCACCACATGTTTTCTATCAACTCCCCGTTATAATGGAGGAACTGTGGACAGGATACCACTCATGACCACATCTGGTGGTTCTGCCCACTCATTCGTCCTTATTGGTCTGAAATAATAGACCTGATTCATCAGATCTCCAATGTCAAGTTACCTTTGGATACTTGGATAGTTCTTAATGTCCATATGTAGATATAAAAGTTCACTCATTCCACACCTCCTTAATACAGCCAAAGCTATCATCCCCATTTTTTGGGGTCAACCTACAATTCCAACTACTAAGTCTTGGCTACAAAAAGTCTCTAAAGTAAGCCTCATGGAAGAACTCATTAACCCACACATTAACCCAGGGCCGTCTTAATAGCATTATGGGCCCCTGGGCAAAGTAATGCTCTGGGGTCCCCTACAACAATGACAGTGCAGGTAATCATACATCAAGTAGGTAGGAGGCAGACGGCCTCCCCTGTGCATCTATCACTCTCAGTGCCATCATGAGGCCCCCAATTTCGGGGCGGCGTGGGCTCAAGGACTAGCTGCTTTGGGTAAAAAAAAACAGGGCCCCTGTGCAGCTGAGGCCCCTGGTGTGCCCTCTCATTAATACAACCCTGCATTAACCCATATTACAAGAGATACTACTAAACAATATACCTTAACCTGGGCCCCTTGGTCTTGCTTCCTTTCTACCCAATGCTATAAAGACATCATTTGTTCGTCCTCTTGTCTCATTCTTATTAATATTAATATTGGTGGGTCTAACCTCCCTATAAGGTCTAGCCACACTAAAGCCCCTTTCAGACTGGGGTGGGCGCTATACAGTCAGATTTACCACGGGATTCGGCCGCTAGCGGTGCGGTATTAACCCCCGCTAGCGGCAGATCAAGGGTTAATACCGCCTGCAATGCGCCTCTGCAGAGGCGCATTGCGGGCGGTATTGCTGCGGTTTCCCATTGTTTTAAATGGGAAGGAGCGGTATACACGCCGCTCCTCTCACCGCTCCAAAGATGCTGCTGACAGGAGATTTTTTTCTCTCCCGCCAGCGCATCACCTCAATGTGAAAGTCCTCAGGCTTTCACATTGAGAATGCAGTGAAGGAGTTTTTCAGGTGGTATTGCAGCGCTATTTCTAGCGCTGTACTGCCTGAAAAACTCCTCAGTGTGAAAGGGGTCTAAATGTAATAGCCATATATTCATCCGTGTTGCCATGTGTGCCAGCTTTCTTGCCTGTTCCCCTTTTTTACTCCACCCCCACCCTATTCCTATTCTACTCTTGTCTTTCTCTCTTTTCTTCTTTCCCCCTCTCTTCTCTATTTTATTTGTAACCTGCTGTTTACTTTAGTAAATATGGGTCATTCATACTGTTCTTACTACAAACCCGAGTGACTCTCTTTATATGTTAACCCATTGAACTATTTTCATTATACCTTGCTTGATTGTTATATCCTCATATTTTTCTCAATAAAAACATATTAAACAAAGATAAAGTCCTTAAAAAAGATACCCCTATGAGACAAAGTACGTGTAGCACTTTGTCCTATGTTGTTAAGTGCTTTCCAACTATAGTTTTGAGGTCTGACCTGCCTCCCTACTCTCCTGCCACAGCCAATCCAAAAAATGCTATGAAGGAGACTGATTTATAGCTGTATCTTGTTCTGCTGTGAGTACTTCCCCAAGACAAGCAACAGCAAAAGAAATGTAAAGAGAGGCTCTGCCTTTCTATTGCCTTTGCTTTTTGGTGGAAAATTATCATAGCCAAGACAAGCAGCAGCTATGAATCAGTCGTCTGCTTCATAGCTGATGTCAGTTCAGCCATAGCAAAAGTGGGAGGGCTTGTGCAGGTCAGACCTCATAACTTTAGTTAAAATGCACTTAGCAACACAGGACTGCTTCCCATGGGACAGCTGTTTGTTCTTCTATGTCTTTTGGCTGCTGAATGTGAATGGGAGTGCTTTTTCACGATTGATCTGCAAATGCATGTGTAGTGCTCTAATGAGGAGAGTGGCAGAGCCCTCATCCCTAAAAACGTTGTTGCAGAGGATGCTTAAAATATGCTTTGTATCTTAGTGCAGACTTATGGGAAAATCAGTGAGCCAATCACACAAGCTGGAAATGACATTCCCGGGGGGGTGTTCTGTACACCAACTTTTGCCATATTGCACTACATTTTACAGAACATTACAGCATTAAAGATTGAAAGAGAAAGATCATTTTTAAAGTGGTTCTAAGAGCAGGTTTTTACCTGTATGCAGCACTCCTCTACTGTCCGTTATACTTACCTGAGCCCGATCTCCATCCAACACTGTGCATGAGAGCAACAGCTCCCTAAGTTCTCTTGTCTAACTGGACAGGAAAGTAGCACCAAGAGCCAATGGCTCCTGCTACTGTCAAACACAACCCATTAGCAGAGAGCAGGGGGTGGGGCAGAGCCTTGTTCTGTGTGTCAGTATTAATAGAACTGAGGAAGCTGTAATTTGCATTCATAAAAAGTCCCTGACTACACCCGCACTTTCCACTCAGTGCCACCATTTATAGAAGCCTGTATGTTAGGTGCAGCCTGGTGTGGCAACAATAATTTACACTGGCAGGTGCCATGGAAAACCTGTATTAAAATAGTACAGCAACAGTTCACAACAAAACTAGTGGGAAGGCTGCCACTCATGGTTTCCAGTAATGTGAAGAGAGCGGGTATCAGCTGAACTGACATCATCTGTATTTTACTTTTCCTTGCAAGGAATATTGCTGTATTTTTTACATTTTTTTTTGAAGCTTTCATGCACTGGAAGTCCCTCCTTTTATAAAATAAATGTCTAGAAAGACTCTCTGCACTACTGGAGTTTTTTCTGTTCATTTTTAATATATCATCACTGCATGCTGTTTACACCATTGGGCCCCCATCTGATGTCTGTGGATTTCCCTGGAGCAGAGGCATTGCTGGGGGGGTGCGGGGGGTGCGGTCCGCACCTGGGTGACACTCACTAGAGGGGTGACACCCTCCCTACTCTCCCGAGGGTGAGGAGAGTCAAAGCCCTGGTAAAAAAAAATGTACACTCCGCAGCCTGCTGAAACAGCACCTCCAGAATCGTGGCTGCGACTGGTGTGTGTCCTCCTTCTCTTCTTCCTCCTCCCTACCCTACTGAGCCAGTGAGTCTCAGCCTGTCACATCTCACGCTGGCACTGCAGACATGATGATGTGACATTACTCACTACACTTCACACACTTCTATCTCTGCCCGGGGCGGCACGGCTATATGCAGTGTGTGACACTGCCCTCCTTTCCTGTCCAGTCCCCAGATACCACCCGCGCGCCAGATTCGGAACAGCTGACAGGTGTGAGTACAGACAGTACATGCGGGAGGGAAGGGTTACATTAAATTTGCGAGGGGGGGTGTCGTGGTGTCCACCGCCGCCCAGCCCAAGGTGACAAGGTGAGGTGTGCGATAGGTGGGGGGGTGGGTGGTTATGGTTGCCATGGTACCGACACGCCACATAAGAGCTAGTGTGGGGGGACTCTCAGTATTTGGTGCCCCGACCCTGTGCTGTACAAGTATGATAAGGAAAGGGGGGGTGCAAGGTGGTCTGCTGGACACAGCTATAGGTAATATATATATACTGTATATGTCCTGCCGCCCCCTCCCCCCACCAGACCAGCTCACTCAGCTATTGAACTCTGCACCCTGTACCCACCTGCACTCTGCATCCACCTGCACTCTGCACCCTGTACCCACCTGCACTCTGCATCCACCTGCACTCTGTAACCTGTACCCACCTGCACTCTGTAACCTGTACCCACCTGCACTCTGCACCCTGTACCCACCTGCACTCTGCACCCTGTTCCCACCTGTACTCTGTACCCACCTGCACCCTGTACTCTGCACCCTGTACCCACCTGCAGTCTGCACCCAACTGAACTATGCACCCTGTACCCACCTGCACTCTGCACCCTGTACCCACCTGAACTCTTCACCCTGTACCCACCTGAACGCTGCACCCTGCACCCACCTGAACTCTGCACTCTGTATGTAGCACCCTCATTTAATGACCCTTTAGAACCCTCCCACACCCAGTTGCTGTGGCACGCTCAACCCCCCCACCCCCTACTTTGGGTAAAGGTGTGGAATGTGGTTGAGATCCTGCACCTTTTTCCTGAGAAGAATGCCCTGGGTGACACTATCAATTAGCACTGCGGCAGGCTGGGAGGGACAGAGATGTGAGAGGCGTGTAGTGCCCTACTGCCTGTCCTGCTGGAGGGGGGGTTGACACCATTTTTCACCACACCAGGTGACACCAACCCTAGTGACACCACTGCCCTTGAGAGGAACACTAGAGCAACTCTTGTCAGTGGACTTCTGACTATTGTAAAAGCTTTGTTTGACCCCCCTGAGTAAGAGAGGTCACAGGTTTTCTGGTAAGCCTTTATCTATATTTGGTGATGGGTATCACAGCTATCAAGCACTTTATTTTACGTTCTTCACTGTTTTTTCTGGATTTCAACAGATCAAGGACTCTTATTTGTATTTTATTGCAATTTTATTGCATTCAATACATTTTGTGTGTGTTTTTTTAATGCGACTTTTAGCATCATCGCACAGAATCGCACAACATTATTATATTTCTTTGGAATTAGTTCTCTGCAATTTTCTTGGACATTTTTGTCTGATATTTGTTGTTTGATTTTCAGCAAGGTCAATTCATATTTACTGTCTGCATATTGTAGTGATATCAATATACAGTGTCCGGTTGGATAATTGATATTTAGGTATTAGTATGATGACGATAAGTTATGTTCCGCAGCAACACCCAAGTTCTCCAGAGAGTGCAATTTATTTGGCTTCCAACACAGAACAACCTCCAATGTCCACAGATGATACAAATCCACAGAGTAAATATGACAATGAAAAGTAGATTTAGAGTCCCATCCTAGACCTGTGACTTCCTATTTATAGAGAATATTCAGAGAGTGACTATACTGACCTCCAGAATTATATTGCCTATCCACTGAATGGCTGAGCAATTTGATTGGCCATCTTTGATCCACATGCTGTCTCTCCGAGTGACAGATAATGACCCCAGCCAGAGACATGCCCTAATTTGCATTCTAACAAGTCTCCTTTAATATGTGCAATTAGATTACAGATACCAAAGGTGGCATGAGCACATCAGAGTCATTATCTGTCCCCTTTGATATGTTTAGTAAATCTTGTTTGGCCACTATTCCTGTTGGTCAGCAAGCACCCTTTGATGTGTAATCTTGAAGGCCTATATGTAACACATATATATAGTGCCATACATATAACACAATATATAAAATACCTACACATATACATATATATATATATATATATATATATATATATATATATATATATATATTGTAATATTGGGGGTTGTTAGCTCAAGTGGGATATGCGTTTTAAGCGATTCACGCCAGTCAGGAACTGTCCTTAAGGGCTTGTTGGCCCACTTTTATTGAAAAGGCAAAAATAAACAAAAGTCCAAACATAGGTTTCCCACGCAGGGGGTTTTCACTGTCCACACAATATGATAGGTTCAGCCTCCTGGCTTATACGTGCAAAGAAAATACCAAGCCACCTGGCTCTCCTCAGCAGTAGCCCAACTGCTTAGGCTCCAGCATGGAACCTTCCTGACTCCTGTCAGCAACCTCGCTCAGGTCTCTGGGGTTTCTCACAGTGCACCCTACACTCTCCAGCTTATTCAGTGCCCACCTGCACTCTCTGGGTTCTACCTTACAAGCCTGATCTCCTCGGGAGGGTGGAGCCCAGAATGCTGGTCCTGAGTTTCCTATCAGGCCCACACACACCTGCACAATCAGTGTGCTGATCTATCTGACAGTCTGGACCCAGGACTGGGGATTTCATCCCACCCAGATCTCTTTGAAATCCCCAGGCTCCAGGTCCCAAAGTGTACTTTATTACAAATTGAGGGAACTGAAATGCCAGTTTCCTCTGAAACCAGTAAATATGCTGGAGCCCCTCAACCCGACCGGTTGAGAACCCTGGGTCACCACACCCCTGGGGTACCATACTCCTACATATATATATATATATATATATATATATATATATATATGCATTGCACTTTATTACCTTTGTCATAAGGTTTATTGTATTGTTTGCACAGAATCACTTTATTCTATATTTAGCGCTGCACTTTATTACTTTATTATTTTGACCTAACCCCCAGCCAGTGGCCTGTTCAATGCAAGACTGAAAATTAAGGTTAGGGATATCTAATCCTATGTCGGACAAGTGAATCCCGTCATCTCGGTAAAGCACTGGGAACACGCCCTCCAAATCAGTGTGCCTAAAAGAGACAAAAAATTTGTAAATATTCAGATTGATTATTTTTCAATTTTTTTTTAATGGTCTCAGAAGGAATGAATCTTGCCAGGGAAACCTTTGGATAATCTCCAAACAATCACTGTATTCGGAGATAGTGGGCCAGATTCTTAAAGACTTACGCTGGCGTATCTCCACGTACGCCGTCGTAAGTCCGAATCTGCGCCGTCGTATATGCGCGCCTAATTCTCAGAATCAGTTACGCATAAATTCAGCCAAGATACGAACAGTGTAAGTCTCCTACGCCGTTGTATCTTGGGTGCATATTTATGCTGGCCGCTTGGTGGCACTTCTGTTGATTTCCGCGTCGAATATGCAAATGAGCTAGATACGTCGCAATTAGTTACACTGTTTACGTAAGACATACGCCGGCGTAAAGATAAAGCTGCTCTCTAGGTGGCGCAGCCCATGCAAGGTATGGACGTTAGAACAAGCGTATCTTTTTACGTAGTTTGCGTAAGTCGTACGCGAATAGGGCTGTGCATAAGTTACGTTCACGTCGTAGGCAGTGTGCGACGTAACTTAGGCATTCTATTCGACGCATGTGCACTGGGATCAGTCCACGGACGGCGCATTCGCCATTCGTCCAAATCGTCAATTACGTGGGGTCACGATTATTTTGCATAAAACACGCCCACCTCTTCCCCATTTGAATTAGGCACGCTTACGCCGGCACATTTACACTACTATATGGAAAGACTCCTGCGCTACCAAGGGGGATGGGTGGGAGTGGAATTGGGCTGGAAGGTGGACTGGGGATTCTGCAGCAGACTCCTGACACTCTGTCCTGGGCAGAGAGAAAAATGTATATGTAAAAGAAGGGGGTGTTGTCTGCGCTGAAAGTGAACAGGGGGGGAGGAGGGGGGGTGTGGGTGATAGGGGTGAATGGATGGGACGGGTGGCTGGATGGGTGGATGCAGGTGGGTTTAGGACAACATGATAACCAACATAATCGAAACAATGATGTGAATGAATATACACATAAGGGTGATACCAATAAATACAAAAATTATTATTACAATAAGGAAAAACCCAACACACTAGCCAGTGTAATGTGAAACCAGTGAAAAACAATCCTAAATCCAAACTATAAGACCAGAGAAAATTCCATGAGGAAATGCCTCTGGATGGAAAAAATGTGAAATAAATAAAGTCTCTAGTGAAAAAACCCAAGAGTCCAGATAAGTCCAAATTGAAATGGTGGTGCCAGGAAAGGGTGACAGCAGAAAGCACCTCAGGTGGTCCCCAGCTCCTCACCTCAAGGCTATAGCTCAGATAGCCTGCAACAGCACCTCCCGGTGGAGGACAGTGATCCCTCGGCAGGGCAAGCAGCAGAGGCACTCCTCAGCGGTAAAGGTAAAGCAAAAAAGAAGAAAGCAAGTGAGTGACAATAAAAGACGTCTAGTAGGCAACTAGTGTCACTCGTACATCCACTCACCACGGGGTGAAGTCACGAGGTGTGACGAGACGCGTAGGGATCCTAGGAGCCACAGAGTCCACACGCCTGACGCAGTGTGTTCCTGACGTCTGTTTGTTTTGTGCCTTTTGGATCGTTTTAAATGTGAGTTTTATTTTTTTATTTTTTTATTAAATGTGTTTTTTACCTTGCGGGATTGCGCTATGGTCTGTTTCTTTTATCATGTATGCCATCTGAGAGATCCCTTGTTGTGAGTGACCATCTGGCCAGCTTAGAAGAGGATATCTGCCATTAGAAGTACGAACTCGCTGTTCGTGGGAGATAGGCCCATCATCCATCACCCCGTGGTGAGTGGATGTACGAGTGACACTAGTTGCCTACTAGACGTCTTTTATTGTCACTCACTTGCTTTCTTCTTTTTTGCTTTACCTTTACCGCTGAGGAGTGCCTCTGCTGCTTGCCCTGCCGAGGGATCACTGTCCTCCACCGGGAGGTGCTGTTGCAGGCTATCCGAGCTATAGCCTTGAGGTGAGGAGCTGGGGACCACCTGAGGTGCTTTCTGCTGTCGCCCTTTCCTGGCACCACCATTTCAATTTGGACTTATCTGGACTCTTGGGTTTTTTCACTAGAGACTTTATTTATTTCACATTTTTTCCATCCAGAGGCATTTCCTCATGGAATTTTCTCTGGTCTTATAGTTTGGATTTAGGATTGTTTTTCACTGGTTTCACATTACACTGGCTAGTGTGTTGGGTTTTTCCTTATTGTAATAATAATTTTTGTATTTATTGGTATCACCCTTATGTGTATATTCATTCACATCATTGTTTCGATTATGTTGGTTATCATGTTGTCCTAAACCCACCTGCATCCACCCATCCAGCCACCCGTCCCATCCATTCACCCCTATCACCCACACCCCCCCTCCTCCCCCCCTGTTCACTTTCAGCGCAGACAACACCCCCTTCTTTTACATACACATTTACACTACGCTGCCGTAACTTAGGACATAACTGCTTTAAGAAAACTGCACTTGCATTCTAAGTTGCGGCGGTGTAGCGTAAATACGATACGCTACGCCCGCTCAGAGTTACGCCGCCTTACGTGATTCTAGGCCAGCAAGTTTATTGGTTGAGTAGAATGTTGAATGCTAAAGATCCGATCCAATGTTTTAAATCTGACCAATATTGTTGCCTCCTAAATGAATAATGATAACATCAGGCTGAGGCCAACAGTTAAACAATCTTCTTAATTCAAAATGCAAGTCATCCCAACTATTCCCTCTCCGGTCACTCCAAAAAACTAAAATAATGCAGGATCCAAAATCAAGTCGGTTGTACATTGTATAACGTCTTACAAATGCTCTCCTCAGCCTAAATTTTTTTGGAGTGGCCGAGAATCCATGCTATGTACCGATGACCTGCAAATAATAAACAAATTGGTTAATACGAATAAAGGAAATAAGTAAACGGAAATCTTGGTGGATGCACCAGCTTGGTACTTTAGTGCCTGGGGGGTTAAATAAAGAATTTGACCTAAGATGTTTTCTCAGGAATTATTAGAATAACATGTTGATGTCATATACTAAATTTATTTTTTAAAGACATTTTTATAATTGGTATACACCTCCATTGCTAAATGTTTTTAAACATATGTGTTTTCAGCATATGTTTTTTAACATATAGGTTTTTTACATATTTAGTTTATTGTGCTATAATTTTATATTTTATATCATTTAATATATATGGTCTTTTATATACTATATATATGTACTTATTGCTGCATATGTGTTTTATACAGTAGATATATGCAATTTTTCTTCATTTTAGAGGTTAATTTACTGTTTTTATCTTAATCCATCATACATTGTATGCTCTGTACGATATCAGGATAGTATCCATTATCCCCTGCGTAATGCATATATTTATATTAATAATCCATATACTTCTATGCCGATTAGTATTGTTATGATTGATGTTTGCATATTTATATTTATTGATATTTGCATGATTTTTGTTATTGTCGGTAGCTGGGAATGGTGTATAATATCCCCCACGTTCGTCCTGGGTAATTAGGGGTTAAACAGCCATTTTATTGTAGTACGAGTGGTCCTTCTGGAGTATGAGGGATCCCGTCTTCCAATAGGTATATCCTGTGCAGCGTTCCCATGCAAAACACCATTCTAAAGCATAGACTGTCACTAGAGTGTCCACGGTCTACAACAAAATGGCCACATATGCTATATATGATAGACAGATCGGCCGTCCAATTAGAATTCCCCCTGATGAAGATATGATTACCCTGTATCGAGCATGCATAGGGGAATAAATGAATGAATGAATGAAAACTTGTATAGCGCGGCACATGCGAACTGAATCGCCTCTGGGCGCTTGTTGTTCCTGTCTCCTTTGATGTCAAAAGAGAAAAGTCTTGACCTTTTTCCTAAATGCTAGGTGGTTCTCCTCCAACCGAATGCTGGTTGGTAAAGCGTTCCATAGTCTGGGACCTTGGATCGCGAATCTTCTTTCTCCTTTGGACTTGAAGTTGGCTTTCGGAACCTGGAGCAGGTTCTGATTCGTGGATCGCAAAACGCGATTGGGATTATGCGCTTGTATTATTTCGCATAAATAAAGGGGGGCATTCCCATGGACACATCTATGCGTAAGACAGGGGAGGGGCCAGGATGGTTCGACAGGCAGTCTATCTGCCTAGGAGGAAGCATACACCATTCCAATAGCAGCCACTGTAATAATTTATGCCATATACAGAGTGGTGCACTGGCGCACCTGGTACATTTGAGTACCCCATTGGGGGTTGTTTTAATTGTTTAATAAAATGTTTATAGCGATATCACTCTATTAAGGCTTTTTTATTCCCCATTATTCTGGAGTTACTGCGTGAGAAGCCCAGGATCCTGTTACCATTATAGAACCCAGGGGTGATTTACAAGCGTGTACAGTATTGACTGAGCATAATTGTTAAGTAACATGCTCCAAGGTGAGCATTTAATACTTAGAGGATCACTGGAATAAGAGCACCAATTGTATGATCTGCAACAATAATTTTCAGACGCATGGATATATAAGCATTTCAGCAGTGCTATTACTGGATACCACGCTTATGTACTTTTTTTAACAGGACTGTCACAGCATTGTTTTTCCATAAAATACTTGTTTTTGCACTAAAGCACTTTTTGCTATTCAAAGTGGGGTTATTGTTGTTCCTTATATACCACCGTACACACAATTGGAATTTCCGTCGGGATAAACTCCGATGGATTTTTCTGACGGAATTCCGTTCAATTCTACTAAGAATGCGTCAACTTGATTCTGAGCATGCATGTTTTTTTCTCCGTCTGAGTTCCATACAGACGAACGGAATTCCCAAAATTTCTCTTTCTAAGTCTGTCGGAATTTCCGAAGGAAAAACTCCAATGGGGCACACACATGGTCGGAATATCCGATGAAAAAATTCCGTCAGACTTTTTTCATCGGAAATTCCGATTGTGTGTACAAGGCATTCGATTTGTGTTACCAAGCACTTGGATGCACATGAGCACTTTACTATTAATATTTAATTGACATATTTTAATTTAATTTTTATTTGGTCATATCACGTCTATGTCACACTCACATATGTCACTCATGTCACATTAACACTACATGTGTTTGTTTTAATCTGTAGTACGCATTTATTGTGTAATATCCCAAAGAGCAGTTTATTATCTACTATTTCTGTCTATGTGCACAAGCTTATGAAATGTGCGTAACGCTTGCAGCTGGTTATTTATTAGGCTTTGTGTTGATTGAGGTTCACAGGAATTCTATTACTTTTGGTTAATACAAATATACAACTCCTATGAATTCGATCTCCATCTACCTAACCTCTTAATATTATCCTCCCTAAATCCAAGTTTGGCCGCCTCTGTAGCTGCGCCTATTCAAAAAGGAAAGCAGTGTAAAGTGGTTCAAATTTAATAAACTACCGTATAAACTACTAAAGTGAATAGTGGCACTGTAAATAAGTAACTAAAATAACATTGAATAATATAAGCATCACCCAGTGACAAGTGATAAGGAAACAAAACAAAATCAAAAGTCCATTGACTGAATAAATACTTAAATGTGACAGTGATTAATCAATAAAGATTCATAATACATTGACAGCAGATTCAGTATTGTTCATCTACCACACCATGTGCAAAAGGTGATTCCATTCCCTTCTGGGTGGGAAGTGGCAAAAACCTATGTCCCGAGCCCCTTTTTATAGGGGTCCCCAAGAACCTTTCAGCGGGTTAGGTGACTTTTTCTGACCTATCCTGAATGGTCCCTTAGAGTATTCTTGGGGATTAGCTTACCTCGCTGACCTATCAGAACCTCCCTATTATTCTGCTACCTTGGGGAGCTAAAAACTGCCACCACCACAATCCCATGAGAAGGGGGGGGGGGGTGCCTTGAAACTGGCTCACCCCCCCCCTTTTCCTTTACATTCAGATAACCAAACAAAATAGCTTTGTTTCTCCATGACTGATTTTACAATGTCAGCGGTAGAGATAAACAAATCAATACTAAATATTTTAGAAAAGATTTATTTTTACTGTCTTATTAGAAGGATATCATCTACTTGAGAAAAGATCAATGATTTGCTTTATCCATAGATCGCATATTGCCATCTCATAAAAATTAGTACATTTATGAAAAAGTTAAATAGTCAAATATTTGAGAGCTATGTACTGTACATGATTAAGCACAAACATTTATACACGTAAGCAGAAAAGCAGTTTAAACTGTACAGTACACATACCAACACTGGTCATAGAACATACAGTGGTTGTGTGAAAATGACAACTCCCTGGCTCATTGTCAATCAACAGAAATTAACCCTTTATCCTCAAGATGTTGTGATCTTTGACTGTGTTTAAAAGGATAAGTTTACCTTTACAAAAGATAAAAAATAAAAGCAAATTCTTTTGCATGTAAAAAAATATGCATTAATTTTTTTTTTTTTTGTAATGTCGTGTACACACGAGCACTTTTCGGCATAAAAAAAGTACTTTTTTAGCATGTATAAAAAACAATGGCCCAGATTCAGGTACATCTGAGCATTATTGGACCGGCGTAGCGCACCGCCTTTACGTTAGACTTGCGCAATTTTGCCACGTAATCACCCTATTCTCGTAGCTTTTGTGCAGGAAATTGCGCATGCGTAATGTTTTTTCAGAGGCGTAAGGAGGAGTAATACAAATTGGGAAGGACGTGGGCGTGTTACATTGAAATGAGCCGTGACCCCATGCAAATGAAGGGCCGGCCGGCTCGCGCATGCGCGCTTGAAGCATACCATGTCAGCTCCGCTGTGCGCATGCTCACAACTCGGGAGCGGCGCAATCAGTGAAATTGGAAATGGACTAGGGCAACGTTGTGAACTAGGCAAACAGCATAAATAAACACACACAAACGCACTTGCATTGCAAAAGTACATCCCTTTGTCCCTTCCCATTTAACCAAGTGCTTTTGTCCTGTTGTTCGTTGCGGTGTGTTTTGTAGTTGTCAGATTAGTGTTCTGTGTGATCAAGTGTTTGTTAGTAGATTTTTGAAAGTGGTTTTTGATAAGTGTTTGAGAGACTGTTTGTTTGATTGATATATTTGTGTTTGTTTGTTTTCCTGCTGTATTTTTGTTTTGTTTTTTTGTGACTGTTTATTGCTGAGTAGTTTTCTGTGTGTGTGTGTGTTTTTGCTTGATTGGTTGGGCTTGTTTGTGTGAGTGAATTTTGTTGACTGGGAGTGAGTTTTTTTGGAAGGATGACAGAGAGAAAACGAAAGCTGAATTTTACAGTTGTGGAAAAACAAATTCTTGCCCGGGCCATTAGCGAGTATGGGCGTTACCTCCACGGCCCAGAGAGTGCCAACACCACCCCGGCCAGGAGGAGGGAGATTTTGGATAGGATCACTGAGCAGGTCAATTCAGCGGGGCAGGGGGAGACATGGACCCGGTCTGGGATTGACAAAAAAATCAATGACCTCCGGCGTCTGGTCAAACAGAAGCTGGCCAGAATGCATGCCCATGCCAGGGGCACAGGAGGGGGCCCACCATGCCGTATTAGGCTGACAGCGGAGGAGCGTGTGGTGGCCCTGACCTTTCATCGGCATGAAGTTGAGGGCCTGCCCGGCTTTGACTCAAGTCCAGAGCCCGTGGTGCCAGGTAAGTTTTTTTTTTTAATATCAGGTGTGTAGCATGTGTGGGGGAGGGGGTGAAAGGGAATATGTGGCAAGTGTGTGGATCCTCCAACCTGTGAATGTTTTGTGTCATCCACAGATGTGCAGGAGGGTGCAGGGCCATCTGGCCTGACCGCACCAACCCCAGGACAGCAGCCTAATGAGGCCCCCCCAACAAGGCCGGAGTCCGTGGAGGAGGTTCAAGAGGAGCAGGAGAATCATGAGGAGGAGGAGAATCATGAGGAGGAGGAGTCCATGTCAGGCACTGGACGTTTGGTTTTTGAGGACTCTTCCCCTCTGGCTGGCAGCAGGCAGGCCTCCCTAAGGGGGAGCCCCCCCCCTCCTCCCCCAACATGGCTCCCCTCACAAGGGCCTCCCCTTATCCCCGGCCACAAGCATCAGCTGGAGGCAGGATGTCATTCCAGACCACCAGGGGGGTGGCCGATCTCCTGCCCGCCACTCTGAGAAGGGACCAGTTCCTCCAGACCCGCCATCTGGGACAGGTCAGCCAGACATTGGTGCGGATGGAGGAGAGCCTGTCCTCCATCAAGGATACGCTGGGGAACCTGGACTCCCACTCCCGGGCTTTCACAACCTGCCTAAACGAACTGCAGACGACATCAGGAGGCGTTGGGCAGGATGTGAGGGCCCTTACCCTGGCTATCCAGGCCAACACGGCAACACTTGGTGCTGCCCTGGACAGAATAGCCGTGGCCTTGGAGGGCAGGCCGCCAGGTGGGCAGAGATCAGGGGCTGCTCCTCCTTCCCCGGTTTTACCCCTCCCCCATGAGTCTCCCCTGAGAAGCCGGGGCCGTGGCCGGGGGCGCCCCAGGCGTGGCTCACGCAAAGGGCATTAATTTGTTTTTCCCCTTTTTTATTTTATTTTTTGCTGGAAATTTTTTGCTTTTGCAGGTAATTTTTTTTTTTTTTGGTTTGTGAATGCTGTGTGAATGTGGGGGTGACATTCCTGCCGGAAAAGGGGTGTCATCCTCAATTTTGGTGGAGAAGGGTTCCCCAGGACCAGGGAGAAGTGATCCCCAGGTCCGTGTGAATGGTGTATGAATGTACAGTGACATAATTGGAGCCTTGGCGTAGCGTTGCTGCTCACAAGTCCTGCCTGATGGACTGGTGCCAATCCAATTTGATGTGGATGTGGGGTGTGTGTGCTAGGGACCACAGTGGTATGCATGCATGCATTCTCATTGTGCCATGATTAATGTGTATGTTTAACGTGCAAAGATGCCCAATGTGAGCTGTCTCCTGGCTGCTCTTCCCTCAGAAGACGGGGTAGCCTCGGTTAGGGGGGGATTGTCTGGTTCAGGGGTCAGGTCATCACGTAGGTCAATCTGCAGGCCCTTTCTTTCTGCGAAGTTGTGCAGCATGCAACAAGCACCGATGATCGGGCACACGAAGTTTGGGGAGTACAAGAGGGTACCCCCAGACTTATCCAGGCATCGGAAACGTGACTTTAGTAGGCCAAAGGTGCGCTCCACCACTGCTCGTGTTTGGGCATGTGCTTGATTGTATCTTTCCTCTCCTGGGGTTTGGGGGTTCCGGATAGGAGTCATGAGATGGGGTCCCAGTGGATATGCAGAGTCACCTGTAAGGGAAAAGACAGGAGGATGTTAGTCATGCATGTGCCCCTTGTGATGTGCATCATGGGAGGGGATAGTCATGCCTGCCACCCATGTCACTCACCAACCAGCCAGGTGTCCCCATACACGTTCTGATCGAATTCCATTCGGATGTGGCATTGATTGTATATGTAGCTGTCATGGCTGGACCCTGGGTGTTTGGCACGGACGTGCCATATGAGGCCTTGGGCATCGACTATCACCTGTACATTGATGGAATGCCAATGCTTCCGATTGCGGTACATGTGCTCTGTCTCCTGGGGGGGCTGGAGTGCCACATGTGTGCAATCAATGGCCCCCACAGTGCGTGGGAATCTGGCAATTCTGTAGAAATCTGTCATTGCCTTCAGCCGCAGGTCCTCAGTGGTGGGTTTGATGATTTGGTTGGCCATGCGTCTGAGAATTGCAGGGACAACCTGGTGCACACATCTGCTCATGGAGGATTGTGACATCCCAGCCACCACTCCACTTGTACGCTGAAAAGAGCCACTGGCAAGGACATGGAGTGTTGCCAGTACCTTGACCAGTGGCTGCACTGCATGTGAGCATTGTGTTGGGCTGGTGATGTCCTCCTGCAGGGTTGTGGTTAATTCCAGGATGGCATGAGGGGTGAATCTGAAGATGCGAAACACCTCAGAATCACTCATGCCAAACAGGTCTATGCGGGTGCGGTATATCCTCTCCCGTGCCATCCTCCGTGCCATCCTCCGTGCCCTCATCCTTCTTTGTTCATCTAAAGTCAGTAGTATAGCTATGTGCGACGATGCCCCTGGCATGTTGGCATACAGATTGTTGTGCAACACGTGTGACTGCTGAGCTCCTCACTAACAGTGTTGCGTTATCTAACAAGTAGACTTTTTTTCTCTTTTTAGACCAGCTTTTATATGCTCTAATTTTAGACAGGACATTTTGCTGTTGCGCACACTGCGTCGCCTGCGCTGCCCCAACGTTGTTTTGTGGTTTCCCGTAAGTCCCTCATTAGCATATTTGACTAGCAAATCAATGGTCTGTCTAGCGCACTTTTTCGCGGACGGATGCGCCAGTCTAACGAAATTACGCGGAACAAAAATAAGTAGATTTTTTGCGTATCTCGTTCTGGGGATGCCGTGCATCGAAACGCACGCGCACATTTCGACTTACGCACGCGCATCTCCTGTTGCGCAGGCGTAATCGCTCTGTGAATCTGGGCCAATGTTTTTAGAACTTCATCATTAAAAACGATGTTGCCCAGTAAAAGACGATTTGCGCTTTTCTGTCTGTTACAGCGCGATGAATGTGCTTACTCCATTATGAATGGTAGTTTTACCAGAACGAGCGCTCCTGTCTCATAACTTACTTCTGAGCATGCGTGGGTTTAAAACCTCGTTTTAGCCCACACACGATAATTTTTTACAACACAAAAAACAACATTTTCAAAAACGACATAAAAAATTGAAGCATGTTCGATTTTTTTTTGTTGTTTTTCAGAAGACAAAAAACGATGTGAAGCCCAAACACGATAATTTTAAATGACGTTTTTAAAAATGTCATTTTATTTCATCACAAAAAACGACCGTGTGTACGCGGCATAAAGCAGTGCACCCACAATCAGCAGATCACGGGTTTAATGCCACAGTCCTGCAGACTGTATATCTGTCTGGCTGCACTTCCGATACAGCCAGGCAGTTACACTGTGACAGGAAGACTTAATGAACTACCACAGTGCTCAACAGCGCCATGTTAGTTCATTGAGAACTACAAGCCAACGGCCATAATGGCTGTCGGACCTTGTAGTTTTCTCATTTACAGAATTCTGTGGGTGTATGATGCAACCAGGCGGGCCATTTTTTTGTAGATTATGAAAGCTAGCGTGGGGGGGGGGATTCCACACTAGCTGTCAGAATGGGGACTCAGGGGAGTGGGGGCCAGTGTATCTGTAACATGTTACATGTCCCCCCATGAATATAGGTGTAACATGTATGTTGCAAATGGTGAAATTATCTTTAAGGGCTTGTCCACAAAAACTGATATTTGAGTTGTTGGTAGATTTTAGAGTGTTAACCCACTTGACAATTTCTTATATCTCTTGGAAACTCTGTTGGTGAGATATCTTGTATCCATGTGCCCATTATTTGCTCCACACATCGAGCTTTTCATTCATTGACCAACATCTTCCTGCTTTACACCCCTTTAACTTGTACATTGTAATGTACTATCCCTATATCACACATCCACCCTCTGTGCATCTCTGTTCCAACTACCTTTTGTGGGATAACTAATGAATCTAACTGCTATTTATATACAATATCTACAACATAAGGGACAAAGGTAACAGGGATGCAAGGAAGGGAAACACAAATGGGTAAAATAGCATGGAACAAAGCAGAGGGTTGCAGGATGGATCAGGACACAGTAAAGTTCAGGAACGGTATCAGGCACAATCTGGTAGCAAGGAGGCAATCAGACAGGATCGTGACACACTGGGGAAAGGGAGGAGCAGCCTTAAATATCCACCTGATCAGAACCTGCTGGCTTCTGGGAGACACCTGCTGGTGGACACTGGAACTGCAGCCATTGGCAAAGTGAATCCCAGTGCCACCAGCAGATGAACTCAACCCTGACAGGTATTCAGTATGTGCCAAATTCCACCAGGACTCTAGTTGGGCTCTTTTCCGATAATACCTGTTTATATTATTTTTTTCTTATATAAAACTTGTAATATTTCCCTACTGGTGTAAATCTATATTCATGTGGTTAATGTTATATACTGGTTGCAGTAGTTCTTCTGCTCCTGATTTTTTTTATTTGATTACTGGGTCATTTTCCAGGAAGGCAATCCCCTCTGCTCACAAAGGTCCTGTCCTTGGTGGAGGCACTACTTGTGCAGATAGCGTTGTGGTTGGGATTCGAAACAGCAACCCTAGTGCTGCTAGGCAGAAGTGTTAACCACTTAGCCAATGCGATGCTTAAGCTTGACATGTTCTCAGGAGGTTGAAGAATATAGAAGGTTTATGGACACGGCTTAATATAAGAGCATTTTCTCAGATACAATTTTTCACTATAGAAGTTCCTTTTGTTGTGGGGAGGGTTTATTAATATTAGTTTATCTATTATTATTATTGATTGTGATTTAGGATGCTGCATTGCCTGATATTTATTTTATATTTTAACAAAATGAAATATGAACTCCAAGCAGATACTGTACAGTATTTATGACAAAAAAATTGTACAGCTCTGAATTTGTTAACATATTGTAAATACATTTTTGTAAATACAACTAGTACCTGTATTTGAGTTGATATAAATCCCCTATACAGTAGCACTCAGACTGTGAGAGGTATGGTTCGTGCTGTAAGCTAATGTGTTAGCAAGGAATAGGCTTATGGGCGTAGAGATTGGGGAGGGAGGTGACCATATCAGCATACTGCTGCTCTTTCTCTGTCCATTTAGCAGACTACAGTCTATAGCAGAGAAATACAAAATCATTTGGCTGGGAAAATAGCTCCCAGAATTTCATCTCTGTATTTAGCTGTTTGTCTGGAGTTTACCTAAAGTGTATTGCCTAGGACATGTACCCAACAACACATGCCACATTAGTGGTACCTTCTGGTAGTCTCCACACAATGCTAGTGAATTCAAACATGCTAAACGATTGTCTTATGTTATATTTAAACTTCGGTCTTAGCCCCTGCCCCATTCCCCCCTGGATACCTGCCTGTTTCGAATATCTTTAGTCTGGCCATGTAACACGCTGGGACTTCCTTCCCTTCACCTCTTCTTCTGCCCAAGTGGGTCATCCACTGATGTGAAGTGTGCCACTGACTTAATGATGTCAGCATTGCTCAATGCCACAATACATTATGAATGAAAGTTTGTCCTTGTTGTGTCTCTTTAACCACTTGCCGACCAGCTCATGCTGATATAAGTCGGTAGAATAGCTCTTCTGTGCAAACTAATGTACCTGTACGTCAATCCGTAAAAGCAGCGGGTGTGGACTGGATGTATTTAAAAGATAGCGGGTGTGGACTGGATGTCCGTCGGCGGCCCGCGATCAAAGTGTGGAAAGGCAGATCGGGGAACTGCCTATGTAAACAAAGCATTTCCCTGTTCTACCTAGTGACATGACAGAGATCTACTGCTGCCAATGATCAGGAGCAGTGATCTCTGTCATGTTTCAGTAAGCCCAACTCCCCTACAGTTATAACACGCTGAGGGAACACACATAACCCCTTGATCGCCCCCTAGTTTAGTTTTAACCCTTGACAGTTTAATTTTTACATTGATCAGTGCATTTTTCTAGCAGATCAATGTAATAATGTCACTGGTCCCCAAAAGTGTAATTTGGGGTCAGATTTATCCTCCTCAATGTTGATGTCCCGCTAAAAATCGCAGATTGACGCCATTACCAGTAAACATAATAAAAAATAAATAAGTCCCTAAATCTATCACACAGTTTGTAGACATGGGAACGTTTGCGCAAAGCAATCAATATACGCCTATTGGGATTTTTTTTTACCACAAATATGTAGAAGAGTATATATTTTTCAAAATGGTCGCTCTTTTTTTGTTTATAGCGCAAAAAATTAAAACCGCACAGGTGATAAAATACCACCAAAAGAAAGCTCTACTTGTGGGAAAAAAAGGATGTCAATTTTGTTTGGGTATAGTGTCGCACAACCGCACAATTGTCAGTTAAAGAGACGCAGTGCCGTATCGCAAAAAATGCTCTGGTCATTAAGGAGGTTAATGGGCAGGGTCATTGCACCATGCATTTGATGTATGCTCTTGTGGAAAAAAAGACTGAAGACATCCTGTGGAGAAAAAAGGGAACGTAGGGAGCAGCCAAAGAAGAGTATTGCAGACCGAGCTTTTTTATTTTGTACAATAAAAAAAGAAAAAAAAAATCTAAAGTTGGCTTAATAAATGCATTCTGTCTGTTTGCATATACATGGAGGAAGGCTTTGCTGGTAAAAAGGGAAGAATGAAAGGGAGATCTGCAATACATCCATGTGACCAGCCATTTAGTAAGTAATTGCAGCTTAATACTGTAATACTTTCATGCAATTTTAAACTGCTTAGTGTTCTTCTTTAAGAATCAAGAGTACAAAGTCATCCAGCCCAATTCTATTGAGCGTAAATGATTGTTTGCAAACTTTTAAATCTCTGTTTCTGCATTAAACCCATACTATGACTATACTGAGACAAGTTATGCTGATTTAAGATCTATAAATATTAAAGGCATTTCCTGCTTTTAAAGTAGCATTAAAGTTTCAGGAGACTTTAAGAGGGACTAGAAAGAGAAAACAACCCTGCAACACTTAAAACAGTATTTGTGAAGTTCCGTACTTGATCAGTAAGATGATGAACAGTATTATGTCATCAGATAAAAATGTAACTCTTTACATTAAGATGCTATAAAGGGGGTGTGCTTATAGAACAGAGATAGGAGCTTTATGTACAACGTATAATCATTGTTGGAAATATTTAGAACTGCTTATGTTAAAAAGATTTTCAAGGCAAGCAGCTTAATATATACTGTACATAGTATATGATTTTTTTTTTTACTTTGGACAGGTTTTAAACATTTTCTTTATCCAGTCGTATGATTAAGACAGCCCTAATACACAGCACAGTCAGGTTAATACATTGCAGATAAAGCACAACTTTCGCTTTTTTTTTTAAATATGCTTACACTTCCCAGATGTCATCAGACCAGTTACGTGAGACTTTTCACCCACTTTCAGTGGTCTATTAACCATTTCAGTACTGGCCCATAGTCATATGATGTCCACAGATGGGATCTCCCATCCCGGGTGGACGTCATATGACGTCCTGGGCTTTGTGAGGTGATTTCTGAATGATGGCTACAGGCATCATTCTGATATCATTCTTTTGTGCCGGCGATTCGGCACACCATAAGAACAATGATATTGGCAGTTCCGCCGCTTGATTGTTCTTATAGGTGGTGGGAGGGGACATTCCCTCCCCCCTCCCGCCGCCATCCGGTGCTTCTCCGGGCTCTCACATGCCATCGGGGGCCTGGAGAAAGAATCGTCCGGCGCCGGATGGGAATCATAGAGATGACTGGTGACTAGATGGTCACCAGTCATTTCTATGACCGTCGGAAGCCCAGTCGCGATGTGACAAGGGATGTTTACATTCTTTGGAATAGGAATACAAGTGATGAAAAAAATAAAAGTAAAAAAAGAAAGTAAAAAATATATATATATATATATATATATATACATATATATATTGTAGTAGTGTGGTACCCCAGGGGTGTGGTGACCCAGGGTTCTCAACCGGTCAGGTTGAGGGGCTCCAGCGTATTTACTGGTTTCAGAAGAAACTGGCATTTCAGTTCCCTCAATTTGTAATGAAGTAGGCTTTGGGACCTGGAGCCTGGGGATTTTGTAGAGATCCGGGTGGGATGAAATCCCCAGTCTTGGGTCCAGATTTTCAAAATAGATCAGCACACTGATTGTGCAGGTGTGTGTGGGCCTGATGGGAGACTCAGGACCAGCATTCTGGGCTCCACCCTCCCGAGGAGTCCAGGTCTGGAAGGGAGAACCCTGAGAGTGCAGGTGTGCACTATAATACCCAGAGGCCTGAGTCTGAGGTGGCTGACAGGAGTGAGTCTGGGGTGGCTGACAGGAGTCAGGAAGGCTTCACGAGGGAGCCTGAGCAGTGTGGTGCTACTGCTAAAGATAGCCAGGTGGCTCGGTATTTTCCGTTATACGTGTAAGCCAGGAGGCTGAAGGTACCATTTTGTATGGACTGCGAAAACCCCTGTATATTTTTCTGTTGGATGCAATAAAACCGTGTTTTTTTGCTATTTATGCTTGAAGACCAGTGACTGTGCAACTCTACATTTATCGCTAATTTTGCGACTTTATCACAATATATATAAAAATGTAAAATGCCACTGTCCCGGTAGCTCACGTTCAGAAGCGAACGCACGCGTAAGTCCTGACGCTGTTCAAACTAGATATTCGAGGTATCGCCATGTGCGTTAGAGCGAGAGCAACAATTCTCGCACTAGACTCCCTCTGGAACTCTAAACTGTTAACCTGTAAAGATTTTCAAAGCATCGCCTATGGAGATTTTTAAGTACCAACGTTTTTGCGCCATTCCATGAGTGTGCGCAATTTTAAAGCATGACATGTTAGGTATCTACTCGGCGTAACATCATATTTCATATTTTACAAAAAAAAAAAAATTGGGCTAACTTTACAGTTTTGTTATTTTTTAATTCATGAAACCGTTTCCCCCCCCCCCCCCCCCCAAAAAAAATGTTTGAAAAATGATTGCGCAAATACTGTGCAAGATAAAAATTTGCAATGACCGCAATTTTATTCCCTAGGGTGTCTGCTAAAAAAACATATATTATGTTTGGGGGTTCTGAGTAATTTTCTAGCAAAAAAATTACAATTTTTACATGTAGGAAAGAAGTGCCAGAATAGGCCCAGTATTCAGGTGGGTATAAAAGCCCGGTATTGAAGGGGTTAACTTGCCGACAGCAGCACTAATATGATGATGTTAGCACCACCCAAATGGTTGAATGATGTTGAGCATTATTTAAATTGGATACCCGAGGACATCTAGTAGCAGTGAATAATTTCTGGGGGTGGGGTTAGGGAGAGCAGCACCACAGAGGATCTGAGTATTGCAGCCAAAGCTGCAGTTTTTTTTTTACTATTTCAAGAAAATTAGCCCATGTAATACCCGTCCTAGATACCTAGACTAAGCTCTGACTGACTTAGAGTGCCACCTCTTTTTTTTTCATATGACTAAAGCATGTGTAGCCAGGCGCAGGCTTCTAAGTAATTGGGGATAGAAGACATTGCAAAACCAAGACATTCTCTCCTTTATACCCAAGAACAAGGCTGCTACATCACTTCCTGCCTATAGAGGGAAACTTGAAGGATTTTGGTATTAGTAGTCCCACAGTTAATATCAATTGAAGCCTAAGACCCATTTAGAACTACAAATCCCAGTGAGCTGAATTGACAAGGGATTCTGGTGAAATCTATACATTTTACTGCAATTAGCAAGCTCCCTCCCTTGGCCTAGAGAAACCATATAGGATGGTCTGACACTGTTGCTCTGCTTACAGCTGCATAAAGGACCAGGGTTCAGACAGTCACTGGCGGCAAACCAAGGAATCATCTACACTAACCTACCCGTCTCGGCGGACCGTTCACATCCTTACCTTCTAAGTGTTTGCATGGCTCCCAAAGGCCCAAGGACCCAGAGATTCTCTCAGCTGTTTATCACTGCTGCATGCTGCACCTATCAGTATACCAGCAGTCACAGCTTAATTGCTGTTTCATCTCTCTCTGGGAGTCCAAAGCTTGTCCAGCATACATTACAGTACTGGATATCTACTACTGATTGGGATTGGTAAGAGGGCAGCTACCCAGTCTTTACTCTTTTATGTTATATAAACACACTGCCAGCAGACACCTATACATACCACCCAGCTAAAGAGACCTGCTTTTTTGTTCTTCTGCCTTCAGATTTGAATGGTTATCCACTCATTGACTCAATTGTAAATGGCCTCCAACTTCCTAGCAGAAGAACTAAGACTCAACCTCAAACTGACTTTCTCTCCACCCTCTTTAAGTCCCCACTACTCCCCAGGGATATCCACTCTTTATTCAACCAGAAAGCCCATTGGGTTTTCTACTGTTGTGTCAGTGGCAGTGACGAGTTAGTCTGTCCCTTTGTATCTCTCCTACAGTCAGTGTTGCAGCTTCTGCAAACCCTACATAGGGGCTAACTAATTCATAGTTCATAGTTATCCTGGTTAAGTCATTTGTTGTGAATTACCATATGCCGATTATGTTCCCTCAATTGTTGCTAGAGGTATTAGCAGTGGGAGATTTTCTTTAACTTTCTATGCATCTTTGTGATCAGAAGGGAACATTTCTCCAATAGTACAAACAAAATTCACAGAAGTTTTAACTCTTTCCTATTTTATCCAAAACGTATAAATATAAAGTTAAAAAGGTATGGACCCCCAACAAAAAGAAACACTACTCCCAAAATGTTTTCTTTAAGGGAAGCCATGCAGCCAAAAGTTTGCCGTGGTCTTGACAGCCACTGAAAGTGACTGCTGACCTTAAATCAACCACACATTTAAACTGGCAGTGGGAAAAGAAAATATAATTCTAAGATCCATCAATAGAGGGATCACCAGCTGGTGAGGAAGGAGGTCCTGATTCCCCTACATAGATCTTTATGCAGACCTAATTTAGAATAACGTGTCCAGTTCTGGAGCCCTCACTTACAAAAAGATATTGATAAGACACAGTGGCGGATTCCACCACTGTTAGGGAACAGCGGGGTTGCTTCAGGAACTTAATGTGTACAGTCTAGAGGAAAGAAGGCAAAGGGGAGATATGATTGAAGCCTTAAAATACATCAAGGGGGTGAATAAGGTTCAAGAGGGCATTTTTTTCAATATGAAAACCAAAATCAAGAACACAGGTACATGACCTCAACTAACTAGAGAAAAGTTCAAAACGAATCTTAGAAAGTATTATTTTACTGAAAGGGTAGTTGATGCTTGTAATAAACTTTGAACAGAGGTAGTGAGATAATCAACAGTAAATGGCTTCAAACATGCTTGAGACAAACATGTTTCTATGTATTATTATTTCCCCACGGGAGCCTGGAAAGCATTGCACCTGTGATATCGACCTCTAAAAATGATATTGCTGTTTTGGTAGAAATCTAGGGCAAACATTGCATAAATATTGTAGACCCATTAGTGCAGTGGTTCTCAACCTGGGGGTCGAATGATGATTTGCCAGGGGTCATCAAATCCTGGGATGTTCCTGAAGCCGGCTCCGCTCTCCGACCCTTTTGGCAGCCGCTGTGGAACCTGTGTCCTGCCCATCTGGGCTGTTCCTGGAGCCCACGCCTGCCCACTCAGCCTCTTCGCAGACGCCCACTAAGTTTACAGCATGGCTGAGGGGCAGAGACTAGAGGTCAGCTGACTGGTGAGGAATGTGAAGTGGGAGGGGCTGGAGGAGACCCTATCTCCTGATTTCAGGAAAGGTGTCACTATATGAGACACCACAAAGTCAGAGACACAGTGAAGCTGGAGACACAGTGAGTAACACTACCTGTGACTATAGTTGCTATTAAAAGTCCCCACTAAAAAAAAAAAATGAGAATACATAGAAGGGCTAGGAAAAGAGGGGGAGGAACAAAGAAAATGGAGAAAAAGAAAAAGAGAAAGGTTTTAATACTGTACGAGTGGAAGGAACTCAGAAAACACTAAATGTCTGTGAGTTAGGGGCGCAAATTACTTGTCTTGCCTTGGGTGCTGACAACCCACGCTACGAAAATAATTTTACTGTTAGGGGTCTCCACAACATAACATTTTATTAAGGGGCCACAGGACTAGAAATGTTGAGAACCACTGCTTTAGAGTTTTGTATTCTTGTAAAACTTTTTAGGGGATTTCATTTTATATCAGTCGCTATCTTCCTTTCAGCTTCAGTTTTTTCTTAAAGTGGATGTAAACCCACTGACAGCAAATTTACAGCAATAGCACATTTCTACTCTATGATCCAATACATGCCACATGTATCTACCCTGCTATTCGAAAAGTCCCCCCTTCACCTGCCTGGAGCCCCGCAAAGTTGGAGAATCTGTAGGCGTTTCATTTTTTGGCGCTGGGTGGGCGGAGTCGTGATGTCAGCGGACTCCTCCACCCACCACTACACGGCCAGCCAGCATTGCGAGGATGAGCCTCGCGCTGGGGAGACTGGCGTGCATGTGCAGGAGTGAAATAGCGCATTCTTTGAAGAAGCAGAGTGCGCTCACGGCCCCTGTCAGTTCTGCACACTTGTATGTCCAGGGACAGTCAGGGGATGATCGGTGCAGCAGGGACAGCTGTGAACACTGTGATCCCCCATACATGGTTTTCATCAGCCGCTTTTACTTCTCTCCCTCCGGCTTTCACCTGAAAAGTCATGCATGGGGGACCGCTGTGTCTTCCCCCTCCACCCCCCTCTCTCCCTTGCAGCTGATGGCTTCCCTCTCCTCTGCTGCGGGGAGGGGGGAATCTGTCAGCATGGCTGTTTCTGAATGGGACACAGAGAGTGTTCGTTACCGATCACTGTGCATCCTGTGATAACTGAGCAGAGTAACATGTGTGTTACTCTGCTTCAGTTTATGAATGTAGGGGAGATGCTGTCTTCTCTCCATTCATCTTCTGTGCAGAGAAAGGACTGGGGAATGAATGTCCTCTGTCCCTTTCTTTGTCTCAAATGGGAGTTGTCGCCAACACCCCCAACAGGGCTAATAAAAAAATAAATAAAAAATTGTGTAAAAAAAAATACACCGACCACTACCCCACTGACACTACCCCACTGACACCGTCCATTACCTACCCCACTGACACCGACCACTGACACCATCCACTGACACCATCCACTACCCCACTGACCCCGACCACTGACACGTCCACTGACACCGTACACTAACCCACTGACACCATCCACTGACACGTCCACTACCCCACTGACACCGACCACTGACACCATCCACTGACACCGTCCACTACCCCACTGACCCCGACCACTGACACGTCCACTGACACCGTACACTAACCCACTGACACCATCCACTGACACGTCCACTACCCCACTGACACTGACACCGTCCACTACCCCACTAACACCGTCCACTGACACCGTCCACTACCCCACTGACACCGACCACTGACACCATCCACTGACAGCGTCCACTATCCCACTTACACCGACCACTTACACCATCCACTGACACCGTCCACTGACACCATCCACGACCCCACTGATACGTCCACTACCTCACTGACACGTCCACTACCCCACTGACACGTCCACTACCCCACTGACATCGTCCACTGACACCGTCCACTATCCCACTGAAATCTCCCACTGACACCGTCCACTACTCCACTGACACTAACCACTGCCCCATCACCCCACCCTCTTTCCCAAAAGCACTGTAAAAACATTTTTTACAGACTACCACCCTCCCATCAATAGTACAAAAATAAATTGTAAAAAAGAAAAGAAAACAACATGTTATTGTAAAAATTAATAAACATAAACAAATCCACTGGTCCCAAAAAACCTTTTGGGAACAAAAAATATTAAATTGTAAAATATTTTTTTTTATCTGACACTGTCCACTATCCTGACACCTTCCTGCATGTACTATCCACCTCTGTTCCCACCTCTGTACCCTACACATTCCTGTGATTCTCACTGCACTGCTGTTCAGATCACATGCGATATCTGTGCGATGCAATTTCAGCCATACAAACTGTATAGCTGAAATTGCATCACATTCGAAACAAACACGCATCACACCTATGCAATCCGATTCATGTCCTGTCAGTTCACAGTGCAATATGCAAGCTGAAATGCAGGTGTCATTACAATTGTATGGAACTCCCCAGCATATAGCAGTGTGAACTGTTGTGCGAGTCGGGTGCGATGTGGGAACCCGCAGTGGATTCGCAGGGTTCCCAAATCGCATCAGTGTGAACCAAGCCTCAAAGCATACAGTTTGTATGGCTGAAATTGCATCGCACAGACATTGCACGTGATATGAACAGCAGTGCGGTGCAAATCACTTGCGATCTCATACAGCGCATTAATGTAAACCAGCCCTAAGTTCATTCAGCCTTACTGGGTGTAAGTATAAAAAGTGAGAAATCCACCCCTCTCCCACATAACACATCCTGGTAATATAGGAATTGTGCATATGTGATCAGGTGACCTCAAACACACACACACACACACACTTCAATATAACAATAATAAGAAGGTCACTCAAGCTCGGACTAAATACATCTCCCCTAATAACTTGTCTATGTATATTCTGATGGCTGTTCACTGGAGCATTTCATCATGACATTGAACTCTAGCTCACCTTATATTTTGAAAACATTTAATCAAAACACAGGACAAGCAGCCAATTCTGCCATAGCTAGAAGGGAGAGGCGAGGGGAGGGTGACATGAATTGTGCACTGTTTACAGAAACTGTGTATGACTGCAGGCTAGTGCACAAGATATGTAAATAACCTGTCACTCAAAGCTTGGGGGCGGAACGGACTTTGGTTTTATAGGGAAGTCCGTTTTATTTCACTGAACAATAAAAAGGGGATTGCTTAGCTCTGGGTTAACTCTGTGTGGCAAGACTGGGCACAGATAATTGGAAATCTTATTCTCTACATTGTGACATAAAAAAAAATGGGGTTTACATCCACTTTAAGTTCCTTTGTGCTGCTTTTATTCGATTCCTTAAGTTCATTTAATGTGCCCTAAACACTTAAATATTTAAAGATCTGCATCTATGTCTTATCATATTTAAAATCTTTTGCCCAGATTCACAGAGCGATTACGCCTGTCTAACTGGTGTTAGACAGGAGTAATTTCAAATTTCGCGCGCCGTATCACTAGTTTGAATCCTCAAACCATGATACGGCGGCGTTGGGCTTCGATCTGACAGGCTTACGTCTTCGTACGCCTTCGGATCTACGCTGCGATCTTTTTGCGGCCGCTGGGTGGAGTTCGCGTCGTTTTCAGCGTCGGGGTTTTTACGGAGATCCACGAAGTTACGAGCGTCGTTCGCAATCGTGTACGTCATTTTTTCGCTACGCAAAGTTAAACCCGCTTTTAGCTGGTCTAACGTTACGCGGCCCATGTTAAGTATGGCCGTCGTTCCCGCGTCGACTTTCAATTTATTTTTATTTTTTTGAGTAAGTCGTCCAGGAATAGGAATGTCCGTAAACGACGCTACTAAAAAAAAATGACGTAACAACGTGATTTCGCGCAATGCACGGCGGGAAATTTCTGAACGGAGCATGCGCAGTTCGATCGCCGCGGGGAAGCGCTTAATTTAAATGCCTCACGCCCCCTATTCGCGTATTTTGATTCCGCTGGGAGAAATACACTACGCCGCCGTACCTTACGGGCCAAAATCTCTCTGAATTCCTCCTAGAGCCAGGTAAAGTACGGCGGCGTAGAGTATCTCTGATACTCTGCGGGAATCTAATTCTTTCTGAATCTGGCCCTTTGTGTACAACCATGTTGGCATTCTTTTTTTATATAGGTATTTTGTGTAGAATTCCCACAGTGTACTTAATTGCAACTGTATATAATTAATTCATTATTATATTTGTATTTTGCATTTACAGTAGTTTCCCTGTTTTTATTTAACAATGCATATTCACAATCTCCAAAGTATTTAATTTTTATTCTTTTCTAAATGCTTTGCTTTTGTATTCACTTGTAAATATTTTATAGAACACCATCTAAAAGGTTACAGTATTGTGGTCGGTGTTGCTTAAAAGTTCTGCAACCTATGAACCTATGAATCAGGCCTATTAGATTAAATCTAGCAGAGCTTCCCATTTAGTTGGTTCACCTACCACTGATAATTTTCTCATACTATGAATAAATATATGTTTTTTGCTAAAACCAGCAGGTTACATTTTCAAAGTAATGTCTGTTCTGTATAGCTGAAATCACCATTAATAAGTACCTTATTTCTGTTTGTAGCAGAAGCTAAGTTAAGTAAAGCCATCAAATGTATGTTAGATGGTTTAGAAAAATCCCTAATTGGTTTGCCCTATCTGTAAGTTATTACTGCCTTTTTTGCTGCTCATTGTTAGAATTCCAGCGCCTGAAATAATAAATACTTAACATTTATTATTACTTAAAATATTTTGTTTTCTTTATTTGGTGTACTTGGAGTATTTGTTACTGTACATAAGAATGAAGTTATTTATCGAATAAGGCAATATGTATTTTAACCCCTTGGCAATGACGCAAGACAAATATGCGGCCTCACTGGACTGGGCTTTTTTACATGAGGCCGCATATTTGTGTATCTTTCTTTGTGCTGGGAGTGCACCATATGGGAGCGTACCCATAGGGCCAGATTCAGGTAGAGTTACGATGGAGTATCAGTGATTCGCCAGCATAACTCACACTTTGAGCCGGCTTACCTGTTTTCTGTAGCTAGAAAACAAGATACGCCGGGATTGAGTTCAGATACGAGCAGCGTAATTGTATTTCGCGCTCGGGGCGTTCCCGCTGATTTACGCCAAGGATATGTAAATCAGCGAGAGACGGAAATTCACGATCGTACGCGGGCCCGACGCAGTGACTTTCCGATGTTTCCGTAAGCGATACGCGGCGTAAGGAAAAACATGCCCCCTAGGTGGAGTATCCTATGTTAAGTATGGCCATCGTCATCGCGTCGAATGAAAAAAGTTTAGCGTTGTTTGCGTAAAACGTCCGTGAATGGGCATTGACATCATTGACGTTCACTGACAGAATTTGGAGCATGCGCACTGACAGTCCACTGACAGTCGACGCATGCGCAGTACGTTCGCCGCGGGATCGCGCCTAGTTTAAATAATACACGCCCCCTACCCGCCCAATTTGAATTCCGCCCGCTCATTTTCGCTACGCCGCCGAAACTTTAGGAGCAAGTGCTATGTGAATAACAGTACTTGCTCCTAAATTTTCGGTGGAGTAACGTAAATGACAAACGTTACTCCAAAATAAAGATCCGCTCTCCTACCTGAATCTGGACCATAGTTTTTCACTATGGTTACATACAACAACTAACATACACATATGTGGTATTGCTGCTATTGCAGGAGCAGAACACATGTCAAAGTTGCAAAATTGGGCTTAGGCATTAAGATTTGTTTTACCCTTAGGTACAGAGGGGTTAAAAAAGACACAAGAGAAGAAGTAGTTTGTCTGTAACATAGGGGTTGATTTACTAAAGACTGTGCAATTCATAAAGTACAATTCCCTCAGAGATTAGTAAATGAGCAGAAGCTCTGCTGACCTTCACCATCCAATCTTCGCGATGACAGCTGTTATATAGCTAAGGACGGGGTCAGGCACGGATTTACTCCCTGTGCCGCCCCAAGGCCGGGTCCTTCAATGCCGCCCCCCCCCCCACACACACACACACACACATCGGCCAAGTGATATAGTCGGCGGCTATAGCCGCCGACTGTATCAAGGGAGCGCGCCCGCAAGAACTAACCTATATGCGAGAGAGCTCGCATGAAGGGGGTTAGTTCTTGCGAGTAGGAGGCGAGACAGCCGGCGATCACCCAACACAGATTCCCCCCATCAAAAAGCCCCCATATAAGGTCATCCATCACAAAGCCCCCCAATAAAAGATCCCCCATCACAGACTCATCTATTATTACAATGTAAAATAAAATTAAATACCATAATGCCGCATGAGTGGGAGCCCTGTTGTCACTGTCCCCAGCCAGCGGAGTGTTTTCTTACATCTCAGGTGTCAATGTCCCCAGCGGAGTGCTTCCTTACATCTCAGGTGTCCCACTTAACCCCATTAGAGCCCTACTCTATCCCAGCAGGCATCAGCAGTGTCTCCACCGCCATTACTGAAGGCTGAGGGGGAACAAATTAGAGTCAACAATTTTCCAGAAGACCACAGACGACTTATAAACAAGAAGAAAACCTGCCGAGTGGCTACAATAGAAATTGAGCGGCGGCACCGCCCACCCGCCACCCCTTTCCACAACAGGTCACAGATGACAGACCAGGGGCAGGAGGTGGGCTGTGCCGCAGCTCCATTTCTATTGTAGCCACTCGGCAGGCTCCCTTCCAGGGGAGGGCTGGCAGTCTTAGGCCTGGGGGGCAAGTCCAGTCAAGTGGTCCTTTGAACCACTGAATAAGCTCACCATCCCCAGTGCCCATCAGCGCAGCCTCACCAGTGCCCATCAGCGCAGCCTCACTAGTGCCCATTAGTGCATCCTCACCAGTGACTGGGGATTAGAGAGGAGAGCAGCCGGATTACACAGAGCGGAGATCTCCCACTTACCCAGCGTGGCCGCTTCCATGATGGACATCATCCATGTGCTGTCTATCATAGGAGCCAGTCCAAGAGGCGGGACTTCGTATGACAGTGGCCGCCAGGTAAGTGGGAGATCCCCAAATCTGGTGGTGCTCCCCCTCCGAGGCAGCCCAATGGGCACAAATTCTGGGTGTCCTCCCACTGTGCTCCATCTCGCGGTGCACCCGCTCCCAATTGGCCCTGCAAAGCAGAGCCCATAGGTCAGTGGCTAGCAGGACCCACAGGTCAGTGGCCAGCTCCCAGCAGGACCCACACATGTGGGTTCTGCTGGGAGCTGCCTGTGCACCTGGGGGTCCTGCTGGCTATGGACCTGTGGGTCCTGCTGGCTGCTGGCCATGGCCTGTGGGTCTGCCGTGGGTCAGTCGGTGGGTCGGTGGCTGGCTGACACGGTACAGCCTGCTGTGGGTTACTGGCCTGGCTCCCTGCTGTGGGTCAGTGGGTGGGTCAGTGGCTGGCTTGCACGGTGCACCCTGCTGTGGGTGGCTGGCCTGGCTCCCTGCTGTAGGTCAGTGGCTGGCTTGCACGGTGCACCCTGCTTTGGGTGGGTGGCTGGCCTTGCTCCCTGCTGTGGGTCAGTGGGTGGGTGGGTGGCTGGCTGGCACAAGGCACCCTGCTGCAGGTGGCTGGCCTGGCTCCCTGCAGTGGCTGACAGAGAGGGGGTGGGCTGACAAAGGGAGGATGGGTTGACAAAGAGGAGGGGTGGGTGGACATAGAGGAGGGGTGAGCTGAGAGGGGATTGGGGCTGACAGAGGGGGGTGGGCTGACAGAGGGGTGCTCACAGGGGGGTGAGCTGAGAGGGGGTGGGGGCCGACAGAGGGGAGCTCACAGGGGGTGGGCTGACAGAGGGGGGCGGGCTGTGGGCTGACAGAGGAGGGGTGGGCTAAGCGGGGGGTGGGCTGACAGAGGGGAGGTGGGTTGGCAGAGGAGGAGTGGGCTGTGAGGGGGTGGGGGCTGATAAAGGGGAGCTGACAAAGGGGTGGTGGGCTGACAAAGGGGGGTGGGCTGACAGAGGGGGTTGGGCTGTGGACTGACAGAGGATGGGTGGGCTGAGAGGGGGGGTGAGCTGACAGAGGGCAGGTGGGTTGACAAAGGGGGGGGTAGGCTGACATAGAGGGGGTGGATTGACAGAAGAGGAAGGCTGACATAGAGGAGGTGGTTTGACAGACTGCAAGCATGACTGAAACGGGGAGGGGAGGGTAGATGAGACAGAGACCTCAGAAATACACAGCGACAGCACCTGAGGCAGAGAGGCGGGACTCCAGCAAGTGTTCACGACCAGCCGAGCTTGGCCCCATCCACACTTGACCAGCTCCGCCTCCCTCAATCTATTTGCATGGCGCTCGTAACACAAATGCCCTGTGATTGGCCGAACAGGATCATGTGCGACCGTACACTGTGGAATTCTGGGACATGTAGTCATGATGCGAGCCTCACATCATGACTACATGTCCCAGAATTCCACAGCGTGCGGCCGCACATGACACTGTTCGGCCAATCACAGGGCTTTTGTGTGGCCTTCCGCCTACTGTCGTGTTCAAACGCGGCCGATTACACTGCCTATGTAGCAAGTGCCGCCGCCCGCGGGGGGCTATGTTAGTGCAGGGGGGCCGCCGCGAAACCCGAAAATTTGCCGCAGGAGCGGCGCCGCCCCTTCACCCACTGCCGCCTCGAGGCCTGGCCTCGGTGGCCTTGTGGGAAATCCGGCCCTGGACGTGGTCTGACTTCATGTGAGTGGCCCCGCCCTCAGCTATATAACAGCTGTCATCGTGAAGAAGCTTCAGTCAGCGGGAGCCTCCCATTGAGATGGAGTTGTTCCGTTTTTTTTTCTAGGGTCAACTGACGCTGTGATTAAGAATGAATAGACATTGCAGGATAGTTTTTTTTTAAAGGACTTGTCCCAAATTGTCTACTGTCATTTTTAAAATTGTCACACTTTTTTTGGTGAATGAGTAAGGGTACAATGTACCCGATACCCATTCACATGGGGGGCGGGATATGGGGGTCCCCTTGTTAAAGGGGGGTTCCAGATTCTGATAAGCCCCCCGCTCTCTCGTCCCCCCTTTTCCTGTGGCCTACCAGGTTGCATGCTCGGAAAAGGGTCTTTTTTTAAATGTTGGCGCAGGGTTCCCCTTAAAATCCACACCAGACCTGAAGGGTCTGGTATGGATTTTGGGAGGACCTCTGCACATTTGGTTTTTATCTATATTGCCGGGATCCGACAATACATTACAGCCACGAGCAGTTTTAAATTATATTTTTTCCCTTTAGAAATTTAATTTTGCTGTGGTATTGTTCTACACATGGAAATGATGTGCTACTTTACAGGCATACTAGGGACACCCCCAGGCACGATACTTAAACAAATATTTCATTTTTATTGTTTCACTTTAAGCATTTTTATTGTTTCACTTTCACTGCTCCTGAAAAAAAAACTTCAGTTTTTAAACTTTTTTTTGCATTCATACATGTCCCCTGGTGCAGGTCCCAGGTCCCCATACACTTTTTATGGCAATAACTTGCATATCAACCTTTAAAATTAGCACTTTTGATTTTTCATGTTCGTTTCACGTGACTTAACGGTGTTTGTGTGTTCAAATTTTTTGCCTGTTCGCATGTTCTGGTGCGAACCGAACTTGGGGGGTGTTTAGCTCATCCCTACTGTCCTCTATGTTATCTTATAAGTACATGTACACAGGGTCAATTATAGTTGTTTCTAGGCAGTTAAGTTTAGAAGCATTTTTTCAAAAGGTGCCAATTGTGGCACCCGAGGGTGGGAGGAATAAGATGAACGGAAGTTCCACTTTTGGGTGGAACTCCGCTTTAAAGTAGGCAAATCTCGAGATGCTATACATAGCTTCCTAAAAAACGCACAGAACCATTTTTCAGTACTCCTCTCAAGAGCCCTCAGCCCTGATGCAAGGAGTGGGCTCACTCTTGTGAGGAGTTAACACGTATAGAATAAAAATGTTAATGCTTGAACAGCTGTTCAAGAAAATAATGCATGATGTACATTGTACAAGCTTATCAGTCATGGCATTCTTATTGATAGTGTATCAATGTGAAACCAATTATAAAGTACTAACCAGATGGTATCTGGTCCCCATCAAGATTTCCAAATTCCTCCCCCAATACCCCTCACATTACTTCCCGAGGCTGTAATGCTCCAGGCATACATGTACACATTTGGTGGGAATGCCCTAAGGCCCGCACCTTTTGGTCAGACATTTTCCAGATCCTCTCCGCCATGTTAACCACTACTTTACCACCTAACCTACCTTCCCCTGAATAGCAAACCACAGGATATAACACACCATCAATTCAAACTCATGCTCTTTATCACCACTGCAGCAAAACAAACCATAGCCAAAGCATGGAAATCTGCTTCCCTATGTACACTATCAGTTAAACACTGAGGGTGTACAACAGCCACACAACAGCCGCTACACCATTATTCACTTTTCACATCTGGCTCTCTAGACCTCGGGCCCTCTCTGGAAACACCCACTTCCCCTCTGCCATCTCCTTACCTCCCACATCTAACTCTTTCATTCCCCTTCCACCTGATGCACTCCTAGCTATCGATCCTCACCCTTGAACTAGAATATTCGAAACATAATGTCACGGAAACCTAGACTAGTGACCTTCCAACTAAAGGAAGGTGATCCTCCCACAAAAAAAAAGCCAAGCCGGAACTTAACCTTGGGGAAAACTTTAAATATTTCTCCTAACTGTCCCACACCAAGCAGTTATACTACCACATTAACAACTTCATGCCTTTCTCACTGATGTTTTGCGATTAAATATATCATCTATATTTTTCAATGTTCACAGACTATGACCTCCTATTCTGAGACACAACTCTAATGCCACGTACAGACGATCGGACATTCCGACAACAATTCCGACGGATGTTGGCTCGAACTTGTCTTGTCACACGGTTGCACAAATGTTGTTGGAAATTCTAAATGCCAAGAATGTGGTCACGTACAACACGTACGGCACCAGTCGTGTTAATAGAAGTTTGGTGAGAGATGATTTGCGCTTTTCAGCCTTGTGCTTTTCTATCCGTTACAGCTTGACAAATATGCTATCCCTATTACGAACGCTAGTTTTACCAGACCGAGCGCTTTCAACTTGTACTTGATTCAGAGCATGTGTGGAATTTTGTGCATCGGAATTGTCCAGACACGATCGGAATTTACGAGAACGGATTTTGTTGTCGTAAAATTTGAGAACCAGCTCTCAAATTTTTGTTGTCGAAAATTCCGACAGACAACGTCCGATGGAGCCTACACACGGTCGGAATTTCCGACAATCAGCTCCGAAATTTTGAGCGTGTGTACGCGGCATTAGAATGTATGTTGTAATACTGAATACAGTACTATACGTGGACACGTACTAATTAATCTGCATTTGAGAAACATTGTTCACAGAACTTGTATTTATAATTTTATTACAAATGTTATTGGTACGTATTTGAAAGAACTAATAAAATACTTGAACAAGATAATGTATCAATGTATGTTTTGTTGTTTTGTTGTTATATAAAGGGTGTTTTACCTGCCACAGACAGGGCAGCTCCCTGTACATGTCAATAACCTGGGGGAGGAAGTTGTGATCATTGAATCGATCCATTTTCTCTAAAACCCAAGACAGACCCTAATGTCAGTCTATAAGCATAATGTCAGTCGTACATCCAACACCGGCTGGAGAGGGAGCTGGATATCGCAGGGGAGAAGGGAAGACGCTGCCTGGACACACCTGACTGCAGCCTGGAGCCACCCTCTATCTTGGACCTTGAGATCCCTGGGAAGGATCTACAATTCCTTCAATGATCACTCTTCATAGAGCCATTCATCCGAGGAGCTCTTACAAGCTTATCTGACACAGTGCCCCCACCCTATGCGGTAAGAGTACCCATTCTCTTAATCTATCAGTCTGGCTATCCTGCATGTTCATTAAAGTGGATTACGCACATCATTTGAATCCCCAGTAACACAGGAGTGTCCCACAGGAGTGTTTCATAGGAAGACCTATCTGTACCTATACATTGTTTTTAAAGGACTCCCTCCATATTTTATATTTCATTGACTGTATTGCAAAGGGTTTCACCATCCTGTTTGTGCATTTTTATATTGTGTTTTCTGTTTACTCATCACAATATTATCTCACCAGTTTGGATGAGACTTATGTAAACTGCTTCACGCAATCTTACTTTTTCCAGCGCTGCACTTATTTTTTTCTTTATTGTTCACTCACAGGTTGTTTCACTGTTAGTGCTGGCAGCTTTATTCTATATTATTAGCAGCGCAACTTTCTTTTGTTTTATAAGCAGTATAGGCCACTGATAACCCAAGTAAAAAAATTACCCTTACTCCTTCCTCCGCTCACAGATTATACGTACAACGAACGCGTGTTACGCTTTATACACACTGCAAATGCCTGAAACTCTGCCCCTTCTCTTTCGGCGCAGTGGGAGAGCACATGGTGGAGACACAGCAGGTGCATAATAGCAGTAATGAGGAGGAAAGCCCAAAGCCAGAAACGTCCCCATCAAGGAGGAGATATAAGGCCTCAAATATGTCCTTTGTAGAGAAAGTGGAGATGATGAATATCTTGAAAAGGGCCGACTATGATGGGAAGTATGGCCCATACCCCAACCCAAATGTGAGAAAGGCCAAGAGGTTAGTGAAGGCAAATATGCATGAAGGACAAAAAAGGAGCATTAAAAGCTTACTGCATGCATGAGGACAAAGGGGACATTCACAGCATATTACAATCATGGTAATTAGGGAATGATGAAACTAAGAGCAGAAAGAAAAAGAACGGAGGGCGCACCGACCTAGTGTGATACCGTTTGGGTAACTTTTATTAAAATATTAAAAACAATCATTATACTCACAATTTGAGTTTTAAAATAGAGCCTTGAAAGACAGCGCAGCAACAAGACACAGCAACACCAGCAGACTATGATAGTCACTTGAGTCTACAATCGATGTTTTCAGAGCTGACGCGCTTCAGGGGCGTACCCCTTTCTTCAGAGATTGGTGGTCTGTAGTGGTCCCCTCCTCTATTTTAAAACTCAAATTTTGAGTATAATGATTGTTTTTAATATTTTAATAAAAGTTACCCAAACGGTATCACACTAGGTCGGTGCGCCCTCCGTTCTTTTTCTTTCTGCTCTTAGTTTCATGAATTCCCACGATTCTGAGGAGGGCTGCAAGACTCTGGAAGATACCGTCTAATTGGATTACACCACCCCATAGCAAGAGATACCGGAGCGCAGGAGATTTGTCTTTAATTAGGGAATGATGAAAGAAATACAATACATTAGCAAACATTAAATACATAGAATGTGATGTTAAAGGAGAAAACGTACCTTGATATAGTCCTTATGCAGGACACAAATTATGACAGAACAGGTCTCTGGAATAATGACCCCCCAGAGCCTGGGGGGAAATGCCTGTCGAGAACTTGAGGTCCTGCAGACTTCTTCCTGTCGCCAAGTACTGCAATGTGGCGACTAGCCTTTGTTCGGGAGTAATGCTTTGCCGCATGCAGATGTCCTGCTTTCTAATATAGGGGGACAGCAAAGCCAACAAACAGTGAAAAACAGGGTCCATTATCCAGAGATAATTCCTGAAATCATCAGGATTATTCTCCTGGATCTCCCACAACAAAGGCATATGAGAGAATTGGTCACCCTGGAGCAACCAATTCTTTGTCCATGAACTCCTCACCACCCTGTTCATAGACTGGGCTTGGGTCAAAGTAAGAACCCCAACACCAAGCCCCTGCACAACACGAACTCTACGACGAGTACGTACCCGCAACATGGCTAGAAAACGGTCGGTTGGTCAGAATGAACTAACCGAATGCACTGAAGAACAGAAAGACGCAAATCGTCTCTCACCAAACTTCTACTAACATAAGATAAGCAGAAGGAGCCCAAAGGGTGGTGCACTTGCTATGGAACTTCCATTTTATTGTGCTGTTGTACGTGTTGTACGTCACCACGTTCTTGACGTTTGGAATTTCCGACAACATTTGTGTGACCGTGTGTATGCAAGACAAGTTTGAGCCACATTGTCTATTTTCTTGTTTCTTTAGTTTTGCAACCTGTTCTACATCTATAAAATATGGTTTTATTGACTTTTCATGAACTTGTAAACTTCAAGTAAAAAGAGCTAAATATTACACAAGCCCACTGTGCTGCCACATGCAACTCATAACAAAATTACTTTTATTAGGCTTAAAGGGAATAGAAAACACTAAAACATTTAAACGTGGATTGAAAATTCTGTCTGTTAGACATAAAGATTCTCAATAGGATGTTTCACGCTTAGTAATCTGCAGCTGTACAAGCATTTAATAGTAATACATTCTAACAAGTTTAATTTCCACTTGCCTGAAGCCACACATTCACCAGGAAACAGCATCTTGTTCATCATTGCTAAAGTGATGGCAAGTGGCTGGAAATTCATGCTTCATCAGTAAATAATATAGGACGCTTAGGATACTATTGGAAGAACAGAGGATGCTTAAAACAAAATGCCATTTGTAATTGCTTAGTGAAGAGTAGCCTACATAAATGTACGGATATAAAAAAGAAAAAAATATATAAAAAGGCATACAGGATGTAAAAATTATGTAGAACTGTGCTGAAAAGTGTACAATTATAGGGAGACACTGCTTAATAACTTGGAACAGGGCAGCTACAGCGCAACTAAGCAGCATATGAATAGGAAGCAAAATATAGCATGACTGGCATGGACACTGCATTTTAGGCAAGGTATTTTGAGTACTTACTAAATCAGTTTTAGCCTGAACAATTAAAACTAATGCATCTACTACATCTAGACATCTAGGGCTAGTAAACAACAATGTATTAAACTCTTGTTCTTGGGTTAAGTTGTGCTTTAAAGTGTTGTGTTTAAATTATGTTGCTATAGGCCGGGCGGGAAGTGGGTAAGGGAAGGTTTTGTGTTAAGTTACCATGACTGGGTATCATATGACGTCCTCTCAGGTTGTGCCAAATTTGTGGCCGCAGATCTGTCATCGGCCATGTCCACAGACCAATATAAATGATAATATTTTTTAATATATAAGGCATGTATCTGTTTTACTGTATTAATAAATATATCCTGTTTTTTTTATTACAGAATAATACATGGGCAGAAATGTAGCAAAACGATTATATACAAACAATCAAATACTTTTTTCAATTAAATTAATATTATGTTCGCACTACAACTATATCTTACAATTACAGCATTAAACAGAGACACAATGCTTTTTTTTAGAATGAAGTGGCATCTTAATTAGAATTCTTTTTTTAAATGAACCTCCAGCCTGCATGTAATCAATAGTTCATAGCTAGAATACTGATTACATTATTCTGATTGCCTGATTGATCTCCAAACATTAGTGAGGACTGGAACTGTCAATAGCATTGCAGTCTGATATCTGGCAGACAAGCACAGTGTCAGCTGCTAGCTGTCAAAGGAATGATGCCAATCAACATTCCTTTAGTATGAGGTATTGTGCATGGGGAATGTTAAACTGTTTGTAACCTTAAAAAAAATGATCTCCTGTCACCTTATAGCAGGTTAAACAGCACAGAGCTTGTGCTGTCTAACCTGCACCTTTCTAAGCAGTAAAAAAACTGGCTGATCCTGCCACTTCCTGTGTCCTGATCACAATAATCATGGCTGCTGAGCCCTGACTACCATGGTCAGTTTGCATGCCTCTGCCATCCGCAGCTCTCCTCTGTCCTCCTCACCCCTCCCTCCTTGCCTGTCAGCTTTGTATCGGTGTATCACCTGCCCCCCTCCTGCCGCTATCAGTAGTTAACAAAAAGTTTAATAATTGTCACTGGCAGCCCCTCTGTTTTATCCAGGAATAATGCACTGTATAAGTGTTTTCTTTTAAGTGAAGCCTCTAAATACAATTTTTGCAGCTATATTTAGGCCAATTACATAACTCCTGGCTGTTCTGCTACTACGACCCAGGGATACAGCAGGAGGGGGCAAGCAACTACGTGATCTCCCTGCCTAACATCAGAGGAAGATATCGACCCCTCCCACTGTTGCCCTGGATCGGCTGGGAGTCATGTGACTGGCCTGAATATAGCTTCAAAAAAGGTATTTAGAGGCTTTGTTTATAAAAACAATACTTATACACGGCATTATCCCTGGATAAAACAGAGGGGCTGCCAGTGAAAAGTGTTTGAAAGGTAAAAACCACTTTAAAGCAGAGTTTCACCCAAAAGTGGAACTTCCGCTCGTTGTACTTCTTCCCCCTCTGGTGCCACATTTGGCACCTTTCAGGGCGAGGAGGGACTTAACTTCCGGGGTCCCTTACTCGCAATCGAGGTGGCATGCACCCGACAGCTGATGGAAACATTAGCTGTGGTATCAACATCGCTGGACTCCAGGACAGGTAAGTGTCCGATTATTAAAATTTAGCAGTTGCAGTATGTTGCAGTATGTGCAGCTGCTGGCTTTTAATTTTTGCAGCAGTGGGCAGACCGCTGCTTATCTCCTATCTCCCAACCCCCTATCCTAATAGATGCATACGTTTCATGACTGACAAACTTGAATTGGCCAACCTATATTGATTGGAATACATTGATAACAAATAATATCCAGCTGTACACCAAGTTCGGCCATGCATGATTCGAATCTTGTGTATGTAAACCATTAATAGGCAGGCTGAATGTACCAAGTTGATTGATCGATCAACTCAAGTACAACCACCCTGCCAGATTCTCTTGCAATTATCGCTAGCGGCTGCTATAACCGCTAGCGCTAATCACTGTCTTCTCATGGCGGGGATAGCTTCCCTCCCCTGCCCCCGGCCGGGGCAGATAATTGCTCAGCAGGAGGGATTCTCCTGTCAGCACTGTCTGTGTTGATGGGGAAATCTCTGCAAATTTCTTTCCTGCAGGAAATAAATTTGCACCGTGTATGGCCTGCCTAACTGATAAACATGTGCACTAACAATAACACAAAGCGGCAATCAAATTAGTATTTAGAAGATGACACAGGTCCTTAGATGAGCCCAAAATAAGTACTAGCATTCAGAGGGTTAGGTTAGTTGTGGTTTAATACAGGTCTTGTCTTAATAGAGTCTACCTAGTTGTGGTGGGTAGGGATGAGCTTCGCGTTCGATACGTACGTATGTTCGACTCGAACATTGTCTGTTCGTACGTTCGACGAAATTCGAACAAAAGCAGTCGTTCGCGCCAAATTCAAATGATGCAAAACGGCCCATAATTCACTGCGGCATTGCGCATTATGAGCTTACAGATTCTAATAACCCCCCTGCCTTTAGACCTCCAAAACTACTGAGCCAGGATTGTGGGGAAGACTCCCCTGTTGAGGGGAAGACACCCCCATGTGGCTTGGCATGGTTCAGGAGGGTGAGCACATGCTCTCAGCACCCTTTCCTGGACTGAATGTATTTGTATGGATTTTTGCGGGACACCATTATATTACTTAAAATTCAAACTAGACCTGAAGAACCTGGTGTGAACCCCATAGCATTTTTTTGTGTGGGTTTCCCAATAATTTCTATACCAGGCCCAAAATCTAGGATAAGGGATAAAGGTCTGGTATGAGGGGCATACACAGCTGTTTGTTTACAAAGAAGGTAAAGCAGCTGAAGCTGTCAGCTGCTAGCAATTTAACCACTTGCTTACTGGGCACTTATACCCCCCACCTGCCCAGGTGATATTTCAGCTTCCGGCACTGCGTCGCTTTAACTGATAATTGCGCGGTCGTGCGAGGTGGCTCCCAAACAAAATTGACGTCCTTTTTTCCCCACAAGTAGAGCTTTCTTTTGGTGGTATTTAATCACCTCTGCGGTTTTTATTTTTTGCGCTATAAACAAAAAAGAGCGACAATTTTGAAAAAAATACAATATTTTTTACTTGTTGCTATAATAAATATCCCAATTAAAAAAAAAATAACTTTTTTTTTCTCAGTTTAGGGCGATGCGTATTCTTCTACATATTTTTGGTAAAAAAAAAAAAAATCGCAATAAGCGTCTGGTTTGCGCAAAATTTATAGTGCCTACAAAATAGGGGACAGAATTATTATTTTTTATTATTTTTTTTTTACTAGAAATGGCGGGGATCTGCGACGTTATGACACTTTTGACACATTTTTGGCGTCATTCACATTTATACTGCGATCGGTGCTATAAAAATGCAGTAATTACTGTATAAATGTGACTGGCATTGAAGGGGTTAACACTAGGGGGTGGGGAAGGGGTTAAATGTATTCCCTGCATAGTGTTCTAACTGTGGGGGGAGGGGGGGTGACTGGGGAGGTGACCGATCTGTGTCTCTATGTACAAGAGACACAGATCCGTCTCCTGCTCTCCAGAGACAGAACGCTGTCTCTGTGTAAAACGGCAATGAGAGATGATCTATGAGATCATCTCTCATTCGCCGCACAGATCGCATCGCAAACGGTCACTCTGATTGGCCGTTCGCGGCGATCTGTGATTGGCTGTGTCCAAGGGACACGGGCAACACAGTGTTTCCCCGCAGTGCGCTTTGGAGTGCGCGCCGGGAAGCAGCTAGTGACAAGCCGTCAATTGACGGCTTGTTGGCAATTTAGATCTGCGCTAGAGCCGTCATTCGGCTATAGAGCCGATCTCAAGTAGTTAAACTTTTTTTTTTAAATTCCAGTTTTTCTGCAGTATTTCTTACTGATGCACCACTTTACAGGCAGGGTCAAGACATTCCCCAGTAATTTTGAATGTTTAATATTTCTCTTTAAGCATTAATAAAATTGCTGCTCCCTCGCAATCAGATCTTTTTTGTATTGCTTTAGAACATCTTATCGAGGCCACTGCCCAGCCCCTCGTGAATTTTTTTGACAATTTACTGCCTATTAGCGTAGAAAATTGCCAGAACTGATTTCTAAAAATGAAATGCCTTCAATTTCAATAGGATTAAGGTCTGCCACCCGATTCGCTAAAATTGCCTCAAACCTAACCAGGTATATTTGGCCCATCCTTAGTGGTGGATGGGCTTTTAACATTTTAGCCAGATTGGATGCTTAACTATTTTTCTTTAATTTTTCTTTAATTTCTATCATTTTGGACACTAACCTAACCAAAGAGCCTGTTTATTTACTTAGTGTGTTGTCACACTCCACGTCACTCGTTGTCGTCCCATATTTTCATCGGAGCTACCTGTCTCATGGTGTTAATTTATTTTCATCACAAATGTGAGTAACCTGCACGTTTTAAACGTAATAAATTGACCTGGTTTTACGGAAGCTCTTAGATTTAGTTTTTTCTTTACATATCATCGGTTACATACTTGTTCGTTGGTGCCACTGAGGATACTTACTTATCTCCGGGTCCTACGGCTAAATAGTATACACCCCTGAGCCATCCGGATTTCCACCATTGATCTAAGCTTATTAGACCTTTGGTAAAACAAAGGTCTTTCTGTGAGGTGAGAGTACCCATCTTTACTGGTGAAGGGATCACATTCTGAATTGGTTTTCCAGTCACGTGGTGAAGATACTCTTATTATCTGGTCGCAGGATTTATCGCTCATGTTGTTTGCATATTGCAATTTTGGACTATTTTTTCCTTTCTTGGTTTTCACTTTCACTTTTATGAGTATATTTATTACCATTTCAATATAGGTTTGCGCTGCACTGCTTTCTTTATTTTAAGAATTTCTTTTGCATCCAACATATTAAAGACACTTCAGTATGTTAAGTAGGTGTAGAAACTCTGCATGTGGAACGCTTGAAAGGTATTACACATACAAATCATTTTCTCGTATTGCTACTGCTGAACTCAAACTTAGTAACAGCTGGACAAAAAGAGTACTCATGTGTCATACAAGACATTTTAAATGCTGGTGTCAAACCAGAAATGTATCTAGTGAGTCATGTTCATTAATCCCTAAAACCAGCTTTTTGAAAACTGAAATGTCAGTAGACTTAACCTTTAGTTAGTTTAAAAGAGTGGTTTGATTAATTTAATATCTGATTAACCAAATGTCTCCAGGATGTCTGTCTTTTCTAAAATAAGGCCAAATGTTATCAGTAGAGGAAGAAAGATGAAAAACTCTGTCTGTAAAATGGTGTCTTGTTCACATCATTTTAACCTCATTTAAGTAAATGCCTTATTGTTATTGAAACATTTAAAGTCCAGCAAGAAAGCTGAAGAAGAGAATATATTTCATAAATGTGTTTTGAGGGTAATGTATAAAAAAGTAGTGAAATAACTTGTCTGCCTATAAAAAAAAAGAACAGAACTCTGAAAGTTGCGCACAAAAAATAAATAAAATAAAAAGCCTGCAAAGGGCTAGTTACCAGCATTGACTGTAGGCTTCCAGCAGCTGATCGTTCCCTCTTTACTGACCTTCCATGTCTTGTATTACACTGTTTCTGTATGTGGAGGTGGTCATTTTGATAGATTCAGGGCATTGTTTCTTAATGACAGGGCTTTCAGAATGTAGAACAGTGAGCAGCACAATAATGACAATTCCCAATCTTCTTCCAAATCTCTTAAGACTAGCAGTTGGAGGCAGCATCCACACTGCAGGAAGGGCTCAAACATTTAAGTCCTGAGCTACTTGCCAGGCCTTAAGAGTTACTTGCCACCAGTTGCCCCACCCAACCCCTACACTGATTCACCTCTAATTCCACTCCTAAACACGCCCGTTTAAATTATCTCACAAAATGACACTGTTAAATGTTGCACTGCACATGTGTGAAGAAGCCCTTACATCAGTGTCCTTAGTCCCCCTTCACAGACCCCTTTTACATCACAGATCCCCCCTTTTACATCAGTGCCCTTAGTCTCCCTTCACAGCACATCCCTTCTTTTACATCACAGACTGCCCCATTACAGACCCTATCAGAGATCGACCCATCAGAGACCCCATTACAGACCAATCCATAACAACCTGACCCATCACAGACCCCCCTTTTACAGACCATCCCATCACAGACCCCCATTACAGACCCCTTTCCATTGCAGATCCCCTATCACAGACTTTCAGTCACAGATACTCCCCTCATCACAGACCATCCCATCACAGACCCCTCTCCTTCACAGATCCTCCCCACCCCAGACCATCCTCATCACAGATTCCCCATCACAATTTCCCCCTATCCCAGACCCCTCTCCATCACAGATCCCGACTCCCCTCATTAGAGATCCCCCTATCACATACTCCCCTCATCACAGACCATCCCATCAGAGTTTCTCTCTATCACAGACCCCTCTCCATTATAGATCCCCCTCTATTACAGACACCTCTTTATCACAGATCCCCCTCTATCACTGACCCCTCACAATCACGGATCCCCTTCTATCACAGACCGCTCTCCATCACAGATCCCCCTCTATCACAGATCCCTCTCCATCACAGCCCCATCTCCATCACAGACTCCTCTCCATCACAGATCCCCCTTTTCATCACAGATCCCCTCTATCACAGACCCCTTTCTATTACAGATCCCCCTCTATCACAAACCCCTCTCTATCACAGATCCTCACATTGCAGACTCTCCTCATGACTGACCCCTCTCCATCACAGACCTCCCCATCACAAACTCTCCTCATCACAGACCATCTCATCACAGATCCCTCTCCATCACAGATCCCCCATCACAGACTATACTTTCACAGATCCCCCTCATCACAGATCCCCCATCACAGACCCCTTATTACAGATCCCCACATCACAGACCATAATATCACTGAGCCCTCTCCATCACATACCCCCTCTATCACAGATCCCCATCACAGACTCCCCTAATCACAGAAACCCCTAATCACAGATGCCTCCATCACAGACCCCTCTCCATCACAGACCCCCTCCCATCACAGACCCCCTCCCATCACATACCCCTTTCCATCACAGACCCCTCTCCATCACAGACCCCCCTCATCACAGACTATCCCATCACAGAATCCCTAACTATCACAGATCCCCCATCACAGACCCCCCCATCACAGATCACCATCACAAACTCCTCTCCATCACAGACCCCTATTACAGGCCTGTTTCTATCACAGACCCCCATAATCATAGACCATCCCATTACAGACCCTTTAACAATTGAATGCTTTCTCAATAGGTGTACTGTATATGTAAAATAAAAACTTTGTTCATTTTTTCTCTTAACCTCCTTGATTTGTGTATTTATTAAACCCTATATGGTACACGTAAAGACCCACCCAATCGTGTTCTATTTTTTTTATTGTTTATTTATAGATTTTCAAATCAGACAAAGTAATTATATAATCCAGACATTTGAATGATTCATGCCGTGTACACACGATCACTTTTTGTGATGAAAAAAAAACTGTTGTTTTTTCTCACGTAACAAAACAACGTTTTTCAAACTTCATTTTAAAAAACGACGTTGCCTACACACCATCGTTTTCTGAAAATGCTCTTGCAAAGCGCGGTTACGTACACCACGTACACTTCGACGGCACTCTGTTCCATTGAAGCTCCCATCTCATAACCTGCTTCTGAGCATGTGCGGGTTCAAAAACGTTGTTTTAAACGTCGTTTTGCCCACACACGATCATTTTAAATGACACAAAAACAACATTTTGAAAAACGACACAAAAAATTCAATCATGTTCGAATTTTTTTTTGGTCGTTTTTCAGAAGACATAAAACAACGTTTTGCCTACACACGATCATTTTAAATGACAATTTTTAAAACGTCGTTTTTTTTCATCACAAAAAACGACCGTGTGTACTCGGCATTGGAGTGCAAGAAATGAACAGTCACACTTTCAGCAGGGAACATACAAGTCTGGTTGTATACAAGATAGTTATGCCATAAAATAGAAAATAAGTAGTGGGTTCAACATGAACAACTTATCATGGCTCTGCTGAGCAGAAGCTTATATCAACAGTCTATTGTGGTCTATTTTTTTATATATTCCAAAGGAGCTTCTGCAGCTCAGCTGTGTGTCGGAGTAAGGTTCCGGATGGTGAATGAGTTGTTAGGAAGCAGTTGAATTGCCAGTCAGATCACTCCCTTTCAGGTCTAGGGGCTGCTGAGAGTCTCACAGGAAGCTGTCAACTGAGCCATAAGAATCAGGAGATATGTACTTTATCTTGAGCGCAGTGGCAAAGCGCCTTGTACGGATTGGGAAAGGTTGAGTGTACTGTGAGGGTAAAATACAGTCGGCCACTCCAGAGCTGTGTGCTCTTCATTTGACGTTGTGTTAGACACCCCCCCCCCCCCCAAATTAAGGGAAAACAAAGATGGCCTCCTCCCTGTCTAACAGTATGTATACTGTATACAAGTTACATCCAAAAATTGCTTCAGTTTTATACAAAACTATGAAATATGGGACTCCACCTTAACTATCTAATGAATTGATGTCTTATCAGGCAGGCTACTAAACTACATAGTTGTTTGGTATATCTAAAATAGATTATACTGTCAGATTGTAAGATGTGTAGTGAGTTTAAGGCATTTATTACTTTGTTCTATCCATCTTGCACACAGTTTAAAAAATGGCACATGCTCTCCATGTGACTTACAATTGATTTTCTTGCAGTAGTTCGACAAATATGTTGTATGTAGTGTCTGGTTTATAGATACCGCTCAGAAGGAGAACCTGCTTAAAAGCACAGTAAACATGCCAAGAAAATACAATGTAGATACAAATAACTTACAATGAATTCTGAAAATACATAGTAGATTATCTTCCAATTTACTTTGTGTCACAAAAAGGTAAGACGTGTACATGCTTGCCTGGCTTGAAGAGCCTAGAAACTACATTATTGCATCTAATACATATATTTGATGTTTAGTGAATTTAATATGCATACAAACAATACAATTATGCAAGTCATGCAGTGTAATAGGATCTCTTGGGATTGCAAATACAGTGTAGCAAGTTGAACAATGGTCAAATCACCAGCAGATAGAACCATTACTAGAATTATGCCTTATCCCTCTGGAATCTATTAAACAATCAGAATGTTAATCTCCCTCTTCCCCAATTAGTTTTCTCAACAATGAACGATTAGCAGTTGCATGTTAATTACAAAGCATGGCCAAGCAATTACCTGTGGTCTTATTGTGTGGAATGAGTTTTCTTGTTTCTGTAGTTAAACTCCTTGAAGGGATGGTGCTTAATATGTATATCATGTACTGTAATTGCAACACTAGAGCTGCTATCAGATCAAAGCTCAGTAATATTAAAATTAACAATACAGATCATGTAAAATATAAATTGTCTAAAATGTGTATTTTTATGTACAGTTTTGTATGTGAACTTCAAAGAAAACAGAATTTCAAGCATAGGAATACAGTACACTATCTTCTCTAATTAAGTACAGTAAAGGGGAGGAGAGGGGGAACAAGAAAAAAGTATTAGGAAAAAGGATACCGCGTTATTGATACAAATTACTAAGCTGCAACTAGACAGTGAGATACACACCAAACAGAAATATACAAAAAATAAAGCTGCTCTCTAAAGACCCAACGAATAACGTGAAAAAAAATATGCTGGTAAAAACCAGTGCATGTGAATAATATAGTGACTTATAACCGATACAAACCAAAACGAAAAGGTTGGTCACCATGAATATCATTCATACAGTGACATATTAACATAGGTGAATTAAACAATATAAGCAAATAAGTCCATGGGTGGTAAATTAATTGTAATAAACCATATGTGTGGAAACAGTCCATAAATAATAATAGGCTGAGTGGAGAAATAGCAGTCCCCAAATCACCAAATATAATCAAAGTGATCCGATTTCCACCAAAATTTTAATAGTGCACCTCCACCGTACAAAATATGAGCTTACCAGTGCGCATGTGCAGGGCTCTGTGGATGGCTGCCTGAGCCAAGAGCTCTGCTCTAGTGATGGACGAACATCTGACGGGATGGTTCGCAAACGCTAACTGTGAACTTTCGCAAATGTCAGCCAAACGCAAGTTAGCAGCGGGCCCCATTGACTTTAATGGCAGGCGAAAATTAAAAACCTGCAGGTCTTATTTGCAGCCACAAAATACTTACTAGCTGTTCACAAATAGTTCCACAACATGGACACTGACCTACCAGAAGTATTAAGTGAAAAACCGGATACATAAGTAAGTGCCGGCCATTACAGACCCCAAAAATTAGCCCACAGGCGTTCACCTGACAGCAAACAACTTTGTATTCTGTGGCTGGTGGTACATTAGGCATTCACTGGATACAGAAGTAAGTGCCGCCCATTACAGGCCCCAAAAATTATCCCACAGGCCGAGGAGGAGAGGGAGGATGGAGTAGGAGGAGGAGGAGAAGAAGAGGAAGGCCTGCATGCAATCCGTTGTGGTAAAACCAAATCTACATGGGTGCCACGTGTTACAGAAGGTTCACCCTGTGGGCAGTAAAAGTTATATACCTTCCCTGCCTGTGTTTGCTAGACCACGTGTCTGTGGTCAAATGTATATTGGCACCGACACTGTGTGCCAGAGATACATTCACATGCTGCTGAACATGGCCATATAGCTCTGGGATGCCCTTCTGTGAAAAAAAAATTCCTTCCTGGGACCTTCCATTGTGGTGTTCCAATGGCCACACATTTTCGAAAGGCCTCCGAGTCCACCAGATTTTATGGCAGTAGATGGTAGGCTATCAGTTCCGACAAGCCAGCGGTCAACTGTTGGGCAAGAGGGTTACTCGGCATCATCGTTTTTTTAGGATCGAACATTTGGGCCACTGAAGCCTGCTGTTTTGCAGAAAATGACGGCATGATGGAAGGTGGAGTGGAGGACAATTGTGAGCATAGAGGAGAAGGAGAAGAAGAAGAAGGAAAAGAGGCTGGACGGTGAGAGCCTGGAGTGTGGCTTTGTGGGTTCTGATGGCATTGCTCCCACTGGTGCCTTCTTAAGGTGGTTGTCCCTAGGTGAGTGTGGGGCTTACTGCGACTTATGTGTTGACTGCAAAGGCTGCAGATGGCAACACTATTGTATGCAGCGGACATGTTAAAAGAAGCCCACACCGCGGAGCCATGGGCCGGCGTCCTGGGAGTGCCAGATGTGACCGTACATGGTTGATGGCTTGCTCCTGATACATAAGGAGTCTAGTTTGTCCCTCCTGTGAAATGTAAGTTCGGCCTGCTTCTTCTCCTTATCTGCTGGTCCATCTTTCCCTCTGTATAAGGTGATGGTGGTGGTGGTGTTGGTGGCGAGCCACTCAACCAAGTCTGGTGTGTCCTTTGATGTAATCGAACGAACATTGTGCCACTTCCCACTTTGGCTCCGGCCTGGTGCTCCTGCCCTACCCCTACCGCCCCTGCAGAAGGGCCTGCCTCTTCCTCTGCCAGTCATTTTTTAAATGACCCTGTGACAAAAATCTCGAGAAGCGCAGTATATGTGGAAGAAGGAAATTAACACTTTGCTTCAATCTGTCAATTGGGGGGGGGGGGGGGGCACTGGTTTATCGCACCAGTTATGAAACTTTTTTTTCAGGACATTTTGTCACTGTGTTTAGCAGAGGTAACGCAGCAAAAGCGACAACAATTCTGCAGGACCCAAATACACTATTATGAAAGTATATTTTTAGACAACCCCCCGCTTCAATCTGTCGTTTTGGGGGCCGCTGGTTTATCGCACCAGTTATGAAACTTTATTTTCAGGAAAGGTTGTTAATATGTGTACCAGAGGTAACGCAGCGAAAGAGGCAAAAATTCAGAAGTAACCAAATACACCACCAGTCACAATGCTGCACAATACAAATCCACTATAATATGCTTTCCATATTCAAAGTATATACTGCACACCAAACAATAGTACACCTATACCAGTGCTTGAAAGGACTTTTGTGGACCTGTTAGGTAACGATTTGTGTCACTACACTCTGTCCCTGCTCCAAACAGCAACCTGTCCCTACACTGACAAAGGGTATATGAATGTATTACACCTATATACTGCACAGCAAGTAGTAGACCCATACCAGTGCTTGAAAGGACTTTTGTGGACCTGTTAGGTAACAATTTGTGTCACTACAGCCTGTCCCTGCTCCAAACAGCAACCTGTCCCTACTCTGTCAAAAAAAATATACTATTACAAGGCACGATAGAGGGAAATCTATATTCCCTTATTTCCTATTATGCCCATAACAGGGGTCAAGCTACATTTTTCAGGACCATCAGGGCTGGTGCAAGGATTTTTGACACCCTAGGCGAAACCTAATTTTGCCGCCCCCCACACACATTGGTTCTGCCCCTCACTAAAAATTTTGCGGCACCTATTTCTTCAGCCGTGGTCCACAGGCTTGCACATGTGCCTCTGGACCCGGCCCGAAGACAAATAGTGGATGGCACCAGCTCGCTTCCTCACGACAGCCATGGTCCACAGTCCACTGTGTAACTGCCTGTCTGTACAAGCAGACAGATACGCTGACAATGCTTTAAGGTTCTTACTAGAAACAATAATAAATGCACATTTTTGTACCTGCAAAAAGATCTGCATTTATTAATTTTTTTTTATAAAGGTGGACTTGAACTTTCACAGCTCAAATGGCCCCAATTCCTGTATTTTCAGGCCTCAAATCACCCCAATTCTTCCACCTTCACACTTCAGAACACCCCAGCCCCGAATGCCTGTTCCACTCTGCACCCCCCCTGCACCTCTGTTCCCCTCAACCCCCCCCCCCCCCCACATATCCGTTCCTCTCTGTACACCCCTGCACATCTGTTCCCCACACACACATATCTGTTCCCCCTGCACACCTGTCCCCCCTACACACACACACACACACACATATCTGTTCCCCCTCTCTACCCCCTGTACATCTGTCCCCAACACACATCTCCTACCCCTCTGTACATATGTCCTCCACACACATCTGCTACCCCTCTGTACATCTGTGTCCCCCCCCACACACACACACACACACATATCTATCCGTCTGTCCCCCACACACATATCAGTACTCCCCTGCACATCTGTCCTCCCCACACACATATCAGTACTCCCCTGCACATCTGTCTCCCCCACACACATATCTGTTCCCCCTCTGTACCCCCCTGCACACCTGTCCCCCCCCCACACATATCTGTACCCCTCTGTACCCCCCTGCACACCTGCCCCCCCACACATATCTGTTCCCCTCTGTACCCCCCTGCACACTTGTCCCCCCACACATATCTGTTCCCCTCTGTACCCCCTGCACATCTGTCCCCCCACACACACATATCTACCCATCTGTCCCACACACACACACCTATCAGTACTCCCCTGCACATCTGCCCCCCCCCCACACACACATACCAGTACCCCCCTGCACGTCTGTCTGTCCCCCACACACACACATATCAGTACCCCCCTGCACTAAGGATGAGCTCTGGCGTGTTCGCATAGTACACGTGCAGAGCCCGCCAGGAAGTGTGCACTGTGCTAATCGCAGCCAGGGAGACATTTCCTGATCTCTGCAGCTGAGCATCGGGAAATGTCCCACTGGCTGTGATTAGCGCAGTGCACACATCCTTGCGGGCTCTGCACGTGTGCTATGCGAACACGCCAGAGCTCATCCTTACACGTCTGTCCCCACCCACACATATCCGTACCTCCCTGCACGTCTGTGTCCCCCCCCACACACATATCAGGACCCCCCTGCACGTCTGTCGCCCCCCACATATATCAGTACCCCCCTGCATGTCTGTGTCCCCCCCACACACACATCAGTACCCCCTGCACATCTGTCACCCCCCCACACATATCAGTAACCCCCTGCACGTCTGTCCCCCACACACATATCAGTACCCCCCTGCACGTCTGTGTCCCCCCCTGCACGTCTGTGTCCCCCCCACACACACATCAGTACCCCTCTGAACATCTGTCACCTCCCACACATATCAGTACCCCCCTGCACCTCTTTGCCCCCCACACATATCAGTACCCCCTGCACGTCTGTGTCCCCCCACACATATCAGTACCCCCCTGTACGTCTGTGCCCCCCCACACATATCCGTACCCCCTGTACGTCTGTGTCCCCCCCCCTCACACATATCAGTACATGCCGGCACATCTGTGCCCCCCCCCACACACATATCAGTACCCCCCTGAACGTCTGTGTCCCCCCCACACATATCAGTGCCTGCCGGCACGTCTGTGTCCCCCCCCACACGCATATCAGTACCCCCTGTACGTCTGTGTCCCCCCCACACACATATCAGTACCTGCCGGCACATCTGTGTCCCCCCCCCCACACATATCAGTTCTGCACTATTAACTTAAAAGCCATGTTTTATTTTTTGTGACTGAGTTCTGACTTTGTTTCCACTATACCTGAACCAGCAGCAGGTGAGGTGATTACTTCTGCCTGTCCTTGCACAGCAGCACACACAGCAGCACACCAGATCCCCGAGCACCCGGGAGGAGGGGGAGCGGAAGCCCGCCGTACTTACAGTGCATGCAGGGGCTAGGGCTTCCATTGCATCATTTGCCTCCACCGATCGTACGGCACTTTCGATCGGCTGCTCCTCGTCCCGGCTCTCTCCCCTTATCTGCTGCCAATGCCGGCGCTACTAGGGTGGCACTGTCTGAGGCTGGGGATAACATGGTGCTCTAGGCAGCCGCCTGACTCGCCTATTGCTAGCGCCGGCCCTGAGGACCATGATGAACATCCTAAATCCTATGTTAGTGGGCACAGCGATTTTTGGGGGAGACTCTAATGTAGTATTTGATCAAGCACTTGATCAAGCACTTGATAAATCCAAACCCCTGAAAGACCAGTTAACTCGCCCAACCAAAAAAAGCCAAAAAATTTCCCAAATTCTCTCTGCCCTTAACCTCTTGGAGATTTGGTGGAGATTTGGAGGGAATTAAACCCATCTAAAAGGGACTATATGCTTTATTCTCATCCCCATAACAAATATGCTAGGATAGACCATGGGACAGATTCTCATAGACCTTTGACGGCGTATGTCCACATACGCCGTCGTAAGTTCGAATTTACGCCGTTGTATATGTGCGCCTGATTCTTAGAATCAGTTACGCATTAATTCGGCCAAGATACGAGCGGCGTAAGTCTCCTCAGCCATCGTATCTTGGGTGCATATTTACCCTGCATGCTAGGTGGCGCTTCCGTTGTTTTCCACGTCAAATATGCAAATAAGCTAGATACGGCGATTCTCGAACGTACGTGTGCCTGTCGCAATTAGTTACGTAAGACATACGCCGGCATAAAGATAAAGCTGCTCTCTAGGTGGCGTATCCCATGCAAGGTATGGACGTCGGAACAGGCGTATCTATTTACGTCGTTTGCGTAAGTCGTACGTGAATAGGGCTTTGCGTAAGTTACTTTCACGTCATAGGCAGTTTTCGACGTATCTTAGGCATACTATCCGACGCATACACACTGGGATTACGTCCACGGACAGCGCATGCGCCGTTCGTTAAAAACGTCAATTACGTGGGGTCACGAGTAATTTACATAAAACACGGCCACCACCGCCACATTTGAATTACGCGCACTTACGCCGGGACATTTATGCTACGCCGCCCTAACTTAGGACGCAAGTGCTTTGAGAATACTGCACTTGCGTCCTAAGTTGCGGCGGGGTAGCGTATATCCAATAACGCTGCCCTACGTGAATCTAGGCCCATATTGTTACTCTTTCACCCATGCTTCCTTTTATAATCAATGCTCACATCAAAGATACGGCACTGTCTGACCATTCAATAGTTATGATTTATTTTCACTCCTCGGTTTTAGGTACAAAACAAAGTTATTGCAAAATTAATGAGTCTATTTTTTCTAATCCAGACTCAATTGAAGTTTTAGATAAGACATTATGAGAATACTCACTCTTAATGACACAGGTGAGGTTTTAAAAAAGTTCTTTGGGCTGCACATAAAACCTTTATTCGGGTAAATTCATTCAAATTGCCACACAAGCCAAAAGAGATCGTAGGGCTAACATAGAGCGCTTGGAAGCGAAATATAAAGCTTTAAGAACTAAGTACAAACTAAATCCCTCCAAGGTTCCTATAGCTTTATTATACAGGGCTGGACTAGATCTTAACCTTGCTCTAACTACCCAGGCTGAAAAGGCACTAAGATGGAGTGGTAATACATTTTATACACAAGCAAACAAATTGGGACCACTACTAGCGGTGAAACTATATCCCAGTATCAGATTTCATACCATGCCTAAAATCAGGATATCAGGTCAACCCCATACTGCCAATCCTGCTAAAATCCTGGAAGCATTCCAAAATTTTTATTCCAACTTGTATAATTCTCCTTCTCATTTGGATAAAAACTAAGGGCCAGATTCACAGAGCGATTACGCCGGCGTTACAGGAGATGCACGGCGTAAGTCTAAATTTGCGCATGCGTTTCGATGCGCCGCAACCCTAAAACGAGATACGCAAGAAATCTACTTTTTTTTTTGCCCGGCGTAATTTTGATAGACAGGCGCATCCGTCCGCGCAAAACTGCGCTAGACACACCATTGATTTGCTATTCAAATATGCTAATGAGGGAGTTACGGGGATCCACAAAAGAACGTTGTTGCAGCGCAGGCTACGCGCTGTGCGCAACAGCTGCACGTCCTGTCTAAAATTAGACCATATAAAAGGTGGTATAAAATTAGACAATCCGTCTACATGTCAGCTAAAGCAACACTGTTAGTGAGGAGCTGAGCAGTCACACTTGCTGCCCAATAAACTGTATTCCAACATGCCAATGGCATCCATGCACATAGCTATACTACTGACTTTAGATGAGCAAAAAAAGGAGGAGGGCGCGGAGGAGGGCATGGAGGAGGGCACGGAGGAGGGCACGGCAGAGGATTTTATTTTTTTTTCCCCAAAAAAATTCTTTGCTTTTATAAACATTTTTACAAAAAATATACATACATATATACATCAATACATAACATACATACACATTACAAACACGTTCTCACTATCTTTCAATAGCCCTTTAAAACCTTGATGAATATAATAATCTAATCTGATACAAGCCCCTCACTCTTCACTTGATATATCACACACACATAGACATCTTTGGCATGAGTGATTCTGAGGTGTCTCGCATCTTTAGATTCACCCCTCATGCCATCCTGGAATTAACCACAAACCTGCAGGAGGACATCACCAGCCCAACACATGACACCACCCATGACACCCTTGACAGCTAAATATACAATCCTAGCCCCATCCCCACAGATTTCGAACAGAACATGTATAGGGACAGCTGGCTGGTTGGTGAGTGACATGGGTGGCAGGCATGACTGTCCCCCCCATGATGCTGAAATCGCAAGGGGCACATGCACTACTAACATCCTCCTGTCTCATCCCTTCAGGGTGACTCTGCATATGCACTGGGACCCCATCTCATGACTCCTATACGGAACCCCCCATGGGACCCTGTTGTACAGTATTCCCCAATCTTTGTATGCCAGATCATTGGTGCATGTTGCATGATGCACAACTTCGCAGTGAGAAAGAGCCTGGAGATTGACATACGTGATGACCTGACCCCTGAACCAGACAATCCCCCCCTAACCGAGGATACCCCGTCTTCTGAGGGAAGAGCAGCCAGGAGCCAGCTCACATTAGGCATCTTTGCACGTTAAACACACACATTAATCATGGCACAATGAGAATGCATGCATGCACACCACTAAGGTCCCTAGCACAGACACATCACATCCTCATCACATTTGATTGGCACAAGCAGCCCACCATGCAGGACTTGTGAGTAGCAACGCCATGCCACGGCTCCAATTATGTCACTGTACATTCATACACCATTCACACAGACCTGAGGATCACTTCTCCACCACAAATGAGGGTGACACCCCTTTTCCGGCAGGAATGTCACCCCCACTTTCCAAAATCATTCACAAACAGAACCAAAAAAAATAATAAATTGACCAGCAAAATTAAAAAATGCCCAGCAAAAATCTAATTTTAACAAAATAACAACAAAGAAAACACATAAAAGACAAAAATCACTCTGCAAAACAGTCCCCAAATATCTCAAAGACACGTCACAAACAAACAAACGCTAATAAACAACAGAACAAAAGCACCTTGCTTTATAGGAAGGGATACAAAGGGACTCCGCCTTACGCCTCTGAAATTACGTTGCACAGGCGCTAATTTCTGCGCAAATCAAACGAGAATACGGTGATTGCGCCGCTACATTGCGGCAGTCTAACGTAAAGGAGGTGCGCTACGCCAGTCAAAAAATGCGCTGATGTACGTGAATCTGGCCCTAAATTTCAAGGTTTTTGGATGACCTACCTATTCCAATCCTATCTGACTCACACAGAAGCCTCTTGGAGGCTAATATTACGGGAAGAAGAACTCAGGGATGTAATTAAAGACCTCAAAAAAGGATCGGCTCTGGGCCCTGATGGCTTATCTATCCCATACTATAAAGCCTTTGCTGATGTCTTAGTCCCTTATCTGACCAAATTCTTTAATGATAAAACACAAGGAGATCCCTTGGACACACACCTAAACACAGCATATATTACGGTCATCCCAAAACCAGACAAAAATCTAGAGGAAATCAGTAATTACTAGACATGTGCAGACTGGAATATGTTGTTTAGTTTTTTCGTTTTCGTCCGGAAAATAAATTTATTTAGTTACTCCCGAAAATCGTTTTGATTTATTTTGTTTTCGTCGGGAAAGTTTTGTCCGAAAACGATGATTTTCGATGACTTTGTCGAATTGAACGATGGAAATTCGACAAAGAATCGAAAATCGTCGTTCTGAATACAGTGAATAGGTAGCAATTTAATCAATTTCTACCTATTCACTGTATTCAGAACGACGATTTTCGATGACTTTGTGAAATTGAACGACGGAAATTCGACAAAGCATCGAAAATCGTCGTTCTGATTACAGTGAATAGGTAGGAATTGAATCAATTTCTACTTATTCACTGTATTCAGAACAACGATTTTCGATGCTTTGTCGAATTGAACGACGGAAATTCGACAAAGCATCGAAAATCGTCGGATCTGAACGAAAACGAAAATAAAGCATTTTTTATGTCGGATCTTTTGGTTTTCGTTTCTTGCGCTTTAGTTTTTGTTCGTTAAAACGATAACGAAAATAACCGATTTTCGGACGAAAATGCATTCTAACGAAAACGAATGCACATGTCTAGTAATTACCGCCCTCTCTCTCTTATAAATAATGACATGAAAATACTGACAAAAATTATGGCCAATCGATTAGACATGTGCAAAAGGAAAACATTTATTTAGTTTTAATTCGTTATTTAATTAATTTCGTTAAGTTAAATTCGTTAAATTTGTTAAATTTGTTTTCGGAATTCGATAGTTTTCGATAAAAATTCGAAAAAACCCGGTCGAATTAGATCGTTTTCGACCGAATTCGAAAACCCGGTCGAATTCGATCGTTTTCAACCGAATTCGAAAAACGGTCGAATTCGAAAAGATTTCTACCGGATTCGATAATATTTCTACCGGATTCGAATTCGATCATATTTTGATATTTCAACAGAATTCAACAATATTTCATCCACTATTGTTAATATTTCAACCGGATTTGAAATTATTTCAACCGGATTTGAAATTATTTCAACCGGATTTGAAATTATTTCAACTGGATTGGAAATTATTTCTACCGGATTGGAAATTATTTCAACCGGATTTGAAATTATTTCAACCGGATTTGAAATTATTTCTACCGGATTGGAAATTTTTTCAACCGAATTGGAAATTTTTTCAACCGGATTGGAAATTATTTCAACTGGATTGGAAATTATTTCAACCGGATTTAAAATTATTTAAACCGGATTGGAAATTTTTTAAACCGGATTGGAAATTATTTCAACTGAATTTGAAATTATTTCTACTGGATTGGAAATAATTTCTACCGGATTGGAAATGATTTCAACCGGATTTGATTGTTTGTATTTGTATTATTGTATTTGATTACATTCTATTAAATTCTATTAAATTCTATTCTGTTCTTTACTATTCTTTGATTTTCATTCTATTGTTTTATTATTTTATATTCTATTTTATTGTATTCTTTTTTAGAAATCGATTTATATTTTTTAGATTTTGATTCATTTCTTTTCATTCGAATTTGTTTTCGATTCAAATTATTTTCGAAATCGATTCGAATAGATTTTTTTTTAATTCTTTTCGAATTCTTTTCGAATTCAATTCGAATTCTTTTCGAATTCATTTCGATTCGCATTCGATTCGAATTTTATTCGAATTTTTTTCGAATTTGTTTCGAATTCGAATTTCGTTCGCGTTTTTTTGAATTTGTTTAAAATCGTTAATTTTGTAATTCGGAAATTCGGATGCATCCGAATTTCCGAATAATGAAAAATTTGTCCGAATTTGAATTCGTAACGAAACTAAATGCACATGTCTACAATCGATTATCATCATTTATTAATTCCTACATTCATAAAGATCAAGTAGGCTTTATCCCAGACAGACAAGGTCCAGATCAAATTAGAAGAACAATGAACTTAGTATCATTACTACAATCAAAATGAGTTGGAGGTAAAAGGCAGCAGGGTCCCCTCCTGTCATTGGACCTACAAAAGGCCTTTGATACAGTGTCCTGGCCATATTTATTCACACTTATTGAACTTTGGGGTTTTGGTGAGCGTTTTACGGGTCTTTAACATTTACAGTACCTGCTGTGTTTTTAGCACGACAGCATCGCGCTGATTCTCGGTGACAGGGTGCCGACATCTCGCACTCGCTGGAATAGTAAAAGCACATTCCAGTGAATGCGTCATAGAAGCGACGGCATCCGACTTGGATTCCCGCCAATTCTACATGCAGCGTTTGGTATGAATCCTGAGGGGGAACTCCCCGCTGGATTTTTAAATAAAAATCTGGCATGGGTTCCCCCCCAGGAGCATACCAGGCCCTTAGGTCTGGTAAGGGTTGTAAGGAGACCCCCCCATGCCGGCCGAAAAAACGGCGTGGGGGTCCCCCCACAATCCATACCAGACCCGTATCCAAAGTACGCCGTCCGGCCGGTCAGGAAAAGGGGTGGGGACAAGCGAGCGCCCCCCCTCCTGCGCCGTACCAGGCCACATGCCCTCAACATGGGGGGGTCAGGTGCTCTGGGGCAGGGGGTGCACTGCGGCCCCCTCACCCCAGAGCATCCTGTCCCCATGTTGATGAGGACAGGGCCTCTTCCCGACAACCCTGGCCGTTGGTTGTCGGGGTATGCGGGCGGAAGGCTTATCGGAATCTGGGAGCCCCCTTTAATATGGGGGCCCCCAGATACCGCCCCCCACCCTACGTGAATGAGAATGGTGTACATCGTACCCCTACCCATTCACCTGCAAGCAAAGTGTTAAAAAAAAAAAACACAACACTGGGTATTAAAATATTTTATTAGTCTGCTCCGGGGCCCCCCTCTCTTCTTTAGCTCTTTCACAAGGGGGGCTTGCTTCTTTGACGTCTTTGGGTGGGGGGGGGGGCTGTTGCTTTTATTTTTTATTTTTTTTCTCTCCTATATACTGGCATCGCTTGCCTGTTTGTTGGCAGGCTTTTCTCTTTTGATCCTGTGATGTTCTATAACGTGCAAGTGCAATCTAAATTACAACCTGTAATGGTTTTAAGCTATGTGAGCTCCCCTTTGATTTACCGATTTGCCTGAGTCTTAAAACATTCGGGAACATTCACCTGTTGGCTTACTGTGGTCCACTCAATCGAAACAGCTGATGTGTTGCTGACATCTCCTGGATACAGGACCCTGGCAGAGTTATAGCCGCAGGCTTTATATATAGCTTGCTTCTGGTAAGCTCATATTTTGTACGGTTGAGGTGCACTATTAAAATTTTGGTGGATATCAGATCACTTTGATTAAACCCGTGATTTGGGGACTGCTATTTCTCCACTCAGCCTATTATTTACGAACTGTTTCCACACATATAGTTTATTACAATTCATATACCACCCATGGACTTATTCACTTATATTGTTTAATTCCCCTATGTTAATATGTCACTGTGTGAATGATATTCATGGTGACCAACCTTTTAGTTTTGGTTTGTATCAGTTATACGTCACTTTATTATTCACATTCACTGGTTTTCACCAGAAAAACAAGTATTGTTTGTGGAAAATGTAAGTGGGACATGCGCTTTGGGCCACTCACCATAACAATAGTATAATGTTATACCTGCTGATGACATAAATAAACAATTGTTGATAATAACAAATTATAATACACTTGGTCTGCTGGCACATAGTCAACTGAGCATGTTATTAAATGTATTTTTTGAAAAGGTAACACAAGTACTAACGATTCTCTTATGCTAGTAAAAGACACCATGAAAATGTAACATCGATAATTATCTTTTTTTTTCCCTAGTGAAGTATCAAGTGTGGATTAACACCTGCCTAATATAGTCAAATATTTATAGTATAAATCATTATCTTAATTAAGAGTACCCAGGACAAGAGTGAACTAGCATAGTTCTTTACTAGGATGAGAGATTTTATATTACATTTGTAACGATCAAGGTTTAACGCCGTTTACGATATTCCATTCCACCAACCCAAGACAGCTTATCCGACACTCCGACAATCCAGCAGACACGACTCATTCCATTCCCCAGAATAACGAGACACGAGCTCTGTTCTCTGGGTCAAACGAATGAATACTTTATTGGTAAAAACTCAGGCTTTATACAGTAGAAACTAAGAGTGGACAATGACTCAACTCCACCCACAACATGACACAATGAACTTCAATACACATTCCGTTAGGTAATGACATTCAGGTGAGCTATTTACTTAATCATTACCCAGATGTTCTGACTCAGCGATAAGCTATTCTCACCTGCTACATTATACACATTCCTTTAGTAAACATAATTGACATGCTAATGCACTACACCTGAAAGGTCAGACATCTGACCTTTCAGACTGCCAACACATATCTATCATCAATAGAACTTTCACACAATACAGTGTAATTAGCATCACACAATAGACGATGAAATATCCTAGGAGCCCGACTTAATTAACACCTCAAAAGTATGTGTCCCCCCACATTGAATGAAACACTCTGTTGACCTGTTGGGGTCAGAATAAACAACGTGTAATATTTCAAAATATCCTGCAATACATGAATTATCATTAATGTCCCATCTCATGTAATCGGAGATATAATTTCTCAGTCATCCTATGCCCCTATGGGACATAGGATGACCCTAGACATAAGAGTCATTGGTGAAGCTGGCACAGGAGTACCCCGCATCCTTCAAAAGTCTCTGGGTATCACGGGCAATTCTGTTACAATATTTATTGAGGACTTCTGGGTGTATTAGAAAAATAGTTCTCAATCAGCTAGACAAAAATAAATATAAACATTAATGTTTGTTTAATGACCTACCCATCAGAGGTATTCATGTGCCAACCTCTATAATCAACTGCAAAAATTGAAGACAAAACACAATACTTTCAGGCAGAATTGCTAGGGGGTCTTGTTATTGTATGACTAACTGCTACAGACAATAAAGCCAGCCAAACATGGATCCTAATTTGTCCGGTTCAACAGGGACTGGCCAAATTTCAATGTATGGGCAAGTTGGTTGATCTAAAGTCCATCTACCAATCGACTTCTGTAAAACTGCCCTGCTGAAAATCTTCCGCTCAATGAGTGCCACCACCTATAGCCAGTATTCTGATAGCGGAGAAGGCTACCCATTGTCAGAATACGAAAGCACAGCAGGATGATTCACATTCAAAGCGGATGGGAGGATTGAGTCTGCTTCTTTTTTTTTATCAACCTGCTAGTTTAACAAAAAAATAATAATATTAATAATAATTGTCTATGAACTGCCAATGACTGATTATTTACTTTTCACCTTGAAATGTTCCTAACTCTTCAATGTTTGACTCGGGTGTACCTAAGTGAACTGAGATTTGACATAGATTGTGCATATTCATAGATATCTAATTATGCTGCAATTTAGCAACTCTAAAAGCATCAAAGTCAATACCAATAATTATATAGTATACTTACACGCTTTCCAGAGCACAGACACATTTTTTTTTATTCAAGTTATTCTTTGACGTAAGAGTGTGTCTATAGTAATTTGTAAGAAAGCTAATTCTCCGGAAGTCATAGTTCTCACCTGCTACATTATACACATTCCTTTAGTAAACATAATTGACATGCTAATGCACTACACCTGAAAGGTCAGACATCTGACCTTTCAGACTGCCAACACATATCTATCATCAATAGAACTTTCACACAATACAGTGTAATTAGCATCACACAATAGACGATGAAATATCCTAGGAGCCCGACTTAATTAACACCTCAAAAGTATGTGTCCCCCCACATTGAATGAAACACTCTATTGACCTGTTGGGGTCAGAATAAACAACGTGTAATATTTCAAAATATCCTGCAATACATGAATTATCATTAATGTCCCATCTCATGTAATCGGAGATATAATTTCTCAGTCATCCTATGCCCCTATGGGACATAGGATGACCCTAGACATAAGAGTCATTGGTGAAGCTGGCACAGGAGTACCCCGCATCCTTCAAAAGTCTCTGGGTATCACGGGCAATTCTGTTACAATATTTATTGAGGACTTCTGGGTGTATTAGAAAAATAGTTCTCAATCAGCTAGACAAAAATAAATATAAACATTAATGTTTGTTTAATGACCTACCCATCAGAGGTATTCATGTGCCAACCTCTATAATCAACTGCAAAAATTGAAGACAAAACACAATACTTTCAGGCAGAATTGCTAGGGGGTCTTGTTATTGTATGACTAACTGCTACAGACAATAAAGCCAGCCAAACATGGATCCTAATTTGTCCGGTTCAACAGGGACTGGCCAAATTTCAATGTATGGGCAAGTTGGTTGACCTAAAGTCCATCTACCAATCGACTTCTGTAAAACTGCCCTGCTGAAAATCTTCCGCTCAATGAGTGCCACCACCTATAGCCAGTATTCTGATAGCGGAGAAGGCTACCCATTGTCAGAATACGAAAGCACAGCAGGATGATTCACATTCAAAGCGGATGGGAGGATTGAGTCTGCTTCTTTTTTTTTATCAACCTGCTAGTTTAACAAAAAAAAAATAATAACAATAATAATTGTCTATGAACTGCCAATGACTGATTATTTACTTTTCACCTTGAAATGTTCCTAAATCTTCAATGTTTGACTCGGGTGTACCTAAGTGAACTGAGATTTGACATAGATTGTGCATATTCATAGATATCTAATTATGCTGCAATTTAGCAACTCTAAAAGCATCAAAGTCAATACCAATAATTATATAGTATACTTACACGCTTTCCAGAGCACAGACACATTTTTTTTTTATTCAAGTTATTCTTTGACGTAAGAGTGTGTCTATAGTAATTTGTAAGAAAGCTAATTCTCCGGAAGTCATAGTTCTCACCTGCTACATTATACACATTCCTTTAGTAAACATAATTGACATGCTAATGCACTACACCTGAAAGTTCAGACATCTGACCTTTCAGACTGCCAACACATATCTATCATCAATAGAACTTTCACACAATACAGTGTAATTAGCATCACACAATAGACGATGAAATATCCTAGGAGCCCGACTTAATTAACACCTCAAAAGTATGTGTCCCCCCACATTGAATGAAACACTCTATTGACCTGTTGGGGTCAGAATAAACAACGTGTAATATTTCAAAATATCCTGCAATACATGAATTATCATTAATGTCCCATCTCATGTAATCGGAGATATAATTTCTCAGTCATCCTATGCCCCTATGGGACATAGGATGACCCTAGACATAAGAGTCATTGGTGAAGCTGGCACAGGAGTACCCCGCATCCTTCAAAAGTCTCTGGGTATCACGGGCAATTCTGTTACAATATTTATTGAGGACTTCTGGGTGTATTAGAAAAATAGTTCTCAATCAGCTAGACAAAAATAAATATAAACATTAATGTTTGTTTAATGACCTACCCATCAGAGGTATTCATGTGCCAACCTCTATAATCAACTGCAAAAATTGAAGACAAAACACAATACTTTCAGGCAGAATTGCTAGGGGGTCTTGTTATTGTATGACTAACTGCTACAGACAATAAAGCCAGCCAAACATGGATCCTAATTTGTCCGGTTCAACAGGGACTGGCCAAATTTCAATGTATGGGCAAGTTGGTTGACCTAAAGTCCATCTACCAATCGACTTCTGTAAAACTGCCCTGCTGAAAATCTTCCGCTCAATGAGTGCCACCACCTATAGCCAGTATTCTGATAGCGGAGAAGGCTACCCATTGTCAGAATACGAAAGCACAGCAGGATGATTCACATTCAAAGCGGATGGGAGGATTGAGTCTGCTTCTTTTTTTTTATCAACCTGCTAGTTTAACAAAAAAAAAATAATAACAATAATAATTGTCTATGAACTGCCAATGACTGATTATTTACTTTTCACCTTGAAATGTTCCTAAATCTTCAATGTTTGACTCGGGTGTACCTAAGTGAACTGAGATTTGACATAGATTGTGCATATTCATAGATATCTAATTATGCTGCAATTTAGCAACTCTAAAAGCATCAAAGTCAATACCAATAATTATATAGTATACTTACACGCTTTCCAGAGCACAGACACATTTTTTTTTTATTCAAGTTATTCTTTGACGTAAGAGTGTGTCTATAGTAATTTGTAAGAAAGCTAATTCTCCGGAAGTCATTTAGTTAAAGACAAAGGATCATCATAACAGAAGGAGGAAATCTAAATCTCGGACCGGAATAGCTCAGATATCAAAGTCACACGTCAGTTTTCCCAGCAGACAGAAGAGAAATTATAGACTGAATATCAGTGTTTATATAATGAGGGACTCTGGAGCAGCTTAACATCAATTAAAATTGATATGGTGAGAGAGCAGAGAGCTCAGGCAGTCCAATATGATTAAACAAACAAGACATCATTTTTCAGAGCATGAGAAAACCTTACATCTGAAACTGGAAGCATTGATGTTTTTGTAAGTATACTCTGTCAGTACACAGCTGAGGTGTGTGTCCCATATTTACGCAACTAAGTTGTGAGTCAAGTCTAGAGGCTTGTCAGAATGAAAGATGAAATACAAACACAATAATTCAAAGCAAAGATAGTGAACATTATATATAAATATACATATACAATAACATATATACTGTATGGTATTTAATATTTGTGCATTGTAGTTGCAATGCATCTATTTATTTGCAAATTGAATGTGTAAGAACTCCTTTTTGTAGATTGAACACATGGTCCACTGGAGAAACTTTAGGTCAGGTGCTCATTAGATGACACAATACAGTTTTGCCATTTGAACCTGTTTTGCCACATATACACGGTCGAAATTTCCGACAATGTTGTACGTCACCGCTTTCTTGACGTTCCCAATTTCCGTCAACATTTGTGTGACTGTATGCAAGACAAGTTTGAGCTAACATCCGTCGGAAAAAAAATCCTCGGTTTTGATGTCGGAATGTCCGATCGTGTGTACGCAGCATTAGAGTTCTTACAACTTATAGTTATGTGCAAACAGTTTAATAACCATTGAGAATCTTCACTCAGTAAAATATGAAAACAATTCACTTCAATTATGCAAACATGAAAAAAAAAAAAAATCAAACTACTGTTTATTTATTTCATCTACACACAGCTGGGTAATGAAAGGGAACATAGTTACATCCTATTAAAGTAGTTGTAAAGGTTCAGGCATTTAAAAAAAATAACAAACATGTTATACTTACCTACACTGTGCAGTTCATTTTGCACAGAGTGGCCCAAACATCCTCTTCTGGGGTCCAACGGCAGCTCTTGGAGCTCCTCCCTGCATTAGATAACCCCCTCTGGGCAGGGCCATCTTAATTGCATCATGGGCCCCTGGGCAAAGTAACGCACTGGGGCCCCTACCAGCCTTCCCCAATTTACGTACCTACTCTCAAGAATTTAAGTATACATAGTTGATAGGATTAAACATAGATTTACAAAAAGCGTTCCATAAATCAAAGACTAACTAAGACAAAGAGCACAGTACAGGGGTGGAGGCATAAAGGCATAGTATAGGGAGGTCAGGAGGGCACAGTACAGGTTCCAGGACGCTGCTCAGGACATGGCCATCCTGGGACAGCTTAGTAAAAAGTGTGACTGGCCCGGCAAATCCAGGACAGTTGGCAAGTATGTAATGCAAGACAATCATGGGGCCCCCAAGCACCTGGGGCCCCTGGGCAGTGCCCAGGGGTGACCATACATTAAGACAGCCCTGCCTATGGTAAGCTCTCTCCCAAGGGGGTTACCTTGCAGGCACGCTACTGTGTCATACACCCGGCATCCATAGGCAGTGAGTGTATGACTGCTACTGATTTTTAAGTCCCCACGAGTTTTGCACACATTTTTACCAAACAGCAAATTTGACAAAATTCCTGCTAAATTTCTTCAAAATATAAAAGCTAAACCTGTATTAAATATCAAATATTTGTAAATTTAAAATTGCGCCTTTTTAAAGAAATGGTGAAACTCAGACTTTGCAAAAATGTCTCTAAAACCCTCTTGGTTTTAACTTTTCACTTACAGCTTTCAGAGTTTGTAAAAGACCCCCCAAACCATATATTTTTAGAAAGCACATTAAGGCCTCTTTCACATGGAGTGGTCCGTTTTTCGGTCCGCTACGCTTGTGTCTGTCGGCTCAACGGGGGGTCCCGCTGAGCTGTCGGCGGACTGGGCGGTCCCCGCACACTGTGCAGGGACCGCCCTGTCTCTCCTCCGCTATCCCCTATGGGGAATCAGATGAAAACGGACCGTCTGTCCGTTTGCATCCGATCCGCCGGACGGAAGAAAAATTCGGTTTTCTTCCGTCCGAAAAACGGATCCAGACGGACGTGGATCTTAGGCGGACGTTAGCGGATGCATCATCTGCTAACGGACGCAATCCCATAGGGGCCCATTACAAGTCCGTAAACGGACTTGTAATAAGCGGACGAATGGTCCGCTCATGTGAAAGGGGCCTAAAGGCCAGTAAAATGAAGGTGCTACTGATATTTAAGGCCCAGTGATATTTGCAAAACAAAATTTATCAAAACAACATTTTTACTAAAAATACACTAAAATCATTGTTAGTGGGGTCATACATGGCAACATTTAAAAAAATCCTGCTAAATTCCTACTAAGTATAAAAGAAAAAGCTGTATTGAGTTAATAAATAACAAATATTTGCACCTTTTCGTGAAATGATGAAAACTAAAGGTGTGCAAAACAGTAAATAAAAACTATTTACTCTAAAAAGCTAGAGTTTACAATTTGTTCCTTACAGCTTTTAGAATTTGTATAAGACTCCTCAAACCATACATTTTCTGAAAGCACCTGTCCTATAGAATAAAAAAAATGTGCTAGTGATTTTTTAAGTCCCCCACAATAGGGTACGTATTGTCCTTCCAACATAAAAGAGGCCACATGGGCAAGTGAGGCAATATACAACATACTCACTTGAGCAGTTGTAGAATTCTTTAATGGTGTACACTTTACCCTTGATGGTAAAGTTTTTTTGACCATGCTCAACGAATGGACAGGTGAGACATGTTTTTTTCTTGCACTGGTACATACCCACAAGTGGGATTAGAGGGATGGATGGAACAGAGGAAGTGGGAACATTGCAGATTTTACTGCGTGCTATTTTGCTCTTAATGTTTTTGGTTTTACGGTAGGAAACCTTGGGAACCTGGGAAAGGGACGGACCCAAAAAGGATCACTGAGCAAAATTGGCCAATGTTTGGCTAGGATATTCTCCATTTTCTTAAAACAATCATGAAATTGGGTGGTAAATCGTGTGGGTTGAGGATCACTGAAAATTCTGGGTTTGGGGGGTGGTTTTGAGGCCTGTTGGATAAAGGCTTTTTGAACCAAAGAAGATGGATACCCCTTCTCATGAAATTTTGTGAGGAGGAGTTTACCTTGTGTATGGTAATCCTCATCTTTTGTGCAATTGTGTCGAATCCTATGAAACTGACTTTTGGGAATGTTACGAATCCAGCTTGGGTGATGGCAACTTTGATAGTGTATATAGGAGTTCCCGGCAGTGGGTTTAACGAAATTTGTAGCATGAATTTCGGACTCATTGTGAAAGAGCTCCAAGTCTAGAAACACTAATTTGTCAGGGTCTTTAACATGAGTAAACGAGAGCCCCAAGGAGTTGTGATTACAATAATTGACAAATGATTCTATGGTCTCCACAGTGCCATCCCAGATGATAACGATGTCGTTGATGTATCGACTGAAATAGATGATATGGGCCGCAAAGGGGTTGTTGTGTAAAATGTATTGTAGTTCCCAGTAGCCCATGGTCAAATTGGCATAGCTCGGGGCAAAATTAGCTCCCATAGCTGTGCCTCGGGACTGTAAATAAAAAGTATGGTCAAACTCAAAGTAATTGTGTTCCAGGCAAAATCGTGTGGCTTCCAAAATAAAATGTGCTTGTCTGGGATTGATGAGGGGGTCTTCCGAGAGGAAATGTTCTACTGCTCTTAGGTGTATTATGTGGGGAATGGAGGTGTACAGAGAAGTAACATCAAGAGAAACCCACTGATAAGTGGGGTGCCAGGTGTAAAAGGAGAGCACGTCCAATAAATGGGTACTATCTCTGATGTAGGAGGGGAGGTTTTGTGCAAGGGGTTGAAGGAACCTATCAATATACATGGAGAAGCCACTGGTGATACTGTCCATGGCGGCTACTATCGGACGACCTGGGGGTTTGGAAAGATCTTTATGTATCTTAGGTAACTGGTAAAAATAGGGGGTTTTTCGGAAGCCCTTGACCAAAAAGGAAAATTCGGCTTTGGAAATAATATCATCTTTCAGGGCTTTGTTAGCTAGGATGGTAGCTTTTGTGGTGAATTCAGGTAATGGGTCATGGTTAAGTCTAGAATAAGTATCAGTGTCAGATAATAATCTAAGGGATTCTGCTATATAGTCACAGTGGTCTTGCACCACAATGCCACCTCCCTTGTCCGCTGCCTTTATAATAATATTGTGATTATTGGTAAGTTCATCAAGGGCTTTTTGTTCTGCTCTTGTGAGGTTTGATTTTTTATTTTTATTTTTATTTGGGGCTGATTTGCACATATCAATAAGGTCAGTGTACATGACTTGATAAAATGTTTGTAAATAAGGACCCTTTTTATGTACTGGGTTGAAAATAGACTTAGGTTTGAATTTACTATGCTGAATGGGCGGAGAAGTTTGACAGTGTTGAGTGAATAACTCCATGTCGACAAAGGGATTATCAGCATATGGCTCATCCGGATCAACAATGACGGATGAGTCAATGGCTGCCCTGGAAGTGTCACAATAAGTGGGTGCTACAGTATCGTTTGGGCATGGGGAATTAGGAGAGGATTTTATATTAAAAAACCTTTTAACTGTCAAGTCTCTGATGAATTTATTAAGATCTTTAAAAAGGGTAAACGGATTTGGGTGAATGGTGGGTGCAAAGGTTAAGCCCTTTCCCAGCAATGAAATCTCATCAGAGGATAGTATGTGTGTGGATAAATTGAAAATCTTTATACTTTCCGCATTTTTCCTTTTAGGTATTCCTCTACCCCCTCTTCTTCCTCTCCTGCGTGTTTTCTTTTTATACTGCAGGATGGGGGGGGGTTGGCACTAAAAAATCATCTGAGATGATGTTTGGGTTGCTGTGGGATGACATAGTGGATGGACCAACTTGTGTTGGCTGGGTGCCAGATGTTGCCCTCATGGGGAGAGCATTGGACAAGATGCATTCGGAATGGGTGTATCTGTGGGGTGTGATGTTGCAGGAGTTTCTGACGTAAGATCATTATCTGGGTGGGCACTGCGGGATGCTGAACATGTTTTGGTTTTATTAGTGGACTTGGAGACTTTCGGTGTGGTATTATTTTTATTATTATTGGTCACTCGTCTAAATTGGGGGATAGATGAATGAAATTTGGGCGTGGTGACATGGGGATGGGTAGTGGGTCTAGTAGGAAAGGGGGGGTGTCGGGGGAACGTTTCTAGGAGGGACTTAGGTACTGGTCCCCAATATGGGGCTTCATTAAATGTCTTTTTCCAGCAGAAAACTTTATTACTGGTATAATCACCAATGTCCCTTCTGAATTTTCCCAGTTTGTTGGTGATTAAATCATTTTCTTGCCTGATGGTGTTTCTTTTTAGGCTCCTAAGCCAGGTGGTGGGGAGCTGCGTGATACTACGGGAAATGTCATCACACTGCTCTCTAATCTCCACCACTATGGTTTCATATTTTCTCTTTCTTTGTGAGATGATAACCTTAATCCATTTCTCAGTGCAGAATTCGGATATATATGTCCATTCCTTGGACAAGTCTGGATCTAAAAATGAGCATTGTTTAAGAACTCGTAAGCCTCTGGGTGTAATTTTGTAAGAAAGATATTGCTCCAAAAAGAAGCCATCCCACCAATGTTGGTTGGCAAAGGAAATTAAATCTTCTAGTTTTAGAAACTTTTTACACAGGGACTTCCCCTGATGTCCTGGATAGGGGGAAGTGGGATTAAAAAATTGAATGGGAAAAAAAAGAAAAAAAATCATCTAGGTTGTTAAATTTCACCTTTTCAATCCTTAAAATAAGCTCCATCGTTGTGTATGAAAGGATGTTTACATAAAAATCACAGGGGATGAAGTTTTTGTACAAAGTGTACAGCAACAAGCACAGGGTGCAGCTCAGAACGGAAGGGCACAAATGATCAGTTCACAGGGAAAAGAGGGGTGTTCCGGCGCTCATAGTGACTGGAAGCCTGGGCAGCGACAGTGGTACTGGTAGCTAAGACTGTACCTATGAAAGGGGGTCTCACAAATGAATATATTGTGAGGAGGCAGCCTTCCTGTAGAGGATTACCATACACAAGGTAAACTCCTCCTCACAAAATTTCATGAGAAGGGGTATCCATTTGGAAGAAAAAAGAATTTTCAGGGGATTTACCACCCAATTTCATGGGAAAATGGAGGCGCCAACTCAAAAAATAAAAAGTAACCTTAAAAACAGCAGTCTACTTATTCTAAATGTGAGTATAGATGTGTACTTACAGGTTCGTTGAGACAATACGTACCCTACGTCAACATTTTGGCGAACATAGGCGTTTTATTATAAGGGACATGACAAACATAGGGAAGGTTTTTGTCATTGATCTCTAGACCTCCCTGTGCAGAACGCTTTGCCTATGCCAACAGGAGACCTATTGGATATATTCATTAAATACCCTTCCACCAATGAGGAGGAAACACTCCTTATTGTGATGCCACACCACCCCCCTCCCCATTCATTTTTTTTCATTTTTATCTTTAAGCACATATTGGCTGGTTTGCCCCAGCAGTGTGAGCATGTGGCTGTTATGGTTCCACAGCCGCACGGCCCAGGAAGTGGCTCTCCTTGAGAGCAGCTGGCCAGAAGAAGGAGCTGTGCCCCGAACGCGTAGCCTGACACTTCCTTTCATCGGATGCCTTCTATCCCCAAGCTATGGTGACGTCACGCTTGTTCCGGATCTGGCACGCTGGCCAGCAAGGAGCTTCCTGGGCCCATCCACACTGAAGGCATCCGATGAAAGGAAGTGTCAGGCTACGCGCTCGGGGCTCACAGCTCCTTCTTCTGGCCTGTCTGACACCCTCTCAGGAGGAGGCTGCCTCCTCACTAATATATTCATTTGGAAACCCCCTCATAGGTACAGTTTTAGCTAAGTACCACTGGCGGCGTGCCCAGGCTCCAGTCACTATGAGCGCCGGACACCCCTCTTTTCCCTGTGATCTAACAGCCAGATCTGATGGCTTGTGCTACAGCACATGCTGATCTTTGGGTGCAAACCAGTGTGTTTCTAATATATATATATATATATATATATATATATATATATAATATATATATATATATATACAGTATATGGCTCTACCTCTGAATTAACCACTGGTTGGATGGGACTTTCTGTTTCTCCATGTGATGATGACTTACCCTGGCTGTACCAAATTTCACCAGCACACCTGTTATGCCCTGTACACACGATCGGTTCGTTTGATGAAAACGGACCGATGGATTTTTTTATCAGATATCTGATGAAGCTGACTTTCATCAGTATTGCCCACACACCATCAGTTAAAAATCCAATTGTGTCCAACACGGTGACGTAAAACACAACGACGTGCTGAGAAAAAAGTTCAATGCTTCCGAGCAGACGATCGTTTTTTTCTATCAGTTTTTTTTTTTTAACCATAAGAAAAATGTAAAACAGGTTCTATTTTTTTTCACCGATGGGGAAAAAAAAAACAATGGGGCCCACACACGATTGTTTCGTCCGATGAAAACGGTCCATCGGTTCGTTTTCATCAGACGAACCGATTGTGTGTACAGGGCATTACTGTATAATGGTTCTTCTTGAAAGAGTAAAATCCTGTAAACAAAGCAGTAGTGGTTATAGCACTGGAACATAAAAGACTGTAAATATGTACAACAATGGTAACAGCAGATTAATTAGGTGGCCAGATGCCACACATGGTCAAATAATTGTGAACCTTTATACCAAATCCAGGTAGGTGGAGATGAGAGCAGGTAACATGGGCTTCCCCAAGGTCTCACTGGTCTCACAAAGCCAAATGTCAGATAGCCACAAACAAAGCTAAAGGCCAGGACAAGTAGCAGACTCAAATAACCAAGAAACAAAGCAAGAAGACAGAAAACATGAATCAATAGAGGTAAGCAAGCTGGGTTGCAGGCAGGCACAGAGAGTTCAACAGATAGCTTGCAAAAGCATTGCTCAGGCAGTGAACCAAGACCTGCACAAAGTTTAAATAGACAATGCAGGGAATTTAGCCAAAGGCCACTTGTCTTGCAGTGGAACAAAGAAGGATTCTGACACACATGTGGAAAACTCTTATTTAATAGAAACAGTGCTAGCTCCTTGACTTCAGATGGCAGTATTTATATGGTGGAGGAAGGAAATACTGCAGTGGCGGAATTATCATAGTCGCAGCAGTCGCATGTGCGACTGGGCCCTGTAGTTCCACCAATTCAGGGGGGCCCGCCACCGCGTTTTTTTTTTTTTCCTTTGATGAAATCAGCCTGATGCACTTCTGGGACTTGAACAGTAGGCGGCAGGCCACACAAACACCCTGTGATTGGCCAAACAGGGTCATGTGCGGCCGCACGCTGTGGAATTCTGGGAATTGTAGTCATGAGCGAGCCTCGCATCATGACTGCAAGTCCTAGAATTCCACAGTGTGCGGCCGCACATGACCCTGTTTGGCCAATCAAATGGCATTAGTATTTTGCGAGCGTCCTGCAAATGGATCGACGGAGGCGGAAGCGTGACCGCTTTAAACTCGCAGTAATCCTCTGAGGATTACAATGACTTTAAACTCACAGTATGTATGATGTCTTTTAAACTGGCAATTGTTGTTTATCTATAATTGCAATGATTCCTAAATTGTATCAAGTACTCTTATGTTCAGTGCTTGGGGATTCTCATACACCTTAGTTATAGTGATACACAGCTATGTTTATAGTGTTATACTGTGCACACCTCAGGCCTTGGTTGTTAGGGTCATTGCAGTTCTTACTCGAAAACGCTGACTACAAATTATATCTGTATAATTATTATTTACATTAAAGTGGTTGTAAACCCTCCCCCCCAGGAAGTTACACCTAAAGGTAAGCCTAGACTAAGGCTTACCTGTAGGTGTTTGCAATATCTCCTAAACCTGTCTGCGGCTGGAGGGGGAGACGAGGATGGCTTTGGGGGCTTCGATCTAAGGTAAGTAATGCATAATGAGCTAGTATGCTAGTCATATTAGCTCATTATGGCTTTGTCTTGCAGGTGTATTTAAAAAAAAAATGTATCCAGGTTTACAACCACTTTAAAGAAAATATTATCTTTATGTTCTCCAGATTTGTTTCTTTGTTTCTTTTAGATTGCATACTGCACCACTGTAAGTTCCTTATTACAAAGCTAGCAGCACTTTCTCATTTTTTTTATCAAGGACAATTCATTTAAAAGGAGACTCCTGGAAAAAGAAGAAGACCACATGCTTTTACACCTTGACACATCATGCATAATAATAGTATTCTCCCACGGGTGGTGTAGTGGTTTTGGATGTATCACACAAACTTAGTGGTTCCAAAAGGAAGCACAGGTATTGAGAACCCAACTGAAACACTGTAAAACAAAGAAAAGAGGGTGCACCAACTTAGCACATTACCCAAGTGGTATCTTTAATAATGTATAAAAATAAGTAAATTCTCAAACACCAGTGGCGGAATTTTCACTGTCGCAGCAGTCGCACTTGCAAATGGGCCCTGTAGTTCTCCGCTCCCGGAGGGGGCCCGCCGACCCGTTTGTTACTGTGACCATGTTCCCATGATTGGGCGTATGGGGTCATGTGCAGCGGCAGGGCTAGCCTGTCCACGATCACGGTAGATCCTGATGTCCCGCCTCTGCCCATGTTCAGTCTCCTGCACACTGTGATTGGGCGAAGGCGGGACATCAGGAGCAAACGTGATTGTTAACAGGTCAGCCCAGCCGCCCAATCACAGCGAACGCCGCCGTCTTCTCCTCCTTGTGATGGTGAGATGTTGCTGGCCCCCTCTCCGCTCTCCACTCCTCCTCGTCCATGCGTGTACGCACAGGTGGGATAAGGTGGGGAGAGCTGCAGGCTGCTGTCTGGAAGTTTCCCCCGCCGCCCCCCCTCTCCTTTTCATGTCAGCAGCACGGGGAAGAGAAGTCTTTTCCTGCCAGTTTTTCTTCCCTCCCTATTGGCCCAGTTTTTCTCAGCAGAGAGCAGACTACAGTCCCCAGCATGCACTTTGCTGGGGAAAAAGAGAAAACCTGGAAACAAGGTGAGGAGTGGTTCACTGTAACAGCTACAGTAGACATGGAAAAATAAGGAAGACAGTGCTGGGGGAACTAATAGCCCCAGCATCACCAGAGAGAGCCACGCTGTACCCACACCACCAGAGAGAGCCACGCTGTAAACGCACCACCAGAGAGAGCCACACTGTACCCGCACCACCAGAGAGAGCCACGCTGTACCCGCACCACCAGAGAGAGCCACGCTGTACCCGCACCACCAGAGGGAGCCACAAAAGCCACGCTGTACACACACCACCAGAGAGGGAGAGCCACAAAAGCCACGCTGTACCCGCACCACCAGAGAGAGACCCACTCTGTACCCACACCACCAGAGAGAGCCACGCTGTACCCGCACCACCAGAGAGCCACTCTGTACCCGCACCACCAGAGAGAAAGCGCGTAATGCTGTCTAGCACCACCAGAGAGAGAGCAGGTAAGTGTGGGCACAATAGGAGACAGAGAGTACTAGCATTATATGGCCACAATAGGACTGGGACACTGATAAAAAGCTGATTTCACTGTAAAGGGGCACTGTAATCATTGCAGTGCCCCTTTACTGTGCTGTCCCCTCTATATCACAGTGTCCCTGCCCACTACAGTGTAGAGGACCGACACCAGCTACCCCCGCGAATGGCGACAGCCGCGACACACCCTGCCCCTGGAAAATTTGGCTGCTCAGTCTAAAAATTCCCGGGCCTATTTTTTGTCCCAGTCCGGCCCTGGTTAGTATAGTGGTCAGTGTAGTGGTCAGTATAGTATAGTATACCATCACCCACCCCTCTAGTACCACTGCTATCAGCCCCCCTCTAGTACCACTGCTATCAGCCCCCCTCTAGTACCACTGCTACTACCCCACTCCAGTACCACCACCATCACCCCCCCTCCAGTACCACTGCTATCAGCCCCCCTCCAGTACCACCACCATCACCCCCCCTTCCAGTACCACTGCCATCAGCCCCCCTCCAGTACCACCACCATCACCCCCCCTTCCAGTACCACTGCTATCAGCCCCACTCCAGTACCACAACCATCACACCACCCCCCCCCTCCAGTACCACCACCATCACCCCCCTCCAGTACCACTGCTACCACCCCCCCTCCAGTATCACCACTACCACCCCCTCACCAGTACTACCGCCACCACCCCCCTCAAGTACCACCACTACCACCCCCCCTCAAGTACCACCACTACCACCCCCCCTCAAGTACTATCTCTACCACCCCCACCCCTCCAGTGCCACCACCACCACCCCCTTTAAAGTTGAAATCGGAAACAGAAATGTTTTACTTTGTTGTACAATGAAAAAAAATATAGTATCAAAATCATGCTTTTCGGAGGGTGGGGCCTTTATGATTTCTTGCACCGGGGCCCTGAAGTTTCTAGTTACGCCTCTGTCAAACACATAAATGATAAAAGCATATCAAGGTCTATTGTAGACACAAAGTGACCAGGTCACAGAGACTGTTCCCAACAAGATGTAGCCTCTTGATCAGAGGCAATTTAAGATGTGGCATTGACAGGCTTAATAAAGCAACTGATTTAAATGGTTCAACCCACATGATGTGGAAGACCCTCCCATCAATGGGTGGGGGTCATGACCTCATCAGCTGACATAAAAAACAACAAACAAATTCTGTGTACACACAGGAAGATGTTTTAGAGCTAATAAACCATATGTCAGTTGGGGGTCTATAAACGATGGGTATATATCTATATATAGATATATATATATATAGATATATATATATATCTATATATATATATATATATATATATATATATATATATATATATATATATATATACACACACACATATATATATATATATATATATATATATATATATATATATATATATATATACAGTATCTCACAAATTGAGTACACCCCTCAAATTTTTGGTGAATATTTTATTATTATTATTTCATGTGACAACACTGAAGAAATTGCACTTTGCTACAATGTAAAGTAGTGAGTGTATAGGCTGTATAACAGTGTAAATTTACTGTCCCCTCAAAATAAATCAACACGAGGGGGCGTGGCGGCTGGACTCCAAGATGGACGTGTAATCCAGGAGCTCCGTTCGCCCGCCGGAGATAATCACCAGCCACAGCGATCACCGGCTCCATCCGCGGCTCCTGACACGCTTGTCGGATAGACGGAACACCACAGCACCGTCCGGGATGACGAGGAACCGCAAGCATCCCCAGCAGCCGCAGAAGATGGACGGTTTCCTCATCCCTCAGGGACGCGGATCTGCCCAAAATGGCGGCACACCACGAGCAGGGAACGGGACCGGAGCACAGCCTGACCTCCATGGGCTGCCTCCAGGCTCCCACCACCAACTTCTGGCTGCCAGCGGATCCTCCTCGGGGACGCCCAGCCCCACCACCCGCAGCCCTGTCAAATCAAAGCCGCAGAGGGACTCGCCGCATAGGCCGCAACAGGATGAAGGCATGGAGGTAAGCAGGCCCCATGTTCCCGCTGACGCCAGGCAAGCACGGGGGAGGGATCCCATAGCAGAATTCCCCACAGCCGACAGGCCTATCTCAGATACCACACTCAAGGAGATGCTGTTGTCCCTGAGGTCATCACTGCAGGCTGACATGATTTCTGGCCTAAACGAGTGCAGGAAAGAAGTACAGTCCCTAGGTACAAGGGTACAACAGGTGGAATCCAAAGTAGGGGCCTTCGCTACCTCATACAACACCATGGTAGAGGCACACTCTGGGCATGGAAGGGACATTGAATGGATAAAGGACAAGCTCTCGGATCTCGAGGACAGATCCAGGAGGAATAATATCAAATTGAGGGGCATTCCTGAATCTGTTCCTCCCTCACAGCTCCAGCAATATGCCCAAGCCCTCTTTTCTTCCATACTGCCAGAAGCCTCGGCTCAGGATCTTCTGATAGATAGGATCCACAGGATCCCCAAACCACAGTTCCTCCCCGACGATGTCCCCCGGGACACTCTACTAAGAATCCACTTCTTCCACATCAAAGACAGACTTTTACAGGCCTCTCGCAAACCAGGGGGTATGCCCCAGCAATACGCCTCAGTTAGAATGCTGCCGGATCTATCCAGACACACGCTACAGAAACGGCGCAACCTGCTGACCATCACCAAGGCACTACGTAACCACAACATCTTGCACAAATGGAAATACCCTGCCACTCTCACCATCACTCATGCTGAGACCACCGCCACGGTGACCACCCTGGACGAAGGGCTCTCGTTTTTACGTAAGTGGGGCATACTTCCGGACCACCCAGCCCACTTACCAGCTACAGCTGGACCACAACTGCTGCATGATGACTGGCAAGTGGTCTCCCACAAGCGCTCTTCCAAGAAAAAAGCCGGTGACAACGCAAACCCTTGATCCACATCCGCCACTTGTTATCTCCGGGGTCGAGATAGTGCAGTTAGCATATTCTCATTACCCCTCTTTCTCCAAGTAGCAGTTACGTCTGCACGAGGATCAGTTATGGATCCACTTATTAATATTGTTCAGTTGACATTTGCACTTTTCTTTTTTTTTTGTTCTGTTTCATTTTTTCAATTCTCTGTTCTGCACAGTATCGCCTGCAAGCCCCGGCCTACGGCTTCAGTGGATGTTCGCACCTACCTTCATAAACAAGCCTACTTGCCGCATGGTGGACGTCCCCCTCTGGTCACAGTGAGTAACAGCACACGATCATCACAAAACCTTCCACAACCTAGTCACAATGACTATTAAAATATTATCCATTAACGCCCGGGGGCTAAACCACCCGGCGAAACGGTTTTCTCTGTGGTCTGAGGCCCACCGGCAGGGAGCGGATATACTATGTGTGCAGGAAACGCATTTTCAGCTGCATAAGGCTCCCCACTGCTCACATAGGGACTTCCCTTTCGTGTACCTGGCATGCACGCCGGGCAGCAAAACTGGTGGAGTGTTGCTAGCCATTAGAGACTCATTAGCTTTTCAACTCAAGGAGGTCACTATAGATGACAAAGGAAGATACATAATCCTCACGGGAGACATTAACTCTAAGCCCTACACGATTGTTACAGTGTACGCGCCCAATACACACCAGCTACGCTTCTTGCGCAAGGTGATCGCTAAAGCCAAATCCATACAGTACGGGAACCTTGTGATTTGTGGAGACCTCAACATCACCTCTGACCCCGCAGTGGACACCTCTGGCGGAAAGTCCAAGGGCATTCCGGCATTACAACCCATTCTCCACGCCGAGGAGATGTTTGACGTCTGGCGCTGCCTGAACGCAAGCGAAAGAGACTATACCTTTCTCTCAGGCAGGCATGGCACATATTCGCGCATAGATATGTTCCTAACGGACAAATGGTTGTTGCAATGTGTTGAGAAAGCGTTAATTCATGACATCACTTGGTCCGACCATGCTGCTGTCTCTATGTCAATTGCTGAAAAGGGAGTCTTCCTCTCACCCCCCATCTGGCGCTGTAACACTAGACTACTTCAGGACCAAGCTTGCCTACGTCACACGACCCAGCTCCTCAATAACTATTTTCTAGATAACTCAGGCTCAGTGGAGGACCCAAGTGTGCTCTGGAATGCGCACAAGGCCTTCATGCGAGGCGTCCTAATTCAACTAGGGGCTAGGGAAAAGAAAAGGAAAACACAACAGTACAACGGAGCTCTCTCTAAACTGAGGGAGTTAGAATCCCTAAATAAGAAATCACCCTCAGAGTCCATTACTAAACAACTACAGAAACATAGAGAACACCTCAGGGACATAATGTCACAACAATACGATAAACACCTCAGCCGCCTTAAACTACACTATTACTCTAATGCCAACAGAGCAGGCAAATATCTAGCCAACAGACTTAAGGCTGCCCGCACCAAATCCAGGATAGCGTTTCTGAGGCATCCCACGTTAGCGCACAAAATTATTAATCCCCAAGACATTGTGAACCAATTTGCAGAGTACTATAGTTCCTTATACAACCTACACAAAGACCCTAGTACGCCTCAACCAACTGTTGATTCTATTCAATCGTTTCTGAATAAAGTACACCTACCATCCCTGACTGAGGAGCAGCTCGAGATACTTAATTCTCCCATCCAACCTCGCGAAATAGAAAATATAATTCGCTCCCTTCCCACAGGCAAATCCCCTGGCCCCGATGGCTTTTCTAATGAATACTTCAAACAGTTCAGTGGTATTCTAGCACCCCACTTAACTAGTGTTTTTAACGAAGCTGCGGACACTGCCACTTTGCCCCGCGAGATGCTTAAAGCACACATAGTCACGCTACCAAAACCAGGCAAGGACCCTAATACCCCAGCGAACTTTAGGCCCATATCCCTACTCAACACAGATACTAAAATATTTGCTAAGCTACTGGCCAAGAGGTTGTCCACTTTCATTCCTGCTCTTATACAACGCGACCAGATGGGTTTCGTTAGGGGAAGACAAACTTCCGATGCAACCCGTAGAATTATCAATGTGATTTACCAGGCCGAGAAAACTCGAACGCCTTCTCTGTTGCTCTCAATTGACGCAGAGAAGGCGTTCGACAGGGTCCATTGGACCTATATGAAAAATGTTCTAGATAAGTTTGGGTTTGCTGGTAACATTCTCAATGCTGTTCTAGCCCTCTACTCTGCACCATCGGCACAAGTATTCTCTGGAGGCTTCTTGTCAAACCCCTTTGACATCACGAATGGGACCAGACAGGGATGCCCCCTGTCCCCCACTATCTTTAACCTGATAATTGAGCCGCTGGCCGAGGCGGTCCGCACACATCCCTCGATCTCAGGCTTCCAGTTTGGCGATAGAACTCACACTATAAATTTGTTTGCAGACGATGTGATTCTGCTCCTAACCGACCCGCTAGTGTCACTAAGAGAAGCACATGCACTACTCACGTCTTTCGGAGAGGCTTCCTACTATAAAGTTAATTTTACTAAATCTCTCATTCTGGACCTGGGAGTAGCTTCTCACACTAAGAATGCCCTACAATCCCAACTGCCGTACACATGGAGCACAACAGGTATCACGTATCTGGGTATTGTGCTTACGGGTCAGGTATCTAATATTCCTAAAGCCAACATGCCCCCACTGATCGCCAAACTCGGGGCTCAGATTAGGGATATGGCAAAGAAGGAACTGTCATGGATGGGGAGGATATCGGCATATAAAATGCTGATACTACCCCAAATATTATATGTATTTCGCACTCTGCCAGTCCATATACCCTTTCATTATATCAAAACATTGGCGGACCTAGAGTGGAAATACATATGGAACGGCAAGAAGGCTAGGTGTTCTCGCAACAACCTTGTTTCACATAAACGAATAGGGGGGGCAGGCCTAGTTGACCTATACGACTACCTCTGGGCGGCGCGCTTGGACCAACTGAAAAATTGGGTCGCAACTACCGAAATACCGCTTTGGGTAGAAATTGAAGCGGACATAGCACCGACCTCTGACCTGGCACTACTGCTTTTGGGAGACAGGTGGGATAGATGGGATCTAACCATGCTTTCGCCTCCAATGCGGGCCTCCATGAAGGCCTGGAGATTCCTTCTAGACCGACAACACAACGCCGAGCATAACGTTGACCACAAACTCCCCTTAGTGCTTCTGGAATCTAAGATTCCAATGCTGAGAGTAGGAGATCTGACTGACAGGGGGATAACCTCTCTCTCTGACTTATATGGGGAAGCTGGCTATAAAACAGCCTACCAACTCATGTCCCAATATCACCTACCGAGAGATAAATTGTATAAATGCCTGCAGATAACCCACTGCCTGAAGTGCATGGCCCCACCCTATATCACCCTCCCGAGCACAGTCTCAAATTTTTACTTCACGGATAAAGGGGACAGGAAGGGTATCTCCTTCTTCTACAACACACTCCAAAACAAGTTAAAGTTTTCTAAAACCACCGCCATGACAAAATGGGAATCTGACCTTGGCGCTTCCTTCTCTGACGCTCAGTGGAAGTGCGCATTCAAAGAAATCCATAAAGCTTCACACTGTGTCAAACATTGGGAACTGGGGATCAAGTTAACTAACAGATGGCACTATACCCCCTTAAGACTAGCCTCGTATTTTGCAGAACTAACACCTAACTGCTGGAGAGGCTGTGGTCAGATAGGAAACTTACTACACATGCTCTGGCTCTGCCCAAATGTTAAAAGCCTTTGGAACAGGGTGTTCCAGCTTATCTCCTCTTTGACCGGGTTGATCACTGCCCCTGACCCTGCCTTAGCGATCCTTCACTTAAATATAGAAAGATTCCCGCATAACACTAGGCCAGTGGTAACGCACATACTCCTAGAATCCCGCTCATTGATCTTGAGACACTGGAAATCAAATAAGACTATAAACATCTCTGACGTTGAGACAGCGGTGCAGAGAAATTATACGTTCGAACGTCTGCTGGCTATTAATGCTTTGAAATGTGATAAGTTTGACGATTGTTGGTCGATTTGGCCTAAACAAGTTTAAATGGGTAAATTATCATTACTATACATATGCTGTACCTTTGTTGTTGATACTGTGCACTTTCTCGCCTTTTGTTTTTTATTTTTTTATTTTTTATTTCTGTTTTTCTTAATATGTTCCTGTTCCTTGTATACCTGAAAACTTTCAATAAAAACTATTGATTAAAAAAAAAAAAAAAAATAAATCAACACACAGCCATTATTGTGTAAACCTCTGGCAACAAAAGTGAGTACACCCCCTAAGTGAAAATGTCCAAATTGGGGCCAGAGCGTCAATATTTTATGTGGCCACCATTATTTGCCAGCACTGCCTTAACCCTCTTGGGCATGGAGTTCACCAGAGCTTCACAGTTTGCCACTGGAGTCCTCTTCCACTCCTCTATGATGACATCACAGAGCCGGTGGATGTTAGAGACCCTGCGCTCCTCCACCTTCCATTTGAGGATGCCCCACAAATGCTCAATAGGATTTAGATCTGTAGACATGCTTGGCCAGTCCATCAACTTTACCCTCAGCTTCTTTAGCAAGGCAGTGGTCCTCTTGGATGGGTGTTTGGGGTCATTATCATGTTGGAATACTGCCCTGCAGCCCAGTCTCCGAAGGGAGGGGATCATGCTCTGCTTCAGCATGTCACAGTATATGTTGGCATTTATGGTTCCTTCAATTAATTGTAGCCCCAGACCATGATACTCCCACCACAATGCTTAACTGTAGGCAAGACACACTTGTCTTTGTATTCCTCACCTGGTTGCCACCACACGTGCTTGACACTTTCTGAACCAAATATGTTTATCTCGGTTTCATCAGACCACAAGACATGGTTCCAGTAATCCATGTCTTTAATCTGCTTGTCTTCAGCAAACTGTTCGTAGACTTTCTTCTGCATCATCTTTAGAAGAGGCTTCCTTCTGGGATGACAGCCATGCAAACCAATTTGATGCAGTATGCGGTGTATGGTCTGAGCACTGACAGGCTCACCCCCCACCCATTCAACCTCTGCAGCAAAACTGGCAGCACTCATACTGTATGTCTGTTTCCCAAAGACCATCTCTAGATATGACGCTGAGCACTTGCACTCAACCTCTTTGGTCAACCATGGCAAGGCCTGTTCTAAATAGAACATGTCCGGTTAAACTGCTCTATGGTCTTGGCCACCATGCTGCAACTTAGTTTTGGGGTTTTGGCAATCTTCTTATAGCCTAGGCCACCTTTATGTAGAGCCACACTTCTTTGCCATGAGATGCCATATTGAACTTCCAGTAACCAGTATGAGAGAGTGAGAGCAATAACACCAAATCTAACACACCTGTTCCCCATTCACACCTGAGACATGACACTGGGGGGGGGGGCTAATTGGGTCAAATTTGGACATTTTCACATAGGGGGTGTACTCACGTTTGTTGCCAGCAGTTTAGACAATAATGGCTGTGTGTTAAGTTATTTTGAGGGGACAGAAAATGTACACTGTTATACAAGCTGTACATTCACTACGTTACATTGTAGCAAAGTGTAATCTCTTCAGTGTTGTAACATGAAAAGATGCAATAAAATAGTTACAAAAATGTGAGGGGTGTACTCACATAATAAAGAAAATCAAGGTTGTCTTGGAATTGGTCCAACATGACTTGTCTTGTAGCAGCACAGACAGCACACGCAATTGCCTTCCCTTCGTTATTATGCAATACTTATTGGTTGAATGTAGGCATGTGCAAAAGTGAAAAATTCGTTTCGTTTCGTTTCAATTCGTCATTTAATAAATTTCGTTAAGTTAGGTTCGTTACATGTGTTGAATTCGTTTTCGGAATTCGTTCGTTTTCGACCGAATTTCGAAAAATACGGTCGAAATCGAAAATATTTCGACCTTTTTTCGAATTCGTTCGTTTTCGACCGAATTTCGAAAAAAAAAAAAAAAACGGTCGAAATCGAAAATATTTCAACCAGATTATAAAACAAATAGTCTCTTTTCGAATAGAATTTTTTTTGAATTAAATTCGATTTTTTTTTTTTTATTTTTTTTTCGAATTCCGATCGAATTTAGTCCGCGGGTATTCGATTCGGAATTCGAAAAAAAAAATTCGATTTCAACCATTTTTTTTTTTTTTCGAAATTCGGTCGAAAATGAACGAATTCCGAAAACGGTCGAAATTTTTCGCTAATATAGCAATTCGGAAATTCGTATGCATCCGAATGTCCGAATAATGGAAAATTCGTCCGAATTTCGATTCGGAACGAAACGAAATGCACATGCCTAGTTGAATGTTAAATATTTCTTATGAGAGTTTCAGCATATGTTAAAGGTCCTTTAATCCTAGCTAGAAAGCTTTTTCATAATTTCCATAATTAATTCACACAGTAAATGTATTAATATCCTCAAATAAATTTACATTAAAAGGGGTTGTAAAGTCAGAATTTTTTTTTATCATGCATAGAATGCATTAAGATAAAAAGCCTTCTGTGTGCAGCACCCCAACCAATTAATACTTACCTAAGTTCCATCTCTATACAGCTATTTTTATGAGTCCCTCTCCTCCTGATTGGCTGAGACACAGCAGTGGTGCCATTGGCTCCCGCTGATGTCAATCAAAGTCAGTTAGCCAATCAGGAGAGAGAGGGGGCGAGGTTGAACTGCAGTTTTGTGTCTGAATGGACACACAGAGCTGCAACTTGCTGTGGGGGTACTCAACAGGAGGGAGGAGCCAGGAGCAGCAAAGAGGGACCAGAGAAGAGTTGGATTCAGGCTGCTTTTGCAAAACCACTGCATTGAGCAGGTGAGTATAACATGTTTATTATTTGAAAAAATAAAACATCAAGACTTTACAATCACTTTAAATATTATAGTTTATGCTGGATGAAATTAAATCAAAAAACATGTCATACCTCTATTTTACCAAAATGTACAGTCTATTTTTGTGGAATAGTCGACTTTTTATGTGTTAGAGAATAGGTAAAGGATTATTTAGAAAAGAAAACTGCTGAATCACAACAAAGGCTGAGAGACTAGGTGGCATGAATAATTAACCACTTAAGGACCCCTTCACGCCGATATACGTCGGCAGAAGGGCACGGCTGGGCAGTACTACCTCCTCTTTAAGATCACAGCCGCGGGGTCGCGAGCGCCACCAGTGTCCCGCGATCGGTCACAGGAGCTGAAGGACAGGGAGAGGTGTGTGTAAACACACCTTCCCCGTTCTTCATTGTGGCAATGTCAGTGATCGTCTGTTCCCTGATATATGCATGTGTACGAGGCCTTAGAATTACAGGGCTACAATGTAAAACGTCAAATTGGCATGCAAAATAATGGTACCGCTTTCAGCACCTAAAATTTGAAATAATCATACCACCAGGGAGGTTAAGGTAAAATAGTCATTATTTTGTAAATTAGGGGTTAATACAGCTCAGATCAACCTTAACAATTATTACACAGTGATCCATTATGTGCTGCCGAGCTAATAATAAATAAAGTGCTTCCAAACTGGTATAAATAAAATGGTTTCCAGAGTTCTGATAATATAAAACCAAGTCAGACACAACTGCTAGGTGAAATAGAAATCAGGAGGAGAACGATACCCAGATGATCAGGTTTCTGGTCTCTAATGCTGTAATGGATTGCTCTCAAACTTTCATTATTTCTCAATCCTTCATAGACCCGTATTGCTCAAAAAAGAAAAAATGACAAACTCATTATGCAGATGGACTAAACTGGGAGTGACATAAATTAAATACACCACATTTGCACTCACACATGCCCCTCAATATGATCGCATATAAGAAGGTCAGTTGCATAAATAGAGCTCCTCACTTGGCTGTCTGTGCTCAAACAGCACTAAGGTAGATGGCTCCTCCTTACGCGTTACATCACTGGACACGTGACTTTTTCAAAGGTGGCCATGTGACATGCTCACTGCATATTTATACCTAGTTAGGCATGCTTGTTGCCTTAGAAACAAACGAGCATTGTGCATCATCATACCCTCAGATGCGATTGTTACCGCATAGGCAGCATGATATACAACAAGATTCAAATTGTATTATTAATACATATAATCAACTAAAAATACATGAATATATTTTAATAAGAAGATTGGGAAGAGGGAAGGAGAGGGATCCCACGATATACATATGGATCGGTGGTACTATTTTTATTCTTGGTTTTAAAACTATTTTTATATCTTCTTATTAAAATATATTCATGTATTTTTAGCTGATTATATGTATCATTATTGAATGTGGTTTTCTGTCACTAACCAAGTTTTTTATTAACCTTGATGTCATTGGTTTATTAGCGCAACTTATTTTTTGACATTTACAGTAGGTGACTGGGATATTGTGTCAATCTCGCTCCCTTTCTCGGCGAGATTGACCACCTACGAGCCCCATCGCGGGAGCCAGCGCCGAGCTGGCTTGCCGCGATGGAGACAAAGCCGTCATAGAAGCGACGGGGATCCGACGCGGATTCCCGCCAATTCTACACGTGGGCGGAGTTTGTTATGAATCCTGAAGGAGAAATCCCCGCCGGATTTTTAAAGAAAAATCCGGCATGGGTTCCCCCCTCAGGAGCATAACGGGCCCTTAGGTCTGTTATGGGTTGTAAGGAGACCCCCTACGCCGAAAAAACGGCGTGGGGGTCCCCCCACAATCCATACCAGACCCGTATCCAAAGCACGCCGGCCGGCCGGTCAGGAAGGGAGTGGGGGCGAGCGCCCCCCCCCTCCTGAGCCGTACCGGGCAGCATGCCCTCAACATGGGGGGGTTAGGTGCTCTGGGGCAGGGGGCGCACTGCGGCCCCCCACCCCAGAGCACCCTGTCCCCATGTTGATGAGGACAGGGCCCCTTCCCGACAACCCTGGCCGTTGGTTGTTGGGGTATGCGGGCGGGAGGCTTATCGGAATCTGGAAGCCCCCTTTAATAAGGGGGCCCCCATATACCGGCCCCCCCACCCTAAGTGAATGAGTATGGGGTACATTGTACCCCTACCCATTCACCTGCAAATAAAAAGTGTAAACACAAATAAACCACACAGGGTATTGAAATATTTTATTAGTTGGCCGCCGGGGGGGGGGGTGTGTATGATCGCTTTTATAAAAGCGCCCCCCTCCGGCGGGCTTCTGTGGGGGGTGGGTGCCGCCGTCTGGTTCTCTTCCGCCGCCGGGGGGGCGCTTTGATAAAAGCGCCCACCACCCGGCGGGCTTCTTTCGACGTCTTCGGCGGCTGGGGGGTCTTCTCCCACTCTCCGGGGTCTTCTCCTGCTCTCCGGGGGTCTTCTCCGCTCTCCGGGGGTCTTCTCCGCTCTCCGGGGGTCTTCTCCGCTCTCCGGGGGTCTTCTCCGCTCTCCGGGGGTCTTCTTCTTCTTCAGGACTCGCCGCCGCTAACTTTGTGTGTTAGCTCAATTACTAGCGGCGGCGAGTCCCCTCCTCTGTGACGTCTTCTTCTTCTTCTTCTTCTCCAGATGTTGACGCGACGCTTCCTTCCGCTGTTATGGCTGGCGCGCGGCTCGCAGCGAGTTATATAGGCCTGTCTTGTGACGTCGCAGTCCCATCATGCTCCGGTAGGTACCACGTGCTACCTACCACGTGCTACTTACCGGAGCATGATGGGACTGCGACGTCACAAGACAGGCCTATATAACTCGCTGCGAGCCGCGCGCCAGCCATAACAGCGGAAGGAAGCGTCGCGTCAACATCTGGAGAAGAAGAAGAAGAAGACGTCACAGAGGAGGGGACTCGCCGCCGCTAGTAATTGAGCTAACAAACAAAGTTAGCGGCGGCGAGTCCTGAAGAAGAAGAAGACCCCCGGAGAGCGGAGAAGACCCCCGGAGAGCAGGAGAAGACCCCGGAGAGTGGGAGAAGACCCCCCAGCCGCCGAAGACGTCGAAAGAAGCCCGCCGGGTGGTGGGCGCTTTTATCAAAGCGCCCCCCCCGGCGGCGGAAGAGAACCAGACGGCGGCACCCACCCCCCACAGAAGCCCGCCGGAGGGGGGCGCTTTTATAAAAGCGATCATACACCCCCCCCCCCGGCGGCCAACTAATAAAATATTTCAATACCCTGTGTGGTTTATTTGTGTTTACACTTTTTATTTGCAGGTGAATGGGTAGGGGTACAATGTACCCCATACTCATTCACTTAGGGTGGGGGGGCCGGTATCTGGGGGCCCCCTTATTAAAGGGGGCTTCCAGATTCCGATAAGCCTCCCGCCCGCATACCCCGACAACCAACGGCCAGGGTTGTCGGGAAGGGGCCCTGTCCTCATCAACATGGGGACAGGGTGCTCTGGGGTGGGGGGCCGCAGTGCGCCCCCTGCCCCAGAGCACCTAACCCCCCCATGTTGAGGGCATGCTGCCCGGTACGGCTCAGGAGGGGGGGGGGCGCTCGCTCGCCCCCACTCCCTTCCTGACCGGCCGGCCGGCGTGCTTTGGATACGGGTCTGTTATGGATTGTGGGGGGACCCCCACGCCGTTTTTTCGGCGTAGGGGGTCTCCTTACAACCCATAACAGACCTAAGGGCCCGTTATGCTCCTGAGGGGGGAACCCATGCCGGATTTTTCTTTAAAAATCCGGCGGGGATTTCTCCTTCAGGATTCATAACAAACTCCGCCCACGTGTAGAATTGGCGGGAATCCGCGTCGGATCCCCGTCGCTTCTATGACGCACTCGCTGGAATGTGCTTTTACTATTCCAGCGAGTGCGAGATATCGGCAGCCTGTCGCCGAGATTCAGCGCGATGCTGGCGTGTTAAAAACACATTCTCGGCGGCAGGCACTGTACTTGACTGCTATAGAGATATTTTGATGTTTTTTTGTTGCAGCTGTATTATTTTTGTTCACTTTATTCTATTTTCTTAGCGTGGTATTACCCCCTTTTTCTACATTTCTACTCAACCCTCTTTACTATGATACTATGAATTGCCTTCAGATGTCACCAAATGTGTATAATTTAACCTCAGTATAAACACAGCTGTACTGTGAAGCCCTCAGAGGTTTGTTAGAGGACCTTAGTGAACAAACAGCATCATGAAGGCCTAGGAACCTAGGAACACACCAGACAGGTCAGGGATAAAGTTGTGGAGAAGCTTAAAGCAGGGTTAGGTTATAAAAAAAATCCCAAGCTTTGAACATCTCACGGAGCACTGTTCAATTCATCATCCAAAAATGGACAGAGTATGGAACAACTGCAAACCTACCAAGACATGGTCGTACACCTAAACTGACAGGCCGAGCATAGAGCGCATTAATCAGAGAAGCAGCCAAGAGACCCATGGTAACTCAGGAGGAGCTGCAGAGATCCACACATCAGGTGGGAGAATCTGTCCACAGGACAACTATTAGCCATGCGCTCCATAAATCTGGCCTTTATAAAAGAGTGGAAAGAAGAAAGTAATTTGAAAGAAAGTGATAAGAAATCCTGTTTTCAGTTTGAAAGAAGCCACGTGGGTGGCATAGTTAACATGTGGAAGAAGGTGCTCTGGTCAGAGGAGACCAAAAGTGGACATTTTGGCCTAAAAGTAAAACGCTATGGGCCAGATTCAGGTAGATGGGCGCATCTTTATTCTTGCGTAACGTTTCTCATTTACGTTACTCCGCCGAAACTTTAGGAGAAAGTACTGTATTCACAAAGCACTTGCTCCTAAAGTTGTGGTGGCGTAGCGAAAATGGGCCGGCGGAATTCAAATTGGGCGGGTAGGGGGGGTGTAGTATTTAAACTAGGCACGATCCCGTGGCGAATGCACTGCGCATGCGTCGGCCGTCTATGTATCCCAGTGCGCATGCTCCACATTAGGACAGTGTTTTCTACGTGAACGTCAATGACGTCAATCCCCATTCACTGACGAGTTACGCAAACGACGTTAAACTTTTTCAATTCGACGGCCATAATTAACATTAAGCTTTTTGTTGCTTTATCTTTATGCCGGGAAACCCCTTACGGAAACGTTGTAAAGTGACTGCGTCGGGCCCGCGTACGTTCGTGAATTGCCGTATCTCGTCGATTTACATATTCTCAGCGTAAATCAGCGGGAACGCCCCTAGCGGACATTTTAAAATTGCAGTTCCGATATGACGGCAAAATACAATTACACCGCTCGTATCTGGACTCAATCCCGGCGTATCTTGTTTTCTGAATACAGAAAGCAGATACGCCAGCGTAGGTTAGAAGTTACGCGGCTTATCTAGAGATAAGCCTTGTAAATTCTACCTGAATCTGGCCCTATGTGTGGTGGAAAACAAACATTGCACATGACTCTGAACACACCACCCCCCACCGTGAAACATGGTGGTGGCAGCATTATGTTGTGTAGATGCTTTTCTTCAGCAGGGACAGGGAAGCTGGTCAGAGTTGATGGGAATATGGATGGATCCAAATACAGGGCAAGCTTAGAAGAAAACTTGTTAGAGTTTGTAAAAGACTTAAGACTGGGGCAGAGGTTCACCTTCCAGCAGCACAATGACCCTAAACATACAGCCAGAGCTACAATGGAATGGTTTTGTTCAAAGCATATTCATGTGTTAGAATGGCCCAGCCAAATTCCAGACCTGAATCCAATTGAGAATGTGTGGCAAGACTTGAAAATTGCAATTCACAGACACTCTCCATCGAATCTGACAGAATGGGCAAAAATGTCACTTTCTAGATGTGCAAAGCTGGTAGAGACATCCCCAAAAAGACGGGGCTGAATACAATGCATGCCACACTTTTCACATATTTATTTGTAAAAAAAAATGAAAACCATTTATTAATTTCCTTCCACATCACAATTATGTGACATTTTGGGGGTTGATTTACTAAAGTAAAATAGACTGTGCACTTTACAAAGTGCAGTTGCACTCTGCGAGAGCAGTTAATCCAGAGCTTAGTAAGTGTGGAAAAGCTCTGCTGAATTGCATCATCCAACCATATGCAAGCAAAAAGGCTGTTTTTTTTATTTTCCTTGCACGTGATTTGGTATTCTTTGCAAAGTGCAGCCTTACCTCATTTACTTAGCTCTGGAGCAACTGCACTTGCGGACTGCAACTGCACTTTGGAAAGTGCCCAGTCTACTTTCCTTTAGTAAATCAACCCCTTTGTGTTTGTCTATCACATAAAATCCCAATAAAAAAGTTTTACATTCTTGGTTGTAACTTGAAAAAATGTGGAACATTTCAATGGGTATGAATACTTTTCATGGCACTGTGAGTGACAAAGCCAATGCAAATTCAATCCTCTCCATTTCTGCTCATCTGCAGGCTTCTAATCAAAGGGATTGGGTAGAGTAATAGTGAGTCTGAACAGGCAGCTCCTGCAGAGCTACGAGGATAGGGGTTGATTTACTAAAGGCAAATCCACTCTCCACTGCAAGCACTGCAAATGCACTTGCAGTGCAGTCACTGTAGATCTGAGGGGAAGATACAAAATGAGGGAAAGCTTTGCCAATTTTATCATCCAATCATGTGCAAGCAAAAATGCTGTTTCTTATTTTGCTTGCATGTCCCCCTCAGATCTACAGCAACTGCAATTACAAGTTCACTTGTAGTGCAAATTGGATTTGTCTTTAGTAAATAATCCTGCTACTCATCTGTGCATAAAAAGTCTGGCTGCGAAGTATCAATCACAGCTGATAACAACGTGTAACCAGGAAGTGCCGGTAAAGATATTTCCTCAGTTTGTGCTGACAGGACAGCTGATCAGCGGCTCTCCTTTCAGAGGGGGGTTTGCGCTGAAAATCAGTGCATTGTTTATAAGATTAGCCCCTATCAGAAATGCCCACCACATCTGCCAATCACTGCCCCCCCCCAGCTGCCAGTCAGCGCCCGCTAAAGTGTCAGTCAGTGCCCAAAGTGCCAATAAGTACCCATCAAATTGCCAATCAGTGCCCATCACTAATGCCTGTCAGTGCCCTTCACAGATGTCAATCAGTGCCCGTCAGTAATGACTGCCAGTACCTCATCATCAGTGCTACCCATTAGTGCCATCTATTAGTGTCCATCAGTGCTACCTGTCAGTGCCCAACAATGTCACATGTCAGTGCCCATCAGTGCCACCTGTCAGTGCCCATCAGTGCCACCTAACAGTACCCATCAGTGCCACCTATCAGTGCTCATCAGTGCTGCCTATTAGTGCCCATCAGTGCTGCATATCAATGCTGCCTATCGGTGCCCATCAGTGCTGCATATCAGTGCTGCTTATTAGTGCCCATCAATTCTACATATTAGTGCCTCCTCATAGGTGCCCATCAGTGCCACCTTGTCAGTGCCAATTCATCAGTGCCCATCAGTGCCACCTCATTAGTTCCCATCAGTGCAGCCTCATCAGTGTTCATCAGTGAAGGAGAAAACAAAATGTTATAACATACAAATATTTTTTTATTTTATTTTTTTTAATCTGTCTTGTTTAGTTTGTTTAGCAAAAATAAATTTACATAGGCATGTATGATTAAAATGACCACAGTTCTTTAACAGTGTTTTAGTTATTATTTTTATGTAACCAATAATTAGTTAATAACATTAAAATAAAGGGTACAATGCATTCTATTATTCCCTTGCTTTGTTTAGTCTTTAATAGCAGTTAAATAACTAGTTTGTTGAAAAATCTGTTGATTTCAGATGTCAATAACTTTATATCAAATTATGGTATACAGCGAAGTACATGTGTTAGAGAAGTGACTGATCCTGGTCTTTCCTTTTTTTTACTTACTTGCTTTGTTCATAAAAGGCCATATGACAATATTCCAGAGGGAATGAAAGCTTTCAAAAAAAGCAATATAACCATTATAGCTTCCCTTTAATTGAACCAAGTGAAGTTTGTGATCTTAACAGAACTGCAGCAAATTTTACTGCCCTGTGGATCCTCTAATTCTCTTTTTCAGCACTTTTAATTGTTACCTGAAGCTACTTTTTAAAACATACTATATATTACAACATTATGCTTAGGATAAATCTGCAAAATTCCTGAGAAGAATTTACGCAAGAACCCTGGTCACATCAAAATGGGCGTAAAATAATTTAGAAAATTATATCTACAGCACAGAAAGTCAAGTTCCCTGTTTTAATGTCATAATCTGACCCACTGATCAATGGTAAATTGTAAGAGGTAGAAGGGAGAAGAGGTCCACCTTTCTGAACTGAATTCAAGATTTATGTCATAATTGGATAGAGCAGATTTTTTGAATAATGGGGATACGTGTCTGCTTCACAGTCCTGAAGGTTTATCCCAAGCACATATGTATGCTACTCTTGTAATTACTATCCATAGGAAACATGTTACAGAAGAGCATTTCCCCCCCAAACCCAAATCAAAGTAGGTGTAGAAGCCAAACAGAAAGATCCTAATAAAGGATCCAGAAGACTTGATTAGTACAGACAGCATGAAGATCATACAGAAGCATTATCCATCATGAAGGAAAGGCTTAATTTGTATGCATGGGAGACAGAGCTCTGCGCCAAGGGGACACAATGCAAAAGCAAAATTAATTCCAATGCTTCTATTCTTCTGAAACTAATTGTTACTGATGCCCTCCTTTGTTCTCTTAAGTCCCTCTGTTCAGATTTTCCTGCTGTAATTGGCTTTTTTTTTTCTTTTTTTCTTTATAGTGTTGGAAGCAGATGCAGAATATTCAGTTAGGGGATATTCCTCTTCTAAATTATTTATATAACAATTTATAGCAAATGCTCCCATGCAAATCCACTTCCTTTAACGTTTCAATTTACATCTGAGAACAACCCAAGATTAAAATGATCAAAAGAGATTACCTGTGTTATGTTTTATTGCTGTTTTTTCCCCAATAACACTTATTATGAACATGGGGCATTTGGGAATTCTACATAGAAGGCCAAGGTATTATAAGGTATTATATATACTTCTTATGGTAATTTAATATCTGTTGTCACTGAAAAAATATTCTTTAATTAGTGCTAAATCATTTTCAAGAGATGTACAAGGTTTGATCACTTAACTAAGTATGATGTGTACACAGTGGCTAATGTACTAAATCCTTAGACAGTGCTTTGCCACCAGTTCTTTGGTTCCACCCACCCACCTGCAACCAACCCATGGTCTTTGCAACAATCTCACTGTAATTTATCATTTTTTTTTATATATATTATTCAGAATGCATAAAGAGACTGCATTAATAAAAGAGTTTCTAGTCGGAGGAATCAGAATTGAGAACTGTAATCCCCAAGTGATGAAAACATGCAGAAGGAAAATAAGTGTATCATCATCATCCATAATAATTACAATATTAATTTTGATGGACTGCCTTTTTAACTTTAAAGGGACATTAACCGAAAACCAACAAATGTGACTTTGTATTTTTTTTTTTAATGTCATAGATACATATGGTATATATTAACAAAAACAAACACATTTATGAATATAGTAGAGCCATGTAGCCTCTGTGTGTTATGAGTATAGATTGTATTTTTTTTTTGTTGACATCTATTACTAAATTGATGAAGGGGGTCTACATTGCTTTGTATATCACAGCTTCGAAGTCGTGGACACATTCTTTCAGTCTGATTTAATTTGGAGCATATTGGTTTATGTTCTTGACATAAAAGGCTCATTCTTTTATTCATGTGCATGTGTTCGGGCAGTTAAAACTCAATTAAGACATTGGTTCAAAGACTTACATCGCTTTTGTAGAGAGATTATCCTTTCGAAATGTGATGATTGTACATTGTCATGCTTCGCTTCTCTGACCCGACTGCTAATGGAAAGTGTGCATTGTCACTGCAGAGAAAGTCCTGATTAATAGCACTTAGGAGTGCAATGCACAGTAATATCACACAGTGGATGTATCTTGGGTAAAGAAAACATAAGCTAGCACCAGGTCTAAATTTATTTTTAATTAACAAAGCATACAAATGTAATTCACATTACACATTTGTAACAATCTGCAAAGAAGTAATAAATGGAATTACATGGAATGTCATATTCAAATTTCTAGCACACAAGAGGCAGTTGTTGAGTGCAGAAAGCATACATATTTTAGTATAATGTACAGGTGTCATGTTTTAAGAATGAGCATGCTATTAAGTTACCTATATGCATGCTGTGTTGTCTCAAGAAACATAAATAGTATATAAGCATTGCCCCCATAATAACGTATTCTGCCTTTTTAATATGCTTTGTCAATAAAGCTGCTGTTTTTAAAGTATACACAAACCCTGAAGTAAAATTGCAAAGAATAGTGGCTTATTAGTCATTAATAATGCATTTAATATGATTTTTATGTCTTAAGATGTTATGTTGAGATCAAGTTGACCGGGTGATCCTGCCAGTAAAAGACTTCCCGGTGACTTTGGGTAATACAGTGAGAATGCTCACTAGCTCCCTATACAGGAGCATACTTGTTGCCCCGTGTTGTGTAAATAGGGGAACTATGTGATGTCTTTAAATTGGATAGACTGTAACAATAAAACTTTTAAAATAAAAGTTTTTTTTGTCTGTACTTCTCTTGAGGGCCACAGGAAATTTACTTTCAATCTCATATGACCAAATATCATCTGATAACTGGCAGTGGCACTGGAGGGATCCAACAATAATGTTGGGATCCACCCCACTGCCTAACAGCTGGCTCTGCCTTTTACCACATGGCTGAGAGTCGGAGTCAGTCGTGCCCTTTCCTTGCAACTGTTACTCTTAATACCACTCAGGAAGCTCTATGAAATGTAGGCTTAATTTGTTGCAGAAGTCAGGATCAGGTGTTTGTTGTAGGCAAAGCTAATTTATTTGTCTTCAGAACAGTAATAGAGGAACATTTTCCAATGGGTACACTGGTTCTGATGACACTGGTACCAACCAAAGAATTCCCATACTTTGGAGGGATTTTCCTATGCAGGCTCCTTGCTTGCATGGATTTTAAGGGGGAATGCGCTGGCAGATTTAGATACCCTACCAAAATTAAAACCAAACCGCAGGTAAAAAGTTTTAAGGTTTTTAAACTTTTTTAGCAGTTACAGCAAAAAAAAATTGTATTTTGGGATAACGGTTTTACATAAATTAATAAAATATAATTATTGTAAGCACCTTTGTCAGTGGTAAATGGTTTGTCTCAACCCTATATATGCTACATCTACAGGTCAGCTTGTTCTGTTGAAAAAAAAAAAATGATTTACTGTCCAGATCACCAGGTGAAAACAGAGGAAAGAATGCCTAAAAAAAGAAAAAAAATGCAACCACCATGCTATGCCATCGTACCATGCCATCGTAGTAATCTAAAGTATAATAAACGCTTGAAAGTACTTAACAAAGCCCTGGGTTCTTCAAGTTCTGGCAAAATATAGTCATTAGTAAGGATGGGTGAACGGTTCAGCCCAAGCATAAGTTCGGGCCAACTTTTATTGTTCGGACGTTCGGTGAACATCTGAACAAACGGGTCGTTCGCCCATTTGTTCGGACCCCGACACGACCACAATGTATTGTGGAGATGAACACTACATTGCAAGCCCTGATTGGCTGAAGCAGTGAATGCTTCAGCCAATTAGGGAACAGAGCACTGTCAGAGTCATGATTGGACACTGTCATCATGACTTTATCCATCATGCCTCATTTAGTGCTATTTCTTTCAATGGCAGCCATTTTCAGTGTGATTTTGGCATGGAGAGAGATAAAACAGGAATCTGTTCAGTGCTACTTATCAGTTAGTGTGCTATACTGTGCTATTTTGCTTCAATTGTTAGTGTAGAATATTAGTTTAGTGTCAGTCTAGGGATAGTGTGAGTGTAGTGAGGAGGACCATCATACAGCTTTGTATAGTGTGCAGTTAGAGTAGGGACAGCTCAGATAGTTTCACTGTAGTGTAGTGAGACTGTGTCATTCATACATACAGTACATTAGTGTAGAGTAGAGACAGCTCATATAGTTTCAGTGTAGTGTAGTGAAACTGTGTCAGTAAACTTTACATTAGTGTATAGCTAGAGTAGAGACAGTTCAGATAGCGTCAGTGTAGTGATGGTTGAACACCGTCTATTTGATTGCATTACTGCCAGTTTAATGCCATTTAATTTTGTGTGAGTTACTGCCAGTTTAACACCATATAGTTCTGTGTACATTACTGCCAGTTTAGTGCCACATAGTTTTGTGCGTTACTGCAAGTTTGACACCATATAGTTTTGAGTGCGTTACTGCCAGTTTAACGCCATTCACTTATGTGTGTCCCTACGTCGTTTCGTCACAGATGACGTCTTCCAGGGGTACGAGCGGCGCGCTGATCCACCGCTAATTATACATTCTGCGTGTCATTCGGACCGCCCAGTTCTGACATACGGGAGTCCTTGGCACTGATCCTCCATCTTGAAAGTGGGATCCTTGCCCCTACTATTCGTAGACTACGGCCACACTGGCATTAAATGTAAGCAAGTCTAAAACACCAGGCTTTAAGATAGCAGGGACTTTATAGTGAGAGTTAAGTGTGAACGATAAAAATTAAATTCTAAAGTTAAAATGAGAGCGACATGATCAACTGGGTGAATATTAAAAAAGGACATACATATTGATGAGAAGCCATTTTTTTTTTTTTTTTTTTTTTTCTTTTTAAAGTGTATTTTGTGCGTGAACTCGAGAGAGAGGAGCCGGACTGCAGGAGTTGGGAGTAGGCAGACCCTCCCCCCGGAGGCAATCGCCATCCTTCTCCATGCCCCTGGTGGCAATGGCGGGTGTGAAGGGGGGCCTCCCACTCACCCCGCCCTACCTGCTCCTCTTGGGAGCCCAACTGGGGCCCAACGGGACCCCAATGGGGCAGAGGGACTCCCCCTATGAGGGAGTGAGGGGGCCTAGCCCACCCAGCCAGCCCCGTATGTCCTTCGCCTCTCTTTATTTTAAGAGACCGCATGGCCAAAGTGCATGTGTTTTTAAACCAATTTCGTGTGCGTGCAAGTGTGGTGGTTTTTGTGGGGGGGGGGGGTGGGCGTACTAAGCACAGGCGTATCTTGCATAGCACACCCACCGGGAGCCGGGCTGAGACCACCAAACTCAATTCACATGTAGCCGAGACCGGGATCCGAACCCTTGGCTGCAGAGGTGAATGGCTTGTCAGCGCAGTGCCAATCACGTTGAGCCACCACAGCTCCCATCCATGAGAAGCCATTTAGTTGATAACTACAAATATCTCTTTTTTATATATACAGCTTCCAATATCAATATGATAGGAGACTATACGAATGCTTCCGCAACTGAATAAAAATATATAAAAATAATCTTAAAAATTATTTTATCTACTAGTAAGCTAATTCAATCAGAATAAAAAACTTACTTAGAAGCTTGTGGCAGCAAGCAGGAAAAGGAACAGAGTGTTTCTAGAATGGATATGTTAGGAAAAATATATTAATGGGACCAGTATGTAACAGTCCCTATATATCCCTTTAGTTTTCTAGAAAGGAAGCAAAATTTATTGGTAGTGGTGCTATTGTAATCTACCTACCACATTCAGATGCTTAGAAAATCATAAAAGTTATATGTGTACAGTATGAATCCCGGATCTCAGAACTGGTTCACACTAATATTGACAGCCTTATAACAATATATAATTGTAGTCTAATTCAAACATAATGTGAAATAGATGTCCTAACTGTTGTCTATGAACGCATTTACGTCTACATCAACATTCATTCCATACGGGGTATAAGTTCGTACTTTGTGAATCCAGGCCATTTCTAGCCTGGACAGTTCCCTTACAAGTGATCCTCCTCTCCAATGGGCATCAAATTTATCGATGCCAAAGAAGAGGGTCCCCTCTGGGTTGCGGTTATGATGTAAATCATAATGAAGTGACACAGAATGCTGAGAGAAACCTGACCTAATATTTGTCAGGTGTTCTCCCAGTCTTACTTGCATCTGCCTCTTAGTCCAGCCTATATACTGTAGTCCACATGGGCATTGTAATAAATACACTACACCCGTGGAACTACAAGTGATAAAAGGTTCTATTAGGTGTTCCCTAGAAGTCCCTAAATCAGGGAACAGACGATCAGTGACACACACCTCTCCCTGTTCTTCAACTCCTGTGACCGATCCCGGGACTACGGCGGTGATCGAGTCCGCGGGTCCCGCGGCCACGGAGCTTTGGACCGGGTCACGTGCACCAGCGGCACGCTCGACCCACAGCTGGGCACTTAAAGAGGACATACAGGTACGTGCTTCTGCCCAGCCGTGCCATTCTGTGAAGCGTATATCTGCATTAGGCGGGCGTTAAGTGGTTAATAATAATTCAAATATAAACAGAGTAGGCATAGTCAAAACAAAGCCAGAGTTCAAGAACCAGATCAGATACTCAGACAAGCCAAAGGTCAGGGAGCCAGAGATGAACGTAGTAGAAACAACCAGGATCAGGAGCCAGAAGGGATGTCAGCCAAGCAAAGTCTTCAACAGGAACACAGGAGAAAGTCTATGTGATGTTGACCAAGGCAAAGGCAGAGAGCAAGTGAACTGGAAGGATTAAGTAGGCAGGAGTGAGCTGAATCATCAACAGGTGAGTCACTGTGGAGAGATAGGAGCTGGCAATTAGCAAACAGCTGAGGGGCCAGCTCAGAGAAGAAAGGGCTGAGCCCCAGCACCTGGCCCTGGCAGTAATGCACACAACCTATCTGTGGAAAAAATTACTGCGCAGGTCTTTAAAAATAAAATAAAAATTATAACAAAATAAATTGTGTTGTGCTGCTGCTGCATAAAAAATGTGCGATACACATAAAATACTAGAACTCTAAAGGTATGCTGCGCTGCAAAAAAAATTGTAAATAGGTGAATCTATATACATATATGGACAACAAGTTCCTTCGTTTGTGATAAAAACTTATAGTGAACCACTGGTGAAGTGAAACAAAGAGTCCAGGTAAAATCACAATCAAATCTGTGAAGCAAAAGTCCATATGGGTCCTATAAACACCCGAAAAGTGTTAGAAGAAAAATCTTCAGGTAAAGTCAATCAAAGGCACCTCCACCTCTATTTAAAATGCCTGCTTACCAGCTCCAACTTAAAAACTGCATTTGTTTCTATACTGTGCTGCTCCTAATAGTCCTCAGCCGTCCACCTCCTCATATAGATGATCCAGAACCGATCAATGCCACATCCGAGGGTATGGAGAGAAGGAAACTCATAGTGTAGTATTGTAAGCAATCGCATTTATTAAAGTAAAAAATATCACTCACATGATTCTTGTAAAATAAGCGTGTTAAGTAAAAGCCGGCCGGCTCAATAATTTCGCTCGTCCTTCCGGATTGTCGGTAAGCGGTGACGTCAGCACGCCGCTCTGCTGGTTGAAACGAACTTAAGGGTTTTCTTAGAGGTCACTTTATTTATCTTGCATATTTGGCATCTCCGACATTGATGGTACCCTACGATACCTCTCTGAAAAAATGAGACCTTTTTGGTAGGAGGATCAACTACATTCGGAGCTATTTTGTCTCGCAACGAAGGCACACCTCTAAAGATGACTTGAGGATTCGGGGGAAGAAAGGTTTTGAGGACCCTATCATTCTCAAGTAGATGCCAATGCTTCTTAATTATTTTTCTAATGACATAGTGTTGTGTAGAGTAGGATGTAACGAATGGTACCACCGGACCAGTCTGACTAGCTTTAGGGGTGGGGTCCAAAAGACGTTTGCGATCAATCTCAGCCACTTCTTTTCTAGTTTGTTCTAAGTGGTTGCGATCATAACCCTTCTCTACCAGTCTTTTTTTAAGAATTTCTGTTTGGGAATAAAAATCATCGAGGGTGGTGCAGTTCCTCCTCATTCTGGTAAACTGGCTCTTAGGCACAGATTTGAGCCAGTTCTGATGATGGCAACTACCCACTGGAATGAATGAGTTTCTATCCGTCTTTTTAAAGAACGTTTTAGTTTTATAGGCCCCCACATCCTTCATGATTGTAAGGTCCAGAAAATTAATCCTTTCCTGATCCGCCTCATGTGTGAGATGGATCCCTCTCTCGTTCATATTCAACATATTAATGAAATCATCTAGCTGGGATTTAGTGCCATTCCATAAGAGGAGGATGTCGTCAATGTACCTTGCCCAAAGTTTGATGTGCGGACTAAGGTTATTGTAGACGACATCCTCCTCCCACTTGGCCATAAACAAATTCGCCAAGCTTGGGGCGTATTTGGCGCCCATCGCGACACCTTTAATTTGTCGATAGAAGCTATGGTCGAACCAAAAGTAATTGTGCCCTGCAGCGTACTCCAGCAGTTCAAGAATGAAGTCTCTCTGTTTTTGTGGTAAATCAGAGAGAGTATCCAAATAGTATTTAACTGCTGTTATGCCCAAATTATGTGGGATAATCGTGTACAGCGAACTCACGTCCGCTGTCACTAGCCAAGTGTCAGTGTGGGGCTCTATCTGAGAGAGCAAATTAATCACCTGCCTTGTATCCCTTACATAAGATGGCATCTTCTGAACCAGCTGTTGTAAGAAGTGGTCAATATACTTGCCCACCCTGGACGTAACGGAATCTATACCGCTTACTATAGGTCGTCCAGGGGGGCAAGTAAGGCTCTTATGAATCTTAGGGAGGCAGTATAGGATCGGTATCCTATGTGCCCTGGGAATAAGGAATTGTTGTTCCTTTTCATTGAGTATACCCAAATCTGCACCCTTCTTAACCAGCACTTCTAAGATGTCTTGATATTGTTGGACAGGGTTCCCCCTAAGAAGTGCATAAGTATCTCGATCGTTTATCAATTTTTTGGTTTCATTAATATACATAGATCTATCCATTAGGACTATCCCGCCCCCCTTATCCGCTGGTCGAATGACCAATTGTTTATTGGTGCATAGGGAATCTAACCCTTTGACTAAATTCTGGTCCATCCTACAATTAGAGACTTTGACTTGTTCCAAATCTCTGAGGAGTACGTCTCTGAAAACTTTGATGGACGGGGCCAATGCCCCAGGGGGATTCCAGGTGGACGCATTGGACAATCCTGAATGTGAAATGAGGTTTTGTCCAATGGATCCACCTGAATTGGGAATACCAGCAAAGTACCGTCTAATGTTAACTTTCCGAACGTACCGATGAATGTCCATGTACGTTTGGAATTTATTTAGTTTCTTTGGGGGGGGCGAACTTTAGTCCCCGATCTAACAGAGCTAATTCTGACTCTGTGAGAATATGGGAACTAAGATTGTAGATGCCTATATCGTCTACACTCTTGGTTTATTTAAATTTTGTCCGCCTCCCCCCTCTGCACCCTCTTTGTTTTCCACTGGTCTTTTGGTTCCTTGACTGGCCCTGGGAAAACCCCAATGTTCCCCTACATCAACATTGGGTTGATCAGAAGAGAGATCTCTAGAAGGGCCTAACCGGTAAACCTCTTGTGCTTGATTATTCCGCTCATAGTTGGCATGACTCGAATTGCGTGGGCCTTCTCTATCAATTAGGGGGTAAAAATGATTTCTCGTATCTGATTCGCTGTCATCATCATAATTTGCCCTACCCCTATCTGAATAGTGGTGGACATTATGTGGAGTTCTATGTCCTTGATTAGGACCATAATATTGATTTTCTGCCCCACTCCTTCCAAAACCACGTTCCCTTCGCAGGGAATCATTATAATGATAATTTTGGCTTGGATTTGTAGAAACACTATTACGGTCCAAATTACTTCCTTGTTTATTTCGAGAAGTTTTTACATGACTAGAACCATTGTCATACTGATAATTATTCGGAGGAGGGCCTGCTCCCCTATTAGGTGGTGGGTGTGAAGCCCTTTTCACCTTCTTGACGGTCTTTTTCTTTTTAGGGGTCTTACCATGATCATTTCTGATCCAAGTATTGAATGAAGGGGTAGTTATCTCATGAGACAACTCATCCCCCTCCATAATAGCCTCCATCCTAGAGTTAGTTTCTGTCTGTTCATCAGCTACTAGTTTTTCCTGCCACTCAAAAACCAAGCTTAATTGATAATCATTGAAATCTCTATTGTATTTTTTCTTTTTCTTTATTTTCTGTTCCTTTTCTTCTTTATCTAAAATTTTAAGGAGATTGGAAGATCTATCTTTATATTCTTCACTCTCCTTATGGGGTGACATAGTTTCTTTTAATGTTTTTATTTCACTATCCAGACTAGCTAATTTAGCTTGTTTTTTGCACACCAAAAACTTCAAAAAATTTACTCCGGTATCATTGAAATCTATTGAGAAATTGAGATCTATGTATATTAATGAAACCAAAAAATTGATAAACGATCGAGATACTTATGCACTTCTTAGGGGGAACCCTGTCCAACAATATCAAGACATCTTAGAAGTAGACATGTGCAATTTTTTTCGTTACGAATACGTTTTCCGTCATTATTCGTTATTTTCGTTGATTCGTTAACCTACGAATAAACAAATGGTTTAGCGCAAATAATAACGAATAACGATATTTCCAAAAATAACGAATATGGAAAACTACGAAGATACGAAACTACTAAATGTAAAAGAACAACACAACGAAAGAAAAAAGAAACGAAAACATAGAAATAACGAAAACACCGAACACAAAAAAAAAATCATAATTACGAAAAATAAACGAAAATGCAAACTTACTAATATTTGAAGAACGAAAAGAAACCAACCGAAATGCCGAACAAAGAATAAAAAACGAAAAGCAAAACTAATGAAAAATAAATTATGAATCTTCGGAAAACGGAAATGAAATAATGTAAATTCACTTTCATTAGTACTGTGACCAATAGCCACTCAGCGCTGTCCCTTCCCCTGAAGAGGTTTGTTCCTTCCCCCAATGAGCTTCTTTCTTATGTGGCTCCTTGACCTTGTGTCTTTATCTGTGTTAGTCAATCGCAGTAAATTACGATGTTTTACAAAATTACGACGAGTAGTGTGTCGAATAAACGTAAAATTTATTTTAACAGAATTACGAATGCAATGAAATCTACAAAAGAACGTTGTTATAATCAAATGAAATTAGACACGAAAATACGAATGATCATAAAGCAACGAAGATTTTTTTTCTTACGAAAATACAAACGCGGCATGATGGAAAATATAATGTAAATACAAATATCAAAACAACGAAAAATAAACCAACGTAAAAACGAATAAACTAATAAATTCATTGTAAAAATACGAACGAGGCAGAATACAACATTTAACGAAAATACTAATCTCGAATCAACGAAAAATAAACTAACATAAAAAAACGGAAACGGAAAAAAAAGTGTTACGAAAATACTAAAGAGTACGAATACGATAACTAACGTCTTACGACATTACGACTCATTACGAATCACGATAAACGAACAGAAACGAAACAGAAATAAACGAAAATTTTTGTTGTGCACATGTCTACTTAGAAGTGCTGGTTAAGAAGGGTGCAGATTTGGGTATACTCAATGAAAAGGAACAACAATTCCTTATTCCCAGGGCACCTAGGATACCGATCCTATACTGCCTCCCTAAGATTCATAAGAGCCTTACTTGCCCCCCTGGACGACCTATAGTAAGCGGTATAGATTCCGTTACGTCCAGGGTGGGCAAGTATATTGACCACTTCTTACAACCGCTGGTTCAGAAGATGCCATCTTATGTAAGGGATACAAGGCAGGTGATTAATTTGCTCTCTCAGATAGAGCCCCACACTGACACTTGGCTAGTGACAGCGGACGTGAGTTCGCTGTACACGATTATCCCACATAATTTGGGCATAACAGCAGTTAAATACTATTTGGATACTCTCTCTGATTTACCACAAAAACAGAGAGACTTCATTCTTGAACTGCTGGAGTACGCTGCAGGGCACAATTACTTTTGGTTCGACCATAGCTTCTATCGACAAATTAAAGGTGTCGCGATGGGCGCCAAATACACCCCAAGCTTGGCGAATTTGTTTATGGCCAAGTGGGAGGAGGATGTCGTCTACAATAACCTTAGTCCGCACATCAAACTTTGGGCAAGGTACATTGACGACATTCTCCTCTTATGGAATGGCACTAAATCCCAGCTAGATGATTTCATTAATATGTTGAATATGAACGAGAGAGGGATCCATCTCACACATGAGGCGGATCAGGAAAGGATTAATTTTCTGGACCTTACAATCATGAAGGATGTGGGGGCCTATAAAACTAAAACGTTCTTTAAAAAGACGGATAGAAACTCATTCATTCCAGTGGGTAGTTGCCATCATCAGAACTGGCTCAAATCTGTGCCTAAGAGCCAGTTTACCAGAATGAGGAGGAACTGCACCACCCTCGATGATTTTTATTCCCAAACAGAAATTCTTAAAAAAAGACTGGTAGAGAAGGGTTATGATCGCAACCACTTAGAACAAACTAGAAAAGAAGTGACTGAGATTGATCGCAAACGTCTTTTGGACCCCACCCCTAAAGCTAGTCAGACTGGTCCGGTGGTACCATTCGTTACATCCTACTCTACACAACACTATGTCATTAGAAAAATAATTAAGAAGCATTGGCATCTACTTGAGAATGATAGGGTCCTCAAAACCTTTCTTCCCCCGAATCCTCAAGTCATCTTTAGAGGTGTGCCTTCGTTGCGAGACAAAATAGCTCCGAATGTAGTTGATCCTCCTACCAAAAAGGTCTCATTTTTTCAGAGAGGTATCGTAGGGTACCATCAATGTCGGAGATGCCAAATATGCAAGATAAATAAAGTGACCTCTAAGAAAACCCTTAAGTTCGTTTCAACCAGCACTTCTAGGGAACACCTAATAGAACCTTTTACTACTTGTAGTTCCACGGGTGTAGTGTATTTATTACAATGCCCATGTGGACTACAGTATATAGGCCGGACTAAGAGGCAGATGCAAGTAAGACTGGGAGAACACCTGACAAATATTAGGTCAGGTTTCTCTCAGCATTCTGTGTCACTTCATTATGATTTACATCATAACCGCAACCCAGAGGGGACCCTCTTCTTTGGCATCGATAAATTTGATGCCCATTGGAGAGGAGGATCACTTGTAAGGGAACTGTCCAGGCTAGAAATGGCCTGGATTTACAAAGTACGAACTTATACCCCGTATGGAATGAATGTTGATGTAGACGTAAATGCGTTCATAGACAACAGTTAGGACATCTATTTCACATTATGTTTGAATTAGACTACAATTATATATTGTTATAAGGCTGTCAATATTAGTGTGAACCAGTTCTGAGATCCGGGATTCATACTGTACACATATAACTTTTATGATTTTCTAAGCATCTGAATGTGGTAGGTAGATTACAATAGCACCACTACCAATAAATTTTGCTTCCTTTCTAGAAAACTAAAGGGATATATAGGGACTGTTACATACTGGTCCCATTAATATATTTTTCCTAACATATCCATTCTAGAAACACTCTGTTCCTTTTCCTGCTTGCTGCCACAAGCTTCTAAGTAAGTTTTTTATTCTGATTGAATTAGCTTACTAGTAGATAAAATAATTTTTAAGATTATTTTTATATATTTTTATTCAGTTGCGGAAGCATTCGTATAGTCTCCTATCATATTGATATTGGAAGCTGTATATATAAAAAAGAGATATTTGTAGTTATCAACTAAATGGCTTCTCATCAATATGTATGTCCTTTTTTAATATTCACCCAGTTGATCATGTCGCTCTCATTTTAACTTTAGAATTTAATTTTTATCGTTCACACTTAACTCTCACTATAAAGTCCCTGCTATCTTAAAGCCTGGTGTTTTAGACTTGCTTACATTTAATGCCAGTGTGGCCGTAGTCTACGAATAGTAGGGGCAAGGATCCCACTTTCAAGATGGAGGATCAGTGCCAAGGACTCCCGTATGTCAAAACTGGGCGGTCCGAATGACACGCAGAATGTATAATTAGCGGTGGATCAGCGCGCCGCTCGTACCCCTGGAAGACGTCATCTGTGACGAAACGACGTAGGGAAGAGCGGCGTGCTGACGTCACCGCTTACCGACAATCCGGAAGGACGAGCGAAATTATTGAGCCGGCCGGCTTTTACTTAACACGCTTATTTTACAAGAATCATGTGAGTGATATTTTTTACTTTAATAAATGCGATTGCTTACAATACTACACTATGAGTTTCCTTCTCTCCATACCCTCGGATGTGGCATTGATCGGTTCTGGATCATCTATATGAGGAGGTGGACGGCTGAGGACTATTAGGAGCAGCACAGTATAGAAACAAATGCAGTTTTTAAGTTGGAGCTGGTAAGCAGGCATTTTAAATAGAGGTGGAGGTGCCTTTGATTGACTTTACCTGAAGATTTTTCTTCTAACACTTTTCGGGTGTTTATAGGACCCATATGGACTTTTGCTTCACAGATTTGATTGTGATTTTACCTGGACTCTTTGTTTCACTTCACCAGTGGTTCACTATAAGTTTTTATCACAAACGAAGGAACTTGTTGTCCATATATGTATATAGATTCACCTATTTACAATTTTTTTTGCAGCGCAGCATACCTTTAGAGTTCTAGTATTTTATGTGTATCGCACATTTTTTATGCAGCAGCAGCACAACACAATTTATTTTGTTATAATTTTTATTTTATTTTTAAAGACCTGCGCAGTAATTTTTTCCACAGATAGGTTGTGTGCATTACTGCCAGGGCCAGGTGCTGGGGCTCAGCTCTTTCTTCTCTGAGCTGGCCCCTCAGCTGTTTGCTAATTGCCAGCTCCTATCTCTCCACAGTGACTCACCTGTTGATGATTCAGCTCACTCCTGCCTACTTAATCCTTCCAGTTCACTTGCTCTCTGCCTTTGCCTTGGTCAACATCACATAGACTTTCTCCTGTGTTCCTGTTGAAGACTTTGCTTGGCTGACATCCCTTCTGGCTCCTGATCCTGGTTGTTTCTACTACGTTCATCTCTGGCTCCCTGACCTTTGGCTTGTCTGAGTATCTGATCTGGTTCTTGAACTCTGGCTTTGTTTTGACTATGCCTACTCTGTTTATATTTGAATTATTATTAACCACTTAACGCCCGCCTAATGCAGATATACGCTTCACAGAATGGCACGGCTGGGCAGAAGCACGTACCTGTATGTCCTCTTTAAGTGCCCAGCTGTGGGTCGAGCGTGCCGCTGGTGCACGTGACCCGGTCCAAAGCTCCGTGGCCGCGGGACCCGCGGACTCGATCACCGCCGTAGTCCCGGGATCGGTCACAGGAGTTGAAGAACAGGGAGAGGTGTGTGTCACTGATCGTCTGTTCCCTGATTTAGGGAAAGATGATCAGTGATGTCACAAGTCTTGCCCCCTCTACAGTTAGAAACACACATGAGGTCACACTTAACCCCTACAGCGCCCCCTAGTGGTTAACTGCTAAACTGCAATTGTCGTTTTCACAATAATCAATGCATTTTTATAGCACTTTTTGCTGTGAAAATGACAATGGTCCCAAAAATATGTCAAAATTGTCCGATGTGTCCGCCATAATGTCGCAGTCACAAAAAAAATCTCCGTTCACCGCCAATAGTATTAAAACAAATCTATTAATACAAATGCCATAAAACTATCCCCTATTTTGTGAACGCTATACATTTCGCGCAAACCAATCGTTAAACGATTATTGCAATTTTTTTTACCATAATAAGGTAGAAGAATACGTATCAGTCTAAACTAAGGGAAAAAACGTTTTTTTATATCTTTTTTGGGGATATTTATTCTCGCTCTATTTTTGTTTATAGTGCAAAAAATAAAAACCGCAGAGGTGATCAAATACCACCAAAAGAAAGCTCTATTTCTGGGAAAAAAAGGATGCCAATTTTATTTGGGAGTCACGTCGTACGACCGTGCAATTGTCAGTTAAAGTGACGCAGTGGCGAATCGCAAAAAGGGGCCTGGTCCTTTACCTGCATATTGGTCCGGGTCTTAAGTGGTTAAACCAGTGTGATTTAACTGTACTTCTGTCTCGTCTGATTCATGGTTTCTGACAGTAGTCGAAGGCCATGAATTCAGAAGATGCAGACAATCCACTTGTTGGTAATATTTTTTCCAGATTGGACGACCTGGATCACCGCATGGAACAGTTTGCCATGACGTTGCAGATGCTCCTGAGTTGCCACGGCTCGTCTGGAATCTCCCACTGTGACCGCTCTGGTAGAACCTGTGTTGCAGGCCGACTCTGCTGTTGCCCCAGTCTCTGTGCGGACACCTGCCTTGAGTATTACCTCTATAAGAGATATGTCTGGTTCCGCTCCACTTCCCCAGTGATTTGGGGGCAATCCAGTTCAATGCGGAGGATTTCTCAACCAGGTTGAGATATACTTTGAGATGCTGCCCCAGGCGTTTCCCACAGACAGAAGCAAAGTAGGTTTCGTGATATCTTTGCTTTCTGAGAGAGCCTTGGCCTTGGAAAACCCTCTATGGGAGATGCAAAAACCTGTGGTCCTGACTTACCCAGAATTTGTTGCTTCCTTCAAAAGGGTATTTGATGTTCCTGCATGCTCTGCTTCTGCTGCCAAGAGCCTCATGTCCATCAGAGTACGAGAACTGTTGCCAATTATGCCATTGAATTCCGTACTCTGGCAGCAGAGGTTGAATGGAACAATGAGGTCCTTGTGGCTGCTTTTTCTCATGGTCTCTCAGATAACATAAAGGATGAGATAGAAACCCGAGATATACCCACTGAGCTGGAGAAGTTGAAGAAGCCTTTATTGTGGTCAGTAGATATGAGCTCTGCGTTCGTTTATTATGTTGACGTCGAAACCAATGTATTTGCGGCATACTATGGAGCATGCGCAGTGGGCTACGTTTACGGCCGGCGCATTCGCAGTTCGTTCGGCGCGGGGGCGCGCTTAATTTAAATACAACACGCCCACCTCCTTCCTACTTTGAATTACGTGGCCTTACGCCAGCCCATTTACGCTACGCCACCGCAAATTACGGAGCAAGTGCTTTGAGAATACAACACTTGCCCGTAAAAGCTGCGGAGGCGTATCGTAAATGGGATACGCTACGCACAAAAAACGGAGATGTACGAGAATCTGGCCCATAGTATTTTTTATATAGCTAGATTTCAGTTTAGCTTAATTTACAGTGTGTAGAGAATATATATACATCCCTAGGAGTTGTACATATATTTATACACTGTATAGCTTAGCTAGATCAGTTCTTCCTAATTTACTGGCAGGCAGCTGATTAATGTGTGGGAAATCTCGCGCCAATTAGGGGGAGGGGTGGTGAAAATAGGCAGGTGATTGTGCTATTTAAATACATTATCACAGGTATAGACACCCAGCAGGTACAATATTTAAAGGATTTTTTCATTTTTTTATTTTTATTTAAGCATCATTAACCACTTACCGACCGCCCACCGCCGTTATACGTCATGATTTTAAAGATGGATATCTCGGTAACGGCAGCAGCTGCTGCCACAACCGAGATATCCATCTATTCTGTGGGCGGTCGGTCAAACGATAATGGCGGTCTCCACGGCGGATTCGCTGCGAGATCGCCGTTATCGGTGGCGGGCGAGGACCCCCCCCCCGCTGCGTTCCCGCGCTTTCGGGTCCTCTCCCGTGCTCAGTGGGGATGCGAGTGAGGGAAAAATTTCCCTCATCCATCCCCGTAGCTCTGCTGGGCGGAAGTGACGTCAAAACGTCAGTCCCGCCCAGCGTCTTAACCACTTCCATACCAGGCACTTACGCACCTTCCCGCCCAAGCCAATTTTCAGCTTTCAGCACTGTCGCAATTTGAATGACAATTGCGCGGTCATGCTACACTGCACCCAAACAAAATTGGCGTCCTTTTTTCCTTACAAATAGAGCTTTATTTTGGTGGTATTTGATCACCTCTGCGTTTTTTTTTTTTTGCTCAACAACTAAAAATAGAGCGAAGATTTTGAAAAAAAAATAAGTTTTTATTTTTTTCTGTTAATTTTTTTGTAAATGAGTATGTTTTCTCTTTCAATTACGGGCACTGATATGGTGGCACTGATGGGCACCGATGAGGTGGCACTGATGGGCACCGATGAGGTAGTTCTGATGGGCACCGATTAGGTAGCACTGATGGGCACTGATAGGCGGCGCTGGTATGGGGCACTGATGGGCACTCATGGGCGGCACTGATGGGCACTCATGGGCGGCACTGATGGGCACTCATGGGCGGCACTGGGCACTCATAGGCGGCACAGGTGGGCACTCATAGGCGGCACATGTGGGCACTGATAGGTGGCACAGGTGGGCACTGATAGGTGGCACAGGTGGGCACTGATAGGTGGCACAGGTGGGCACTGATAGGTGGGAACTGGGCATGGATTGGCACTGACAGACACTGGGGTGGCACTGATGATCACTGAGGGGTGGCACTGATGGATCACCTGTTGCCAATCAGTGCCCATGTGTGGGCACTGATTGGCATTATTATTTTATTACTGCCCTTTTTTTTTTGTCCTTTTTTTGTCCTTTTTTTTTGTAAGTACCCTGGTGGTCTAGTGTGGGCACTCCCTGGTGGTCCGTGTGGCGATCCGAGGGGGGGCTGCGCTGATAAACAATCAGCACGAACCCCCCCTGTCAGGAGAGCCGCTGATCGGCTCTCCTGTACTCGCGTCTGTCAGACGCGAGTGAGGAAGAGCCGTCGGCGGCTCTTCCTGTTTACATCGTGATCAACCGTGATTGGACACGGCTGATCACGTGGTAACGAGGCTCCGCCGGAGACTCGTTACCGAGATCGGAGGTGCAGGGTGTCAGACTGACACCCCGCATCACCGATCGCCGCGCTGCGCGCCCCTACGGGCGCGCGCGGCATTGAAATCGTGCTAAGCCGTTTGAGAACGGTTAGTCACGATTTCATAACCACTTCCCGGCCGTAAATCGGCTATTGGCCGGGCGGGAAGTGGTTAAAGAGACATTTTTTTTTTATGTTATTTAAAAAATGACATTTTACATTTTTAATTATTTTTTTTTGCATTTAAGCCTAAATATGAGATCTGAGGTATTTTTGACCCCAGATCTCATATTTAAGAGGACCTGTCATGCTTTTCTCTATTACACGGGATGTTTACATTCCTTGTAATAGGAATAAAAGTGATATTTTTTTTTTATTATTTTAGTGTTAAAAATTGGTAAAATAAATATGAAAACAAAAAAACACATTTTTTAAATCGCCCCGTCCCAACGAGCTCGCGCACAGAAGCGAACGCATACGCGAGTAGCGCCCGCATATGAAAACGGTGTTCAAACCACACAAGTGAGGTATTGCCGCGATCATTAGAGCGTTTTTTTAAACGTCGCCTATCGAGATTTTTAAGGGTAAAAGTTTGACGCCATGCCACGAGCGGGACATGTTGGGTATCATTTTACTCGGCGTAACATTATCTTTCACAATATGTAAAAAAATTGGGCCAAATATATTGTTGTCTTATTTTTTAATTTAAAAAAGTGATTTTTTTCCAAAAAAAGTGCGCTTGTAAGACCTCTGCGCCATTTTATTCTTCAGGGTGTTAAAAAAAAAATGTATAATGTTTGGGGGTTTTAAGTAATTTTATAGCAAAAAAAATGTTTTAGTCTCATAAACACCGAGTCTGAAAAACAGGCTCGGGGCTAAAGTGGTTAAAATCACTGCTCCTGGAGCAGTAATTTTAATAATGTTTAAATTAAAAAAAAATGAAAAATTCCTTTAAATATTGTACCTGCTGGGTGTCTATAGTTTGCCTGTGAAAACGTCTTTGAGAACCCGGGTCTTGCCCGAGGGAACATGTATCAATGGAAAAAAGTTTTAAAAACTGTAATTTTTTCAGGAGAACCACCTAGCATTTAGGAAAAAGGTCAAGACTTTTCTCTTTTGATATCAAAGGAGACAGGAACAACAAGCGCCCAGAGGCGATTCAGTTCGCATGTGCCGCGCTATACAAGTTTTCATTCATTCATTCAGGAGTCCTGCTCCTGAAAAAATTACCGTTTTAAAACTTTTTTTCCATTGATACATGTTCCGTGGGGCAAGACCCGGGTTCTCAAAGATGTTTTCCAACAATAACTTGAATATTGGTCTTTAAAATGAGCACTTTTGAATTCGAACGTTCGAGTCCCATAGACTTCAATGGGGTTCTAAACGTTCTATCGAACGGGCGGTCTGTTCGAACGTTCTGGTGCAAACCGAACGCGGGGGTGTTCGGCTCATCCCTAGTGGTCAGGCTGGTCACTTTTTGAAGTCTTGTCCTACCCGTCCAGAGACAGACCTTAGGTGCCATTGTTTCCTCTCCAGCTATCCAGAAGGATAAGCCCCTGGTTTCGGCTATCCTTTCTTGGGCTCGTCCGCCGAGATATAGGCTCTAATCGACTTCAGGGCTGCAGGCCTGTTCATTGATGCAGTTGCGATTCCGCTGCAGTTGCGTGACACTCCACTTGCCATTGAGTCTCTTGACGAGAGACCTCTACAGCCTACCCATGTGACTTATGAGACAGCTCCAGTGTCTATGGCCGTAGGGGCTCTTCACCATGAGATAATCCAATTCCAAGTTATTTCCTCACCTAAGTTTCCGCTGGTTATTAGTTATCCTTGGTTACAAAGGCACAACACGTCTTTTGATTGGCTCCATGCTGAGGTTCTGTTCTGGTTGCCACAATGCAGTAAAAGATGCTTTCAGAAGGTAGCACCTCTTCACTCTCCTCCCTGAGGAGTACTGCAATTTTAGCGATGTCTTTGACAAAGGTCAAGCTGGTACTTTGCCTCCACAGCATTTGTATGATTGTGCAATTGACCTTCAACCTGGTGCCATACCCCCTCGTGGCAGGTTTGCCCTTTGTCGGTCTTGGAGGATAAGGCCATAAAGGAGTATGTCGCAAATATACTTTCTCGATGTTTCATCCGCAAATCCTCATCTCTTGCCAGTGCTGGTTTCTTCTTTGTGAAGAAGAAGAGTGGTGAACTGAGACCTTGTATTGATTATAGGGGTCTCAATCGTTTCACGATTAAGAATGCCTAATCGATTCCGTTGATTACAAAGTTATTTGACCGTATCAAGGGAGCAACGGTTTAACAAAGCTTGATTTGAGAGGGACATACTATTTAGTCAGGATTAAAGAGGGTGAACAAGTGGAAAACTGAGTTTAATACCAGAACAGGTCATTAGAGATGGCCTGGCAGTTCACCCGGCGGTCGTTTCGTGGCAAACTTTGCTTGTTCGCGGTTCACCAAACAGGCGGACATCTGGCGATATTCGCACCCGTCCGCAATTTTACATCGAGAAGAACTTTGACACATCCATCAGGTGGTACAGGAAAGCCAATTGACACATTTCAGCACATGGACATATTCCCTACCTTATAAATAAAACTGATATGGTGGCCATTTTACATTTTGCTTTTTGTCAGTGTAGGGAGAGGTTGCTGTGTGGAGCAGGGACAGGCTGTATTGAAACAAATCGCTAGCTAAAAGTTCCACAAAAGTCCTTTTATAGGTGTACTATTTGTTTGGTGTGCAGAATGTAGGGGTGTAATACACTTATAATATACTTTCTAACATAGAAAGCATATTATAGTGGATTTTTATTGTGCACTGTGCAGCATTGTGACTGGTGTATTTGGGTACTGCAGATTTTTTTTTCTGTTTTGGCGCTTTACCTCTTGCTACACACAGTGGCAAACGATACTCGAAAAAAGTTGTATAACTGGTGTGATATGTTCTACTTTTTGTCAGTGTAGGGAGAGGTTGCTGAGTGGAGCAGGGACAGACTGTAGTGAGTGACACAAATCGTTAGCTAACAGGTCCACAAAAGACCTTTTAAGGACTGATATAGGTGTACTATTGATTGGTGTGCAGTATATAGGGGTGTAATACACTTAAATTATACTTTCTAATATAAAAAGCATATTATCCACTTAAGACCCGGACCAAAATGCAGGTAAAGGACCTTGCCCCTTTTTGCGATTCGGCACTGCGTCGTTTTAACTGACAATTGTGCGGTCGTGCGACGTGGCTCCCAAACAAAATTGGCGTCCTTTTTTCCCCACAAATAGAGCTTTCTTTTGGTGGTATTTGATCACCTCTGCGGTTTTTATTTTTTGCGCTATAAACAAAAATAGAGCGACAATTTAAAAAAAAATGCAATATTTTTTACTTTTTGCTATAATAAATATCCCCCAAAAATATCTAAAAAAACATTTTTTTTTCTCAGTTTAGGCCGGTACGTATTCTTCTACGTATTTTTGTTAAAAAAAATTGCAATAAGTGTTTATTGGTTGGTTTTTCGCAAAATTTATAGCGTTTACAAAATAAGGGATAGTTTTATTGCATTTTTATAAAAAAAATTTTTTACTACTAATAGCGGCGATCAGCGATTTTTTTCGTGACTGCGACATTATGGCGGACACTTCGGACAATTTTGACACATTTTTGGGACAATTGTCATTTTCACAGCAAAAAATGCATTTAAATTGCATTGTTTACTGTGGAAATGACAGTTGCAATTTGGGAGTTAACCACAGGTGGTCGCTGTAGGGGATGTGTGACCTATGTGTGTGTTTACAACTGTAGGGGGTGTGGCTGTAGGTGTGACGTCATCGATCGCGTCCCCCTATTACAGGGATGACGCGATCGATGCTACGGCCACAGAGAAGCACGGGGAAGCCGTGTTTACACACGGCTCTCCCCGTTCTTCCGCTCCAGGGACGGATCGCCGCACTGCAGCGGCGATCGGGTCCGCGAATCCCGCGGTCCCGGTCCTGGAGCTTCGGACCGGGTCACGGGCGCGCACCCGTGACCCACGGCTGGGTACTAAAATCAACGTATATATACGTTGATGTGCCCAGCCGTGCCATTCTGCCGACGTAAATGTGCAGTAGACAGTCCTTAAGTGGTTATAGTGAATTTGTATTGTGCAGCATTGTGACTGGTGGTGTATTTGGGTACTGCAGCATTTTCTTTTCTGTTTTGCTGTGTTACCTCTGCTACACACAGTGACAGATGTTACTGGAAATAAAAGTTTTATAACTGGTGCGATAAACCAGTGGCCCCCCAAAACGACAGATTGAAGCGAGGTGTTATGTAAATTTATACTTTCATAACAGTGTATTTTGGTACTGGAGAATTTTTGCCTCTTTCACTGCGTTACCTCTGCTACACACAGTGACAAAATGTACTGAAAAAAGTTTTATAACTGGTGAGATAAACCAGTGGCCCCCAAAATGACAGATTGAAGCGGGGTGTTATATAAAAATATACTTTTATAATAGTGTATTTGGGTACTGCAGAATTTATTTTTCTGTTTTGCTGCTTTACCTCAGCTACACATAAAGACAAAAGTTACTGAAAAAAAAGTTTTAAAACTGGTGCGATAAACCAGTGGCCCCCCAAAATGGCAGATTGAAGCATGGTGTTATATATCTTCATCCACCTATACTGCGCTTCTCTAGAGACTTTTGTCACAGGGTCATTTAAAAAAAGACAGGCAGAGGAAGAGGCAGGCCCTTCTGCAGGGGTGGTAGGGGTAGGGCAGGAGCACCAGGCCAGAGCAAAAGTGAGAAGTGGCACAAGGTGCGTTCGATTACGTCAAAGGATGCACCAGACTTGCATTGCACAGAAGGGACAAACCAGACTGCTAATGTATCACGAGCGTGCCATCAACCATGCACGGTCACATCTGGCGCTCCCAGGACGCTGGCCCATGGCTTCGCGGTGTGGGCTTCTTTTTAACGTGTCCACTGCTGACAATAGTGTTGCCATCTGCAGCCTTTGCAGTCAACGCATAAGTCGCGGTAAGCCCAACACTTACCTAGGGACGACCACCTTAAGAAAGCACCTGGCCTCCCATCACCGAGCCCAGTGGGAGCAACGCCATCAGAACCCACAAAGCCACACTCCAGGCTCTCACCGTCCAGCCTCTTCTCCTTCTCCTCTATACTCACACTTGGTCCTCCACTCCACCTTCCATCATGCTGTCCTCACGTTTTTCTGTAAAAAGGCAGGCTTCCGTGGCCCAAATGTTCGATATAAAGCACATAGGACTGGTGTCCTTGAGGTGTCCACTGTCATGTAACTAACATAATCCCACAGGAAGTTAATAGTAAACCACAATAACATTTATCATAAAAAGTTGAAAAACATCTTATGTCCTGTAACAGTTGTAAATATCCATGAACAACAAACTTATAAAAAGAATAATGCAAGGCCCTTAGTGAAACAACTAGGGTGTTGACACTTACATTAGTCACAGCGGTAGTGGTGGTGTACAGTACCATTGGCTCAACAAACTCCCAGGAAGTGTGTGATTACAGGAACAAAATCTTCACTGAGAGCGGTGTCTCCAGATGAGGTACAGGAGCTTGAAAAAACACATGCGCGCAAATTGCTTTCTTGTAGCAATGCCCCGACATAAGTTGGTGTCTTCACTGCATCGTTACCACCATCTGCATGATGTCATTCCCGACTCGTCTAGCCTTATCTGGCATGACTCCAGCCCAGTGTAAGGAGTAGATCCTCTAGCCACATGCTCCTCCTGTACCTCATCCAGGGACACCGCTCTCAGTGAAGGTAATCTATCCCTTGAAACAATTGTAAACAAGGGGACAGTTGACACGTACCTGTTTGCAGAGCCTGACATGATGTATGTGGCCTCTTGCCAGTGGTGGCTGGTGTTTTTTTTTTTTTTTTTTTAGGGGGCGGCAAGCAACCCCCCATCTCCCCCGCTGTCTGCTGGTTAGTTCGGCACTTACCCCATCTAGGCGGGTACTGGGTGGTGGGTAGCGAGCAGTGGCTCCGTGTCCTCTCCTCCATCATAGTGGCTTCCAGCGTGCGGCTCCTACCGTCCTTCTAGGCATCCAATAGAATTGCCTGTTCTTTCAGCCAATCAGGTGACGGGTCTCAAAACCTGCTTCCTGATTGGCTGGGAGAAGCATCAGTGTTACAATAGCGAATATTCATTAGCTGTTGAATATTTTCCGATCCATAAGAAGACATTTCCGATGGCAGCCATTCTTGGCATTGGATCAGGAAGAGGAGGTAGCAACAGCCGACACTCAGCAGTCTGATGACAGCTGGGTGGGATCTGTACGCATTCTCTGTGCCCCAAGCCCACAATATGTTTTAAGCCTATTAGAGCCTCTGGCTCTAATCAGGTGCTTCAAAAAAACATCTCCGCCATTGTAATTCATGCATCCTTGCGGTCCCGCAAGGGGCTGGACACATGAATTAGACTGGTATACCAAAAACAACAAATAAGCTGCTCCCCAATAGTTTAGGTGATACCTATACTTTTTATCAAATAAAAATGTGAGGGGGTGCTAATTTGAAACTATAAACATATACTGTAATACAATTAAAATAAAGTGCAAAGTGCAATAAACCATTCAAGTCAACATGAGACACTGTTGTGAACTACTATCTACTGCTTATTCACCCGATAGTGCCCAAATGGAAACAGAACCAAGAAGAAATACTGCCAAGGGCTTTTAGGCAGCAGAAAAGTTCAAACTAAATAATATATGGATACAAAAGTTTGTTTTATTGGTCAAAAATTACATAAACTATCACTGACACTTTAAAAACATATGCTTTGGTATGCATGACCTCCATATATGACAAATAAAGATGTCCTTATATACTGGAAAATTAAATATAGAGATATCACACTTAATGTTATCGCTCAGCAAGGACCCCAACCCATTTCAATTATACAAGTTGCAATTTTCCTCAGGGGAATGAGTACATCTAATATATACAATAATGTCAAGTTAGAGAATTTGCAAATAGAACAGAACAATGCAAGTTTAGGAGGGAAGTTCAAGGAAAAAAAGTTAGGGCCAGATTCAGGTAGGAGCGGGGTATCTCCACTCTGGTGTAGCGTATGCTGTTTACACTACGCCGCCGCAACTTTTACAGGCAAGTGCTGTATTCACAAAGCACTTGCCTGTAAATTTGCGGTGGCGTAGCGTAAATGGCCAGTCGTAATTCAAATTGGTAGGGGGCGTGTATTATTTAAATTCCGTGCGATTCCGCGCCGAACGTACTGCGCATGCGCCGGCCGTGAATTTATCCCAGTACGCATGCTCCAAATCACGAAGCAAATACTCAATGAAAACAACGTGAAGGTCACTTACGCAAAGCCCTATTCGTGAACGTTTTATGTAAACGACGGGAAAAATACGGCCGGGCGTACGTTCGGGAATCGGCGTATTAGGCTTGTTTGCATATTTTAGACGGAAACGCCACCTAGCGTCCAGCGTAAATATGCAAGTTAGATACGACGGCGTAAGAGACTTATGCCAGTCGGACCTAATAGAAATCTATGCGTAACTGATTCTATGAATCAGGTGCATAGATAGGAGGGCTCAGACGCAGAGATACGACGGCGTATCTGGAGATACGCTGTCGTATATCTTTACTGAATCTGGCCCACAGATTTTAAATGTCCATCAATGCAGCCTTATCAGTGTCCATCTGCAGCCTTGTCCATCATTGCAGAATGATCAGTGTCCATTTGCAGCCGTGCCCAACAGTGTCCATCTGCAGCATTGCCCAAAATTGCAGCATGGTCAATGTCCATCTGCCCGTCAAAGAAGGAACGAGCATCCCCAAGATAGACAGAACCGGATGTCCTGTGTACTCAGCTCCTCTCAGCTCATCTCGCAGTCTTGCCCAGTCCCGCCCCTTGGCCCGACTCCTATGATGGACATAACACCGGTCCAATGGTGGGACGCAAATGCTAGGAGGCGGGACTGGGTGTGACTGCGAGTGGAGGCGAGTTCACAGTACACTCAGCTCTGTCTATTTTGGTGGCACGCGTTCCCTCCTTCCCCTCCGAGGCAACGGTTGGCGTATAACATGCACCCATGATTTTGACAAGTGTGTGTTATTTTCCAATAAATAAGGTATATATATATATGCTTGAGAGGGCTTAGCGTACCCGGATAGGCCGCTGTCACTGACCTAGCAGCCGGAGAACCTCTCGAACCTCTTTAGGATTAAGTCTCTGCCACAGACCCTCCTATATGGATGTCAGAGAGACACCTCTGACACCTCTGCCACAGGCCCTCTCTGTTGGCAGATACGGAGATAACCCTCCTTGATAGAACTATGCCTGGATCTTATTCTTAACGTTGCACAGGTACCGACTGATAGATGATTAATTCTTCAGTGTCCCGCTACCTTGATCCCCGGTGGTTCATCAATATCCTTTTGGATTGCCAGCCTCTCATTAGCGCTCCTTAGATGGACTCCCCATCAAACAGCAGCACCTGCTCAAAAGGTGGGGACCCAGTCAATCACCGGGTCCCGCCGCTGCTCAAACGTTCCGAAACAAGGAACACCGCGTAGCACGCGCGCCCCAGCCAGGTAGGCCATAACGCCAGGGCGCTGTGATATGGCCACCCTAAAGGTGGGTGCCACACTGGACGAAGACTCAAGACCCAGACTCCCCGGCGTCTGTCCCATAAATACCCTCTCCTGACATGCCCAGCGAGGCCCAACCCTCCTGATTGGCCGCCGAGAAAGAGCACCCAAACCTTAACTCCACTGCTGCCACCTACCGCACCGGGGTGGCAAGAACACCCAATCACAACAGAATGAGCCCACAACACAGCTAAGCTGAAACAGAGACCCTACTTAAACATTGCAATTGAAATCAGAGTCATTACCCTCTAAATTTCGATAGCACCGGTACCCGGTACTTGGAAGTAACCTGGCGCTACATATATATAATATATATATATATATATATATATATATATATATATATTTATTGTGACAGGAAGTCAGGTAAATCTGTGTGTGTTGTCCCAGACGGGAACTACTTTTCTGCCTTGTTTAGACAATACACCAATTACTATTGGGCGTCGGCTGCAGAGATGGCCAGAGAGGTTTGGGGCGTTAAAATGTTTCAGCTGTTTAGAATTAAGCAATAAAGCCCCTATAAAGACATCCTAGGGATGACGACTGATTGCTGCATCCTGAGGCTGTGTGAGTGAATGAGCAGTCACAACCAGTACTAAAGAGGTGAGGTGCTGATGGATATTTCTGTGTGAGAAATATCAAAGAGACTTTTTGTTTTCTGCTGTGTGACCAGCAGTGTCTGCCCAGCAGTAGGCTGTGCCAGACTCCATAGGTAGGTTCCTGTGTTGGGAAGGTAGACGCCCCAAGTGGCAAGGGTTTATTTTATGTTTATGCTGTTTTGATGCTTGCACGTGTATCCAGCAAAATGGAAAAATAAACCATATCATTTGTTTTCAGTCATCCTCAAGTGCCTTTTCGTACAATTCAGCGTGTAGTGAACCCATCCAGGGGATCACACACACTCGCTACCGAGTTAATCCCTCACAATACATATATATATATATATATATATATATATATATATATATATATATCCATATATAGATACACACATATCTAATTTTTAGCCGTTAGTGGACCATAGGGATCATACCTTGTAAATGAAGGTGTGTGGCCAGGGTAGCCCTTCCAAGAGCAAGCGTGGGGCGGGATTATTTTATATCCATTTATGATTTTGTTTGAACTTTTCTGCTGCCTAAAGACCTTTGGGAGTATTTTTTCTTGGTTCTATTTCCTAAAAGTTTGGGGCGAGTAGCAATCTCTTTTTACCCAAGTTAGTGGGTTTCTTTTTTTCTTGTTAAACTCACCAAATAGCCATGACCTCATACCTAGGGATGAACATCGTATGTTCGATCGTTTGTCGAATTACGAAAGTTTTGGGCCGTTTGCGCCAAATTCGAGTTGCGTGTCTCGGCCCATAATTCACTGCGGCACTGCAGGGCATTGCTGGCAAATATGCGCCGTCGTATCTGTGCACCGAACCCACAAATTTAGATATGCCTAAAAACTGACTTCATCCCACCGACATAACTTGCCTACGCCGGCATAGAGTGGGCGCATATTTACGCTGGACGCATGTGGCGCTCTAATTGATTTTCGATTCAAATATGCAAATGAGGGAGATACGCTGATTCACGAACGTACTTGCGCCCGGAGCACGATTTATGCAGTTTGCGTAAGTTTTACGTTCGGCGTAAAGTTATTCCCCATAGATGAGGCACAACCCATGCAAAGGTATGGACCAGGGAACACAAGCCTACGTATTTTACGTTGGACGTCTGTGAATATGGGCCGACATGGGTCTAGCTGGGCGTTGGTTACGTTCACGGCGAACACAGTGATCCGGCGTATATTAGGCAGTTGTTCCGACGTGGTTGTACGTATGCGCACGGGGATACGTCCATGTCCCGACACATGCGCAGTTCATTTTAAGTACTTGCCTGGCGCCCAGCCCATTATTTGCACGGGATCACGCTTCATTAACATGGATCACGCCCATTTCCAGCCCACTTCCACCTACTTCTACTTACGCCGGCTTACGCCTACGAAATATACGCCAAGCCGGCGCAGAGTTGGGAGCATTTGCTTTGTGAATTTCATACTCGCCTCTCCGCGCTGTGCCGGCGTAGCGTAAAAGAGATACGCTACGGTGGCATAAATATGTGCCAATGTATGTGAATCCGGGTCTCAGTGTGTAGAGGATATATATTATCCCAGGTGTTGTATATATATTTATACACTGTATTGAGTTTAGATAGATCCGCTTTTCATAATATACTGGCAAGCAGGTGATTGTGCTAGCTGCAGTATTTTCACGTGGTGTACTGTCTGTGTCCTCTGTACATTGTGCACCTAAAGCTACGTCAATAGATTTTCTGGTGTTTCTCATATTGATTCCTAAAGGCAGTAGAGCTGCACGATTCTGGGAAAAATAAGAATCACAAAGAATATTAGAATGAAGATCACGATTCTCAATAAAATGCATGGTGCTTTTGTTAGCATGCATTTTTGTGTTTTTTTTTATTTTATTTACAAACACATTTTATATATATGTGTATGTGTGTGTAAATAAAATAAAAATCACAAAAATAAAAATGCATGCTAACAAAAGCACCATACATTTTGGTGCAGCGGCATTAAAAAATAAAATTAGAAAAAAGGACCATGCACTTTGGTGCTATTAAGGGGTGGCAGGCAGTTCATTCTCAAATTAAAAGGCTGTTTTGCAGCAAGGCTTATACTCAGGAGTAGTGTTGCTCACGAATATTCGCATTGCGAATATTCGCTACGAATATTGCATATTCGAGTATTCGCGAATATCTCGAATATCGCGGCGAATATTCGCTATTTCGAATATTCGTATTTTTCAAATTTCGCAATAAAATTCGCAATAAAATTCGCAAACGCGAAATTTCGCATTCGCGAATTTCGCAATAGCGAAATTTCGCAATTACGACATTTCGCAATTTTTTTGTTTTTTTATACAATATAGCGAATATTCGTAAATATCGAATATTCGTGATATTTCATAAAAAAAAAAAAAAATCGCAAAATTTTGCATTAGCGAAATCTCGCATTGGCGAAAATTCGCAATTTTTTTTTTTTATAAAATATCACGAATATTCGATATTAACGAATATTCGCGACCGCATATGTGAAATTTCGCTTTTTTTTTTTATAAAATATACCGAATATTCGTAAATATCGAATATTCGTGATATTTTATAAAAAAAAAAAAAAATCGCGAAATTTCGCATTAGCGAAAATTCGCATTGGCGAAAATTCGCAATTTTTTTTTTTATAAAATATCACGAATATTCGATATTAACGAATATTCGCGAATATTCTTCGAAATATTCGCGAAATATCGCGAAATCGAATATGGCGTATTCCGCTCATCACTACTCAGGAGGCTGAGGGGCATCAAAAACCACAGCAGTGATAGCTAATAATAGCATGGTTGTTTTGTACAACGTCACTACAGTACTACCCTACCTCACTGCGCACTCACTGCTCTATGTTTTCCAAAAAGCTTAAAAAATAGATTTTTGGACTGGAGCTACACTTTAAAAAAGTACCAGTACAAAATTACAAACAGATTCTACTTAACAACAAACTTACAGTGCCTGTCTTGTTTGCACCGCCTGTAAACTGCTGTTCAAAGTATATAGGGCCAAAGGGGCTGGTAATTACCTGGGGGGAGGGGGGAGGGAAACCCATGCTATTTTTCTCAATGATTTTCATCCATATTGCAGGAACCAGACATTACATTAAAGTCGCAAGCAGTTTTAAATTACTTTTTTCTTATAGTAACACCCAGCAGGTATGATATTTAACCACTTAAGACCTGGACCATTATGCAGGTAAAGGACCTGGCCAGTTTTTGCGATTGGGCACCGCGTCGCTTAACTGACAATTGCGCGGTCGTGCAATGTGGCTCCCGAACAAAATTGGCGTCCTTTTTTTCCCACAAATATAGCTTTCTTTTGGTGGTATTTGATCACCTTTGCGGTTTTAATTTTTTGCGCGACAATTTTGAAAAAAAAAATAATATTTGTTACTATTTGCTATAATAAATACCTCCAAAAAAGACATTAAAAAAAAGTTTTTTTTTCTCAGTTTAGGCCGATACGTATTCTTCTACATATTTTTGGTAAAAAAAAAAAATCGCAATAAGCGTTTAACAAATGGTTTCCGCAAAATTTATAGCGTTTACAAAATAGGGGATAGTTTTATGATATTTTTATTGATATTTTTTTTATTTTTTTACTAATGGCGGCGATCAGCTTTTTTTTTCATGACTGTGACATAATGGCGGACACATCGGACAATTTTGACACATTTTTGGGACTATTGTCATTTTCACAGCAAAAAATGCTATAAAAATGCATTGTTTACTGTGAAAATGACAATTGCAGTTTATGAGTTAACCACTAGGGGGGCGCTGTTTGGGTTATGTGTGGCCTCATATGTGTTTTTAACTGTAGGGGGGCGGGCCTGGACGTGTGATGTCACTGATCACCTTTCCCTATATTAGGGAAGAGACGATCAGTGACATTGCCACTGTGAAGAACGGGGAAGGTGAGTTTACACACACCTCTCCCTTTCTTCAGCTACTGTGACCGATCTTGGGACACCGGCGGCGATCAGGTCCACGGGTCCCGCGGCCACAGTCACAGAGCTTCGCGACCCACAGCTGGGCACTTAAAGGGGACGTACAGGTACGTGCCTGTGCCCAGCCGTGCCATTCTGCTGACGTAAATGTGCATTAAAATCACTTCTCTAGAAAAAAATGACAGTTTTTAAAACTTTTTTTACATTGATACATGTTCCCTGGGGCAAGACCCGGGTTCTCAAACACGTTTTACGACAATAACTTGCATTTTAACCTTTAAAATGAGCACTTTTGAATTTGAACGTTCGAGTCCCATAGACTTCAATGGGGTTCTAAAAGTTTGGGCGAACATTCGGTCCCTTCGACGGTTCTGGTGCGAACCAAACGGGGGGGTTTTCGGATCATCCCTACTCATAACTAAAAGAAAAAGGGAGGAAAAAAGCGCCTCTAGGTTAATTGAGTGGGATTTTTAATAACAGGTAAAACGTATCCAGCACTTACATGTAATATGACAGCAGCAGGAGATGAAATGTTGACAAACTCAGAGAGCAGGGGATCTCAAGCATATGTAGGATAGCATATGTGTCAAGCATCCAATCAGAGACTTGGAGGGCGCCGAGTGTGTCACTGCGGGAAATGGAGTTGCTGACACTCAGAACAGGACAGCGGCTGGTAACAAAATTTCCTTTAGAATATAAAAAGTCTTTGCTGGAAAGCTTGGGTAGAAAGCGGTGTCCAAGATCAATGAGCTGTAAGAGGAACAGCTCGTACTCCAGGTGGTGACTTCAGGAGGACGGTGGAGGACGGTGGGCGATCAGGGCCAAAGGTTTACACAACGCGTTTCAGAGCTTAACGCTGGTCCATAGACAAAATCCAATTTTATGGACCATAATAAGCAAAATACTATAATCGCTGCTAATACAACTTTGCACTAGTTAGTTATGTTATTTTACTCCTCATGCTGATCATTATCTATGAACGTTCTGAGCGCTGTATTTCTGTGTTAATTTTTTTTACTCATAACTAAAAAGAAGGTCTAGAATCGCCTGGGTTGGTGAGTCTTCTATAAAAGGGATACGGAAAACATAGCTTGTCGAACCATTTCCACCAATGCCATAACAGAGACCCCAGATTGCTAATGTTTTTTGGAATAGACAAGGGTACAAAACATTGGAGGGGAACTAACCTTTAAGAGACCAGTATCCCAGAATGAAATCGAATGGATATGCCAACTGAGTAGTATGCAACCTGTTATGAACATTGAGATAGACCTCAATTGTTTTTTTAACAAATAGTCAGGAACCAGTGGGTTCTATTTTATGGGTGTTCTCGAATAATTTTTACATTTTTCACACTATTGGCTCATGGCTCATGGCTATTTGGTGAGTGTACATCCATTTGGTGAGTGTACATCCATTTGGGCACTATAGGCAGTAGATGGTGATGGCTCACAACAGCGTCTCATGTCGAAGAAAGAAGGTATTATTGACTTGGAAGATTTATTATGAACATTATTTCTAAGGACTTTTTCACATTGTCACTTATTTAATTGAATGGCTTATTGCACTTTGCACATTATTTTAATTGTATCACAGTATATGTCTATATTTTAAAATCCAAAATTCAGTGTAAGAAAGAAGCCATACATGCGTTTCTTTTCTAGCACATTTTCTTAACCAGGCCCATGACTTGAAGTTCAAGTTATGTCCGCTAGTGATCAAGCTTAGTTGTCATCTCAGGCTAAAATAACAGAAAGCTGCCTGTGCTTCTGTCTTAAAACAAAGCAGACACAACATTTACTTCTCCTCCTGGACCAGGCCCTTATTTCCTGAATTAGCATTTTGTGTGTGTGTATCAGTGATGAGATATCATTCAACAAAGGAAATAAAGCAGTCTGCCGAGTGACATATCCCAAAGAATGAAATGTGTCAGGTGCTGATTACAGTTGGTGCTCCTCTCTAGAAAGCTGTTACAATGAAATGCTGACAGCTCTTATTATGACATTTCATCATAGTGATGTCTTCAGCAGCTTTGTTGTGTCATTTAGTTGGCACTGCATATGGTTATTATCTAATGAACAGCAAGTACCAGCTGCGGTTATCTGAGCAACAACAGAGCTATTGCAGAGGTTGTGCACTTGCCATGTAATGCGGCAATTGACTGATATGAAAAAAGGGAACCAAGGCCCAAAGAATCAGACTCTGACAGTTCTCTCTCTTCTGTACCGCTAATCCGTTCATTGCAAGCCATGGCATTTCACTTACAGAAGGGCAGAACCAATCATAACACAGACACTCAAACATTTTGTAGCCGCATAAGAAAAAAATACACCAGTTTTATAAAATAGGACATTTTCTTCATTCTAACTGACAAATAAATAATTTTATATGTTGAAAACAAAAAAAGAAAAACTTGGGATCTGGATCAGTGTTATATGAATGTATGTCAGTATAGTAAAGTCAAAACGATATATTGTTTTTTATTTTGAATATAGCAAGGAAGGATTAAAACCCCCATTAGGTTATTTTTGCTGTCAGTGTCTCACTGGAGAAATTTGATGGGACGTAATGAAGCTACAGGATTACATTTTTTTTTTATTGGAAGTAGATACCACATACCTCCACAACCATAGGGCCATGGTTGTGGAGAAGAGACCAGTGTCCTCATCAGAGGCAGCTCTTTAATTAGGCAAATTAGGCAGTAGAGCCTAGAGCCACCTCTGGTCCTCATCAACACAGGCACAAGCTGCTTTGCCAGGGGGATTTATTAAGAGTTTAGTTTCAGTAAAAAATACAAAAAGTTAATTTTAGTGCACACATATGCACATTTTTGGTAAAATATAATAGATGAGGTTGTGTCTAATACAGTAAATAGATACCCAATGCATCAACTGTAGTTGAATGAAACCCAAAATTATGCATAGGTGATGCTTTAACTCAGGGGTGTCCAAACTTTTTTCAAAGAGGGCCAGATTTGATGAAGTGAACATGCTTAAGGGCCGACCATTTTGCCTGACATTCTGTAAGCCATTAAAATTCGGTCTAAGTGTGTTCCTCCGAGCACTAATACACCACCCAACAAGAATTCTCTTGCATTTGTGGCTGTGTGTGGTGAAGAGATGAGCTTGGGCATGTTATTTGGATATACCGTATTGATCGGCATATAACACGCATGGGCTCACCATTTCCATGAATGCAGGCTCACCATTGCCATGAATGCAGCCTCACCATTGCCATGAATGCAGCCTCACATGTGCCATGAATGTAGCCTTACCATTGCCAGTGTAGCCTGATCGATGCCCATCTCCAGCCTCGAAAGGGCAGAGGGAGGGGTCGGGACGAGTGCTGACAGATTAGAATCTCTTGTTTACCCTGTGGCCTCTTCAATACAAAGTCCCGCCTCCTATGATAAACAGAACAGTCGTCCAATGGCATCCCAGGAGACGGGACTTTCAATACAGAAGCCGCTGAGTAAACAGGAGATTCTCTTCATGTAATCTAATGGTGCTCATCCTGCCCCCTCCCTGTCCCCTCCAAGGCAGCACCGATAAATACAGTATATATCTTTTGTAGCCCTGGAGGCCACAAACAATATATATATATCCAAATCCCCAGGGGGGCCATATTAAATCAACACGGGGGCCGCATTTGGCCAGACTTTGGACATGCCTGCTTTAACTCTTTCGCTGTCAGAGATTTGTACATATGTTTTAAAATATCTGAACATTGGTTAAAACTCTATTATATATTTTCTGAAAACAAAGAACCTGGAGAACAAGCCTGCGCAGGAGCCTTGTTTTGTCTGCACTCGGTCGGTGACATCAGACGCCAACTGAGTGGGGAATATATAGGGCCCGCGATTCCAGCACTCCATCAGCTGGATCCCAGGGGCGGCCATTATGACAGTTATACTGATGCCAGGTAAACTTAGAGTTCATCTGTGGGCTTATGCTGCTTAATAGAATATCTATATATTACTGTGCTGAGCTAATGTTTTCCTTCCTTTTCCCTTTCCTTTTCTCACGTATGCTGGGCTATTATTGAGAACTAATATATACTGATGCCACCTATTTTATTGTGATTGGGTGTCCTTTTTGGTAGGCTGTTATTTACTGCAAGCTTATAATGGGATATATCCAACCACTGCAGGGTTCAGTATACCTGACCGCATTCTGGCGTCTCTCTATTATATATATCCTTTTTTTTTACTTTACCAGTATATTTTACTTGTTTTCAGTATTTCTTTTATTCCTCTTTTCTATTAAAATACATTTGATTCCTTTAGAATTATCGGCATTTCTTCCTTCTTTCTACTTCTAGTGAGTTATGTCTGGTGAAGTTATAACTTTATAGTGCTGTTTGGCTTTTGTGGCACCTCTGTACCCAGATTTTTTCGTAGCAGAGTATATGGAAGTATTACTTGAGGCTATGTTAGCCCTCAATATTGGACTGTGTCATGTCCAATAATGCTTGTACATCACTCTTTTTACTTATTTCTCCTTACCTTTAATATAGCTTGGCACTTTCAGCAATAATGGTCCATCCTAAGCTCTACCTATCTTAAAAAAAGTATAACAACAAAGCATTTGACAAAGTAGGAGAAGCAACCCTTAATGGGACCTATACCTACCTCTACCTGCCTACAAGTTGGCTTGTCAGATTTACAAGTACTCCTGGCTGAAGAAGCTGTAAACGTTGCTTCTATGCTGTACCTGGGAATGTTGCTTCTGTGTTGTACCTGCATACAATTGGTTTGTCAGATTTACAAGCACTGCTGACTGAAGCAGCTGGGAATGTGTTTAATCCCCCCAGGCTTTGGCTGATGTAAGAGATATGTAGGTGGCAAGAAAATAGTTAAAAAAACAGTATGGGTCACCCATTTGGAGTTACCATGAGCCCTAGAGTTATTGGGCCAGATTCAGGATGGAGAGCGTATCTTTGTGAGGGCATAGCATATCCTATTTACGCTACGCCTCCGCAACTTTGACAGGCACTTGCTCCGTAAGTTGCAGTGGCGTAGCGTAAATGGGCTGGCGTAACCGCGCGTAATTCAAAGTAGTCTGTATGTGAACTAATCGTGACCCGACGTAAATGACGCGCCAAACGAACTGCGCATGTGCCGGCCGTGGACGTATCCCTGTGCGTATGCTCAAAATCACGTCACAAATAGTCATTGATATCGACGTGAACGTAACTTAAGCCAAGCCCCATTCTGAATTGGCTTACGCAAACGACATACAATACGACGCTGTCCCGACGTCCATACTTAACATTGCCTGCGCCTTATAGCAGGGGTAACTTTACGCCGGTCCGACGCCTTACGTAAATGACGCAAATAGATACATCGGCCGCAGCTACATTTGTGAATCAGTGTATGTACCTAATTTGCATATTTGACGCGTAAATTGACGGAAGCGCCACCTAGCGCCAGCGTAAATATGCAACTAAGATACGACGGCGTAAGAGACTTACACCGCTCGTATCTTAGCACAATTCTGGCGTATCTTGCGTTCTGAATACAGAAAAAAGATACGCCGGCGCATCCTAGAATTTACGCGGCGTATCAGCAGATACGCCGCGTAAATTCTTTCTGAATCTGGCCCTTTGTTTTTACTCTAGCTTGCCCAGCAATATTATAACAGTCATTGCTTTCATATGTAGCCACACCCAATGCATGCATTTACATATGTGCACGTCTGTACATGAGATGAGAACTCCACCTAACATATATGTATATCTTTCTATTTCTATAATGTATATCATAGGATCATATATTAAAACCAAACATGTTTAATTTTCTTAAAATCTGAGAATGATGATATGGTACATGATCTTAGTGCATCAAATATCCAAACCTCTAATATACATATTGCATAATGCATATCAATTACCCAACGGATTTCAAGACATTTTGCAAATGGATTCTTCAAAATCAAATAGAGGAAGAAAGAGGTGCCATAAAGAATTCAATGTGTTTTACAGCCTGGTAGGCCACTTCTTCAGGAGTAGGGATGAGCCTGATATTCGAGTCGAGCAGTGATTTTAATAATGTTTAAAGTGAAACAATAAAAGTGAAAAATTCCTTTAAATTTCGTACCTGGGGGTTTCTAAAGTATGCCTGTTTCCCATGTTTAGAACTGTCCCTGCACAAAATGTAATTTCTGAGTAGTTTTAAATGACTTTTTTTCCTTCAAAAATTACATCATGTGCAGGGAACCAAAATTAAAAAAATAAATGCGTGGGGGTCCCCCCAAATTCCATATCAGTCCCTTCAGACCCCACATGATTAAAAAAAAATGGCGTGGGGTTCCCCCAAAAAATCCATACCAGACCCTTATCCGAGCACGCAACCTGGAAGGCCGCATGAAAAGAGGGGGGATGAGAGAGCACCCCCCCTCCTGAACCATACCAGGCCACATGCCCTCAACATGGGGAGGATATCCCCATGTTGATTGGGACAAGGTCCTCATCACCACAACCCTTGCACTTCAGGGGATACGACGCCCCCTGTATCGACACGCGTAGGGGAGGGGACAGGATGGCAGGAGAATCTGTGTGAGGCTACGAAGGATGCTCCATCATACCCCAATCTCTGTATTTTCATAAGCATGCATAGACCAAGCTTAATTGGAGGGTCGTACGCTCTGAGGTGAGCGTCCACTACCTTAGGGGAGCACCTGTATGACTACACTCTGGCATGACTTTTGGATCACTCACTGGGCCGAGTTTTTACTGTATCAAGTGTACCAAACATCACCCTAGGATCGCTGCTGTTTGATTATTATATGCACTGAAGCACTGTGGAATTTTTTTACTTCTTCATAAGCACTGAAGCACTTAAACATTCTTTTATACGGACTTGTGCGTCATTAATTAAGGATTTTACTATTTATCACTATTATGTATCATGCATGTGTATGCACTTATTCTTATTCATTTGTATACTTATATTCACTTACTTTTTTATATCTACATCACTTACTGGACATTACCCCCCTTTTTCTATACAGTGGTGTGTGCACCAACATTTTATTAGCGCTGCGTTTTTGTTTACTTATACAGAAAAAACACGCTGCCACGTTTTGATTCCGCCTAATGACGCTAGACCCATCGTTACAGCACTTAAATAGCTGAGGGTGGGGCCATCCGTGAAGTGCGCGAGTGACCTCACCCCCACACGCAAGAGGGGTTTCCGGCGTTTTCCCCGTTGCGTCAGAGGGGGCAGGGTCACCCGTACATGTCACAGTGTAACATGTTGCGTCAGAGGGGGCAAGGTCACCTGCGCACATCACAGGGGGTCTAGCGCTATGTAAGAGGGGACAGGATCTGGGGGTCCCCTTTGTTAAAGGGGGCTTCCAGATTCCGGTGATGCACCCCGCCCACAGACCCCCACAACCACTGAGCAAGGGTTGTGGGGATGAGGCCCTTGTCCCCATCAACATGGGGACATCCTCCCCATGTTGAGGGCATGTGGCCTGGTACGGTTCAGTAGGGGGGGCGCTATCTCATCCCCCCTCTTTTCATGCGGCTTGCCAGGTTGCGTGCTTCGATAAGGGTCTGGTATGGATTTTTGGGGGATTCCCACGCCATTTTTTATTTTGGCGTGGGGTTCCCCTTAAAATCCAGACCTTATGTGTCTGGTATGGATTTTGATTTTGATTTTCCCCTTAATATTCATACCAGATCCAAAGGGCCTGGTAATGGACTGGGGGAGAGCCCATTAAGTGTTTTTCAATGACTTTTATCTGTATTGCCAGAACCTGACAATTCATTATAGCCACAAGTAGTTTTAAATTACTTTTTTTCCTTTAGAAATGTCATTTTGTTCTAAACACAGGAAAAATGTGCCACTTTACAGGAATACTATAGACACCCCCCAGGTATGAAATTTAAAGGAATATTTTACTTTTATTGTTTCACTTTAAGTATTATTAAAATCACTGCTCCCCGAAAATAACTGCCATTTTTAAAAGTTTTTTTTGCATTGATACATGTACACTGGGGCAGGACCCAGGTCTCCAAACACTTTTTATGACAATAACTTGCATATTAACATTTAAAAAGAACACTTTTGATTTTTCACGTTCGTGTCCCATAGACTTTAATGGTGTCTGCGTGTTCAAACACATTTTTTGCCTGTTTGCATTTTCTGCCGCAAACCGAACCGGGGGTTGTTCGGCTCATTCCTATTCAGGAGTCCATTATATCAAAATCTATGATATAGAATATTGATTATACAAATATTTCCATAATACCAATAACATAAATTAAACATTATGCCATACTACTAACATATGAAGAAACCGATTTGCATTTCTTACCCCTTATATGTGTGGTAATCTGAGGTCGACTGGTGGACCCCTTCCACATGGGGTATGCTATTTCTCAGCTATGAACCAACCCCTGAGAAGGGCAAGACCACCGGAGCACACACACAAGATGCACCAGACCACAACCTCACAAGTTACCGACAAACAACAGTGTGACGATAATGCAAATTAGCATCCCAAAAACTGTTGTGCGATGACACTGCTCCGCCATGATATTTTTTAAATAAGAGACAGAGCAGTTGTGACCCCCCCTCCTTCAGAACTAACTATTATCATAGTTTTTTTTAACATTGGTAAAAAGCTTGCTAAAGCCTTCTACACACGGACCGAAAGTCGGGCGGCATTAGCTGGTTCAATAGAAACCCGCCAATAGTCGACCCATGTATATTGCAGCCAATCTGACAGAAGACAGCCATTCGGCCCAGAAGGGGCACAACTAAAAAAGGTCTGCTGATAGGCTCCTAATCAACCATTGGCTGAAAACGCTGACCGGAGTATTCTGGTGGTGGGGGGGCCAGTCATCCCTGTCAGGACACAATAGCACAGCAGGGGAGATCGTACTAACGTTGCATAGGTAGTACAGGGGTTCCCCCTGAGTTGCCAGGTTTTTTTTGTTCCACCCTACTGGGTTAAATGAAAAAAATAAATAGTAGTGTGGCTTTAGGGCATGCACTGAAGGGTACAGTTAGGCAGCACTGAAAGGCGGCACTGATTGGCACTTTTTTATTCCTAAACTCTTTATTTCTCTGTTGCATTATTATCTCTCTTTTTCTTTGTAATACCGTTTTTCTCTAAATGCTTTGTTACACCATTCTTTTTTAATGTTTTATTAAACAATATTTCACTAAGACATAACTTAATGTGGATGTAAACCCTCACATATACCCAGTGAAGTGAACAGCCTCAGATGATACAGAGATGAAACAAATCCTCCTACATACGTTTTAAATATATATCTGCTTTTTTCAGCTTTATATACTTTTTAGAAAGTGCACATCCTGTTAGAATGTTCTCTTCCTGTTCCAGCAGGGGAAGGGAGTCTTGCCATACACTGGGAGACAGCTGATTGGAGGAAAGGCACACCCCCCTCTCCTCATAGGCAGAGACTTGCAGAGTTGTGCTGTGAAATGACCAGCTGTCTGCTAATTGATTTATAGCACCCACCCCAACACAAAATTCAGCCTGGTTTTATCAGATAACAGAAGAATGGAGCTGGAAAATACCATGGGTCTCAGTGCTTTGAACATAGATAAGAAAACACTTCATATATATATAGGCCCAGCTCAAGTTTCATGAATCAGGTTTACATCCACTTTAAACAATCCCTGTCATTTTGAAGAGCGCTACTATAGTAAATTTCAGAATATACCTGTCTGTAGTAACAATGTTTAATACCGAAGCTTATTCAAAGTCATAATTGGTATTGCTAATATTGTGATCGTTCGATATTTTAGGATAAACATATCTGGTGGCAGTGATTTATTTGTGGATGAAAAGGGTTGTTTAACCAAACCCAGCGACAATCACTCTCAATCTGCTGGCACCTGAATGAGGTCCCGCAAGCCGAAAAATCTTTGTCGAGGGTGAAGCTGAGAATGTCATTGTTGCATATCAGTGAAAGCATGGTATAAGATTGACTAGTCATTTGTCACAAGTTGATGAAGGTGACCGGGGTCTAATGCCGAGTTCATCACAAACAGCATCTGAAGTAATAACACAAATCTATGTGTATATATATCCCAATCCAGCAAAGAACTATAGAATACCATTGAAACCCACAGTATACTAAATATAAGAAGATATTATAGGCGTGTGCTGGGGGTGTACCAGGTGTGCCTGGGCACACCCTAATCACTATGTGGGGTGGTGATTTCCCCAACTGCCCACACCTCCCCTCCCCTCTTGTTGGCCCTGCAGTCCTGCTGGCTTCCCTCCTCTTCTCTCCTCTCCCCCCAGATGCTGTGGGGGATGTTTCAGGATGGAGAACAGGGGAAGGGGTTAGTAATTATGCAATTTACCAGCCCTTTCCTTTTCTAAATGAACATACTTGCTCACTGTGGCCATTCATAACTAAAGCATAGTAAACTGGACAGAGCCAACGTAAGTGCGCCTAAAGACCAGCACAAAAAAATTAACTAACTAAATTTTATCAGTAAGGTTTAGGTCTGTCTAAACTGGTAATATATGTGCAATTTCCTAACCGTAGACTGCACATCTAATGTAATCAAAGTGATTATTGTTTTTCTAACTACAGCTTTATTTTTCTAAATGTGCGTATTTTCAAAGCTATGGGGTGATAGGTAATGAGAAATTCTTTGCTATGAATTTTAACTGTGCCTATTAATAGTGGATTTCATGAATTACGTTTCAAACAATGACTGTGCGCATGGCTAACAAGGTGAGCTGAGAAAGATAAAGTAGATTGAAAAGCTTTCTATTAGATTCCATTTCAGCATTCCTTTTTTTTTTTTCTGAACATGTGATGCTCTAATATATGAAGCACATCTGTCCTAACTTTGATCTAGGAATCAATTAGAGTAAGATGGGGAATTTCTGCTGTTTGGGATTCTTTTTTACATTCTTCTTTGAAGATTATCAAAATGTTGCCAAGCTGTGGAATTTTTAAAAAATAAGTTAAAAAAAACAATTGGTAAAGGTCACCTACAAGTAGTACAGTTAAAGGGAACTTGTCACGATGGGGGGCTGCCATTGTCAGTTTGCTTTATAGTGCAAGTGCTCAATATCTTTGAATTTTAACACTTAAATTAATTACTGACCCAGAATTAGTAAGGTGCTTCCAAAGTCAGGACTGCTGACCTGACAATTGTTCCAGTGTGTTTCAGGGCAGTGTCTACCAATGTATTGACACAAGGTGTACTAAAACCTCAGAACTTGAATCTTTATTAACCAAAGTAGCAATACCAGCCTTATTTCCAGGACTGTACCAGTGGCGGTTCGCCCATAGAGGGCGCCGGAGCGCCACCCCCTCTGGCTCTCGCACAGCCACTGAAATACATAGATTCATGCATTGCATGAATCTATGTACTTTCGCCGATGCCGCCCACAATTCAGATGGCCAGATGGTGAGCGCCGGCCACCTGAATAATGGCAGCTGATTGGCTGTGTGGAAGTGCCTATCAGAGCCAGCGGCACCGGGCACTTATTACATCAGAGTTCTCCTTTACATTTTGGAGTCCACAGAGATCCCCCTTACAAAGTACGTAAAAATTCTGTGGTCAGATTCTGCGTATGTAAGGAGGAGGTCTGCAGACTCTGAGGTAAAGGGGGCTCTGCAGACTCTGATGTAAGGGGGGTTCTGGGAGTCCTGATTTAAGGGGAATTCTGGGACCTCTGATGTAAGTGTGGGCTCTGGTTACCAGAGAACCCCTTATATCAGAGTTCCACATTTACCCTGAATCTGCAGCGTTCTTCCTTACATCAGAGTTTCCTCCATACAGTTCTCAGTGTTTAGATGTAAAGGGGAACTCTATGGATTCAGCTGTAAATGAGGACTCGGTGGATTCAGATGTAAAGGGGAACTCTGCAGATTCAGATTTAAAGGGGAATTCTGCTGATTCGTATGTAAAGGGGAACTCTGTGTAGTCAGATTGTTGTGCCTCCAGGATACCTTTCAGGCTCAAAAAGGACAATTCACTGTGTGTACAATGTATTATTGCATTAGTAAGCCAGAGGTATGTTGTCTCAGGTTAGCTGTTATGCTTGCGCCATCTACTGGCCAAACATGAATATAGTTGATAGAATGTAGTGAATTTTATTAGTTAGCTCTGATAGGCTGTGACATCAAAGTCATCATTTCCTCTTTAGCCAGGAAGTGAAGGTCTCAGTATCTCCATGTTTAAGATCAAGGCAGCAAGGCCTGCATGCAATCTGTCCCCACCCATGGCATCGGAGGTAAGCAATCTCTTTCCTCTTCTTCCACAAGCTTAGGGAGATAGCTAGCCATCTCTGATAATGTTTGTATGATGTTATTGTTATCGTATGGTAATGTTATACCATTCTTATTTCTAGTTTTACCGCATATCACGTGTGTCATCCACATGTATATTCAAATCTGCAACGTGCCAATAAAGACACAAGATAAGAAACAGTAGTCTATTATTGTGTGCGCAGAGAAAGGTCACCTGCCTAGATAGCTACCCATAGACTCCGGGAGTACGGGAAGCGAGTCCAGGACAGTAAAACTCTGTCCAGTAACACTACGGATAGTGCAGAGGGGAAGAGGTTTAGCCGCACGGAAGAGCTACAGTCTGCAACCGACTATATAGTCACTTCCATACAGCCAAGCAGCATACAGAGACTGCAGCCTTATATGCTTACTGCTCCCACAGGCCGCTACTCAGTCAAACGGCCATGTCACGCAGTAGCTCATCCTCGCTCAAAACGCGATCACAAGTTTACAGTTCCGGCAAGTCGATGACAGCCAGCGTCGCAGCCGCCATTGCCCGAGGGAAAGCCGAAGCAGCAAAGACCCGAGCAGCCTTCGCTGAGCAAGAAATGCAGATTAAAAAGGAGAAAGTGAGGCTGAAGACAGAGAAAGTGCAGCAACAGGCAAAGTTAGAGGCCGAGGAAGCCCTCCTAGATGTCACTCTGGAGAAGCTCACCGCAGAAAGGGAAGCCGCAACAATGTGCTTGGCTCAGAACAAGGAGAGCCGAATCCCACGTACTTGCACCAACACTTCAAATCAACCTACGATACCTCTCCTCTACAGGGAATAGACGGTGTCCTAGAAGAAACAAACCGAACACAGCAGGTAACAGAGCATGAGAGCAACCAAACTCCTCAGAGCTGCAAGCAGCAGAACCCTGGTCAGCACGCTACAGATCAAGCCTATGTCTCTGCACGCTATGACCCTCAACCTCCAAACCAACATCAGGACAACCCCTCTACTACACAACGGTACGAGACAAGAAGGCCCCAAGCAGAAGCTTCTGACAGGTATGGTTGCACACCACACTTCCACTACAGTAGTACATCGTCAACATGCTCTGACACCAACCAAGTTATAACAGACTTTGCCAAGTTCTTCGCCAGTCGCGATCTAATCATAAAGGGACTTGTAAAGTTCAACGATCGGCCAGAAAATTACAGAGCCTGGCGGTCGTCCTTTCAAAACACCATAAAAGGTCTAAACATGTCTCCTGACAATGAAATAAACTACCTAGTCCAATGGCTTGGGAAAGACTCTGCTGAACACGCCAGTAGAATCAGGAACATTAATATAAAACAACCAGAGATTGGTCTCAAAAAGATTTGGAGCAGATTAGAAGAGTGCTATGGTTCAACAGAGGCTATGGAGCATGCACTTTTTAAAAGGATTGAGGACTTTCCCAGAATACCTAGCAAAGGTTATCACAAACTACGAGAATTAGCCGACTTGCTAGAAGAACTACTTCTTGCTAAAGAAGAGGGAGACTTGCCGGGTCTCGCCTCCCTGGATGCAGCTAGAGGGGTTAAACCTTTGATTCTGAAGCTTCCTTATGACCTACAACAAAGGTGGGTCACATATGGTTCTAAACACAAGGAAAGGTTCCAGGTACCATTTCCACCATTCAACGTTTTTGTAGACTTTGTTACAAAGCAAGCCAAGTTCCTGAATGATCCCAGCTTCGACTTTATACTGCCATCAGCCACGCCCCCTAGCTTCAAACAGCATAGGATGCCAGTGACAGTGAACAAGTCTCATGTTTCCTCTACAGATTTCTCCTATAGATCTTCCAACATCGCTCACCTAGAGGACAAAGTCGGAGACCCTAGCAAGCAATGCCCTCTCCACAGGAAACCGCACCCTCTACTAAAATGCAGGACCTTCGGTGAGAAGTCTCTGGAAGATCGCAAAGCTTTCCTAAGAGAGAACCGCAAATGCTTCAAGTGCTGCTCATCCATATCACACTTTGCCAAGGACTGTAAGGTTAGTGTATCATGCACAGAGTGTGACAAATCAGACCACAACTCAGCACTACATCCAGGCCCTGCTCCTTGGATCGCCCAGCGAGCTAGCGATACCAACGAGCATGGCAGGGAGCAAGAGAACACTGGTACAGACTCTCCATTGGTTACCACACAGTGTACTGAAGTATGCAAAGATCCTGCAGGCGGTAGGTCTTGTTCAAAGATCTGTCTTATTAGAGCTTATCCAATGGGTCAAAGAAACAAAGCTGTCAAGATGTATGCACTCTTAGATGACCAAAGCAACCACTCTATGGCTAGATCCGCATTCTTTGACACCTTCGATGTTAGGGGTCCAAGCTCCCCTTACTCTTTAAAGACTTGTGCAGGTACTGTTGAGACGGCGGGGAGGAGAGCTACCGCCTTTTGTGTAGAGTCCATAGATGGTCGGACTCGTCTACCTTTACCCACCATAATAGAGTGCAACCAGATCCCAGATAACCGGTCAGAAATCCCTACACCTGACGCAGCAATTCACCAGCCTCATCTAAAACGCATAGCCCATCTTCTACCAGAATATGACGAGCAGGCTCAGTTACTGCTGCTCCTGGGAAGAGACATTTTGCAGGTTCATAAAGTAAGGGAACAGATTAATGGTCTCCGCAATGCTCCCTTTGCCCAAAGACTTGACCTGGGGTGGGTCATCGTAGGGGACGTCTGCCTAAAGTCTGTGCACAGACCCGCCACGGTCAGTAGCATGTTCACCAACGTACTTGACAAAGGACGCCCTTCCTCCTTGCAACCATGTCACAACAGCTTCATCACAAAGGAACTTCCAGGTAGTACTCACATGCCCTGCTCCTCTGTAGACCCAGACACAGAGGACCACGCTTGTGACAGTGACCCAGACCACCTAGGATGTACAGTCTTTCATAGAACAAAGGAAGATCAGCAGGTAGCAATGTCCTTTGAATATAGACTTTTCTTGCAAATAATGGAAAAAGAGACAGCCAAGGAGGAGACAAACAATTGGGTCGCCCCTCTCCCACTTAGACCCCATAGACAGCGTCTACCTAACAACAAGGAACAAGTCCTTAAACGCTTTGCCTCGCTTAAACGTAATTTCCAGAGAAAACCAGACATGAGAGATCACTTCTTTACCTTCATGGGTAAGATATTTGAGAATAATCACGCAGAGTTAGCTCCTGCCCTTAAAGACAACGAAGAGTGCTGGTACTTACCTATATTTGGAGTTTACCACCCCAAGAAACCAGGTCAGATTAGAGTGGTGTTTGACTCTAGCTCTAGAGAAGAAGGCGTGTCACTAAATGACGTTCTCCTCTCAGGACCGGATCTGAACAACAGACTCATTGGGGTGCTCCTCCGTTTCCGCAAAGACTGTTGCATTCATGGCGGACATCCAGCAGATGTTCCACTGTTTTCTCGTTAAAAAGGAACACAGGAACTTTTTGAGATTTTTCTGGTTTAAAGATAACAACCTTTCTAAAGAAATCGTAGAGTATCGCATGAAGGTCCACATATTTGGGAACAGCCCTTCCCCCGCAGTTGCAATTTACGGGCTTAGACGCTCAGCTCGTGAAGGTGAATCCATCTACGGGCCTGATGTGAAACACTTGGTAGAAAAGGACTTTTATGTAGATGACTGCTTAAAATCCCTACCCACCGCGGAAGCAGCTATCAGTCTCCTCAAGAGGGCGCAGGAGATGCTAGTCTGTTCTAACTTGAAGCTCCACAAGATCGCCTCTAACAGCGTAGAACTGATGAAGGCCTTCCCCTCTCAAGACCACTCTGGTGAGTTCAGAGACTTAGACTTAGGTTCTGACTCTCTGCCAACGCAACGTAGCCTTGGACTACTCTGGGACTTAAGGTCAGACACCTTCACCTTCCAGGTTAGTCGGGAAGAAAAGCCCTTTACACGCAGAGGCGTTCTGTCAACCATAAACTGTCTGTATGACCCTCTTGGGTTTGTAGCTCCAGTCACCATTGAGGGTAAAGCACTTCTCAGAGATCTCACTCAAGAGACAGTCAACTGGGATGATCCACTCCCCCCCGAGAAAAGAGGTCAGTGGACAGAGTGGAAAAATTCCTTGACAACCTTGTCTAACTTAAAGGTCCCTCGACCATATGCTCCTGTACCGTCTACAGAAGTCCAAGACCAAAGACTTTGTGTTTTCTGTGATGCTTCTGTCAAAGCAATCGCTGCTGTAGCTTACCTCAAGATCAGGGACAAGAAAGGACAGTGCTATATAGGTTTTGTCATGGGAAAAGCAAAACTTGCCCCACTCCCAGAACACACAATACCTAGGCTAGAACTTTGTGCTGCAGTGTTAGCCGTGGAGTTAGCCAACACTATCACTAGAGAAATGAACCTCGAAATCAAAGACACTGAGTTCTACACTGACAGTAAAGTAGTCCTGGGGTACATCTACAACGAAACCAGACGCTTCTACGTCTACGTCAGTAATCGAGTGTTAAGGATTAGGAGATCCACACACCCAAAACAGTGGCACTTCGTTCCAACTAAACACAATCCCGCAGACCTAGCGACCAGAGCTGTCCCAGCCAACTGTCTTAAGGACACAACATGGTTTACAGGCCCTGCATTCCTGTACAATTCAGAACAGAGCACTCCTGAATCAGAGACTTTCAGCTTGATAGACGCAGTCAAGGATGGTGAAGTTCGTCCACAAGTGTCTGCATTAGTCACGGTGGCTACACAAAACCGACTCAAATCTCATCGGTTCTCCAGGTTTTCCACATGGAAATCACTCATTAGAGCTATTTCTACCTTATCCCACATAGCCCGTTCCTTTGGGAAAAAGACTAATTGCAAAGGCTGGCACCTCTGTGAAAATACCTACTCTGTGACTGACCTAGAGCAATCAAAACATCTGATCATCTACACTGTGCAACAAGAGACCTTTGCTAGAGAAATTTTTTTTTTTTATATTTTTTATTTCTTCAAAACAGAGGGGTCAGCCCAACCGGGTCCAGACAACAGTTACAGAGAATACATTGAAACACATGTAAAGGCACATCAATTAACAGGTAACAGTATGGCCGCCCCGAGCGGGGAACAGATGTGGGTATAGTGTTGCCTGTGGCCCTATGCGGACCCCAGGTCTGGTAAGTGTACAGGGGTGCGTCCTTCGCCCAGTTGGGGAGGGGGGCCATCTAGAACCCCCCCCCCGGGCGTCCAGTGGACCAATCCAGGGCCGGCACGGCCAACCCACTCTGCCGCTTTATTTATCAAAGATAGGGAGCAGTTAAAGAGGAAAGAGTAGGGGGTTAAAGAGGGGGTAGGGGTAGGGGGGGAGATTGGGCAGGAGCCCAGCTAGAGGTCCCAGACTAATGGGCATGGAGGGGGATGTGTGGGTCAAGGAAGGGGAGCTTGGGGGGGTCTCCCTAATCGGAGAGAAGAGTGAGCCAGCCATGGGAACAGGGGCTACTCCCCTCTGTAGCTTATCCCCTCGGGGTTGGGATTTCGGCACCAGGGGGGACACTGACAGGGTCCAAGGGTTCCCCCCTGAGGGCCCCTCCCTCCTCCGAGTACCGGAACATGGTCCAAGGCCGCCACGTCTCTGTGTATACCTCCTGTCTCTTCTGGCTAGTAAGGATTAGGTCCTCCATCCTTTCCACCTCGTCTACTTTCCTAAGCCATTGTGCTATCGTAGGTGGGTTTCGTGACTTCCAGCACAGTGGAATGCATGCCTTGGCCGCGTCCAGTAGGTGGCGCAACACCGATTTCCTATAAACTCGTGTCGGTATGGTCGTTGCATGGAGTAAGAAGAGTGCCGGGTCATTCTCCAACACCTGTTCTGTAAATTTCTGGGAGATTCGCAGGACCTCTCTCCAGAATCTCCGCAAGCGGCTGCAGGACCAGAACATGTGTAAGAGTGTTCCCCTCTCCTCCAGGCACCTCCAGCACTGGTCTGACGACGCCGGGAAGAGCGTGTGGAGTAGAGCGGGAGTCCTGTACCATCGGGTTAGGATCTTGTAGTTGGTTTCCTGCACTTTCGAGCATAGGGAGGACTTATGGGTAAGGGTGAGTATGTGTTGTTTCATACTACTGGTGAGCTGGCAGTTCAGGTCTCTTTCCCACTTACTAAGGAAGGGGGGTGTGTCAGTTTCTGGGGGCGTGATCAGTATACTGTACGTGAGTGAAAGTGTGTGGGTCAGCGTACCTGTTCCCGTGCACAAGTCTTCAAACGTCGTGGGTGGTAGACGTGAGCTGTCTGGTGGGGGCATACTTCCCAAGAAGTGGCTGAGCTGGAGGGCTCGCATATAGTCGAGGCCGAAGGGGCCCGCAGGGTCCATAAAATCCCCGGCTCCCAGCCACTTGCCTCCGGCGCTAAAGTGTGAGGCTTGGAATAGCCCCGAGTCTCGTAGGTCAAGCAGCTTCCTGTCACTCAGTCCGGGGGGGAAGCGCGGGTGACCAATCACCGGTCTCAAGTGGGAGCTATTGGTCGAGAGGCGGGTCTCCTGCAGGAGTCGTGAGCAAATTTTAATGGTCGCACCTATCAACGGGTGTCGCTGTAAGTCTTGAGGGAGGTCCACCCGGCACCAAGGGGCTCTGTGGAGAGGGATCAGGCTCTGGTCCTGTTCAATGCGTGTCCAGAGCTTGGTGTCTGTGTGTCGACACCAGTCAACCAACCTGTTAAGGTGGGCCGCTCGGTGATATGTACGTATCTCTGGTAAGGCCAATCCGCCGCTCAGCTTCGGACGGCTGAGCATGCGACGGTTCAGGCGTGGGTGTTTCCCCGCCCAAAGGAAGCGGGTGAAGGCGGCATGTGTTTGTCTGAAGAACGTTGCCGGTATGTGGATCGGGAGGGCCTGAATAAGGTACAAAAATTTGGGCAGGATCGTCATTTTAAGGATATTACACCTACCCAACCACGAGTGCAGGCCGCCACCCCACTGGAGTAACTGATCCTGCACTCCCTTCAGGAGGGGGGGGAAGTTAATTTGGTAGAGCTTGGAGAGGGACGAGGGGATAAATGTCCCCAGGTATTTAAGGGCTGTGTCCGTCCATTTCAAATTGTAGTCGTCTTTGAGTCTCGTCAGTAGTGTTTGTTTAATTCCTACTCCCATCGCTTCTGATTTCAAGAAGTTAATTTTGAGGTTGGAAAGGAGCCCATACGTGTCAAATTCCTGTAGTAGGTGTCGTAGGGAGGTGAGGGGGTTCGTAATCGTGAACATCAAATCGTCGGCATATGCCGATATTTTATGTTGTTTCCCTCCCACCGATATCCCCGAGATATCTGGGTTCAGGCGAACGTGGCACAGGAATGGTTCCAGGGTCAGGGCGAACAGCAAGGGTGACAGGGGGCATCCCTGTCTCGTCCCGTTAGTAATCGGGAACGGGTCCGAAAGTACGCCATTCGCCCTCACCCTGGCTGATGGGTCAGAGTACGCCGCCGTCACCCAGTGCATCATACGGGGGCCCAGGCCAACATGCCTAAGAGTTGCGAATAGGAACCCCCAACTCACCCGGTCAAACGCCTTTTCGGCGTCTGTCCCCAGGAGGACGCACGGTGCCTTCGTCTTGGTTGCTACATGTATAAGGTTTAGGACTTTGGTGGTGTTGTCCCTCGCCTCTCTGGAGGGGACAAAGCCCACTTGATCCAAGTGTACCAGGTCGGGTAGGTATTGTTGTAGTCTGGTGGCCAAGATCTTGGTGAGTAATTTCAAGTCAGAGTTGAGCAGGGAGATGGGGCGGTAACTGCCACATTGGGATGGGTCCTTACCTTCCTTGGGGATGACCGAAATTTGTGCCTGTAGGGTATCTTTATGGGGCCGCTTTCCGGTTCCCAGGGCATTATACAACCCAATCATATGTGGGCCCAGGGTGGGGAGGAGGGTCTTGTAGTATTGGGCTGTCAATCCGTCTGGTCCCGGGGCTTTACCCGGTTTTGTGGCCTTCAGGGCGTGCTGTAGTTCAGTCAATGTAATGGGTTCGTCCAGGGATTGGCGTGCTACAGCCGGGAGGTCTGGCATTTGAGATTGTTCTAGGTATGACCGTGCGGGGTCCCCTGCTAGTGTCGCTCCTTTCAGGTTATATAAGGTGTCGTAGTAAGATCTAAATTCCTGCGAAATTTGCAGTGGTAAAGATAATCGTTGCCCTGTCTTAGACACTATGTGGGGGATATACGACGCCTGGCGTTGGGCCCGCAGCGACTGGGCAAGAAGCCTGCCACACTTGTTCCCAAATTCGTAACCCTTCCTTCTACAGATTTGCATGGCTGCTTTGGCTTTAGACCTCAGGATGTCTGTGATCTTGGACCTAATTATGTCTAGATCTATCCCGAGCTGTGTGTTTGGGCTCTCCTTATGTGAAAGTTCCAGTCTTTGCAGGTCAGTTAACAGTTTGTTTAGTTGCTCTGTCCTTGCTCGTTTAATTCTGGCGCCGTGCTTTATCAGTACACCCCTAATTACCGCCTTGTGGGCCTCCCAAACCACTCCCGGGTCGCTGTCCTCCGTCGAGTTGGCAGCGAAGTAGTGCCCAATCTCCGCCACTACATCTGCCGTCACCTCGGGGTCCCAGAGGAGGCTTTCATTCAGCCTCCAAACCTGTCTTTGTGTCGACTGTACCTCCGTTAAGGAATATGTCACTCTCACGGGGGCATGATCGGACCAGGTTATTGATCCTATAGAAGTGTCTTTGATCGCATGCAGCTGTCCGTGGGGAACAAAGATATAGTCCAGTCGTGAGTATGTCAGGTGGGGTTTAGAGTAAAACGAATAGTCTCGCTCCCCTGGGTGGAAGAGGCGCCAGGTGTCGACTAGTTGGGCGGAATGCAGGGCCCTGGTAATACGTTTCCGTGCGTCCCGCGAGATCGAAGAGATGCCCGTCGAGGTATCCTCTGGGGGGTTCAGGGGGACATTCATGTCACCACCCAGCACCAGTTGCCCTTCTGAAAACTGCATAAGCTGGTCTATGCGTCTCTTGAGGAATCTGTCCTGGTTCGAATTGGGGGCGTATAGGTTGGCTAGGGTCACTTTCCTGTCACCGATCAGACCCTTGAGGAACAAGAATCTACCTTCACTATCTGTCCGCATGTCTAGCAAAGTCCAAGGTAGCCGGGCTGCAATAAGTATGGTAACCCCCCTGGATTTGGCTTCCGCGTAGGCCGAGTGATAGGCCAAGGGGAAGTGTCTGTTCTTAAGTAGTGGCATTTTCAGGTCTTTAAAGTGCGTCTCTTGCAGCATTACTATGTCCGCTTTTGAGCGGCGCATGTCCTGCAGCAATACTTTCCGCTTCTCGGGCACATTTAGGCCCTTCGCGTTAAGCGAGACGATGTTAAGCAGGTCCATGCCCCCGCTCACAGGCTGGTCTCGGACTAGGGTCTAGGAAGTTGGGTGGGGGAAGGGGCGGGTCTGGGGGGGGGGTGAGATGGGAGAAGAGGGAGAGAGAAAGGAAAGAGATAGTGAATAGAGTAGAGAGAAGCTGCCCTAGGGTGTGCAGCTAGAAGAAGATGCTAACTAAGCCTATATGGCAGTGGTACTCACCAGGGAATCGGGAGGATCCCTGAGGTATGGAGCACCGTCCTAATTGGGGTAGTGTGTGAACCGCGCCTGAGAGTGAGCTCCCAGTCCCCGCCCACACCCCCCGGCTTGTATGTGTAGTTTAAATGTGTACCGGTATCATATTAAACATCCATCAAGGAACAACGGGGACAACAGTATATACAATGGCATGCAAAGGGTTCCTGACCGTTCCCGCGATGGATGTAACAGACATAAAATAAAATAACAATCGTACCATCAAAAGTATATCAAGTGCAGGCATGGGAGAAACTACTAGGCAATGCATTTGCAGTGAACCCCCCCTATTGCGAGTGAACAGCATCCCTCCCACCGCCCAGCTTAGTCCCGCTCAGGTCCTTCTTCTTCCCGGGACCCTATCTGTGGTCCCATTCCAGTCACCTTAGCAGTTCCTCTCCATGGGGTCGGACACGCTGCAAACGGGGGCAGAGGTGGGGGAGGGGGTCCATAGCGCCAAAATATAACGGGACGCGACCTAACAGAGGTCCCCCCATCCCCCACAGTTCCTCCTCTAATTCCCCCTGCAATTCGTTGCTCCATCCCTCTCCCCTTCACCCCTAAACATCGGCCGTGTGGTACCATGATCCCTGCAAAGTAGGGGCAGACTTATTCCATCGGTTCCCCACAGGGGGGGAGGGTCCCCCCCAAGCCATCTCGACGGGCCTCTCTGGGAGCTGCTATCATTCGGGCCAGGCCTCGGTAACCATCCGGAGCAAGGGGGGCGGGGGCGGTCCGGTTGCCCGCTGGGTCAATACTCAAAAAGGGGAGAATAAAAGTTTCAGGCATCTTCTGGGGACTCCGAGCCGGTAGTGGGCGGCGGTACTCTGGGCACGGGCGGGCAGCAGTGATCGCAACAGGGAAGGGGGGCCCAAGGCCTACTCACGTGCCTCCTCACGAGAAGCCGATCGGTTCCTCCGTCTCCCTCTCTGCTGGCGTGGCGGTCGCGGGCCTCGTTGTGCTGACCGACCTGATTGGCCGGTAAATCGCGGGAGCAGCTGTAGCCAGTCCGGGACTGCTATCGGGTCTGCCTCCAGGAATGCAAACAGTGCTGGGAGGTCCGCCGCAGTCTGCAGCGTGAAAGATCCGGCATCCTTGCGGAAGGAGACTGAGAGAGGGTAGCCCCAGCGGTACGTGAAGCCTCTCTGCCTGGCCAAGTCCAGGAGGGGCCGCAGGAGCGCCCGGCGTCGCAGCGTCGCCTTCGACAGGTCCGGGAGGACCTTCACTTCTGCCTCTGCCACAAGCACCGCACCGTGGTCCCAGGCTCGTCGTAGGATGGCCTCCTTCTGTGTATAGCGGTGGAGCCTGCAGACCACGTCCCGCGGCCTCGCCGGGTCCGCAGGCACCGGACCCAAGGCCCTGTGCGCTCGGTCCAGCAAGATATCCGCCTCCGGTTCGCCTAGGATATCCCGGAACACGCCTCTCACCGTCTCTCCCACATCCTCCGGGCTGACGCTCTCAGGTATCCCCCGCAGCCTTAGGTTCTGGCGGCGGCTCCGGTCCTCGATGTCTTCCACATGTAATTGGAGCGAGATGGCCGCGTCTCTGTGCTGGTCCCTCGAGGTCTCCAGTGCCACCACGCGTGCTTCCAGGGAGGTCAGCGCTGTCTCCCCGCTCATGACCCTCTCCGTGATGCCGGTCACCTCCTCTCTCACCTCTTGGATATCCCTCCGGTGGGTTTCCTCTAGGCGCAGGATGAGGGCCTCAATATCCGTGCGCGTTGGGAGTGCCTGCAGAAGGGACATGATGTCGCGATCCAGCGCAGGAACCTCCAGGTGACGGATCTCCTCCATCACTAATCCCTCTGGGGGTTCAGAAGGGTCGGATGGGTCTGGATGTGCAGCCGCGGCGGCAGGTAAGTGATCCTCGCAGGCTAGGATACCTGAGCCTTGTGGTGTTCCACGTGCCAGGCCTCTCGGGGCCGTCGCTCTTGCTCCCGGGGATTTCCCTTGAAATAGACCGTAATAGCGTTGCGTTTCTCCCGGGGGTTTGCCCGCAGGAGTCCCTCTTGTGACAGCTCTGGTTCTATGCTTCTTGCCTGAGTTCATACCGGTAAATTGCTGGTTTATGCCGAAAAAAGTGGGGCTTGGACCGGGAGCTCCAGAAGTGTGCTGCCTCACTCAGCCATGTCCAAGCCACGCCCCCCCCTTTGCTAGAGAAATTGACTGTATTCGCAACAGAGAAACAATCCCTAAAGACAGTGTCCTAAGGAAACTCAATCCATTCCTCGACAGCAGTGACCTGTTGAGAATAGGAGGCCGCCTTAAAGAAGCTACCTTGGAGCACAACGAGAAGCATCCTCTCATTCTCCCGGCTCAACACCATGTCACTGCCCTGCTTGTACAGCACTATCACAGTCAAGTCAAACACCAAGGCCGGCTATTCACTGAAGGAGCTTTGAGGACTGCTGGACTGTGGATAATAGGAGCAAAAAGATGTGTGAGCAAGTGTATCTTCAATTGCGTCACCTGTCACAGACTCTGGGGTCTCTTACAAACCCAAAAGATGGCTGACCTTCCATCTGACAGACTCAACTCAGACCCTCCTTTCTCAAGTGTGGGCCTTGACGTATTCGGTCCTTGGTCCGTTACTACTCGCCAAACCAGGGGAGGTCACGCCAGCAGCAAACGCTGGGCAGTTATATTTACTTGTATGACTGTTCGAGCTGTTCACATAGAGTTGATTGAATCAATGGACACTTCCAGCTTTATTAACGCTCTCAGGCGCTTCATTGCCATTAGAGGTCCTGTTAAGCACATTCGCTCTGATAGGGGCACCAACTTTGTTGGAGCGGTCAAGGAACTTCAAATCCTTTCCAATCTAGACAACAACAACGTAGAAAGGTATCTCAACCAACAGGGATGTACTTGGACATTTAACCCTCCTCACTCTTCTCATATGGGTGGTGTGTGGGAAAGAATGATAGGTGTAGCCCGCAAGATCTTGGATTCTATTTTCCTTCAAATGGGAAATGCTAGACTCACGCATGAATGCCTGTCCATCTTTATGGCTGAAGTCTCAGCCATCATAAATGCTAGACCTCTGGTACCACTTACCAACGATCCAGAGGAACCCATGCTGCTGACACCTGCAACTCTACTCACTCAGAAAACCAATACGGTCAGTGCTCCAAGTGGAGAGTTTACAGATAAAGACCTTTTCAGACGTCAATGGAGACAGGTGCAATGTCTAGCCAACACCTTCTGGGACAGATAGAGGAGATATTACATCCAAACCCTACAACCCAGGAATAAGTGGCAAGTTAACAAACCAGACCTGAAGTCAGGAGATGTGGTGCTCATTAAAGACTGTCAAGCACACAGGAATGACTGGCCTTTGGGACTTATCACACAGACATTTCCAAGCAAAGATGGACATGTCAAAAAGGTCGAAGTTAAGACTTCCAAACAGGGTGAAGTAAAGTCATTTTTCAGACCCATATCGGACTTGATTTTACTTGTGTCTAATGACGCCGGTAGTGGCATTGGTTAACGCCAGGTGGGGAGTGTTGTGCCTCCAGGATACCTTTCAGGCTCAAAAAGGACAATTCACTGTGTGTACAATGTATTATTGCATTAGTAAGCCAGAGGTATGTTGTCTCAGGTTAGCTGTTATGCTTGCGCCATCTACTGGCCAAACATGAATATAGTTGATAGAATGTAGTGAATTTTATTAGTTAGCTCTGATAGGCTGTGACATCAAAGTCATCATTTCCTCTTTAGCCAGGAAGTGAAGGTCTCAGTATCTCCATGTTTAAGATCAAGGCAGCAAGGCCTGCATGCAATCTGTCCCCACCCATGGCATCGGAGGTAAGCAATCTCTTTCCTCTTCTTCCACAAGCTTAGGGAGATAGCTAGCCATCTCTGATAATGTTTGTATGATGTTATTGTTATCGTATGGTAATGTTATACCATTCTTATTTCTAGTTTTACCGCATATCACGTGTGTCATCCACATGTATATTCAAATCTGCAACGTGCCAATAAAGACACAAGATAAGAAACAGCAGTCTATTTTTGTGTGTGCAGAGAAAGGTCATCTGCCTAGATAGCTACCCATAGACTCCGGGAGTACTGGAAGCGAGTCCAGGACACAGATGTAAAGGGGTAAAAATGACCGCATCAGCCAAGCAGACACTGGCTGGAAAAGCGCCCCGAGGCGATTCAGTTCGCATGCGTTGCGCTATACAAGTCATTCATTCATTCATTCAAAGGATAAATATGTGGATTTAAATGTAAAGGAAAACTGCAGATTTAGATGTAAAGGGGACACAGCTGGTCACAGATCAGGGTTAGGGGTAAATCACAGCAATTCTTTACCACATGATCAGATGTGTCCAAATACAGCTTATCACAATGTAAACACACTTGCCGGTTATCAGAATTCCTTTCCTCACGCTATCACAGCCTAAGGAAAGAAGAGAGACAGTAACCGGCAAGTGTGAAAGGGGACATCTACACTGGTAATCAGTGCACTGATCAACAGTGTCATGATTATTAGTGCAGCCCCATCAGTGCTGCCTATAAGTGCCAATCAGTGCCGCCTATCAGTGCTGCCTATCAGTACCCTTCAGTGCTGCCTATTAATGCCGATAAGTGCTGCCTATCAGTGCTCATCGGTGCTGCCTATTGGTGCCCATGAGTGCCATATATCCCTGCAGCCTCATCAGTGCCTCTTCATGAGTGCTCACCAGTGCCACCTCCTAAGTTTCCATCAGTGCAGCCTATCAGTGCTGCCTATTAGTGTCCACCAGTGCAGACTCATTGGTGCACATCAGTGAAGGAGAAAAATTACCTGTTTTGCAAAATTGTAGAACAGAAACTAGATAAAAAGTTTTTTGTTTTTTTCAAAATGTTGTCTTTTTTCATTTGTTTAGCTCAAAATAAAAAAAAAATCTAGTGGTGATTACATACCACCAAAAGAAAGCTCTATTTGGGTGAAAAAAAAATGTCATATGGGTACAGTGTTGCATGACCGTGCAAATGTCATTCAAATTGCGACAGCACTTAAAGCTGAAAATTGGCCTGGGCCAGAAGTGGGTAAAAGTGCCCAGTAGGCAAGTGGTTAATGAGCTCCACTTTGAACATATTTTTTCTGTAACAAATTGTATTTACTTTCATCATTTCATCAAGTTTGACAAATAATCACAACTTCAAAAAATTCAACATGCCTCTTACTAAATATCTCAGACAGTCTGTTCCAAAACTGAGCATTTAGTACCGACATCACATTTTAGGGTCTCAAGAAATGAGATTGCATTTTAACCTAAATTTATGAAGAAAGATGTAATAAAAAAAAACAAAAAACAGTGCTGATTAAATGCCACTAATAGAATGCTAAATGCTAAATGTATTGCAAAAAATAAATAAAAAAAAGTACAATAAATACAATTCATTTGGGTACAGTGTGCTTCACCTACTGTAAAGAATTAAAAACATAATTAAATAAAAACACTTTGTCTCATTTAAAAAATGCACTATATAAATGAGTTACAAAAAAGTTACTCTGGATTGAAAATAATTACAAATGTCTACAGTAGGGGTCCTCAAACTTTTTAAACAGGGGGCCAGTTCACGGTCCCTCAGACTGTTGGGGGGGCGGACTATAGTTTAAAAAAATATTAACCTATGCACACATCTTATTTGAAGTGCTAAAAAACAGGAAAAAAACAATACAATATTTAAAATAGTATTTCACAGACTCCCCTCATCACAGAGCTCCTCCCCAACACAGACCCCCCTCATCACGGAACCCCCCCATCACAGATTCCTTTCAATCACAGATCCCCCAATCAAAGATTCCCCCCCATATTAGGCCCCCCTTCACAAAGCCCCCCCCCCAACACAAACTTCTCTCCATCACAAAGCCCCCAATAACTGACCCCCATCACAAAGCCCCCCAACACAAACTCCTCTATATCACAAAGCCCCCCAATAACAGACCCCCCCATCACAAACTTCTCTCCATCAAAAAGCCACTATAACAAATCCTCCCCATCATAAAGCCCCCCAACATAAACTCCTCTCCATCACAAAGCCCAGAATAACAGACCCCCATCACAGACCCCCATAACAGATCCCCCCATCGCAGACTCCCCCCATCAAAAACTCCTCTCCCCACATAGCCCCCCAAAACAAACCCCCCCATCACAGACTTCCCCATCACAGATCTCCCCCCCATCACAGATCTCCCCCTATCACAGATCCCCCATTGATATTACACTGCTGCCTCTTCTATAACATTCCAGCACTCCACCTCTCTGCTACCTCAATCACACAAAACGTGAAGCATGGCAGGTCGGTACAAAGTGAGGACAAAGAAAAATGGATAGTGCACCGCCAGCACCCTCGGTATCCTGCATCACCTGTAACCATTTAGTGATCCCACCTGGAGCGGTGACTTCTTTCTCTCTATCAGGTCCGTACAAAGGGTGGGACTTTGCTATTGAAAGGCCGGTGTTTGATTGCTTAAACCGCCCCGCTGCTTAATGCCGCGTACACACGATCATTTTTTGTGAAGAAAAAAAACGTCGTTTTTTAAAACGCCATTTAAATTGATCGTGTGTGGGCAAAACGTTGTTTTTTGTCTTAAAAAAAACGACCAAAAAAAAATTCCAACATGCTTGAATTTTTTGTGTCGTTTTTCAAAACGTCGTTTTTTGTTTCACAAAAAGTCACCGTGTGTAGCAAAAACGTCTTTTAAAACGACGTTTTTCAACCCGCGCATGCCCATAAGCTAGTTATGAAGCGAGCTTCAATGGAAAAGAGTGGTGAACGTAAACTCGCTTTTTGTGAAAAAAACGATGGTGTGTATGCAACATCGTCTTTGAAAAGTGACGTTTCAAAAACGTTGTTTTTTACTTCACAGAAAACGTCGTTTTTTTCTTCACAAAAAATGATCGTGTGTACGCGGCATAACTCAAAATACCTGCCTTTTGTCCGGATCTGTCATGTTTCTCATCTTGTGTGATAAAAAGGTAGCAGAACGGAGGGCAATATTAAAGGGGCAGTCCGCAGGACAGGTAAATCACACTGATTCGGCACGCGGGCCATAGTTTGAGGACCCCTGGTCTACAGATAAGACTGAGTGGTCTGAGTGCGGTCCTTTTTTCTGTTGTTCTGTAGTTTTCTGTTTTGTTTTTCCTATTGTAACCTTTTTATCTGAGTATAGATCTATGTTTATCCCAAGCATGTTCAAATTCACTTAATGTTGCCTGACACTCACTACCTCTGCAGTGTTCCAAGGCTCAGCATAGAATTTTTTATTTGCTACTCTAGGGATGATCACAACAAGTAAATGTGTGATTTGCATGTTTTGCAAATTTGTGCCATCATTAGGAGTGTAGGGAACCTTTATGATCTTAATTATTATTTCTTTGCAGACTGGAATCTAAATTCAGAAAGTAGGGCAAATCAAGGTGGCGTATTTATAAAGCAGTGAATATGACATTCACCAGTTTATTTATTTTGGTGGAACTTCCTGATGAATGTGCTTTAACCGCTTGCCTACCAGAGCTCATATTTTTTTTTTTTTTTACATACAATTAAATCTTGCATTTTTTGAAAATGATTTAGAACCTGCAGACATTATGTATTTTCTGAAAACAGAGACCCTGGAGAATAAAAGGGTGGCTGTTGAATTTTGTTATGTGACACAATATTTGTGCAGTCATTTATCAAATACAAATGTTCAGGGGAAAAAGGCACCCAAATGAATTTTAGTGCACACAAACATAATGTAAAACCCATTTTTTTTGTAAAATATAAAATATGATGCCGCGTCAAGTAAATAGGTACCAATACCAATGCCATCAAGTCAATTGCTGGCTGAAAAAAATACCAGGATTATGGCTGAAACTGCATATATACAGCTTCTGGGCAGCAAGCAAGCAAATTACAGGGAATGAATGATCAACCATCTGTAAATGTTTGTTTAAAAGTGATGTATGTTTTTTTTTTTTTTTTTTAGAATCACACCTAGATGGATGCAGCATCAGTCCAATGCTGCATCTTTCCCCTTCTAGCTCTACCACTGAGAGCCGAGCGATTGAACACAGCCGATCACTTGGTTCTCACAGCTCCCTAAGCAGAGAGCTGCAGACTGTCAGTCAGCTCCCTTCTCTACCCCCCCACACACTCACTGGAGCGCTGGGCTGTTGAGGTGGCAGAAGTGGCTAGCTCAGGCTCAGCAGCTCGCTGTGACATCAGCAGACAGCGGACTTCAGCCTGCTATCTGCTGAAAACGGGTAACAGGAGTGCAGAACATACTGTACACCTGTGATCCACAGGAAAAGTACAGCCAAACGAGCTTTGGCTGAACTTCTCCTTTAATGACACATTTACTGTGTTATACAAATGTCCCAAAATGTTGCAATTTACTGATTTAGCAGAACTTAAAATACAGGGGTTGATTTACTAAGGCAAAACAACTGTTAATTTTGCAAGTGAATTTCCCCCAGAGTTTTGTGAATGAGGGTGAATTATAAGCATGCAAAAATACTGCTTTATTATTTTTATTGCACTTTAGTATTCTTTGCAAGGTGAAATTTTACCACATTTACTAAGCCCGGTGGAAATTTCCTACGCAAATTTCTTGCAAAGTGGACAGCCTGTTTGACTTTAGTAAATCAATTCCACAGTGTTTCCAAGCAAAAATAGAACAGCATTCTGCATCCAGTTCTGCTGTTCAGTATATGCAAATATGATACTTCTTGTTTGCCCTTTTGTACTATTTTGGACTTAAAAGACACCATCCTGGTCTGATATCTATCTTTCTATACACTGTGGGATTGGGATTTTTAGTAATTCCATTTAAGGCTAATTCGAATTTGGTAATAGATAACTAATTTGAATTTGGCCCTGTGCAATCACATCACAGAAGCCTTGCCATGAAAGTCATAGCAATATATGATTGTCATGGATAGGCAATAAAGTCTGGCAGCTTACCTGTCTCATGTGTTCATTAGAGGCCTGACCCTCTTTCTGGCTGTCTTTTATCACCTTCCTTCCTGTATGGCTCCACCCCAGGCCATCCCAGGAAGCCTATATTAACCACTGCACTGCTAGTCTGCTTTGCTGTTCAACCTTTGTTTGTAGCTTGTTCCTGTCTGCAGTGTGTTACGTTTACCTTCCTGTGTACCGACCTTGGCTCGTCTGACTTCTCCTGTTTGCCTGACCCTTGGCCTGTTCCTTGATTACCCTTGTCTGCCTGTTGCCCCGACCTCGAGTTACCCATCAATATCGCTTGTCCTGGTTGGTACTTCCCCTCTCTCTCTGGGGAGCGTGACCTTGGGGACCCCAGGGGCCGCAACCTTGATCCAGCTGCGGCGAAGGCCATCCTCACCACCAGAGGCTCTGGTGAAAACAAAGCTGGGTCTTAGACTCCACTCGCCTGGGGAATCTTGGGTTCACGCTTCCTTTCTGATAGCAGCAGTCAGCCATAGGGTGCATTCCTAACTCCAACAGGGTGCACTTGTCACCTGGTCACAGGTGACCTGACAATGATATTCTGTCATCTAATCATGTGCTAAAAAAAATCCTATTTATGGAAAAAAATAAAAACCTTCCTACACATTGATAGATTATTTGACATGAATAATGGTATATAAGCATAACATTCTAATCCTTGTGTTAATCAACCCCTTATTATAGCTGCTGGTTTATAGATCCACATGCTAGAGATAGATAGTGAAACTGTGTAGTTATTGGAGGGTATCTATTACATGACTACAGCATGCTTTCTGTGATGTATTACATATTTCTTAAATGTACAATAGTAACAATTATGTTCAACAGACTTTTATATATGTACGGGATATAATCTAAATATTTTAACAATTCGGTAACTAACCAGAAATATATTTTTAAAAATGCAGGGATATTACATTTATGTTAGTTTTCTTCTGCACCACATTATACAGTATATTTCTTTCAGGACTTGTAATACTTTCATCCAGCCATTGGCAGATACTGAGAGGGCCAGAATCACCAGAGCACATAACAGGTCTGTTTCATCACGCTGTATTAATAGCCCCCGGGAACATTTCACTCATTTCTACTTCCCTAGAATGACTCCCTGATTTGCAGTCCCCATGCATATTGGATTAGTTCACATCAAACAGATTAAAATAGGTGTGTGCACAAGATAAGAGGAAGCTTCAGTGTCTGAGTTAAAAGTACATTAAAAAGAGTCAGAGCTGGTCACAGAGATTGAAAATGAGTCCTCTGTCCAGGCACCTTGCCACATAGGGTACAAATGGAATTTTACATACTTTTCCCAATGTTGTATCCCCCAGGAAAGACCAAGGAAAAGCAAGTTATGTATGCATTTACTGATATAGACACACATTGATTTTCATGTAAGCAGGCTGCTTTTCATGTAAGACTTCCACATGGTACTGATCTACAACGTTCAATTTTCCTTGGGTAGAACATTATAGATATTCTAACAGGTTATGAAGTGAAGAATAAATTAGATTTTCTATCTGTCTATCTGTAACGGCACCCCAAATGGGACAGGGGTTAAAGCCGTTTATGATATTCCATTCCCGAACACAAAGCAGCTACCAACACTCCACAATCGAACACGACCCATAAGAATTCCCCCATTAACGAGACACAGCTCTGTTTGAGGTTCAACAGAAATAGCAATCTTTATTGAGAAACCAGGCTCTTATATACACAAAAAGAATACTGCAGTAACCAAATGAACAATGACCCAACTCTACCCACAACATCACACACTCGTTACCTAATGAGCCCCCTCCAATACACATCCTCCCTAATACAACTTTTTGCAGACACCATGTCTCCGGTCCTGACCTAATTTACATGAGCTAATTAACTACATCTGATGACTCAGGCACATGACCTTTAGGCAGTCTGCTAACTTACAATACACATTTATCACAGGACTCCTTCACACAATAAAAGGGTCTATTAGCACAAGCCACAATGAAGATCTTCAGAAGCCATCCTAGATTCATTTACATCACACCAGCCAGACAGTTGGGCTGGAGTTGATGTCATTAAAACCTAACAGTATGTGTTCCCACATTATGTATGAGTCAATCTTTCAATTAACCTGTTGAGTTCAGCACCAACAAACAGCAACCAGTTCTCCACAAATGTCCTGAAATACATTGTGGACAATAACCACACAACAGTCCCATCTCAGGTAGTCCAAGATACATTCTGAATGTCCATATCTGGCTCAATCTGTGCCCATAGGTGACTCCAGTTACACTATCTTTCCACTATGAGAATATGGGAAACTGTGACACAGAATTACCATTTAGGGTAAATTTGATTTTCCAGACTAGTGTTTCTGTGCAGAGAAAGCTGTCTCTCTATATTCTGTAGTTCTGGATCTGAACATTCAATCCTGTATCTGGGTTTTGCTAGACACCTGCAACCTGGCTGAGTACACTTTTGTGCAGGGTCGTAATATAGTCAGGTCTGAAGATAGCTCAGAGCCAGTGGCGTCACTAGGGTTGGTGTCACCCGGTGCGGTGGAACATGGTGTCAACCCCCCCCCCAGCAGGACAGGCAGTAGGGCATTATGCCCTTCTCACGTCATCGTCGCCCCCCCACCAGCCTGCCGCAGTGCTAATTGATAGTGTCACCCAGGGCATTCTTCTCAGGGAAAAGGTGCAGGGGGGGGGGTTTGAGCGTGCCACAGCAAATGGGTGTGGGAGGGTCCTAAAGGGTCATTAAATACCATGAGCGTGCTACATACAGAGTGCAGAGTTCAGGTGGGTGCAGGGTACAGAGTTCAAGTAGGTGCAGGTGGGTACAGAGTGCCAGGTGCAGGTAGGTGCAGGGTACAGAGTGCAGGCGGGTACAGGGTGCAGGTTGCAGGGGGTACAGAGGGCAGGGTTCAGGTGAGTGCAGGGTGCAGAGTGCAGGTGGGTACCGAGTGCAGGTAGGTGATGGGTGCAGGGTGCAGGTGGGTTCAGGGTACAGAGTGCAGGTGGGTGCAGGGTACTGAGTGCAGGGTGCAGGTGGGTAGTGGGTGCAGGGTACAGAGTGCAGGTGGGTGCAGGGTACAGAGTGCAGGTGGGTACAGAGTGCAGGGGGGTGCAGGGTGCAGAGTGGGTGCAGGGTGGGTACAGAGTGTAGGGTGCAGGTGGGTACAGAGTGCAAGTGGGTACAGATAGCAGGGTTCAGGTGAGTGCAGGGTGCAGGTGGGTACAAAGTGCAGGGTACAGAGTGCAGGTGGGTGCAGGGTGAAGAATGCAGGTGGGCACAGAATTCAGGTGGGTGCAGGTGGTACAGATTGCAGGGGAGTGCAGAGTGGGTATATAATCTATAAATAGCTGTGTACCTTGCAGACCCCCTCCTTATCATACCTACTTGCACAGGGGGGGCGCCAGACACTATCTGAGACTGAGTCCCCCCAGTCCCACTCACACAAGCAGTACAATTAATTAATACAGGCCCCCCCTCCACCTCACTTTGTGGGCTCCGGCCGGCGGTGGACTACATAGCACTGCACCTCTGGACCCCTTTACATTACACAGCACCCTGCACCTCTAAACCCATTTACATTGTACAACACCATGTACCTCTGGACCCCATTACATTACACAGCCCCCCACAGACACCTCCCAACAGTGCAGAACCCCACAGCACAGACATGCCTATAGTGCAGACCCCCACAGTACAGACCCCCACCCTCATAGTGCAGACCCCCACAGTACAGACACCTCTATGGTGCAGATCCCCACCCACCCACAGTACAGACACCCCTATAGTGCAGACCCCCACCCCCCTACAGTTCAGACACCCCTACAGTACAGACCCCCCACAGTACAGACACCTCTACAGTGCAGACCCCCACAGTACAGACACCTCTACAGTGCAGACCCCCACCGCCTACAGTTCAGACACCCCTACAGTACAGACCCCCCACAGTACAGACACCCCTACAGTGCAGACCCCCACAGTACAGACACCTCTACAGTGCAGACCCCCACAGTACAGACACCCCTATAGTGCAGACTCCCACAGTACAGACACCTCTACAGTGCAGACCCCCACAGTACAGACACCCCTATAGTGCAGACCCCCACAGACAGTACAGACACTGCACCCCTATAGTGCAGACCCCCACCCCACAGAACAGACACCCCTATAGTACAGAGACACCTCTACAGTGCAGACCCCCACCCCACAGTACATACCCATAATAATGTATCTCAGTCAGATGATAAGTGCGGCACATGTATAGATTATCTGGTCAGGTCACAGGTGACGGGTCCCCTCCCGCTGTGTAGGGAGGAGAAGGGGGAGGCAGCATCACTGTTCACTCTGCACGGCCAAAACTGAACAGAGGCGCGGCCACGAGAGAAAGAGATTGCTGCACAGGTCCCGGGTGTCACTCAGCTCGCACCCCACCTCCCCCTCCTCCTCCTTGCAAAGCCACTACAGTCTCTATGCAGCTGCAGGTGTTCCTGTCACCGCCGGCGCCGCTGTGCCGCGGCTTAAACTCGCCCGCCCCGCTGTCTTAAGTTTAGCCGCAGAGGAGGGGGTGCCTGCCTGATTGTGATAGTGTGTGTCACCCGTGGCAGCCCGCCCCCCCAGTTAGTACGCCTCTGGACACAGGCTGAGGTGAGGCTCGCCGCTCATTTTTTCAGTAGGGGATCGGCGGAAGAAGGAGTCGTCGGACACGGACACACCGCAGCGGCGGCGCTGGAGAAAAAGATAATATATCCTCATAGTCGGGATGGTGTCACCCCTCTAGCGGGTGTCACCCGGGTGCGGACTGCACCCCCGCACCCCTCTAGCAACGCCTCTGCTCAGAGCTTCCAGTTTGGAAACCGCTTCTAGTGTGGGAGACAGAAGGTCTCACCCAGGGGTCAGAGGGTCCAGCCGGAGGCCAAGAGACAGAGGGTCTCACTGAGGGGTCAGAGTTCCTCAGCCAGAAGGTCTCATCGAGGGGTCAGAGGTGCCCAGCCAGAAGCCAAGAGACAGAGGGTCTCATCAAGGGGTCCGAGGAGCCCCAGCCAGGAGACAGCAGGTCTTGTTCCAGGAGTCAGGGTGTAAGGAGAACACAAATCCCTAGGTCAGAGGTAGGCCATGCAGCAGGGCGCTGCTAAAGGAGAGCCATGTATCCAGGGGAGCTGGACAACACAGGCAGAGAGATGGCAAAAGGTGCAGTGTAGTACTGCAGTTCAAGCTGAGTGAGCTTATGAGCCAGGTGTCTTGGCACTTTCCAGTATTTGCAATCTACTGAAGCTGGAGAAGATCCCCTGAATGGGAAAATTTATGTTGGACTGTTTTGCTTTGTGACATTTTATTAAAGTGGGTATTAATGTATTAATTTATTAATGTAGTTCCTGTTTGTCATTGGTTCAATGTATAAATGCATCTGCCACGAGAGCTAACTACCCCATGTCACTATATATTAGACATGTGCAGAACAGAAAACATTTTTAGTTCAGTTTCGGATAGTTTGTTAGGTCACAAATTTTGTTTTGTTGATTAATTTTGGAATTTGAGGGGGCATGGCCTGCGGCGGAGCTGAATGGCGGCTTAGACCCGGAGCTCCGCATCCAGCTGAGAACTAACGGCTCATATCATCCCTCCGGAACCCGGTTTTCGGCTGCTACACCCGGCGTTCCAGCTCTGGAGACCCTTGGGATCATGTCTAGGAAGAGGAAGGAGCAGAGAAAGCCCCAGCGGCTGACGGACTTCTTCTCCCCTAATCAGCGCGGAGGTAGGCAAGATGGCGCCGCAGCAGCGTCCACACCAGCACACACAGCACGTGCAGGCAGACCTGAATTAACACGCGGACCCCAGGACAAGTCCCCCCCTGGCATCATGCAGTCTCCCTCTCCCTCCTCAGCGTCAGGCAGCCCAGCCAAAGCCAAACCCAGGCTAGACAGAGAGGGATCAATGCAGCCAGCTAGCCCTATGCCTGAATCAGGGGATGACACCCGGGAGCTGCCAGACTCTATCGAGTCCTTCCCCACCACCCACCAACATGTCATAGACACTGTAATGAAGGACATGCTGCTATCCCTAAGGAGTTCACTGCAATCAGACATGATGCAGTGTATGCACAAATTCCATTCAGATATACAGGCCGTGGAGGATAGGGTGGAACATATTGAGCACAAGATGGGGGAATACGCTGTCACTATAAATGACCTGGTTGACTCGCATGAGGAGAGGGAGAGTGACACGGAATGGATCAAAGCCAAACTCGCAGATATCGAGGACAGAAACAGACGCAATAATATGAAAGTACGGGGGGTCCCTGAGTCCGTTTTGCAATCTGATCTGCGCTCTTTTGCCTCCTCCCTGTTCAAAGAACTTCTCCCAGATCTTTCTGACCTAGAGCTCACAGTGGACAGAATACATAGACTGCCCAAACCTGCCTTCTTGCCTGAACAGGTCCCCAGGGACATTATTCTGAGGTTCCATTTCTTCCATGCTAAAGAGCAACTAATGGCGGTTATGCGCAAAAAAGAGAAGATTCCCTCACAGTATCAAAATCTGCAGTTTTTTGCAGACCTATCCCAATATACTCTGCAACGGAGGAGAAATTTAAACACCATAACCAAGGCCCTCAGAAACCATAAGATCATTTACAGATGGAGCTACCCTGCTAAATTGTCCGTCACCAGGGAGGGCCACACGCACAATGTGGACACCCTGGAAAAAGGCATCTCTCTGCTAGAGGAGTGGGGGATTCTCCCGGAAGAAGAGGTTGCTCCGACACCCTCCCCCAGACCCAGGGCGCGGTCTGACCCCGCGTGGAAAACTGTCACTAACAGGAACGCCAAGTCTCACAACTGAATCCGGTTGGGGTACCTACCTACATGTTCTTTCCTGGTAGGAGTCTCGGAGAGCCTTTAGGCCTGGACTCACCCCCACTTAACTTGTGCAGCTTGCTGCTGCTCTCAGATATCCCTTCTAGGGAGCGTAAGGTTCATATCCAGCTCATGTTGGCTACTCGCCAATTGTTTGACTGTTTTTGTTATTTTTTTGTTTTCCTGTTCACCCCTTTTCCTTTTGTGTTCCTCCTTTTTTCTACACATCACCCTCAAGTGTTGCTTCAGCGTTGCAATCATCGTCTACGGAAGAAGAGCTTCCCCCCGCATGGAGAAAGTGAGAAACCTGGCCTCTTCTATCTACCTGCCATCGTTCGGGACACCTTTACCCTCTCAACTAACCGTGAGTGCTCTCTTGACCTCTTCTTGGTACAACCAATTTATTACTTGCCATGCCCGGTTTGGCCACTGGAGGGAGACCTTCTCTTACAAATGAATCCCTGCAATAATCCACCACAAACTATCCTATTGCTGTAACAATGGGGGTAACATTTCTTTCTATTAACTCCAATGGTCTAAATCACCCTGTTAAGAGGAAGTCCATGTGGAAAGAGGCCACTTCCAACCGGGCGGACGTTCTGTGTGTGCAAGAAACGCACTTTTCCTCATTGTCTCCCCCTCAATGTTCACATGGACGCTTTCCACACGTCTTTACAGCCAACTCGTTTAACAAAACGAAAGGTGTCCTCACAGCCATCAGTGACACGGTTGCTTTTAAACTCCATGAAGTTATCCTTGATACGGGGGGCCGTTACATTGTTTTGATATGTGATTGACATTAACACCACCACGTTCACTATTGTGAATATCTACTCCCCGAACAAGCACCAAGTTCGCCTCTTCAATAGATTAATGGCCAAGGTAGTGACGCACCAGAAGGGGAAGCTGGTCATATGTGGAGATTTCAATGCTACCCCGGACCCAGGTATTGACTCCTCCTCGGGCGCCAAACGCTCAAGCCTGGTATTGGCAACCTCAATACACAACCATGATCTATTTGACGCTTGGAGGTGCCTACACGCCGGGGAACGAGATTTCACTTTTTTTTCCTCGCCCCATGGGGCTTACTCCAGAATTGATCACTTTTTAGTCGACCAGCTCACCCTCTCCAGGGTGTCAGACACTGCCATCAATTCGATTACGTGGTCGGACCACGCATCCATTACTCTCACCCTGGACGATGGCATGGCTGACAGTGCACCGTCTCTGTGGAGGGTCAACTCATTCTTGCTGCAGCAAGCTGAGGCTAAGAACCTCATCGAAAGACACTTAAATGATTTTTTTAGTACTAATGTTGGTTCTGTTCAGGATCAATTTGTCTTGTGGAACGCCCATAAGGCGTATGTCAGGGGCATCCTCATCCAACTGGGGGCGAGGGCTAAAAGGCAGCGGCAGCAGAAGTTAACAGACCTAACCAAAGAAATATTCAGGCTTGAAACGTCTAACAAACAAAATCCCTCCCCGAAACTCTCCCAAAAATTAAACATACTGAGACATGACCTCAGGCTCCTGTTACTGGAATCATTCGAAAAATCGTCCCGTAGATTAAGAATGACGTACTATGCAACAGGTAACAAGGCAGGTAAATTATTGGCCCACAAAGTGAAAGGTGTAAGACATAAATTCAAAATCCCTTATATTATCCATCCCGTTAGCAAATGTAAGCTCCATCATCCTCAAGATGTAGCAGATGCTTTCAGCCACTACTATGGTTCCCTGTATAACTTAAAAAATTATGCAGATACTTTCCAACTTGAACCAGAAGCCATTGGCAAATTCTTGCAGGGCCTGAATATACCATCTATATCTCCTGATCAACTACGATCACTAAACCAGCCCTTTAGCAAAGAGGAAATCCGTAAGGCTATTGAGTCCCTCCCTAAAAATAAAGCCCCTGGCCCCGACGGGTTTACGGGGGATTACTACAAAACCTTCAATCAGATCTTGACCCCTTACTTGAAGGGTGTGTTCAATGCTGCTGCTGCCTCGGCCGCCTTCCCTACTGAAATGTTATCCGCTGTCATTGTGACCTTGCCGAAGCCGGGGAAGGAACCTACGTCACCCTCGAATTTTAGGCCAATATCCCTACTTAACGTAGATGTAAAAATGTATGCTAAGATCATTGCCACACGTCTATTAGACATTCTCCCTCTGATTATACATCCCGACCAGACAGGGTTCACCAAGGGGCGTCAGACTTCGGACGCCACTCGCAGGTTGATCAATGTTATTCACTTGGCCAATCTGCATAAAAGGCCTTCTCTGTTCTTGGCTTTAGACGCAGAGAAGGCCTTTGATCGCATTCACTGGACCTATATGGCTCAAGTTTTGGAGAGATTTGGCTTTGTAGGTCCTATCCTGTCCGCAATTATGGCCATATATTCCAACCCCTCCGCCCAGGTGCTTGCGTCAGGAGTTTTGTCCAGTCTGTTTTTAATTTCCAATGGCACTAGGCAGGGGTGCCCATTATCCCCACTAATTTTTAACCTACTAATGGAACCCCTAGCTATATACTTTCGCTCACATCCTGACATTAAAGGTTTTCCTACCCAAAACTCCACCCACACCATTAGCTTGTTCGCAGATGATATCATCTTAATTCTCACAGACGTGGAGTCCTCCCTGGCTTCGGCACATGCGGCTCTGGAAATGTTTAATAAACTGTCTTACTATAAAGTAAATGAAAGTAAGTCCTACCTTATGGGAGTGGGTATAGCCCCTCCACTGCGGGAAAGACTTGCCGCTAGGTTTCCTTACACCTGGAAAGATAGTGGTCTGAAATACCTGGGTATATCGCTAACGGCAACTAATGGTGAATTGTTTGCAGCTAATTATGCCCCGCTTCTCGGCTCTATGAGCAAGTCACTACGAGATATATCCAAAATTGAACTGCTTTGGTCCGGCCGTCTAGCGGCATTTAAAATGATAGTCCTACCACAATTACTGTATCTCTTCAGGTCGCTACCGATCCCTGTCCCCGCCTCCTTCTTTTCCAAACTTCAGTCTCAACTGAACAATTTCTTATGGCAAGGTAGGAAAGCGAGATGTTCCTTTAAAAAGCTAATAGCGGGTAGAAGAGTTGGGGGTATCGGTCATGTCCTCCTAAGGGACTACCACTCAGCCGCAGTTCTCTCGCAGGCTAGGCTATGGTTCGTGCAAACCCACACCCCTAGATGGTTAGAATTGGAACTATCGCAGGTCCTGGGTCATTGTTTATCCGACATTTTATTATCCAGTCGAATCCTTATGCCGGCCCTAACTCAACTCTCTCCCACGATGGTAGCCACTATTCGCGCTTGGGAGAAGTTTATTTCTTATACCTTTTCAGGACAGGACATTAAACTTTTACCCCTTCCCATCTCCAGTCTACCATTGATCATACCAGCCATATCTGTTGCGCACTGGTCAATTAAAGGCATCAAAACAGTAGGAGACTTGATGTCAGGCCCCACTCTTAAGTCATTTCAGACTCTACAGGGCGAATTTGGCTTAGCGGACACTGACCTGTATAGGTATCTCCAACTATCTCACTTCCTCAAAACATCACCCCAAACGTCTACCACACTCCCCTGGCGAGCTATGCTATATGTTACCAACCCCACGACTAACATTAAGGGGATATCGCTATTTTATAATCTCTTAAACAACAAAAACATATTTATTAAAACCTCGTATATAAAAGTGTAACTAAGTGTTAATAAACCTACCACAGTAAAATCAGTCTGTATATGCAGTAAAGCATGCTTGTTAGGGCTCTTTCACACAGGGCAGATCAGTAATGATCCGCCCCGTGAACCTCCACTTGCTCAGCGGGGATCGCTCCGTTGATCCCCGCTGAGGCGGCGGATGACAGGGCGGTCCCCGCACACTGTGCAGGGACCGCCCTGTCTTTTCTCCGCTCTCCCCTTTAGGGGGGGGATCGGATGAACATGGACCGTCTGTCCGTGTTCACCCGATCCGCCAGACGGATGGAAAAGTAGGCTTTTCCTCTGTCACACTTTGGCGGATCGAAGCGGGTCGGATGTCAGCGGGCATGTCACCGCTGACATCCACGGCTCCATAGAGAAGCACGGAGCGCTCGTTCAGGTCCGCGTAAAAAACTGGCAGGCGGACCTAAACGGGCCGCCCGTGTGAAAGAGCCCTTATACTCACTGTGAAACCTAAGGTTTTTATACTCCGCCTTGTGTAAAAAGGCTGTTTGATCTTGTATGCACAGATCCTCCCCTTCTTCCACTGACTCCAAGGGTCCTGTATCCAGGGGTCCTGTATCCTGATAGGACAGCTCAGTTCAGTATGAAAACTCCTTCCAAAAGTAGGGATGAGCCGAACCCCCCCCCCCCCCCCCCCCCTCGGTTAGATTTGCACCAGAACATGCGAGCAGGCAAAACATTTGTGCGAAAACGCAAACGCCGTTAAAGTCTATGGGACACGAACATGAAAAATCACAAGTGCTAATTGTAAAGGCTTATATGCAAGCAATTGCCATAAAAAGTATAGGGACCCGGGTACTTACACAGGGGACATGTATCCATGCAAAAAAAGTTTTAAAAATGGCAGTTTATGCAGGAGCAGTGATTCTAATAATGCTTAAAGTGAAACAATGAAACATTCCTTTAAATTTGGTGCCTGGGGTTAAACGTAGTCTGCATGTAAAGCATCTTTCCCATGTTGATAACAGTCCCACAGCAAAATTACATTTCTAAAGGAATATTTTTTATTAAAAATAATTTAATTTAATGTAGGGCTGTGCAAAATTTACTTTTAATTAATCGATTAATCTTTAATTTTTTTGAATGATTAAAAGTCTTTTGATTGGTACTCACCTCTCCGCCGGCTTCTGGGCCTTCAGGGAGTTCCGTCGGAGATCCGGTAACGACACCAGCGGGTCTTGCCGTGTCCATCTGAAGGGCTCCTTTGCTGTGCTTTCATATCTGCATGCCGGCGGGACCTTACTATCTGCCACACCAAGGGCTGTTACACTTCCCTCTATCACTTCCCTCTATCAACCTGGGATTCTACAGCCATCCACTGGGAGCTGTGATAGTTACCTCCACGGGACATCTACATAGTGACAGACTGATGTTAACCTCTCCTCATCTGGATTCAGCAGTGGCATCGTTGTACACATTTTTATACCAGTATCATACTTAGCTACATGTTTTTATGACTGCTTTTGCCACCGTTTGGTATTACTCACACAATTTTTACAGTTTATGTAGCAACACTCGATTTTATCTCCAGTGCAATATTTATTTGGTTACCTACTTGAAGACTAAAAAAGTTTTAATGCTATTCCCATTGAGCGCTGCCTTTGTGTGTTTTTTGTATCCTGCTATCCATTTTTCCAGTGGTTGGTAGCAGCACTGGGAATCGGCTTGCAGTGAGATCAGCTAAAGTAGTTGGATCTGTAGGTGCGTTATAATTAATCGAAATTAGTCAATTAGTCGATAAAAAAAAAAAAAAAAGATTAATTAAACACAAAAATTTTGATCAGTAACAGCCCTAATTTAATGTATTGCTGGATCCTGGCCATATGCATAAAAAGTCATTGAAAAACAGAGTGGGCCCCCCCCCCCCCAGTTCATTACCAGGCCCTTCTGGTGTGGATATTAAGGGGAACCCGGCACAAAAAAAAATAGCGTGGGGGTCCCTTCAGGACTGGTAAGGATATTGAGGGGAATGCCACTTCAATATAAATAAAAATGGCATGGGGTGGCCCCCAGGCACTATATACTCTGAACTTCAGTATATATGCTATATGGACTGCACTATATACTCTGCAGAAAAATTAGGCCTTAGATGTTGGTGGTGCCAGAACACTGTAACCCCTCACAGTTACTCGTGTTGGATGCAGGAACGAACCCTGATGTTAAATATTATTTAAACATTTTTAATTACATGCCCCTGTTAAACAGGGGCAGAAAAATTGGGCCTTGGGTGGTGGTGCCACAACACTGTAACCCCTCATAGTTACTCTTGTTGGGTGCAGGAATGGGCCCTCCTGTTAAATATTGAAAAGGCAGCAGTTGCAGCAGTTACAGTGCTAGCAATTTTGTCAAGCTAGCATTTAGACGCTGAGCATGTGGATGGCTGGGATCAAAATTATTTTTACGGTTCAGCAACTGGGATAGGGAAATTTGTCTGCGGAATTTAATTGGTGGTGTACTGCTAGCAGATTGGATGCAAGTACTTGTGACACCTATTGCCTATATAATCATCATATGTCTGGTCAAGCACGTGGTGCCCAAGCGGCTGCTGTTCTGGCCAGCTTGATCCGATTCAGACATAGGTTGCAAACAGCAACTGTGTGATCTGCTGCACACATGTCGAAAAAAGGCCCACACCAAGGAACTTTTAAAAGTCAGCGGGGGGTCAGCAGCACCCTGCACCTGCAGAGCTCTGCGGTGTGATGCAATAGGGTGGCTGCCCTTATGCTGTCCCCTGGAGGTCATTCTGCATCGTTGGAGTTGTGCCTCCTCCTCCACCTCCCCATCCTTCTCCTCACTTTCCTCCTTTCTTTTTTCAGGCATCCAAGTACAGTCAGTGACCTCATCATGACCTCATCATCCCCTCCCTCCTCGTCCCTCCTCGTCAATGGAGCAAACTTGGCAGTATGCTGCAGCTGGGGGAACATGACTAACAGTTTATTTTCTTACTGTGGCACCCCCTCTTTCTAGGCTCACGTTACTCCCTTCTTTAACCCAACAACAAATTGCTGCGCATCCTCCAGCAGAATGTAACCGACACTGTGGTCAAGTAATTCTGGGGACTCCTCTGTGCATGATGGTGGGGCTATGGAAGGAGTGACTGTGGAGGAAGGAGAAGATGGAATAGGCAGCTTTGGCAGTTGTGTTGGAAGGCAAACTACTCTGAGCCTGGGTGATAGGATGAGGAGGATGATGAGAACGGCTTTGTTATCCACTCGACCAACACTTCTGCATGTGGCTCAATAACACGGCCAGCAGCAGAAAATCATGTCCATGATCACCACTGTTGACTGTAGACACAGGGGCTGCTTGCCCTCTTTTAGTGGCCTGTGACCATCTGCCTCTTACTTGGTGGCCTTCTGGACATTATGTTTTTTTCTTAGAAATTCTTAGATGTTTCTTTTTTTAGAAACAGTACACCACTGAATGCACTGTATATATAGGCTACACTGAATGCAGAGTGTGTATATATTGTGACAAAGTCGTAGAAATAGCGATAATGTTATGCAGCAAAGTCGCTGATCTTAAGCAATAAATACGGCTTTATTGCACTCAAAATAAATAATACAAAACAAAATGGCCTACTCCAATTTAGGAGGCTAACTGACAGTAGTGTCCCTCACTACACTGTACTGGAGGGGCTATTCCAGCCTTCAGTATAAAACAAACATAATAACAGTCCAAAATAAACAAATCTATGACAGACCTTGTTCCTTCAATGCAGACAGTTTCCAACCTGTCCGTCCAGCTCAGCACACCTCTCACACTGAGCTCTCACTTCCCACTTCCTTACCAGGTGAGTGTTAATTAATAGGGGAAGAGAGGAGGTTTTACCTGTTGGCCAGGCTTAACCCCTTCCAGGGCAGGGAACGCTGACTTTTCCAGTCTCTCACTGGTGTACATACAATTGTGTACCCTGTCACACATCCTCCCCCCCAGCTAAACACTTGGGTGGGAAGCGGCCACCTCTACAAACCCATGCACTCGGGACAGAGCATCTGCATTACTGTGGAGGAGACCTGCCCTATGTCGTACCACAAAAGTAAAGGGCTGTAGGGACAGAAACCACCTCGTGACCCGAGCGTTCTTGTCCCTGTTGGTGTGCATCCACTTTAACGGAGCATGGTCTGTGACAAGGGTAAACTGCCTGCCCAACAAATAGTAGCGGAGTGTTTCTACTGCCCACTTGATTACCAAACACTCTTTTTCCACTGTGGCATAGCGCTGTTCTCGAGGTAACAACTTCCGACTCAAATACAGCACAGGGTGTTCCTCACCATCCACATATTGGGACAAAACTGCACCCAGACCCACCTCTGAGGCATCGGTCTGGAGAAAGAACTCCTTTCTAAAGTCAGGAGCCACAAGCACAGGTTGGGCACAAAGCGCTGCTCGCAGACCAGCAAAGGCTTCCTCAGCCTCGCTGTTCCACTTTACAGTGTCTGGACTTATGGCTTTAATAAGGTCAGTGAGCGGAGCAGCCCTCGTAGCAAAGTGAGGAATAAACCTCCGATAGTAGCCTACAATCCCCAAGAAAGCTCTGACTTGTTTTTTCCTCAATGGTCTGGGCCAGCTCTGTATAGCTCCTATCTTGTTCATTTGTGGTTTAACAAGTCCTCTGCCAACCAGGTAACCCAAGTATCTAGCCTCTGCTAGACCCAAGGCACATTTAGAGGGGTTAGCTGTCAGACCCGCTCTTCTAGTGTCCAAGACTGCCTGTACTTTATCCAGATGGCTTTCCCAGTCCGGGCTATGAATGATCACATCATCCAAGTATCCATTAGCCTTTGAAAAGTGGCTGGAGCCCCATGGAGGCCAAAAGGAATGATCCTGTACTGGAATAGGCCATCAGGAGTGGCAAAGGCTGTCTTCTCTCGGGCGTGCTTTGTCAATGGGATCTGCCAATAACCCTTTGTCAGATCCAACGTGGTGAAGAACCTATCTTTGGCTAATCGCTCTACTAGTTCATCCACCCTAGGCATGGGGTAGGCGTCAAACTTAGACACCTCGTTTAACTTCCTGAAGTCATTACAAAACCTGATGGACCCATCAGGTTTGGGCACTAGAACAATGGGGCTGCACCACTGGCTATGAGACTCCTCTATCACTCCAAGCTCAAGCATTTTCCTGATTTCAGCCCTTACAGCTTCCCTCTTGGCCTCCGGAATGCGGTAAGACTTCACTCTTACGACAACCCCTGGTTCTGTAATAATGTCATGGGTAATCTCTCGGGTTTGTCCAGGGTTGGGGGAGAAAACATTGTTACTCCTCTCAACCAAGCCTCTAGCTTCTTTTATTTGCTCAGGTGTCAGCTCTGGACAGATTGTCACCAAAGGACTAGGTGCCTGTGGACCAGGTGTGGTGTCCCCCACTGCGGCCATGCAGTCCTCTCTAGTCCTCCATGGCTTAAGAAGGTTTATGTGGAACACGGCCTCCTTCTTCCGGCGTCCCGGCTGACTAACTTTATAATTTACTGGGCTCACTTTTTCCAACACCTCATAGGGTCCCTGCCACTGTGCTAGAAGTTTGCTTTCTGCGGTGGGTACTAGAACCATTACTCTGTCCCCTCTTTCAAACTGACTCACTAGGGCCCTCTGGTCATAATAGGACTTCTGCCTACTCTGCGCCTGCTCCATATGCTGGCGAACAAGAGGGGCAATCTGAGCCATACGCACCCGCATATCTTCAACATACTGGAGGACATTGGTCCCAGTTACCCCCTGTTCTTCCCAGGTTTCCTTTAGGATATCCAGAATACCCCTGGCATGCCTACCATATAAAATCTCAAATGAGGAGAAGCCCGTAGGACTTTGGGGAATCTCTCGAACTGCAAACAACAGGTAAGGAAGTAACAAGTCCCAATCCTTCCCATCCCTGCTAACGACTTTCCTCAACATCCCCTTTAGGGTCTGGTTAAACCTTTCTACCAACCCATCTGTCTGGGGGTGATACACTGACGTTCTCATAGTCTGTACATTAAATAGCTGACACAGCTCTTTCATAATACGGGAGACAAACGGAGTCCCCTGATCCGTGAGCAATGTCCTGGGTATCCCCACCCGTGTAAACATCTGAACCAACTCTTTTGCAATACTTTTAGCATTCGCCTTACGTAGTGGAATTGCCTCCGGGTATCTGGTGGCATAATCGACGATGACAAGAATGTACTGGTGCCCTCAAGCTGTTTTCTCTAAGGGACCCACTAGGTCCATGCCAATCCTCTCAAACGGAACGTCAACTATGGGGAGAGGTATGAGTGGGGCTCTCAACTTCGGTCTGGGAGATGCCAGCTGGCATTCCGGGCAAGAAGCACAATACCTTTTTAATCCCCCCATATACCCCAGGCCAGAAGAACCTCCTGAGCACCCGTTCTTGTGTTTTCTCCACCCCTAAGTGTCCCCCCAGCAAATGGGAGTGAGAGTAATCCAGGATTTTTCGGGTGTATGATAAAGGCACAACCAGTTGTTCAAGCTCTTGTCCCTCATCGGAGGTTACTCTGTAAAGAAGATCCTTTTTAAGGATAAAATAGGGATAGGCCTTTCCTGTTACCCCTTCTACTGGTACCCCATTAACCTCTACAACATTACTCCTGGCTTCCTGCAGCAGGGGATCATCTGCCTGGTCATGGCCAAAGCCACTACCTGAGATATCCAGGATATCTGTATCCCCCTCATCGTCTTCACTGGTAGCCTCTGGGGCGGGTTCCGGTTGACCAACCTCTGCCTCATCTTCTGTCTGTCGTGGGGCCCCGCCTCTCCTGGACTGCTCCCCACGCTGATTCAACAGGACTTCCTGGACAGCCCTATTAAATCTTAGCTTGCTCTCCCTGCGTTCCCGTCTTGTTTTACCTCTTTTTGGATTAGAGATATACAAGTCAGGATGAGCAAAGGGAAATACTTCATGGACCCCTGTATTTCTCTGCTCCACTTCAGGTTCCCCTTGTTCTCCCATCACAGGGGGCTGTAACAGAGTGTGGAAATTAGGGAAATTCCTTCCTATTATCAAAGGATATGGTAGACGAGGAACTACCACAGCTACGATCCTTACCAAACTGCCCTGTACTGACACTTCTATGTTGGCAGTAGGATACCGCACAGTACACCCATGAATACACAACACCCCCATGGTTCTATGCTTCTAATCCAACAAGGTTTTACCAATTTACTGGCTACCAAAGTCAGGGCACTGCCAGAGTCCACCAGGGCCACTGTCTCTTGTTTGTCCAGCAGGACAGGTACTCGGAAGGTATGTCCCCCTTCTACCAGGCCTGCTAAACAAATGAGCCCACAAAAGTCAGAGGAATCTTCCCCTAGTCCACACTGCATTGGCTCAGGAAGATTGGGGCATCTCGCCCTGACATGTCCTTTGGCGCCACACTCAAAACAAGTTATGAAGTTTCTCCTAGGGTGGTCCTCTTTCCCAGGGTTTTGACTTCTAAAGTCTGTTTTGGTGAAACGGGCTCCGGATCCGAAGTCTGCTTCCACTCCACTCCTCCGGTCTCCTGGTCTCTGTATTTTCCCGATCGTCTTAGAGAGAGATCGGTCCAAACTTTTGGTAGATAGGTACCGCTCCACTTGTGCGACCATACTATCACAGTCCAGGGGATTTCCCTGAGTGACCCACTCCCGGAGGCCATTTTGAAGCTCTCTCACGTAACGGTCCAGTACAAGCGCTTCTATAATCTGTGCAGGTGTTTGAGTCTCTGGTTTGAGCCACTTCCGCGCCAGATGAATTAAATCGAACATCTGGGATCTTGGCGCTTTTCCTTCTTTAAACCTCCAGTTGTAGAAACGCTGGGCCCTCACTGTGGAAGTCACCCCTAAGCGAGCCAGGATCTGTCCTTTCAATTTGGGATAGTCTGCAGCAGCCACCTCATCCAAACCAAAATAGGCTTTCTGTGCTTCTCCCAAGAGGAAGGGTGCAATGATTCCAGCCCACTGTTCCGGGGCCCAGCCTTCTCGGGTAGCGGTCCGTTCGAACGCCAGTAGATAAGTCTCCACATCATCATCCGGGGTCATTTTCTGCAGACAGCTGCTGCACAGCCAGGAGACACATCATGCGGTGGGAGCTCTTGCCCATTGAAAAGGGAAAGTAAGTTACTGCAGTGTTTTTTTTTTACCAGTACCCACTTCGGAGCCATCAGTGAGAGCTAATTGGGATCCATACTGAGTGGTCTTGGGGAGACCGGGTGTCCCTGTGCTCCATAAGACTGGTGCAAAACAGTCTTTCTTTGCGGTAAGCAGGCATTCTTACCTCACGAATTTTTGGTGTTTTCTCCCTTTCTCCATCTGTCGGGTATTGGATTTCATCTGACCAATTTTTCTTCACATTAATTTTCATCACCAAGATTAACACCGGACTTTACTACTAGATCACTCATTGTTAGAAGATTTCTTTCTTTTCAACTTATACCATGTATCCTCAGTGTTATATTCTATATGATTGTTCTCATTGGTAATCTTTTTCAATTGTTTCATTATCAATATTCCCACCGGACTTTACTACTAGATCCTTGAACATTTATGCTGATTCACATTTTCAGCAAGGTGTATATAATTTTTTTTTTTTTTTTTTCATTTATTGATGAATGTTGTATCATATTAACCTTCTTTTCACTTTAGCGCTGAACCCTCTTTTATTTTTTACGTATTTGGCTTACCCCCCTTGCTGGTGGGTTAGAAGAACCTTGGGTAGTCATGTAATCCAGGGTTGCTTTGAGAACAGCATGGTCTGACTTTTGTGCTTCAGCTAGCTGTCTATTAGTTTCTTGTTGTGCTGCAGCTGAGGCCGCTATCTGTCTATTAGTCTCTTGTTGCGCTGCAGCTACCTGTCTATTAGTTTCTTGTTGTGCTGCAGCTGAGGCCGCTATCTGTCTATTAGTCTCTTGCTGCACAGAGACAGATTGTAACAGGGCTTTCACAATATCTTCAATTTTCTGGGTCCTGTACCTTTAAGGCCACTGTAACTGTACAATGACCGGTACAACAGCAAACATCCCACTTCTGACACCACTTGTGACAAAGTCGTAGAAATAGCGATAATGTTATGCAGCAAAGTCGCTGATCTTAAGCAATAAATACGGCTTTATTGCACTCAAAATAAATAATACAAAACAAAATGGCCTACTCCAATTTAGGAGGCTAACTGACAGTAGTGTCCCTCACTACACTGTACTGGAGGGGCTATTCCAGCCTCCAGTATAAAACAAACATAATAACAGTCCAAAATAAACAAATCTATGACAGACCTTGTTCCTTCAATGCAGACAGTTTCCAACCTGTCCGTCCAGCTCAGCATACCTCTCACACTGAGCTCTCACTCCCACTTCCTTACCAGATGAGTGTTAATTAATAGGGGAAGAGAGGAGGTTTTACCTGTTGGCCAGGCTTAACCCCTTCCAGGGCAGGGAACGCTGACTTTTCCAGTCTCTCACTGGTGTACATACAATTGTGTACCCTGTCACAATATATATATATATATATATATATATATATATATATATACATATATATATTACTGTATTTATATATTACTGCATGGCCTGAAGTGTATTAGAATCTGTACACACTGTCTTAGATACTGTAAGACAGTACCTTAAGAGACTCAAGACCGACATTGCCCTTCTCCAGGAAACCCACCTGTCCACTCCTGACTTTCCACGGATGCGGAAACTCTGGGTGGGCACGGTCCTCGGCTCTGACTCCTGCGAACGTAAAGCGGGGGTAATGATCCTTGTCAACAAAAACCTTCCCTGCAAGATCCTATCCTCAGACTCAGACTCAGAGGGTCGTTTCATCTCTGCCCGTATCCAACTGGGATCTAGGGTCATAATCATCACTAATGCATATGCGCCCAACAGCCCCACGAATAGATTTTTTAGTGACCTCACGACTTGGACGCTTCGGGACCCGTCTCACCCACATCTGATAGGAGGGGACTTTAATTCTACAATGCACCTGGCAGATGACAGATCCTCCACCAGACACTCTCGTTCTCCTTCGGCTCCTCCCACCCAGACCTTGTTGGCATCGACAATGGACTCACTACACCTACACGATATATGGCGTTTGCGGCACCCGGCGGACAGGGAATTCTCGTTCTACTCTAACCCCCACAATGTTTTCACGAGACTGGACTATCTGTTCTGCTCTGACTCTCTCCTCCCACTGATTTCGGAAGCTGACATACACGACATTGTGATGTCGGACCATGCCCCGGTTTCGACCACGGTGGACGACCCTGACTTGAATTCCAACCCCAGAATCTGGCGGTTAGCATCCTACCTTCACAACAACTCCGATTTCCAACAACACCTGGAAAAAGCCTGGTCAGACTACGCTTCAGCTAACGCGCTACACACAGATAACCTGTGAGGGCTTACCTTGAGTGGAGTCCATTTTGCAGACTTGTAAGCTCACCCTTGCAGGTACCCACAGCCCACGGTAATAAGGTAAGACACTACCTGGGCTGTGAGTCTGTGCACGGGGGCCAGATAGGGATTAGCCAAGGATAGTCAAGTATAGCCGGGCCCAGGATTCCAGAATTCAGAGTAGGGGTCAGTCTTGTAGCTGAGCAGACGGGGTACAAGCCGTGGGTCAAGGGCTGGAGAAGGCAGGGAAAGTCCGAAAGTACAGGCCGGGGTCAAAGGGCAGGAGACAGCAGCATTCCAGGGTACGTAAGCCAAAAAGGTCAGAAGCCGGGTCAGTCTTGTAGCTGGAGGTAACCACAGGAACCGTTGGCACAGACAGGACTATCAGAGAACAATGAACTGACGCCTCCCTCATAGTGAGGCAGGGCTTTATACCCTGGTTGATTAGGAAACCTGCCTCAGCTGGACCAGGATAGACAAGTGCAGATTGTAGGGAGATCAGGCAATCAGCACATAGTTCAGAACCAGGCTCCGACGGACAGCAAGCAGAATATCAACTGAGAAGTGGCTCAGAGGAAAAGACCCAGAGCAGCAACGGGGAGGTCCTGGGTTCAATTCCACCCAGAGCCACCTGGGGCGCGACCACACCTCGCTGTCCGTTTGGCACGGTAGTGACCGTGACATAGCCCTAATCTTTTCTGGGAAGCGGGTAAGGCCTTCCTCAGAGGTTGCATAATAGCGTACGCCGCCACTTTAAAAAAAAAACCCGCTCAGACATTACAAACAAGCCAGCGCAACACTGCACCAGGCCTAGCGGGCCCTCTACACTGACAACTCCCCCCACAACCGGAAGACCTGGTTCACGGCCAAACAATCCTTTGAAACTTGGGCAGCTACCCTCGAGCAGACCCAGAAGGCACGTCTGGATGCCTCCCTTCACAAGTTCGGCAACAAGGCTGGGAAGCTACTCTCTAGACTGAGCAAAGGCCCCAACCGCCCGACACATATGACATCTGAGAGACTCGTCGGGTTTAGTACACAACACCCCAAAAGGTATCAATGATGCTATGCGCCAATTCTATTCCTCCCTCTATGCCCCAGACCCTATAGATAACCCGACGGCCCTCAAATTTCTCCAACATATCTCCCTGGATCAGATATCCCCCTCTCAACTCGAAGCGCTAAATGCCCCTATATCCATCCTGGAGGTGCATTCCGTCATTAAAAAGCTTGCCCCCTCTAAAGCCCCAAGCCCGGATGGTTTTATGGGAGAATTTTATAAATCCCAAGCCCGGATGGTTTTATGGGAGAATTTTATAAATCCTTTAGTTCGACTGTCTCCACCACCCTCCACGAAGTCTACCAGCATATCTGGTTAGGCGGCACCTACCTACCCACTGGCAACCAGGCCATCATACATTTTTTGGAGAAGAAGGGTAAGGATCCTCTGGAACCCGGTTCATATAGGCCCATTTCACTTCTAAACCTCGATGTTAAGATCCTCTCCAAGATTGTTGCCACTAGGTTGGCAACCATCATACCCTTCCTGATCCACCCCGCACAATCTGGCTTTGTGAAGGGCAGGACGGCCACCATGAATATTGGGAAAGTAATGTTAGCCCTCGAACACGCAAAAAGTGACCCGAAAGGGGATCATGCCATCATCACATTAGACGCGGAGAAGGCCTTCGATAACGTCAGCTTCGAATGGCTCTCCATAGTCATGTCCAAAATGGGCTTCTCTGGCCCCTTCACACACCTAGTCGAGTCCATGTACACTGCCCCGGTCACAAAATTAGTGGCCGCGGGCCTCCTCTCAGAGGAATTCCGGTTACACAAAGGCACGCGGCAAGGCTGCCTGCTTTCCCCACTCCTTTTTAACATCGCGCTCGAACCCCTATCCCGATACCTGACCCAGAAAGCACCCCTCCATGGCATACAGATTGATGACCACGACTTTCGCACATCACTGTTCGCCGACGACGTCCTCATCTTCACATCCAGCCCCTCCCAGGACATGTCCACGATCAAAACCACCTTCGATTAATTCAGGCAGTGCTCGGGGCTCCGTATCAATTATAGCAAATGTGAAATTCTCCCCATAGGTTCCCTCTCTGCCCCCTCCTGGTCCCAAAATTCTCTATTTACTGTTTCTAGGTCTCATATCACATACCTGAGAATTAAAATAGGTAAACTGCCCTCCTCCTTATATCATCTCAACTATCCCCCCCTGTTTACGAAAATATCCTAAGAATTGGGAAATTGGATGGACCTGCCTCTCTCGCTACTGGGTAGATGCCACCTAGTCAAGATGGTCAGCTTTGCACGCCTTTTGTACCCATTACAGACCATCCCCCTACTTCTTCGCCACAAGGACATCAAATCCCTAATCTCGGCCATATCCAAGTTCCTCTGGCGTGGCAAACGTGCGCGCATAGCTTTTGTCAAACTACATCTTCCCAGGCACGAGGGGGGCATTGCCCTACCAAACATCAGATTTGATAACTTGGCATGTCTATTGAGAACGAGTTTGGATTGGATCGCCCAGTCTTCCCGATGCTCAAACTACCCCTTAGAGTTAGCAATGGTCCGCCCCTTCACCCTAACGGCCCTTCTCCATTGTCACTAGAAATCTATCCCCCCCCCCCTCCAACACAATCTCCTTCTTCGGGACACGGTCATTGCCTGGAGAGAGGTCAGGAAAGCCCTCAATATTCCATCCTCTATCTCACGCCATCTTCCAATCCGGGAAAACCCAAGCTTTCAACCTGGCCTGGAAAACCAGCCTTACCTCATATGGCAGGATAAGGGACTCAATTTTTTTTATACCTTGTGTGACCCTCTGTCGGGCCGCCCCATAGGCTTCAGAGCCCTGGCAGACAAGTTCTCACTCCCCCCCCCTCACACGTTTTCCATTACAATCAGTGCATCAGTTTCTTGAAAAGTACCTGCAGGGATGATAGTAAAAGGTTCAAGAGCTCCTTCACCGACACCCTTATTACCCGGGGTTCGTACAAGATCTCGGACATATACCTCCCTCTCCTTTTACACATCACTCCCCCCCTGACATCCTCGTCAGCTGCCAACTGGTTGAAAGACCCTGATCTGGTGGAGAAACTCCTTCATGGCCTCAACACCATCCACAGACTTGTACCCAATGAGATCTGGAGAGAGACTCAGATCAAAATCGTCCAGTCGAGCCCATGCCACCCCAGAATGCCCCCTCTGTCAACAACCCAAACCAAATCTAGCCCACCGATTTTGGTCCTGCTCGCACATAGCCAGGTTCTGGGACCAAGTCATCCAATATGTTTTTGACGTCACTCTGTTGCGCTTACCCAAGGACCCTTTACTGCTTATCTTCGACCACCAGGACCCCCAACTGCTCCCCTGGTCACCCCCAAACACACCCCCTAGTAAAGACTGGGCCCTGATCTGTCTATTGCTCGCCAGGAGGGCCATCCTTCAGAAATAGATTTCCACCAATTGCTCAACCACCTCTCAAGTCAAAAAGGAACTATTGCAGTTATTATACAAGGACAAGCTCAACACGGACCTGACCCATGAACGGAGCAAAACTCGCTTCTATCACCTATGGAAACCTTTCATGATGTATACTCTCACCCCCGCGGAGAGGTCAAACTTTGAGAAGATGTCCTTTTTCTACCAGGATCCCCCACGGGACTGATGTTCTCCCCCCACCCCCCTCTTCCCCCCTTTTTTTTTCTTTACTTTTAGTCTGGTTCTTTTTTTTTATCTCATTCCATTCCGTGCTCTCCCCCCTCCCCCTCTTATATTTTGGACGTGCCTTATGAGGCTCCCCCCCCCCCATTTCACATGTGGGTGCAGAGTCTCCCCCTCCACCTGGACGGAGTACATCACCAACCCTATGGACTCCTACGTACATATTTTCTTTTTTTTTTTTTCTCTGTGATGACCCCTTCATATCCTGCTTTCTACGCTTAACGCTTAACGTCCTTAAAAATTTTTCATATGTTCTGTTTTTTTTTCATACTCTGTTCTGTAACTTCTTCAATAAAAACATATTTCAAAAAAGAAACTATACACCACCAAATGCACTTTATATATAGGCTACACTGAATGCAGAGTATACATATGAATCAAGCTGCTGTGGCGTCAACCATCTCTGAGCCTGCCCCTGCAGAGCTGACAGAATCTCTGCCCCGGTATAGCTCTTGTCCCCTAGACAGACTAACTGAAGCCCAACAAGGCATCTTTTAGCCTGACTGCTTGCATAGCCCCTTTAACTCTTAGGGAGCACTGCTGGTTCAAAGGACAATTCAACACATGAGGCCATAGAGGAAAAAGAAGAGGAGGGTGGAGCATACAGATGTGGCAGAATCACCACCAGCTTTTCGAAGGTGTGGTGGCGGAACAAGCTCCAGCACTGAACCCTGTCCTGCATCCTTCCAAACTGCCAGTAGAGTCACCCAGTGCACCGTGAAGGAAATATACCGCAGTAATGTGAACGTTGTTGCTGACCACCCTGTGCAAAAAAGGCCAAAATATTGCCTTCCACATGATGGTACAGAGCTGGAACGGCCTTATGTGAAAATACATTTATTTCTGGAACCTGCCACTGTAGTATAGCACATTCTGCAAACTCACGAAATGGGGCATGAGCCTACCAGATGAAAAAGCAGCTTTATTAGTGCTAGCAATTTGGCCAAGTTAGCATTTAGACACTGAACATGTGGATGGCTGAGACAGTATTTTCTATGGTTCAGCAACTGGGATAGCAATATTTGCATGGTAAAAATTAACAGGTGTTGTACTGTTAGCAGATTGTTTGCTTGTACCCGTGGCACCCATTTATATACCATCATCCCTCTCAGTGAAGCTTTTCAAAAAGGCTTGAGGTATAGTAGGGGTAGAGATCCCAGATGTGAAGCGAGGAGAAGTCTGCATTGTTTTATGATGTGCGTCTTTCAGAATCTGTTGCCAACGGACTTCATGTCAGGTCGTCATATGTTTTGTCATGCATGTGGTGCCCAAGTGGCTGGTGTTCTAGCCATGCTTGATCTGCTTCAGACAGAGATTGCAGACAGCAAAGCTGCAATCTGATGCACGTGTGTTGAAAACAGCCCACACCAATGAACTTTTGGAGGTCAGTGGGGAGTTAGCAGCGTCCTGCACCTGTGGAGCTCTGTGGTGTGATGCACCTGTGGTAAACTGGTCCCTGACGGACATATTATCTCATTGGAGTTGAATATATACAAACGATGCACAAGAACTAAAAACTAATTTAGTGACCAGTGACTAACGAGTGAGTAAGTGATCATACAAGTGAATATTTAGGGCCATATTCAGAAAGCTATTTACGCAGCGTATCAAGAGATACGCTGCGTAAATACTAAGAATAGCCGGGGTATCTTTTTTTGCTATTCTAAAAAGATACTCCGGCTTTCTTCTAAGATACGAGCAGCGTAATTTGCTTACACCGTCGTATCTTAGTTGCATTATTACGCTGGCCGCTAGGCAGCGGTTTTCGCGTAATATATGCAAATGAGCTATTTACGCCGATTCCCGAACATACTTGCGGCGGCGCATCGTAGTTTACGTCGTTTGCGTAAGCGTTCGAGCGGCGTAAGGTTACCCCGGCTATAGGAGGCATAGCCAATGTTAAGTATGGACATCAGAAGAGCGTTGAATTGTACGTCGGTTACGTCGTTTGCGTAAATCGTTAGGGAATGGGGCTTGACGTTAGTAACGTTCACGTCGCTTTCATTGAGGAAAATTGACGTGATTTAACGCATGCACACTGGGAACGTCCACAGACGGTGCATGCGCCGTCCAAAAAAACGTGAATTACGTGGGGTCATGATTCATTTACATGAATCACGCCCCCACTTCATACATTCGAATTGCACGGCCTTACGCCGCCACACATACGTTACACCGCTGTAAATAATGGCGCAGGTTCTTTCTGAATAAAGAACTTGCGCAAATATTTACAGCGGCGTAACGTATCGGGGATACGTTACGCCAGCAGAAAGATCCACGGATCTTTCTGAATCTGGCCCTTAAAGTCATTAATTATAATTCATTAATTAAGGTGTAAACCTCTAAATACCAAAAAAAAAAAAATGGATTAACTAATATGGTGATCAAATTATTAATTCAAGAGATTAATAGGAACATATAAACGAGTGCATCAAAAGCTCATAAGAAAACTCAAAACACAAAACTTAGTAATGTTGATAAAGTCACGAAGAATTAATAACCCATCAAATGGTAGTAAAGCATCAAAAAAATAAAAAAAATAAAACAAAACAATGAACATAAAAAGTCCAAAGAAATTAGGTAATAAATAAAAATTATAAAATTCAAAGAATTTTATCAAAAGGTCCCGAAGGAAGATGCAAACATAACTCAGGTGATCCTACAGGTTCTTTTGTATTATCGTGATCCACACACTGCGATCAGATGTTACACACCGGTCTGAAAGAGTAAGAAAAAACAGCTGGATGGCCTCTTACCAAATGCAATGAACTCCAAGTTATAGGAGTCCATCTCACCTGATATCCTTAGGGGTCAGCTGCAGACTTCTACTCTGTCCACTTCCCAACCAGCTGTTCAAACACCTTTGTGTGGTTTCACCAGGGTTGATAATCCACTTGACGAATGTTCAGCTGCAGACTTCCACTCTGTCCTCTTCCCAACCGGCTATTCAAACACCTCTGTGTGGTTTTGCCAAAATTGATAAGTAATTTCAAGAATGTTCAGCTCAGTATTCCATTAACAGAGTGTGCAATTATTTGAAAAAAATAAAAGAGAAGAACTTCATAATGTGGTAAGGTATTGGTGTTTTATTCCCCAAAAAATCTTTCCAAGGACAAAAAAACACAAAAAAACACAAACGTTCCCAGTCCCAGTAGTAATATTTTCAACTGGTTAGTTTTCCAGTTGTTTCTAAGAGAGCAAAAAAAAAACTCATCCTTTCTTAAAGGTTATAAAAATGACAAATATTCCAATCCGGGCACCCTATGCACACCAGGGATAACGCTTACCAAGCTGTGGACACCTCGAGACAATTGTCTTAGTTGCTTGATCCAGAGGGATCACGTGACAAGTCTCACACAGAACTTTAGGGGGCGTTTTGAAAGAGAATTCACCCCCCTCCCACATCGGGAGTGTAACCACTGATATAGGAAGGGCTATTACCCTTCAATGATCTGTTTCGAACCCACTCGTGACCACTACCATCCCATTTAGGGACCTCTCTCTCCGCAAAAGCCAGCGAACTGAGAAATAATTTTATACGGTACAACTCCTTGGCCCCTGATGACGGCTCTCTTCTAAACCAAGAGACCAGAAACGCGTCGGGCATTCTCCATTTTGTCCCATGGAGATTGTGCTTTTTTTTATTATGTTGTATCATACACTGTATTGTCATGTGATTGTAATTTTTCTTTATTTCTTTCACTGGGTGCTTCTTTCTAACCCCTGATGCTCCTTGCCTACTATGTGATTGCCACAGAGAGGTAACGGAACACACAGGTCACCTTTCCTATAGATACCAATATGTATGTTGACTGGGTTTATACTATAACCCATGTATTAAAGCAAAATCTTTTTATCTGAACTTGGCCTCCAAAATCCCGCTTCATTGGGGGTATTTCTTAGTTTTCTAATATTCCAATTTAAGTAAAGATAAAGGAACTTCTAAGTTCTAAATACACAATAACTGCAATGGTTATTAAGGTATATAACTTTTTTCTAATGATGCATTTTGAGATCATTTAGAATTTCAGCCAATATCATAATTCTGCCAGGCTTGATTATGTTTCTTAACGTTAGTTATCTGTAACATTAAGAAGGGAGCATTTAAAATAAGGCATACAGGTGTTGGCGTCACGCTTTGTGCTACCCATTCAAAAGCAAAAAAAAATTCCTGTGCCAACTTGACAACTTGTATTCACATTGATAAATGATTGTATGAATTGGAAGACATTTCTCTTCCATCTTCTTAAGAGAAAGCCCTTCAGGGATCTTTTAAATAAAAACAATACTTTAAATAACACGTATTGTACCATGTTCATAGCTATCGAAACATAAATAAATAAATAAATAAATGAAAATTACTTCTTACATGTGGATTCAGTATTTTCCAGCTATTTTGTTATCTTTGTGAAAATGGCTGATTAAAAATATATATTATTTTAATATCACTGTACATAAAAATACAAAATGTGTTGAATATCTAAAATGGTTAATCACTGTTCAGGTGAGTTTACAAAAAAAATAAAAAATTACTAGACACTAGAGACGCCCACTGCTGCTGATAAATGATTAGGTCTCATTTCCTTCATGAAGTGAAATATAACAAAAAAAAAAAACCTCATGGTGTAGTATGTCAAAAAATGTATATATAAATGTTTGAGGTGAGTAGGGAAGGGACACCCATGATGGTGACAAACCAACAAAGTCTGTGTAGTACTTCAGCTTCCCCACATTCAGTGCAAACTCACCAGACAAAATACAATGACACGCCAAATTACCATCCAATGTGCCCAGTAAGGAGTATACGGATAAATCACAGCGCTGTCACCAATCTCCGCCAATGCCCAGGATCTCATCAAAAGATATTGGGGGAAATTCAGTTTCTCCAACCACAGCTTAGTACCATACGAATGAAAGGGGACATCATAGTGCAGTAATGTTTAAAAAATGCACAGCTAAAACCATATTACATGATGTGCAAATTACAGAAAACACTCACATGCAGACGTCGCTATGATCAGCAATCACGGTGGCCTGAAGTCATGCAAATAGCATGGTGGTTGCGTGAGCTGCACTATCGGAATGTTTGACCATTCTTCAGCATCTGAGGAAGGCCATGCTCTCCGAAACATGTTATCCTGACAATTCCAGTGTCCTCTGCCAGTTGCCTCCATAAGAGCTCTCCCTGGAACAAGTGTTGTAGGTGCCCCACAGCCCCCTCCTGACCTACCGTCTCTTCAGTCAGTGAGTGGCTCACTTGCGGCTTGTTGGCATCTGCTTGATGAGCCTGTGTCTGTGGAGCCAGTCCATCCATCCAGTCCTTTTTAAGGCTCTCTATTGGAGGAACTGTTTGACACTGTTTGTTCACCTTCACTTGTGAGTGTATCGATTTTATCCTTTTATATCCAATAAAAATACATTATTGCACCATGAGCCTGTGCGCTTGTATTCCCTTTTGTTTTGACCATTCATCCCAAAGATGTTCCATCAGGTCGAGGTCAGGACATTGTGCAAGTCAGTCAAGTTCCTCCACCCCAAACTCGCTCATCCATGTCTGTATGGACCTTGCTTTGTATACTGGTCCAAATCATTTGGTGGAGGAGGGATTATGGTGTGGGGGTGTATTTTAGTGGGTGGGCTTGGCTCCTTAGGTCCAGTGAAGGTAACTCTTAGGCTGCATTCACACCTGAGCGTAGCGTTTTGCTGCGATTTTGTGGCGTTTATTTAGGGCGCTTTGTCTCGATAATTGCAGCGTTTTTACCGCGATTTGGCGCAGCGTTTTTTTACCACGCTTTTGGCCAGGTCTAGGGTCACCAATGTTAAAAACAGAAAAACGCCCAAATACGCCCAATCGAGCGACAAAAAGGGGTCCAGAACTTGTTTGAGCTTCAGGCGTTCGGCGTCAGGCATTTTGGAGTGGAGATGTGAACCATCTCCATTGAGAATGTATTTTTTCCCCTCCAGGGTTTTGGAGCTTCATGCTTCAGGCGACAAAACGCTCAGGTGTGAATGCAGCCTTAAGGCGTCGGCATACCAAGGCATTTTAAAAAAAACTTTTATGCTCCCAACATTGTGGGAACAGTTTGGGGATGGCCCCTTCCTGTTCCAACATGACTGTGCATCAGTGCACAAAGCAAGATCCATAAAGACATGCATGAGCAAGTTTGGGGTGGAGGAACTTGACTGGCCTACACAGAGTCCTGACCTCAACCCGATAGAACACTTTTGGGATGAATTAGAATCGAGACTGTAAGCCAGGCCTTCGGTGCCTGACCTCACATATGAGCTTCTAGAGGAATGGTCAAACATTCCCATAGACACACTTCTAAAGCTTGTGGACAGCCTTCCCAGAAGAGTTGAAGCTGTTATAGCTGCAAAGGGTGGGCCAACTCAATATTGAACCCTACGGACTGTGACTGGGATGCCATTAATGTTCATGTGTGTGTAAAGGCAGGCATCCCAATACTGTTGGTAATATAGTGTATATATAGATATTACATATTTAGTTTTGTTGTATACACAGCAAACCATTCTGCTGCCTTCTGATGTGTTGCTGTACCTTTAAGAAGGAAGGGGCTCCCTACAGGTGAGACAGCTTTTAGTTTGTCCATCACAATTTATGCCCCTTAGTATTAAAATAGTTTTGTGTTATGAACCACACTTTACTGAGGTATACTGGCATGGCAGTGTGTCTTTAACATGTGTTAGCAAACGCACGCAACAAAATGCTCTCTTTTCCTATAGACAGCTTTAATGGCGCCATTAAGGTGTGGGTACCTTCAAAGGTTTTTCTTTTCACTCTATCATTTGTTATATAAAAAGAAGTCTAGAACTGGAAATATTATGGAAAATGTTGCAGATATAGAATCAGCATATGTTAAAAACCCCTGCCCTAATTTAAAGGGGTTGTAAAGGTACAATTTATTTTTCTTAAATAGCTTCCTTTACCTTAGTGCAGTCCTCCTTCATTTACCTCATCCTTCCATTTTGCTTTTAAATGTCTTTATTTCTTCTGAGAAATCCTCACTTCCTGTTCTTCTGTCTGTAACTCCACACAGTAATGCAAGGCTTTCTCCCTGGTGTGTGAAGTGTCGTGCTCACCCCCTCCCTTGGACTATTCGAGAGTCAGGACGCTCTCTAAGTTGCAGATAGAGAAAGGAGCTGTGTGTTAGTGGGCTCTCCTGTAGTCAAAGGGAGGGGGGCGAGCATGACACTCCACACCATGGAGAAAGCCTTGCAATACTGTGTGGAGTTACAGACAGAAGAACAGGAAGTGAGGATTTATCAGAAGAAATAAGGACATTTAAAAGCAAAAGGGAAGGATGAGGTAAGTGAAGGAGGACTGCACTAGGGTAAAGGAAGCTATTTAGGAAAAGAGTATGTACCTTTACAACCCCTTTAAGACATGTTTGGTTCCTCTTTCATAGACAATATTTTTTATCTTTCAAATGAACAAGCTAGGAGAAAACTGTTTTTTGTTCTATGTCAGGCATTTTTCAGGTTAGTCAATTAGTAAGTCCAATATGCAAGAGGTAAAAAATCTAACTTTGCTATAGCAATCTATAATTTTACAGGGAAAACATATACACAAACTAGAGATATTGTAAAATGCCCATCCAGTCAAATTATGCATGAGGGGACATAACATATCTGGCTGATTTAAACTTCCTATCTAAAAAAAAGCTACAATATATTGAATCCTTTGGTAGGTGGATAGGAATCTTAGCACTTCTCAACAAAATACTCTTGCAAGCCAAAATTATGGAGATTCAAAATGCATTAAAGTTATGAGGAACTACTGTATATAAAGGTAGGCTAAATGGGCAGCTGTTCCCCATTGCCTTATGTAGCACTACCCCGGAAGGAGCTGCTGGTTTGTTTTGGGTGGCACGTTACCTCGTGGATTCTCCCCCGTCTAAGGCCGCGTACACACGGGGAGACATGTCCACTGAAACATGTCCGACGGACCGTTTACAGCGGACATGTCTCCTCGGATTTTGGTCCGATGGCGTGTACACACCATCGGATGAAAATCGCCTCGGACTGAGGACGCAGTGACATGGCGGTGACGTTGACGCCGCCACGTCACCACTCCAGGAAGTAAAATACTTCCACGCATGCGTCGAATCCATTCAACGCATGCTTTGAAATTTGTCCGCTGGAAAAACCTGTCCGCTAGGTCGTACACGCGATCGTATATGTCCGCTAAAACTGGTCAGCGGACCAGTTTCAGCGGACATGTTTGATCGTGTGTACGCGGCCTAAGGGTGTATGGTGAAAAATAGTAGTAACAGAATGTCCAAGACAGGTGTCTTTTTCTCATTATTACCCAGCCGGGTAAAAACAATAAAACTTGTGGTGATAGAAGAGTTGGAGTAAAAGGAGAAATAGCAGATTCAGTTGTACAATAGGGAAACAGTCCTGCTTCCAACAACACTTAGTTTTCTTCGCCACTCCAGCAGGAATGGGTATAACGTACCTGGGCAGGCCTCTCTCACTGACCTGGCAGCCAGAGTATCACTCGGAACTTAGGGAGAAGTCTTTGACACAGACCCTCCTGGAATGAACTTAGGGAAAAGTCTCTGCCACAGACCCTCCTGGAATGAACTTAAGGAAAAGTCTCTGCCACAGACCCTCCTGGAATGAACTTAGGGAAAAGTCTCTGCCACAGACTCTCCTGGAATGAACTTAGGGAAAAGTCTCTGCCACAGACCCTCCCCAAAATTGTAAAAGCGGAGATGATCCTCCTTGATAGATTTTTGCACCTGGATCTCCTTTATGTAGTTTGCAGGTTACCGAATGATAGGTGACCATCCCCTCAGTGTCCGGTTAACTTGATCCCGAGTGGTTTGTCGAGACCCTATTGGATCGCCAGCCTCTCTTGGCTCTCCTCAGATGGACTCTCCACCGAATAGCTTCCTCACTTGGGATCTTTTCTGTATCGGGGACCCAGTCGATTACTGGTGCCCAGCCACAGCTCAATTGTTAAGGACAGATGTGGTCCCGGAACCAGGAACACCACATGGCACGAGCACCCTCAGCCTGGAAGGCCATTTCGCCGGGGCGCCATGATGCAATCACCCTAAAGGTGGGTGCCTCACTCCAAGGAGAAGAAGAAGACCCAGAAAAATGGTGTCTGTCCCATAAATACTCTCCCCCAGCATGCACAGCGTGGAGAAACCCTCCTGATAGGCTGCTGGGGAAAAGCACCCAAACCTCGACTCCACTGCTGCCACCCATCGTCCTGGGGTGGGAACAGCACCCCAGGAACAATGGAATGAGCCCACAGCACAGCCAAGCTGAGACAGAGACCCAATTTGAACAGATTAACTGAATCAGAGCTAATTAACTCTCTGATCTCCCTCTAAATTTACAAAGCACCGGTACTTGGAAGTAACCAGGTGCTACATTTATAATGTCACTATTTTCATTTTTGTAAAAGATAGAATGGACCCCACAGAAAGCAATGCATACTGTCCAATATCACTTCCTACAAGGGATTAGAACCTTTTGTCAAAAATATTGGTCAAAAGGCTGAGTGAGTAATAACCCCTTAACCTTGGCGCTGACAGTACACATATATGCAGCCTCCCGGCGGGTGTGCCATAACTCAGAGTGGCTGCATATACACTCACAGGACACTTTATTTGGTACACCTTGCTATTACCGGGTTGGACACATTTTTGCTTTCAGAACTGCCTTAATTCTTTGTGGGATAAATTGTTGGAAACTTTCCTCAGAGATTTTGGTCCATATTAACATGATGGCATCGCACAGTTGTTGCAGATTCGTCAGCTGCACATCCATTATGCAAATTTCCTGTTCCACCACATCCCAAAGGTGTTTTATTGGACTGAGATTTGGTGACTGTGGAGGCCATTGGAGTGCAGTGGACTAATTTTCATGTTCAAGAAACCAGGTTGAGAAGATTTGAGCTTTGTGACATGGAGCATTATCCTGCTGGAAGTACACTGTAGTCATAAAGGGATGGACACATTCAGCAACAATACTCAGGTAGGCTGTGGGGTTTAAACAATGCTCAATTGGTACTAAGGTGCCCAAAGTGTGCCAAGAAAATATCCCCCTTAACCATTACACCACCAGCCTGAACCTTTGATAAAAGGCAGGGTGGATCCATGTTTTTTCGTGTTGTTAACCCCAAATTCTGACATTACTATCTGAATGTTGGAGCTGAAATCAAGACTCATCAGACCAGGCAACGTTTTCCCAATCTTTTGTCTAATTTTTGTGAGCCTGTGCAAATTGTAGCCTCAGTCTTCTGTTCTTAGCAGACAGGAATGGTACCTGGTGTGGTACCTGGTGTGGTCTTCTGCTGCTGTAGCCCATCTGCTTCAAGGTTCAATGTGTTGTGTGTTCAGAGATGGTATTTTGCATACCTTGGTTGTAACAAGTGTTTTTTTGAGTTATGCCTTGCTATCATCTCAAACCAGTCTTCTCATTCTCCCCTGACCTCAACAATGCATTTTCGTCCACACAACAGCCGCTCACTCGATATTTGCTCTTTTTCTGACAGTTCTCTGTAAACCCTAGAGATGTTTGTGCGTGAAAATCACAGTAGATCAGCAGCTTTTGATATTCTCAGGCCAACAAACATACCACGTTCAAAATCATTTGAATCTCCCTTCTTCCCCATTTTGATGCTCAGTTTGAACTTCAGCAAGTTGTCTTCACCATGTCTAGATGCCTAAATGCATTGAGTTGTTGCCATGTGATTGGCTGACTAGCAATTTGTGTTACCAAGCAATTGAACAGGTATACCTAATATTGTGGCCTGTGAGAGTATGTGGCCCTCTGTAAACAACTTACCATGCTGAACACAATCTCCCTGCACATAACAATAAGGCAGTGGGGGTCAGAAGCTTTCTGATCATGTGACAGCCAATCACAGTGGTCACATGACCCTAATGCCCAAGTCCACCTCCCGGCTTTTAGAACTCTTAAATGGTTGGGAGGTGGCCGGCAGGAAAAGGTTAATATACCAAGACCATCAGGTTAATTCCATTAATTTAAAAAAACTCATTTTCGTGCACAGCTAGATCATACCAAGTGATGTTTAGATCTGTGGTATTGCCATACAGTAGGTGCTTGCTGCTAGCTTTTTTCCCAGACTCTGACAGCTTAAAGCTGGATACACACTATACAATTTTTCCTGTAGTTTTTTTCCTTCAGATTTACCAAAACCATATACGCTAAAATGAGGTCAAACCTTAGGAGTTTCAAGTTATATGCAATCAGGCAGACCCTTGCACTACATGGTTTTGGTAAATCTAAAGGAAATCAGACTCGAACACACGATCGAACTTCCATCTGAGTTTTCTGTAGATTTTTGCCCAATGGGGCGTGGGCCGTGAACTTGGTATTAACTTGGTATGCATACACACGGCAGAACTTTTTCAGCCAACTTCGGGCAATTTCTGCTATTGTTGTCTGATGTTTAGCATTAGTTCTGAGCATGCTCGTTTGAACTTTAGACTTGTATACACACGATCGGATGATCCTCCATCGGACATTTGTTGTCGGAAAAAGTTCGAGAGCATTCACAGCGAACATTTGTCCGATAAAACATGTCCGTCGGACCGTTGTTGTCAAAGAGTCTGATCGTGTGTATGGGCCTTTAGTTTGAACAAGAAACTGAAAGTTACTGAAGATAACAAAGTACAGTGGGGATCGAAATTTTGGACACCCCACGTAAAAATTTGTATTAATGTGCATAACGAAGCCAAGGAAAGATGGAAAAATCTCCAAAAGGCATCAAATTACAGATTAAAAATTCTTATATGTCAAAAAAGTTAGATTTTATTTCCACCATTTACACTTTCAAAATTACAGAAAACAAAAAAAATGGCGTCTGCAAAAGTTTGGGCACCCTGCAGAATTTAAAGCATGCACTGCCCCCTTTGCAAAGCTGTGACCTACCAGTGTCATGGATTGTTCTCAATCATCGTCTGTGAAGACCAGGTGATGTCAATCTCGAAGGTTTTAAATGCCCAGACTCATCTGACCTTGCCCCCACAATCAGCACCATGGGTTCTTCTAAGCAGTTGTCTAGAAAACTGAAACTGAAAATAGTTGACGCTCACAAAGCTGGAGAAGGCTATAAGAAGATAGCAAAGCGTTTTCAGATGTCAATATCCTCTGTTTGGAATGTAATTAAGAAATGGCAGTCATTAGGAACAGTGGAAGTTAAAGCAAGATCTGGAAGACCAAGAAAAATATCAGACAGAACAGCTCGCAGGATTGTGAGAAAAGCAATTCAAAACTCACGTTTGACTGCACGATCCCTCCAGAAAGTTCTGGCAGACACTGGAGTTGTGGTACACTATTCCACTATAAAGAGATACTTGTACAAAAATGGTCTTCATGAAAGAGTCATCTGAAAAAAAACGCTTCTACGTCCTCACCACAAAAATCAGCGTTTGAACTTTGCAAATGAACATATAGACAATCTGATGCATTTTGGAAACAAGTTATGTGGAATTAGTGCAGAAAATAGAATAGAGGAGGAGTGGGGAAAGGGGGAAGTGAATATGAACTAAAAATTGACGTGTATGAGAAAAATTTGATGAAATGAGTAGAAGATCATCCTAGAAAATGCAAGGTGAGAGTGGGTGAGTGACGTACTGAAAAGGAATGGGAAATAGTGAGAAATGGGGGAAGAAAATAAGAAGGGAAATGGAGAAAAAAAGGGATGTTCGGCTTTAACTGCTCCTTGTCTCTCTCTTTCTGGCTTTCTCCTGTTCTGTCTTCTACTCAGGGGCAGAGCCCTCCAGCACAGGGCTCCCCTCCAGGCAACAGGACCCTGGAATCTGTTCTCACATAGTCAGGCTCCAGTACATGGCCTATCTCCCTACCTTCTGGGCCTTGCCTACCCCATAAACAGTAAGGGTTTGGCGTTTGTTCCTCCACCCTTTAAGTTCCAGAATTATCCAGCACATTCTGGAAGCCAGTGGGAGGTAACAGAGACCCAACCTTTGGAGCTCTCAACATTAACATAAAACAAATTAACCCCAGCTCTACTGCCTACAGAGGAGCCAACTAAATGTACCTACTCTACAGAATGATGAGTAACTTTGTTTTCATAAATTTCATAAGGTTTACAACACTAGCAGAGATGAGGATAGCCATGGATTGTGTGTAGACATATAGAAAAATTGACATCACTGGCATAACATCAAGAGATTTATAACAATAATTAAAATGACACAAGCGGAAAATACCACAAATATGTCTTTTTTATTTTGTCATTTTAATTATTATTGTAATAAATCTCTTGATATCATGCAGTTGTAGATTTGTTTATATGTCTACACACAAACAATGGCTACCCTTGCTAGTATTTCAGTTTATTTAGGCACTTGAATTTTTTTTTTTCCTCAACATTATATTTTGAATGTGGAACTGCTTCTATACCTAACATATAGTATGTTTACAAAAAAGTTTAATTCAGTTATATTTTTGAAATTTATGAATAGTACATAAGAATCCTATTAGTTTTACTATAAAAATAATCACAATATAATGCAATGCAATAAATGTCATCTCTTGATATTATTAGTAGGGATGAGTTGAACATCCCCCCGTTCGGTTAGCACCAGAACCTGCGAACAGAGCAAAAGTTTGTGTCAACTTTAGAACCCCATTAAAGTCTATGGGACTCGAACGTTTGAAATCTAAAGTGTTCATTTTAAAGGCTAATATGCAAACTATTGTCCCAACAAGTGTTTGGGGACCCGGGTCCTGCCCCAGGGGATATGTATCAATGCAAAAAAAAGTTTTAAAAATTTCTGTTTTTTCGGGAGCAGTGATTTTAATAATGCTTAAAGTGAAACAATAAAAGTGAAATATTCCTTTAAATTTCATACCTGGGGGGGGTGTATAGTATGCCTGTGAAGTAACGCTTGTTTCCCGTGCTTAGAACTGGCCCTGCACAAAGTGCAGTGAAGGAAAAAAAGTAATTTAAAACCACTCTCGGCTATAATGAATTGTCGGCTCCTGGCAATACAGAGAAAAGTCATTGATAAAAATTAAATGTGTGGGAGTCCCCCCAAATTCAATTACCAGGCCTTTCAGGTCTGGTATAAGTATTAAGGGGAACCCTGCGTCAAATAAAAAAAAATATGTGGGGTTCCCCCTAAATATCCATACCAGACCCTTTAGGTCTGGCATGGATTTTAAGGGGAACTCCACCCCAAATGTAAAAAAAATGGCGGGGAGTTCCCCCCAAAAATCCATACCAGACCCGTTATCCGAGCATGCAACCTAGCAGGCCTCAGGAAAATAGGGGGGGCGAGAGAGTGCCCCCCCTGAACCGTACCAGGTCACATGCCCCCAACACTGTGAGGATGCTTTGGGGTCTGTGACCCCTTAAAGCACCATGTCCCCGTGTTGATGGGGACAAGGGCCTCATCCCCACAACCCTTGCCCGGTGGTTGAGGGGGTCTACGGGTGGGGGGCTTATCAGAATCTGGAAGACCCTTTTAACAAAGGGGACCCCCAGATCCTGGCCTCCCCCCTATGTGAATTGGTAATGGTACATTGTACCCCTACCATTTCACAAAGAAAGTGTAACAAATTGTAAAAAAAAAACACAGACACCGTTGGGAAAGTCCTTTATTAAAAAAAAAAGATTCCAGCGGTGGTAATCCACTCTCGGTCTCCGCTCCAACGCTGTCGGTATCCTGCAATGGGTGATCTACTCTCCAGGGTCCAGCGATGAGAAGATCTCTTCTTTATCCAGGTCCAGGATCCAGTGATGAGATGTCTGCAGCGCAGTGCATCACCTGTCTCCACCGGAGACACCCTGGGAATGACACAGCTTCAGCCAGTTACAGCTCTTATGTAAGTGAGGGCGGGACCACCCGTCACGTGATCTCGCCCCCCTCTGACGCAAGGGAAAACCCAGGCTTTTCCAGTGACGCACGGGTGACCCGGCCCCCCTCTAATGTAACGGAAAACCTGCGGGGAAATGCCGGGAGCCGACAAAATTGATTATAGCCGTGAGAAATTCAGAATTTACACTTGTGCAGGGACAGTTCTAAGCATGGGAAACAAGTGCTGCTTTACAGGCATACTATACACCCCCCCCCCCAGGTACGAAATTTAAAGGAATATTTCACTTTTATTGTTTCACTTTAAGCATTATTAAAATCACTGCTCCCGAAAAAAATACAGTTTTTATAACTTTTCTTTGCATTGATACATGTCCCCTGGGGCAAGACCCAGACCCCCAAACACTTTTTATGACAATAACTTGCGTTTAAGCCTTTAAAATTAGCATTAGATTTCTCCCATAGACTTTTACAGGGTGTTCCTCTGCTTTTCGAACTTGCTGCGAACACCCCAAATTGTTCGCTGTTCGGCGAACAGGCGAACAGGCAATGCTTGAGTCGAACATGAGTTTGACTAGAACTCGAAGCTCATCCCTAATTATGAGCATTTATTTCCCATTTGTTCATAAGTAAGGAGATGGCTTGGTGCAATAGCCAAGCTTTCTATCCCCTTACATTTGAGAACCAGCTTTCATGCCGCATACACACAATCAGATTTTGGATGTTTTTACCCGACGGAATTCCGCTCAAGCTTGGCTTGCATACACACGGTCACACAAAAGTTGTCTGAACTTTCATCTGTCAAGAACGCGTGACATACAACACTACGAGAAGCCGAGAAAGGGAAGTTCAATGCTTCCGAGCATGCGTCAAATTGTTTCCGAGCATGCGTCGGAATTTTGTGTGTCGGAATTGCTACAGACGATCGGATTGTCCTATAGGAATTTTTTCTGTCAGAAAATTTGAGAACCAGCTCTTAATCTTGGCGGAAATTCCGACAGCAAAAGTCCAATGGAGCTTACACAAGGTCGGAATTTCCGTTCTAAAGCTCACATGAGAATTTTGCTGTCGGAATTTCCGAGCGTGTGTACGGAGCATGAGACAACTTTAGAAAGCCAAGACTCTGCTGTCTATATGTTAGTCCATCCATCGCTATATAAAATATACTGGTTTTCTATCTAAATTTGAAGTAGCTGATCAGCAGTTATTGAACAGAAGTGTCCTTTATACTGGTTAAGAAGAAGAAGAAAGTTTTATTATGCAGAAAATACATTTGGAGAAACTAGATATACTGAAACTGGACAAAAATGTATCTTCTCAACTTGTAGTGGTAGTGGTGTTGGATACTTTTAAAGATGACACATGCTTTTTATTTCCCATTTGTCAAGAAAATCTTACTTCATCGATATATATTAAGGAACATAACATATCACTGTTACATGAAGGAAGATGAACTGAGAAGTCAGAGGAAAAGTTTTTCTGTAAATAATGTCAGGGTGTGACAAGCAGTTCCTTTGAAGATTTATATATTGTGATTTCCTGGGCTGAAGTAGCCCAGGGCTGAGATTTTTCCTTAACATGACCAATTTCTGTCTAATCCAGTTGATGGTAGCTGAATATGACAGTCAAAACTGCAAAAGTTGTTGGTTAAATTATATCCACAGACTGGAGTATGTCTGGCTTGAGAGAATACATGTTGATCAAATGCGATCATTCACTCTTACTACATAAGAATTGCTGAAATGTGTAGATTCAGTATTTGATTCAGTATTTGAGACTTTACATTATTTCATCCTGCAGTGAACCAGTGTAAGACTAACAATGGGTATGCTTTATTAGGTGTTATAACAGTAAGTAAACATTTTGACCAAGTAGGTCCTTACAAAGTGTTATTTGATTTTGATTATTAATTGCATTCTCTTTCTGTCAGATAGGAAGTGTCAGGTTGTTAGGCTGCTTTATGTCCTGTCTGTTTCCAGTGCAAATAATAGGCACTCAAAACAGAACCATGGAGAGTGTCTCGGTTATCATCCTTTAGGCTGCATTCACATCTGAGCTCGTAAAACGCTTATCTTAAAAGTTCCAAAAGCAAGCAAAATCCCATTAATTTCAATGGCACCTTTTCACATATGAGCGTTTTGTCGCCTGAATCAAATAGGCTGAAGCTCAAAAAAGTACATGACCTTCCTTTTAGGTAGATTACAAGTGTTTTTGGCCCCATAAACTTCAATAGAAATGCCAGACTTTTGCAGAAAATTGCTCATAAAACTCCCATAAAAAATGCTCAAAAAGCATCTCTCCACCCCTAATTTCCTCTCCCTCTACTCCACCTAGTGCTTAAATTGGCTAAACAAAAATGTCTGAAACTGTGAAAATGCTTGAAATACACTTCAAAAGGGCACAAGAACACAATGGGGGTTATTTACGAAAGACAAATCCACTTTGCACTACAAGTGCAAACTACAAGTGCAAAGCGCACTTGAAATTGCACTGAAAATGCACTTGGAAGTGCAGTCACTGTAAATCTGAGGGGTAGATCTGAAATGAGGGGAAGCATTGCTAATTTTATCATCCAATCATGTGCAAGCTAAAATGCTGTATTTTATTATGCTTGCATGCTCCCCTCAGATCTACAGCGACTGTGCATTTTCTAGCACGCTTTGCTTTTGTCGTTTGCACTTGTAGTGCAAAGTGGATTTGCCTTTAGTAAATAACCCCCAATGGCACTATACAAAAGGGTGGCAACCTTCCCAATGTATAACTAGCCTTTGCAGTAAGGTAAGACTCATACTTATTCTTGAACTTCCTCCTGCAGTGTATCGCCAGTAGAACCACATTAATGATTGGTTTATAACCCTTGGGATCAGTAAAGAATAAATGCAGATCTGCACGTACCATAACCTGCCAGCTAGAGAGCAATATTTTTTTCCTCAAGAGGTCTTCAGCCTTTTAGGTTTTATGTCACTGCCACACAGGAGAAAGGGCAAATAGGAATAAGACTCAAAACATAAATACAGGGGACTCTTCAGGAGTGAGGGTAGTGATTGGGGAGAGGAGGCAGGTAGCTGAGTAAACAGTTGGGTTTTAAATCCTACGTCTATTAAAATACACTGCTCAAAAAAAGGAACACTTTGAAAACATATCAGATGTCAACGGGCAAAAATCTCATGCTGGATATCTATACTGATATGGACTGGGTAATGTGTTAGGAATGAAAGGATGGCACATCATTTGATGGAAATGAAAATTATCCACCTACAGAGGGTTGAATTCAAAGACACCCTGAAAATCAAAGTGAAAAAATTATGCAACAAGCTAATCCATTTTGCTGAAATTTCATTGCAACAACTCAAAATGGTCCTCAGTAGTTTGTATGACCCCCCAAGTGTTTGTATGTATGCCTAACAACATCAGGGCATGCTCCTAATGAGACAAAGAATCGTGTCCTGGGGTATTTCCTCCCAGATCTGGATCAGAGCATCACTGAGCTCCTGAACAGACTGAGGTGCAACCTGGCTTCACCGGATGGACCGAAAAACATAATGTCCCAGAGGTGTTCTTTTGGATTTAGGTCAGATGAGCGTGGGGGCCATTCAATGATATCAATTTCTTCATCCTCCAGGATCTGGCTGCATGCTCTCGCCACATGAGGCCGGGCATTGTCGTGCACCAGGAGGAACCCAGGCCCCACTGCACCAGCGTGAGGTTTGACAATTGGTCCAAGGATTTCATCCAGATACCTAATGGCAGTCAGGGTGCCATTGTGTAGCCTGTAGAGGTCTGTGTGTCCCTCCATGGATATGCCTCCCCTGACCATCACTGACCCACCACCAAACCGGTCATGCTGAATGATGTTACAGGCAGCATAAAGTTCTATTCGGCTTCTCCAGACCCTTTCACATCTGTCACATATGCTCAGGGTGAACCTGCTCTCATCTGTGAAAAGCATGGGGCACCAGTGGCGGACCTGCCAATTCTGGTGTTCAATGGAAAATGCCAATCGAGCTCCACAGTGTCTGGAAGTGAGCACAGAGCACACTAGAGGATGTCGGGCCCTTAGGCCACCCCCATAAAGTCTGTTTCTGATTGTTTGGTCAGAGACATTCAAACCAGTGGCCTGCTGGAGGTCTGGAGGTCTTTTTGTAGGGATCTGGCAGTGCTCATCCTGTTCCTCCTTGCACAAAGGAGCAGATACTGGTCCTGCTGATGGGTTAAGGAACTTCTACGGCTCTGTGTAGCCCCCCTAGAGTAACTGCCTGTCTCCTGAAATCTCCTCCATGCTCTTAAGACTGTGCTGGGAGACACAGTACACTTCTGGCAATGACACATATTGATGTGCCATCCTGGAGGAGTTAGACTGCCTGCGTAACCTTTAGGGGTCCAAGTATCGCCTCATGCTGCCAGTAGTGACACTGACTCTAGCCAAATGCAAAATTAGTGAAAAACAGTTAGAAAAGATGAGTAGGGGAAAAAAATGTTAGACACCTCCACCTGAAAATACTGTTGTTAATTTCAATTAACAGCAAAGCAGCTGAAACTGATTAACAACCCCCTCTGTATACACCCCTCCCCCTCTTCTACTTAACTGATCAGATCAATATCCCAGGAGTTCTGATTCAAAAGTGTTCCTTACATTTTTTTGAGCAGTGTACATATATTTTTATTAATTGGCTCAAGGGAAAGTGCTTATCAATGCAAAATGTCCACGTGCTAATGGCTGCTGTGTTAGTTCTCTGAATCCCACTCCCTGTAACAGGCGCTTCTCCTCCCTGTAGTGCATTCCACGCTGGAACGCATTGCAGAAACCGCGCAATGACATCATCGCCCGGCGTGGCATTCGTTCCACTGTGGAACGCGGAAGTGTGCTGGGAATCATTGGTTTTCTTGAATTCAGTGCTTATGCACTGCACCTGTCACCTGCTTATAAAGGCATTCACAGGCCATAGACAGCTGGTTTTATTATTGTCAGCTGTAGCCGGCCTGGCTGTGAGGAACTACAGGTACCATCAATCCCAGGCTGAAAACCATCCTCTCCTGCAACTGCGCTGTACACACTAAAGATACCTTCCTTCTTGCATCCCTACAGCATGGAATCCCAGAGCTGCTGAACAAACAAGACTCAGCGTCTGTAAACATATAAGTAGCCATTGTCACTTGTAGTGACTCCTTTACTACATGAATTGCATCTAATCAAATTGCTGTAATCAATACTGGCTTACTAAGTACTACCGTACACTGTGAGATTGTCTGTTGTGTTCTTGGCTACTTATTGTGGAGTATCTTAAAGGCACATACACTCTCAAAATACCCGTGCTACATTTGCCACTCTTATGCAACTATTAGTTGTCTCTACAACACCTATTTACTATGTGCTTGACATAAGTGCTACTTGTTTAAGGGCCTATGCCCGAAGTTGCTAAACATGTTTGCCTAAACTTTTCTATGCTAAGGGATGAAGATATTTCATACCTACTCCCTTAGCAAACGAATGCATTCTTTACGTTAAAGTGATATGATGTAGAAAATCCCCAAACTCCTGTTTGTGTGGAGTAACGCCTGGGGTCCCGTACTGATAATCACTTGCATTCAAAAGTGCATTTGAATCTTCACGTGTATTGTATACTTTTAACCGCTAGGGGTTGGTCGCATGTTGCTCAACGCCTTTCTTTATGTGAGAGAGAGATGATGTAGAGAATCCCCAAACTCCTGTATGTGTGGAGTGGCGCCTGGGGTCCCGTACTGATAATCACTTGCATTCAAAAGTGCATTAGAATCTTCACGTGTATTGTATACTTTTAACCGCTAGGGGTTGGTCGCATGTTGCTCAACGCCTTTCTTTATGTGAGAGAGAGATGATGTAGAGAAACCCCAAACTCTGATTTGTGTGGAGTGAAGCCTGGGGCTCGGTACTGAGTTCTCACATAGAGAAGTGCATTGAAATACTTGCTAACCGCAGTTGTGGTTCACTCCGTTCACCAGAGCTGTTACACTCCCACATCAGTAATATTCTGGGGGGGGGGCATAATAGAGCTTAGGGACCTGTGACAGACAATAATAAAGAGTGCCGACTATGCCTGCCCTTTCTGACCCTTCTCCTCAATTCATAGAGGCATAGATGCTCTATTCATAGAGGTATTTTTATTCATGAAAACTAAAGTATAGCTTCTATGACTGGAGAAGGGGATGGAAAAGAATGAGCAGAGTTGGAACTTTTGATGAGTGCCTGTCACAGTCCCTCAGCTCTATTAACCCCTACTGCATCAGATTACTGCTGCGGGGGTAGGAGGGGTTAACAGAGCTTGAGATCTTAACTAAAGCCACTGGCAAATTGGAAACTTTGCATTGATAGTTACTACTGTTGGTGCTGGTTTAAAAAATAAATGAAAAGAGTTTTAGGCAGTTTTAACATCCGACATTTCATTTTCGTTGGGGTCAAATGTGCCTAACCTTAACTCTATTAGTCCAATATTATTCTACATAGAGAGAAAAGATTCAACATAGAGAGAAAAGATTCGACTAAGGCGGCGTACACACGACCGAGTTTCTCGGCAGAATCCAGCGAGAACCTCGATGGGAGACGTATTCTGCCGATAAAACCGGTCGTGTGTACATTTTTCGCCGAGCAACCCGTCGGGAAGCTCTTCGAGCCAAAAAGAGAGCATGCTCTCTATTTCCTCGTTGTTCTATGGGGAAATTTGGCTCGACAAGCTTTTCGACAGCTGAACGGGAAACTCGACGGGCGGAACGATGAGTTTAGCCCGACGAGTTTCTCGGTCGTGTGTATGCGGCCATAGAGAGACATGAATATTCGACATTGAGAGACATGAAGAGTAGGGTTGAGCGAACCCGAACTGTAAAGTTCGGGTTCGGTACGGACTTTGGTTTTTTTTTGTACCCGAACCCGAATAATTGGAAAAAGTTTGGGTTCGGGTTCAGAGTTCGGCTATGTTATGGCGCACTGCACTGCAGCCAATCGCCATTCGTTTTACAACTGTGACTAGGAAGTGATCACAGCCATGCCTACTAATGGCATGGCTGTGATTGGCCAGTGCAGCATGTGACCCAGCATGTGACCGGCCTCTATATCAGATAGAGGCACACAGCACAGCTCGTCACTTTGCTTTAGCTAGTGTAGGGAGAGGCTGCTGCTGCTGATTGAGGGACAGTGTCAGATAGGTTTATCCTGCTTCAGCAATCTACAACTGCACTATTTATTTCTGTGAGATCTGCATCTTTTCGTTTAGGGACTGTGCATTACATCGTTTAGGGCTCGTCAGTCTGCATTAACTAGTGTAGGGAGAGGCTGCTGATGATTGAGGGACAGTGTCAGATAGGTGTATGCTGCTTCAGAAATCTTCACCAGCACTGTTTATTTCTGTGAGATCTGCATGTCATAATTCAGGGAGAGGTTCCAGCTATCTTCTATAGGGACAGCAATATATAGGTGACTCTGCCTATTTCACCAGCACTCCTGTGATCTACTGTGTGTGTCCAGTACATAGTTCAGGGAGAGGTTCCAGCTATCTTCTATAGGGACAGCAATATATAGGTGACTCTTCCGATTTCACCAGCACTCCTTTGATCTACTGTGTGTGTCCAGTACATAGTTCAGGGAGAGGTTCCAGCTATCGTCTATAGGGACAGCAATATATAGGTGACTCTGCCTATTTCACCAGCACTCCTGTGATCTACTGTGTGTGTCCAGTACATAGTTCAGGGAGAGGTTCCAGCTATCTTCTATAGGGACAGCAATATATAGGTGACTTTGCCTATTTCACCAGCACTCCTGTGATCTACTGTGTGTGTCCAGTACATAGTTCAGGGAGAGGTTCCAGCTATCTTCTATAGGGACAGCAATATATAGGTGACTCTGCCTATTTCACCAGCACTCCTGTGATCTACTGTGTGTGTCCAGTACATAGTTCAGGGAGAGGTTCCAGCTATCTTCTATATGGACAGCAATATATAGGTGACTCTGCCTATTTCACCAGCACTCCACCTGTCCCCTGTGATATACTGTCTGTGCAGTACATTGTTTATCGCTAGGTTCTTGCTTCTTGCTATAGGGAAAGAATTTTATATAGGCGAATCTCTGCATATTACACCATATTACACTATTGTTGTATTTAAAAAAAACACCCATTTACGTCAAGATCCTACATTTGAGAAATATGAGGAAAACGTCAAATAAGGGACGTGGCCATGGTCGTGGTGCTGCTAGTGGAGCTCCTGTTACAGGGAGAGGAAGTGGTCGATCTGTGCCAGCTACAGGCACAAGTGAAACACCTTTCTCAGGTGTGAGTAGGCGACAGAGCCTGCAGTGGTATTTGGTGGGGCCTAATCCAGCTTTACGAATGTTGAGGCCAGGAGCATAACAGGCGGTAGTAGATTGGGTTGCTGGCAGTGCCTCCAGTTCCTTCACATTGTCTCCCAACGAGTCTTGTGCTGAAAGTTCAGAGTTGGCGCCTGCAGCCGATGTCCACCATCAGTCTTTCACCTCACCCCCTTGCAAATCAGCTAAGCACTCGGAGCCCCAAATCATGCAGCAGTCTCTTCTGCTTTTTGATGAGTCTGTTAGCATGTGTTCCCAGGGCCATCCACCTAGCCCAGCCCCAGAAGTGGAAGAGATTGAGTGCACCGATGCCCAACCACTTATATTTCAAGATGATTACATGGGGGGACCATCACAGCACGTCTTGGATGATGATGAAACACAGTTGCCAACTGCTGGTTCTTTTGCAATTGTGCAGACCAACAAGGAGGGCAGTGGTAAAGACTGGGTGGAAGATGATGTGGAGGACGATGAGGTCCTCGACCCGACATGGAATCAACCTCATGCAGGTGACCCATGTAGTTCGGAGGAAGAGGAGGTGGTCGCACAGAGCCACCAGCACAGCAGAAGAGGGGGCAGGGTGCCAAGCAGAGCGTCCGTCCCCTAGACAGTACGCATGCTACTGCCCAATGCAGCAAGGGACCAAGCACACCAAAGCCAGGTCCAAGGAGTTCCCTAGCGTGGCAGTTCTTCACACAATGTGCTGATGACAAGACACGCGTGGTTTGCACATTGTGCAATCAGAGCCTGAAGCGAGGCATAAACGTTCTCAACCTGAGCACAACCTGCATGACCAGGCATCTAAGTGCAAAGCACGAGCTGCAGTGGAGTAGACACCTCAAAAACCAAGAAAGGTCTCAGGCTCCTCCTGCTTCCTCTTCTGCATCAGTCTCGGGCCTCTCAGGCCGCTTCATCCACCTCTGTAGTGACAGTGCCACCTGCCACCCCTCAATTAGAGGACCGGCAAGCAACACTACCACCTGGGTCACCAAACATCTCCACAATGTCCCAAGTGGCCGAAAACTAATCAGGATTTTACTTGTATGATCCCAGGTGGCTCACTGCATTTGAGCCGACTGGAGCAGTCGGCTCGAATGCAGTGAGTCACCTGGGATCATACAAGTAAAATCCTGATTCGTTTTCGGCCACTTGGCTCCCTCCATTAGTTCCTGCCTTGAAGTCATGATTGTTGAAAGACATTGGGTCCGGATCTTAGGTGTCATTTCCATCCATTCGTTTCCTATGGGAGCTGGCAGCTGAGCTCTGATTATACAGATAATGCTTTGAGATCCTTACGGGTCAAAGCAATGAGGTGAGAGTCCATCTTTCACTGGTGGAGGATATCTTTTGGTGTCATCTTTTTCACTTCCATTCTGGAATCCTTTGTCTGCTGGGTCTTGCTGCGGATTGATTGATCTATGAACTTTTTTTCACACATGGACTTTATTATCACGATTATCTGATTTCTATGCACTCTTTAGTTTATATACTGGTCACATTATTTGTTTATATTTGGTTACATTTGCGCTGCACTTCTTTTACGTACCTTGTGCAGAATAGACACCGGGCCGACCTTACCCAGCCATTGTTTCTTTTCTGATTTTTCTAGGGTTGCCATCTCATCCCTTTAAAAGCAAAAACATATTAATTACACAGGTTCTCTGGCTGATTAAGGTGCTCCTAATTAAACTCACTTGGTGCCTTATCGACAGTAAATTAGCCCCAGAACCTGTGTAATTACTCTGTGTTCAGGTTTAAAGGGATGAGGTAGCAACCCTAGGTCTTTCTCACTCTTTTGGGGTTTACCCTAATTTAAAAAATACATATTTAAAAAAAAAAAACTGCTGTGTTGGCTACCTCCTCCTCCTCCTCCACCGCCGCTTCCACCTACACCGCCACATCCACCTCAAACTCCTAATACATATGGACCTCGTCTTCCTAGGTCAAAATGATTTTATTTTTTATTTTTATTTTTTTAATGTTATTTTAAGTTATTTCCCTATCCACATTTATTTTCAGAGTACTTGCCATGCTCCTCTCGACATTTTGCTGCCATTTGCAGCCCTCCAGCCTTGTCCCTGTTTTTTAGAGACATTTTTGTAGTCAAAAGTCTGGGTCCCCATTGACTTCAATGGGGTTCGGGTTCGGGTCAAAATTCGGTTCGGGTTCGGTCCAAACCCGAACATCCAGGTGTCCGCTCAACTCTAATGAAGAGTCTATTTTTTTTATTTTCTGTCAAATCTTCTTTTTTTTTTCTTAGAACATTCGACAGACACCATAAGCCTTCAATGACAGATTCAACATTAATTTGGATTTTCCAACTAATGCATTTTTTTAACGAAAAACAAAATAAATAAAAAACAAATTTGGGAGTAACTAAATAAATGTATTTTTCGGATGAAAACGAAATTACGAAACAAAATATTTTAGTGTGCACATGTCTACTTTTAATAGAAATCCAGATATGAACAATGACACGACTGCTGCAGTTCTCTCAACATTGTGGAGATAACTTGGGTCAACAGAAGGGACCTATCAATGTCTTTTATATAGAATTTCTTAGCATAGAAAGTAGTTTAACCCCTGCAGTGCTGAAAAAGGCTATCTCAGTTAGGATTAACATACTAAAATACACATTATGATGCGTACAATAACAAAACACTTTTCAAGCTAGATAGCAATTCCTGCTGTGTCTATAAATATATACGCTCATCTTGCTGCATACAAACATCTCTCTGATTTTCTTCTCTTCCTGGTATGTAGTCTTTTCTTTAAAAGGATATGCAGTGTCTTAACATCTGTGAAAGAAAAAAACAACTTGATAAAACCCTCTGCTTTGTTCCACAAGTAAAAAGAAAATGAATGCCAATGTTGTAAAAAAAAGGAGGTATTGTGGTGACACTGAAAGTTCAATGGTTTTTTCCCCTTGGTCTAACTTTTCACATGACCTTGAATTGTAATGGAACCACCTCTTCTAAGTGTCTCCATTCCCTAAAGTCTGCTAAAGTTCTTTATCCAACTACAGAGCAAGAAACATGTTCCCATATACATCTGTTCCTTAGTTAAGCAATTCCATTCTAATGTTGACTGTTTGCATACTTTAGAGGTGCCAAGACCTAGGTGCTAAGCAGAGACCTAGGGTAATTGAGGCTACCAATACGAACACACAATATAGTAACATTTGCGACCTTATTTTTGTAACAGAAGATAAGACTACAGCCCATTGATACACACTAGATTGAATACATATCGATTACTCTGACATCCTTTATCAGGTGACAGGGCTCCCACATTTTGTTTTTACATCAAGGTATTTATGTATTCTAATTTCATTTATGCAATTGAGATCCATGACCCTTTTCCCCACTTTGTTCCACTTCTCACAGTTTCAACTCTACGTTCATAGAACCCATTTTTAGCAATTATTGCATTTTCATTGAAAATACAATAATTCCACAATTCAGCCTGGTTAATGCTGTAAAGTGGTTCTAAAGCCTAAAGTGGTTGTAAAGTCTTGTTTTTTTAAATAAAAACCATGTTATAATTACCATGCAGTGGTTTAGCACAGGGCAGCCTCCTCCTCTTCTTTGGTCAATCTTCGATGTCCTGGCCCCTCCCATCTGTCAAGTGCCCCCACAGTAAACAGTTTCCTATGGAGGCACCTGAGCCAAGGTGTAGCTCCCTGTGTGGATTCATACACAGAGCTGTTCAGCCCACCTCTCTCTCCTGATTGGCTGACTGAGTTTGATTGCCAGCAGTGGGAGCCAATGATGCCACTGCTGTGTCTCAGCCAGTCAGGAGAGAAAGTCCCGCATGGCTGAGGGACTCGTGTATATCGCTGGATAGAGATTGGGCTCACGTAAGTATTAGGAGGGCTAAGGGGGGCTGCTGTACACAGAAGGATTTTTATCCTAATGCATAGCATGCATTAAGGCTGCGTACACACGATCAAATTTATCTGCTGAAACTGGTCCGAGAGACCGTTTCAGCAGACATCTCCGATCGTGTGTACGGGCTAGCGGACAGGTTTGTCCATCGGACAAATTTTAAAGCATGCTTTGAAATTTGTCCGCTACAAACCTGTCCGTAGAATCTGTCCACTGGTTAGTACTCTAACCAGCGGACAGAACTGTCCGCGCATGCGTCGAATGGATTTGACGCATGCGCGGAAGGATTTCACTTCCTCGTTTGGTGACGTGGCGGCGTCAACGTCACCGCCACGTCACCGCGTTCCCTGGCCTAGGGGATTTTCATCCGATGGTGTGTACACACCGTCGGACGAAAATCTGGAGGAGACATGTCCGCTGGAAACGGTCCGTCGGACATGTTTCAGCGGACATGTCCCTCCGTGTGTACGCGGCCTAAGATAAAGAAAAAAAAAATTCTGCCTGTACAACCACCTTAAAGGTTTGACCTTATTGCATTGTGTGCATTAAGGTAAATAATTTTCAGTGTGCTGCTTACCCCAAGCTTCCCCCTCCCCATAATTTCCTGAGCCCGATCTTGATTCAGCAATATGCACAAGAGCAGCAGTCTCTCTTAGCTCTCTCCCTCCTCATTGACTCAAACACAGCAGCAGGTGCCATTGGCAGCAGGGAGAACCATGCTTTGAGTATCTTATGGACTCACAGAGTGGGGCTCGGGAGCGAGCACACACGTGTGCCCCCAAAGCAAGCAAAGCAAGGAGATTCAGGTATGTAAAATAAAAATAAAAAATTAAATTATTAATTTACAATTTAATATGACAGGAAAATGTGCAGGGAATGTAACATTTAGTATTATATACAGTATACAAGAAGAAATGTTAATGTTTGTTATTGCTATCTGATAAATGTGATTTATAATAAATATAAGCCAATGTGTGGTGAAAGAGCTGCAAATGGGCATTTTTAATATTGCCATATCAGTATTTTTAGATGGATACTGTAGATAGATACATACATAGATATATAGCTAGATAGATAGATAGACACAGAAAATATTCACATCACATATGTGTGTATTGTGTGAATGTATATGTAACCACAAGATGGTGATACAGCACAATGCAGTGTATCCATTATTATTTAAGTTACCAATTCCCAGAAAGGTATTTATATCAGATGTTATCGCTATGCATTTTCCAGCATTAGACAAAATGTGAATCCTCCCTAATTATTATGACCTTGCAAGGGCCATTTAATACAAGCCATAATTTGGTTTTAAGTGTATTACTGTATCTTCAGGCTTCTACTAAAAACCAAATAGCTTGTTTAGTTGGCTGCAAATAAACGCCATCTTTTTTAGAGAGAAAACAAAATATCTTTTGTCACAGAAATTAAATGGGTTTTGCAAAATGTGAAAATTTGTATTATTAAACAAGTTCCCTGCAGTGCATTCAGAAATGTGAGTGGGTGTTAAGTAATCCAAAAACACAGTTCACATTTGAAACAAAAGTAGATTTAGGCAGAAAGCTGATAGGAGGGACAGCTCTGAATGATTGCATGTATGCACTAAATCGGATGTAATGCCACGTACACACGACAGTTTTTCAGGTTATAAAAAATGACACTTTAATGGTCTAGAAAAAACAACGTTTTTTTCAACTGATCGTTAAAACGGCCTTGCCTACACATGATCGTGAAAATAAAATGCTCTAGCAAAGCGCGGTGACGTACAACACGTACGACAGAGCTATAAAGCTTTTGCTGATTTCGTGTTAGTAAAAGACGATTTGTGCTTTTCAGTCTGTTACAGCGTGATGAATGTGCTTACTCCATTACGAACACTAGTTTTACCAGAACGAGCGCTCCCGTCTCTTAACTTGCTTCTGAGCATGCACGTTTTTTTACTATATTAAACAGCATTAACATTGTGCCGTGTATAATTAAACCCTACATTTATAATGAATTGGTCATGATATATTTGTCCAAAGGAACATGGGTCAGTATATTGACAGACAGGTCAGTGGGGAAGGATCTATCCCAGGTTCATGAATGCCTCCAGAAACTGGAGTCTCAGGATGCATCTGTACAAATGGTTGCATGGTCAGAGGGCAGAGGGTTCATATCCTTTTTCACTAAACCAAAAAAAGTTTGGTCTGGACATACTGTTCCTTTATTTTACACTTGAAGGTGTGCTGAAACTAATACAAAATTCAGTGCAAATATGTTATTTTTGATAATGATGTTGTGGCTATGAATAAAGCCTACAAATGACTTCAGTCAAATAGGAGCCGATGTCAGCACTTCTATAACACAAAGACCAGGCTACATAGGTGTGCGCAGCCTATTGCATTAGGGTGTGCACCCAAAGCTCAAAAACAAATGCGTGTGTGTGTATAAATATATAGGGCAATGGACAGCGTCGGTAAACAGTGGATGATGTCAGTAGAGCAGAGGTTGATGTCAGTAGTTTATTTTTTTTTATTTTTTATTATTAGATCTTTACAATTGCATTATTTTTTATATTATGTTTATACAATCATTGTTATTATTGTTTTTGACATTTTTTTGTTGCCCATTTGGGGGCTTTGGTGAAATATCAGGGGTCTAAACAGGCCCCTGATGTCTCACTTTTGAGATCAGACTCTATACATATAGAGAACCAGACAGAAGTTTTGAAAAAATCAGACTGACCCTTTCAAAACTGGGTAGAAGCCAACCCCTAGAAACTAGATAGACCATCAGTACATCAGGATTGATCGATCTTCAGATATATGCCATCGCTTTCTGGACTCTATAACTTTCCTACAGAAAAAATAATTAACATGGCTTTGGGTTATTTTTTTTACCAAAGAAATGTAACAGTATACATTTAGCCTACATTTATGAAGAATAATTTTTTATTTAACGGAAACTAAGAAAAACACATTTCTTTGCAACATTTTCAGTTTATTTAGCAAAAAAAAATGTGATTAAATACCTCTGAAATAAAGCTCTTTCTTTATCGTACATCACGGGACACAGAGCGGCAATCCATTACTATGTGGGTTATAGAGTCTACCTTCAGGTGTGGACACTGGTGTAATTAACTACACAGGAAGTTCCCTCCCTATATAACCCCTCCCATACTGGGAGCTCCTCAGTTTTTTCATCAGTGTCTAAGGTGTTGGTCACGAGTGAACATGTGCTCTTAGGAGCTCCACTGGAGGGATCCATGCTGGATGTAAAAAACCTCCATAAATCCGGATCAGTCCAAGGTGCTTCATAGCCAAAGTGGACGGTACCCGGGCCTCGGTACGAAGAACGAGGTTTAGCCTATAATGCCTCTCTGCGGAGGGCTGGATCCTGGGTTCCAGAACTTTGTGCCTTCTAAGGACCAAATGTTTTTTCTGCTGCCAGGATGCTATATAGGTCCAGGGGAGTTGGTGTTCCTGCCATGGACCCCGGTCCCTGAAGGTCTAGGACAATACCCACGGTGAAGGGGGAAGATTGGGCCTCTTGCTTGGCAATACCCTGCAGCGTGGAGAAGGTAAGAGGAGGGCCTACGGGACTTGGTTCGACAGTAGGTCCTTAGTGGGGGACTTGGGTCTCGCCTATATTATGCTTCTATGCATGGGCAATGTAAACCACTATGTCTTCTGAGACAGGATGGCTCAGGGCACCCATATACCTCCCCTAGCCGGCATGCAGCCTGGCCCACTATGTCTGTTAGACAGGATGGCTGCAGTACCTATATATCTCCCCTTGAAGGGGCCGGTACATAAATAAAAAAAATAAAAAAAAATAAAAAAAATATGCCCTTAATCCTATACACAGGATTGTCTTCCATGAGTAGTTGCAAGTCTTATCTGTGTTTTCACTACTATGGGCAGTAGAAGACATGCCTGATGTTTTTGCTTACCATGCTTTCCAGAAAACGGAAGCTTAAGTGTTAGCTGATCTATTATGTCCCACTTCCTCCGCTTCAGGCTCTACCATGTTGCACGTGCTCACCGGCTCAGTGCAGTCGCAGAGAAGGCTCTTCAAAGGGCCCGGACGTCAGAGCTCTGTAAAGCTAGGGGGACACAAACGTAAGCACCTTGTGTGAGTTGGATACAGATTCATCTAAGACGCCTACTCGCATCTAGCTGTGCAGATTAGCAGGCATTGTGTCAGACTAAATTCAGCTATTTGATGCACCTGGGTTAAGTGCCTCTGCTTTAGCTTAGGACTTGGTCTCCCCATTGAATAAGGTCAGGGGTAGGAATATAAAGAGGGATCGCCACCTGAACCTGGTGGACCCTTATTCTCCTCTGAAGAGACTTAAACAGCTCATAGATTGAGCCATCAGACCTGTCAGGCATTGCAGCCTTCCCCCAACATTGCAATCACTCTGCATGTGTTTTGTGTTTTGCAAGACAAAAAAAAAAAAAAAAGGGGTGTCCCCCTTTTCCTGCTTTAATCCTGAAACAAAGGGATTAGAAAGCTTGGGGATAAAAGTTTCACTGTCAGAGGACAGGAGACAGGAGCTGCAGCCTAACAAGGAGAAGCTATCAAAAGCCCTACAGGTTCTGATTACACCTCTATCTTCTCCTTAGAGTGTAAAGAGAGGTTTTCCTATAGGTGGCTAGTAAGACCTCCATATAATCCTCAGCCCGGTGTCGGCTTCAGGCTAACCAAATGCAGCCTACGGCCACATCACCCTGAAAGCGCCCAATCTCGTCTGATCTCGGAGGCTAAGCAGGGTCAGGCCTGGTTAGTACCTGGATGGGAGACCGCCTGGGAATACCAGGTGCTGTAGGTGCATAACATACATGAGTTTGGGATGCATGTGGGATAAAAACAAGTAACAGAGCAGATTCTATTGTGGATCGCATAAACATACATGTTTCTGTCTATATGGTGCTGCATGTTTCCACAAAAGAGGTCACATAAAAGATGCTTGTAATGCTGAATCGCATAAAGACGTTTGCAGGCATAAAAATGCTGAATCACACATGATTACCTGATCACCCAAGTCCTTGTTTCCCCCAAGGATGTTTGGTTACACAGAAGAGGTTTGTTTCCACAGAAAGGCCTAAAATCGCATAAAGTTGCTTGGATGCAAAAAAGATGCTGGATCACACATGGTTAACTGATCATCAACGTCCTGGATTACCCAAGGATGTTTGGTCACACAAATAGGCTTGTTTCCACAAAGGTACCTAAAGTCGCTTAAAGATGCTTGTATGCATAAAAATGCTGAATCACACATGATTACCTGATCACCCAAGTCCTTGTTTCCCCCAAGGATGTTTGGTTACACAGAAGAGGTTTGTTTCCACAGAAAGTCCTAAAATCGCATAAAGTTGCTTGGATGCAAAAAAGATGCTGGATCACACATGGTTACCTGATCATCAGCGTCCTGGATTACCCAAGGATGTTTGGTCACACAAATAGGCTTGTTTCCACAAAAGTACCTAAAGTCGCATAAAGATGCTTGTATGCATAAAAATGCTGAATCGCATAAAGGATGCTTGTATGCATAAAAAGGTTGAATCACACAGGTTTACATGATCACCCAAGTCCTTGATTCCCCAAGGATATTTGGTCACGCAAAGAGGCTTGTTCCCACAGAAATGCCTAGAATCGCATAAAGAGGCCTGAAGGTATAAACATGCTGAATCACACAGGATTACATGATCACCCAAGTCCTTGATTCCCCAAGGATATTTGGTCACGCAAAGAGGCTTGTTCCCACAGAAATGCCTAGAATCGCATAAAGAGGCCTGAAGGCATAAAAATGCTGAATCACACAGGATTACCCGATCACCCAAGTCCTGGATTACTCAAGGCCTAAAGGGATCGCTTAAAGATGCTTGAATGCAAAAAGAAGCTGGATCACACATGGTTGTTGGATCAACAGAGTCCTGGATTACCCAGGGATACTTGGTCACATAGAGAGGCTTGTTTCACAGAAATGCCTAAAGTCGCATTAAGATGCTTGGGTGCATAAGGATGTTGGAACGCACAGGGGTGCTTGGTCACACAAGGGTTCTTGTCCGCACAGTAGTGCTTAAAATGCATAAGATGTTGATCGCATGGAAGATGCTGAATCGCATGCATGGTTACTTTAAAGTTGCACATGGTGGCTTAATTAAGCAATACAGGATGCCTTGTGTTTGCATAGAGATACGTGTCTGCATGGGTTCATGTTGCACATTGTTGCATAACACGTTTATAGCACATGCTTGCTTGCTTGCAAGGATGCTCGTTCCAGAACACACATGCTATATGCATGTTTGGCGTGAGACATATTTATATGATTTCATGCTTCCATGAACACACACTGCCATGTACACACGCCTCCATTGAGGCATATGGCTTTAACACTTGCCACATACACATATGGGGAGCCAGTTGCATATGTGTTTATTTACTTGGGACTGCAGAGGTTGTCTGCGTTGTGCAGGGGAACAGCACTATCTCCAGTTGGTGGTCTTGCCCTTTTGGGTTAGCCTCCGTGTCTGGGTTGTCAGGGTGCTAGGGCCCGCCTCTAGCAGGTCTGTAGGCCCAGGGTATAGCAGTAATGGCATACGGAAGCAGACTCCTGCTGATGGATCAGTCAGCAGCATGGCTGGACCTAAGGGTGTCCAGCATGGTCAGGTATCTGGATCTCCTGGGTTAGGATTCCAGTCTAAAGATACATTCTTCATTGACAAGAAGCTGGGTATGTTTTGCACCAGGAGAGTCCTTTTGGCCTAAGACAAGACCATCGCTATAAGAAAGCTGGTCTAGGTGGTTACGGCAAGGAACAGTTCCTTACTTTTGGCCTTCTGCTTAAGGCACTAGAGAAGATGCTGCTTCATTCAAGACAGTTCCCTATACTTTTATTCAGGACTGTTATAAACAGTATTGTGTTGGCCTAGAAGGAGTGGATCTTGACCTAGCATTATCCAAAGAACCGGTCCCAGAGATAGGCTGGAATTCCTCTTGGTGGTTCTTAACTAAAGGGTTTGCCAGGTCAGGAAGAGACCTTGGCCCAGGGGAAGTAGTCGAGCTCCAAGGGAGCCTTATCGGTCAGCTGGAGCTACCGATGGAGCATCTGGCTTAGGGGCCTGAACGTTCAGGGGCTGGTTGGTTCGGTCAGAGTTCAATCAGACTATACCATATTAAGTGATTTACTTAATTTACCAAGGAGGAGCTTGTGCCTTGCCTATTGACATTCGTCATTTCATGAAATGCAGAATTGGCAGGCGATTCGCTGTAGCCGTCAACAAGGGTCACCAGGAGAAGGACCTCTACACCCCGACTGTTTTCCTGACCAAGGGCCACAGAAATAGTACCCTGTACATAAGATGTATTGGCGTCCAGGCTCAACAAGAAATTGAACAGCTTGAGGTCAGGACAAGGGATCCACCCGCATGCGGGGCAGATGTGTTAGTAATCTGGTGGGACCAGTGGTCACTGGTTATGTCTCTCCCCCCAGTGCCGCGGCGTTTGTGGCTTCCATGCAACATTAGAGGATGGCGGAAGCTGGCCTGATTACTCCGGCATAGCCCTGACGACCTTTTCTGTGCAGGGACAGTAGGGGTGGTAGTAGAGGACCCACGGTCCCTTACATCTTGTCCAGGCCTACTTCGAAGGGGGTATTACATCCTGTCGTGCAACAGGTGAATTAATGGTCTGGCTATTTTAGCCCACATTCTTCAGGATCAGGGTTTTTAGAATCAACGGCACTTCCTTGATTCATACAGGAAGGCTGGCCTCCAGGACCAGATATCCCAGGATCGGAAGAGCCCATGTTCCTGGTATGAAACAGATGGTGGCATCCTTGGAAGTTTGTCAAAGATAAAATTCCTGCATTTGGAAAGGAGACGGAGCTAGCCTTAAGTTACATCAAGGATCCGATCTCGGCCTTGCCTCCAAAGGTCGCTTGCTTCACACTCTTTGTTCCGAGCCATTATACAAGGGGTGACGCGCATAAGTCCACCAGTTTAGTTGCCCTTGTGCTCGGAGGATTGGCTCTAGTTTTGTCGGCTTACAGGGTCAGCTCTGTGGGCCGATGCACCATATTTCCCTTCAGCCTTTAACAAGGGAATTGGTGTTCTTGGTTGTGGTAGCCTCCAAGAGAGTTTCAGTATTGGCAACCTCTTGGTATAAAACCATACTTATTCTTACTAGTAGGGTGATGTTAATCCTCACCCAGCCTTATTTACTAGAAGGATCTAGTGTTCATTTGAATCTAGATATTCTTACCTCCCTCTTTTTCAAAACCTTGTTTTCGGAAGGAAAGGTTATTGCTTTCTCTCAGTAGAGATGAGAGCAGTTAAATATCTATCTGAAGGTTCAGATATAGAAATCTGAAGTTTTTATTGTGCTGCCAGAAGACCCTAGATGTGGGCAGGCAGTGTTCAGTTCAGCTATTAAAATGGTTACACTCTCTCCTTTGGAGTAGAAGGGTCAAGGCCTATCTGAAGCGGCTGCTCGGATACGGAAAGCTGATGTTATTGCGCTACCAGGAGGCCCCAGGAAGGGGCAGGCAGCGTCTAAAATCAACTGTTTTCAAGATTGATTCATCAGGGTATTATTCAGGCTTGTGGTTCGGAGAGTGGGACTCCCCCTGTTTCTTGGGGGGGGGGGGTGCTCCGTACCAGGATAGTAAGCGATTTATGCGCGATGCTTTACCGAGCCTTTATGACGCAGATTTTCAGGGCCGCAACTTGGCGTCTGTGCTTAGGTTCACTGATTCTTGTCAGATGTACATAGGAGGGCAAAAGGATGCAGCTTTTTGGCGCAGTATGCATCTGGCAGCATTATAGATCCTCACATCTGATGGCGGCCTGCGTTGTTTGTGTCTCCCTCCCCTCAGTAAGCATTGCTTTCGGACATCCCACATAGTAATGGATTGCCGCTCTGTGTCCCGTGATGTACGATAAAGAAAATAGGATTTTTTATGACAGCTTACCTGTAAAATCCTTTTCTTGGAGTACATCACGGGACACAGAGCTCCCGCCCCTCTTGTTTGGGGATATTGGGACACTTATTGCTTTGCTACAAAAACTGAGGAGCTCCCAGTATGGGAGGGGTTATATAGGGAGGGAACTTCCTGTGTAGTTAATTACACCAGTGTCCACACCTGAAGGTAGACTCTATAACCCACATAGTAATGGATTGCCGCTCTGTGTCCCGTGATGTACTCCAAGAAAAGGATTTTACAGGTAAGCTGTCATAAAAAATCCTATTATTTGTGTGAAAAAAAATGCTTAAAATTTGATATGGATACAGGGTTGCATGACCGTGCAGTTGTCATTCGAAGTGTGACAGCGCTGGGCAGGAAGGGAGTAAAGTGTCCGGTATTAAAGTGGTTAGTGACGAACTCCAGACAAAATTATATGTTTACTTCCTGTCACTATAAAAAATAATGATGAATCTCTTCATTAAGAATGCAGAAAAATACATATTTTAGTATAATGCGTAAGTGTTAGCACTCAAGGTGTTGTTTTATGGCTGCCAACTCCATACTGTCCCAGTGACATCTGTACTCTGTGGGCCAGATTCTTGTAGATCCTGTGGCGGCGTCGCGTAAGCTATTCACACTACGCCGCTGCAACTTACAGGAGCAAGTGCCGTATTCTCCAAGCACTTGCTCCATAATTTGCGGCGGCGTAGTGTACAGTAAATGGCCCGGCGTAAGGCCGCGTAATTCAAAGGGGGCGGCTTGTATTTAAATTAATCGCTCCCCCGTGCTAAATGAACTGCGCATGCACCGGCCTTAAAAGGTAGGCCAATGCGCATGCTCCATAGTACGCCGCAAATACATTGATTACGACGGCAACGTAATTAACGTACAGGCCTATTTGCGAACGAGTTACGTAAACGACGTAAACTACGGAAAAACACAATGCTGTCCCGAGTCCATACTTAACATGGCATACGGCGGACTGACGTAAGGTTACCCCTCATATAGCAGGGGTAACCTTACGCTTACGGAAACAACGTAAACTACGGCGAAGCGGCGCAAAAACATTCGGGAATCGGCGTATCAGGCTCATTTGCATATTCAACTCTGAAATCGACGGGAACGCCACCTAGCGGCCAGGGTAGAATTACATCTAAGATCCGACGATGTAAGTGACTTACGCCAGTCGGATCTACGCCGTATCTATGCGTAAATGATTCTAGGAATCAGACGCATAGATACCCGGGGAGAAAAACAGATACGATGGTGTATCTGGAGATACACCGTCGTATCTCTTATGAGAATCTGGCCCTGTATTTCTTGCATGGGTGTTACAAGGACAGGAAGTGAGGGAAAATCTCTCCAGACATGGTAACTCTTCCTCACTGGGCCAGATTCTCTAAGAATTCCGGCGGCGTAGCGTAAGCCAGTTACACTACGCCGCCACATCGTACTAGAGCAAGTGCTTTGTTCTCAAAGCACTTGCTCCGTAGGTTTCGCCTGCGTCGCGTAAATCGTGCAGCGTAAACCCGCGCAATTCAAATGGGGCGGCTTGTATTTAAATTAAGCGCGCCCCCACGTCTAATGAACTGCGCATGCGCCGGCCGGGCAAAAAGCCCAGTGCGCATGCTCCAGCTCACGTCGGAAAGCGTTGTTGAAACCGACGTCAAAACGACGTGAGCGTCATTTACGCAACTCCCTATTCGCGAACGAGTTAGTAAAACGACGTAAGCGACGGAAAAAGCAGACGCTGACCCGACGCCATACTTAACATGGCATCCGACGGCATCCGACGGAACTTCGTAAGGTTACTCCACATAGAAGCTGGGGTAACCTTACGCGAACAAAAACGACGTACGAGACGACGGGGCGGCGCAAAAGCGATAGTTGGGCTTTATCCTGCCCCAAGTATATACTGATTGGTGTCTCCAGATTGGAAGAATTTCCTCTCACTTCCCACACTTTATGATACCTGCTAAACAGACAAGAAGTAAAAGGATTCTTCCCTCACTTTACTGTCTGTGTGAGGAGTAATCATGCAAATAGGGGCACAAGCAGTGGTATAAAGCTGATTTTACTAATCCCATCCTATTATCATTGGTTGTTACTTTATAGCTATTCAGCTCGGTAATGGGGCCAGAATTCATTCAAGCCTGGGGATTTCCAGGTACCTATACTATGTTGTCCAAAGTATTGGGACACCTGATTTTACACACATGAACTTTAACCACTTGCTTACTGGGCACATATACGCTCTTCCTGCCTAGGCAAAATGTCATCTTTTGGCACTGCGCACTTTAACTGACAATTGCAAGGTCATGTGACGTGGCTCCCAAACAAAATTGATGTCCTTTTTTCGCCACAAATAGAGCTTTCTTTTGGTGGTTTTTATTTTTTGCATCATCAACAAAAAAAGAGCGACAATTTAGAAAAAAACACAATGGCCCGGATTCACCTAGATCGGCACATCTTTATGCTGCCGTAGTGTATCTTCTTTATGCTACGCCGGCGCAACGTTGAGAGGCAAGTATGAAATTCACAAAGAAAATGTGCCCAACGTTGCACCGGCATAGCGTATATTCGTCGGCCTAAGCCGACGTAATTCAAAGTAGGTGGAAGTGGGCTGGAAGTGGGCGTAATGCATGGTAATGAAGCGTGACCCCATGCAAATGATGGGCTGAGCGTCATCCAAGTACTTAAAACGAACGGCACATGCGTCGTAGCTTGGAGGTATCCCCCGTGCGCATGCGTACAACCAGGTCAAAATAACTGCATAAGATACATCGAATCACTACCTACGACGTGAACGTAACCTACACCCAGCCCTATTCACGTAGTACTACGTAAACGATGTAAAATACGACAGCTGTTCCCTGGTCCATACCTTTGCATGGGTTGCGCCTCCTATATGCGGAATAACTTTACGCCGGACGTAACCCTTACGCAAACCGCTTAAAACATGCGCCGGTGCATCTACGTTCGTGAATCGGCGTATCTCCCTAATTTGCATATATGCATCTGTAATCAATGGGAATACCAAATGTGTCCAGCGTAACTATGCGCCCACTATACGCCGGCATAGGCAAGTTACGTCGGTCGGATGAAGTCAGTTTTTTGGCGTATCTTGGTTTTATGGGTATAGATACACGGCGTACATTTGTACTTACGTGGCGTATCTTGTACTTAAGTGCTACGTAAATCCGGGCCAATATTTTTTACTTTTTATATCCCATTTAAAAAAAAAATGTTCTCAGTTTAGGCCGATACGTATTCTTCTACATATTTTTGTTAAAAAAATGGCAATAAACGTATAGTGATTGGTTTGTACAAAAGTTATAGTGCCTACAAAATAGGGGACAGAATTATGACATTTATTTTTTATTTTTTTTTACTAGTAATGACGACGATCTGCGATTTTTATTGGGACTGCAACATTATGGCGGACACATCGAACACTTTTGACGAATTTTTTGGGACCATTCACATATATACAGCGATTAGTGCTATAAATATGCACTGATTACTGTATAAATGTGACTGTCAGGGAAGGGGTTATCACTAGGGGGCGGGGAAGGGGTTAAATGTGTTCCCTAAGAGTGATTCTAATTGTGGGGGGAGGGGACTGACTGAGGGAGGTGACCAATCTGTGTCCCTATGTTCAAGGAACATAGCATCGGTCTCCTCTCCCTGACAGGACGTGGATCTCTGTGTTTACACACAGAGATCCACGTTCTTGTCTGTGTAACAGCCGATCGCCTGTACCTGCCAGACATCACTACCGCCAGGCAAGCGCATTGGCACCTCATTGATGTGGCAGGCACATGCGCGCCCCCCCAGTGCTGGAGGAGCCGAGGATGTCAATAGACATCCTCCCGGCATTGTAGAGCCACCTTGTGCGCGTCCTTTTACAATGGCTGGGGCTCCAAGTGGTTAATGGCATCCCAGTCTTAGTCTGTAGAGGTGGGATGAATTATAGCAGAGAATGCCCTCTTGTCCAACATGAGTGCCTGGCCTTACTAAAGCGCTTCTGGAAGAATGGTCAAACAGTCCCATAGACAGACTCCTAAACCTTGTAGACAGCCTTCCCAGAAGAGTTAAAGCTGTTATAGCTGCACAGGGTGGACCAATGCAACATTGAACCCTATGGACTAAGAATGGGATGCCATTAAAGTTCATGTGCGTGTAAAGGCAGGTGTCTCAATACTTTTAACAATATAGGAGCCCAAATATCAAACAGGTCGTCAAATACTGTCAGTGTTCGTGTTCTTTAATTCCAGCCTACAAGTGTTTGTGGGAATTTTTAGCTTTTACTCTTCTGTGACACAGCTAATTGCTTCGGTATGTATTGTCCCATATCAAATATTTATTTCTTTTATATCCCTCCAAGGAAAAATGAGCAGCATTTCAATCTGGATAGATATGTTTAACCTATCCCTACATAAACCGCTGCAAACTGTCTTTATTACATTAAAAATGCATTTAATATGTTCTGTGTTATAATGAAGCCTTAGGCTTACCAGAGATACACTTTAATAAGTAATAACTACTGTCAAAAGAGACTTAAGTTTTCTTTAATCAGGCAGTTTAGGGGTAAACTAAAAAGAGCCCTTAATTAGTAATTATAAGAATCAACTCTTGTTGCTAGAATGAAAAGCTTTTTGGGTATTTGTATTAATATTTTGATCTTCTGCACTGCTGAAACAATTTTGCAATTACGGTATCTGTCTCCCGACACATTACTGAAATACTATGTAGTACTATTTTAATAATCAAATATTTACATTTCATTTGATTCTACTGATGTTACAGTTTTTTCAGCATTATGTATAACAGTATTAAAGAAGATCACCATATTTTACTGATTGCATCAATCCGCAAATGCTAATTCTACCTTTCTGACCATGTTTTATGTTACATCCACATTTAAGGTGCGATATGAAACAGACTCAGAGTCCACACCCCCCACCCTGTTTTTCTCTGCCATGCACATCTAGCTATGAATAAGCACTGTATGATAGTGTGAAACGCGTCAGTTTTCTCCTGATTTTTTGCCGTGATATGTTCATGTTGTGACCAGTTTTATTAAAAGGAACCCAAATATTTATATGAACAAGACTTCATCACTGGTAAAATGTATACCCTATATTTATTTTTATACATTTGTTAGTAGAAAGGAGTCACCGCAACAGGTGTCTCCATTTATAATGGCTTCTTGTACTTGTGACAGCTAAAAATTCTTTCATTTCCCAAAACTTGCGGGGGCACAGACACCAGTACAAACTTGACAGGGTTCTAATCCTTTCTTACTCTAAAAAATAAAATAAAAATGTTTGGTTAAACATGTACTTTAATTATTGTATTTTTTTAATAATGTTTTTTTTTTTCTTTTATTCATGAATTATTTATTCAGATGAAATGAGAGTGTCAGGACCTGGATCACCTGCTGGTGTCACTGTGGTTCCCTCTGTGATGGATTGTAATTCCAGTGTCCACCAGTGGGTGTCTCCCAGCAGCCATCAGATCCCAGTAATCAGTCATCACCTGGTGCTGGCTGCTGGAAGGATATTTAGTTCATTCTCTACTGTTCCTTCATGCTTCAGTATTTTTCCCCGCTAGCTACTGTAGGCACTGCTTGTAGACTGTTAGGGTCCTTTCACACTAGCGGACCGTTCGTCCGCTCATTACAAGTCCGTTTACGGACGTGTAATGGGCCCCTATGGGAGCGGATCTGTTAGTGGATGATGCATCCGCTAACGTCCGCTAGATCCGCATCCGTTTTTGCGGACGGAAGAATGTCCTATTTTTCTTCCGTCCGGCCAAACGGATCGGATGCAAGCGGACAGACGGTCCGTTTCCATTCGACTCCCCATAGGGGAGAGCGGAGGAGAGACAGGGCGGTCCCTGCACAATGTGCGGGGACCGCCCTGTCCGCCAACAGCAGAGCGGAGACCCCCCGCTGAGCTGACGGGCACACGGAGCGGACCGAAAAACGGTCCGCTCCGTGTGAAAGGACCCTTAGACAGGAATTAGGTTCAAGATCAGATTCTGCATGTACTGTATTTTACCTTGTACTCAGGTCTCTCAAATCTGCTCACTTTGTTCCTGATCCCAGTCCTGCCCCCCCCTTTTTTCTTAATGTCTAAAAAAAAATGAGACATCTTGAAATTAAAATATGTTTTCTTCATACCACCATGACATCCAATAATGAAGGACTGAAGAAAAAAATACCTAAGGTCTGTGCATTGTAGGGGTGATACCAGCAGTATAAGCATGAATGCATGCCATCTTTTTTTTCCAATGAGCCTTAAACACTTAGGGACCCATTCACGTAGATATATGTCGGCAGAATGGCACTGGTGGGCACAATCACATACCTGTACATGTCTCTTTAAGCCCAGCCGTGGTGTTGCAAGCGCGCCGCCAGCTTCGCCTTTTGTGACCCGGTCCCAAGCTCCGTGACCGTGCCCACGGGACTTGCAGACCCGATCACCGCTGGTGTCCTGCGATCGGTCACTGGAGCTGAAGAACGGGGAGAGGTGTGTGTAAACACACCTTTCCTGTTCTTTATTGTGGCAGAGTCGTTTATCGTCACACGTCCAGCCCCGCCCCCTGCAGTTAGAAACACATATGAGGTCACACTTAACCCCTACAGTGCCCCCTAGTGGTTAACTCCTAAACTGCAATTGTCATTTTCACAGTAAACAGTGCATTTTTATAGCACTTTTTGCTGTGAAAATGACAATGGTCCAAAAAATGTCTCAAAATTGTCCGATGTGTCCGCCATAATGTCGCAGTCACCAAAAAAATATGTTGATCGCCGCCATTAGTAGTAAAAAAAAATATATTAATAAAAATGCAATAAAACTATCACCTATTTTGTAAACGCTATAGATTTTGCGCAAACCAATCGATAAACGTTTGTTACAATTTTTTACCAAAAATATGTAGAAGAATACGTATCGGCCTAAACTGAGGAAAACTTTTTTATATATATTTTTGGGGGATATTTATTAAAGCAAAAAGTAAAAAATATTGATTTTTTTTTCAAAATTGTCGCTCTATTTTTGTTTATAGCGCAAAAAATTTATACCGCAGAAGTGAACAAATACCACCAAAAGAAAGCTCTATTTGTGGGGAAAAAAGGACGCTAATTTTGTTTGGGAGCCACGTCGCACGACCGCGCAATTGTCAGTTAAACAACGCAGTGCCAAATCACAAAAAGGGGCAAGGTCCTTAACCTACTCAATGGTCCGGGTCTTATTAAAGTGGATGTAAACCTGATTCATGAAATTTGAGCTGGTCACATATACAGTATCTGCAGTTTTTTGTTATCTCTTTTCAATTAGCTAAGTCTTATACTGTAGCTCTCTTCTGAATGTTTCCTCTGTTATCAGCCTGGGAACTCCTGACATATTTTGTTGACTTTTTAGACAAAAGCAGCCTAAATCTTTTGTCAAAAGAGATTTCTAAAATAGAGTAGCAGAGAGCAGCTCATATTACAAAGTAGCTCTGAGAGTCTCTGCCTATGAAGAGAGGGGGTGTGTACAACACTCTGTGTTGACCAGGAAGAGAAAATCTCCTAACACGATCTAAACTTTCTAAACAGTATATAAATGTGAAGACAGCAGATATACATATAAAACCTATGTAGGGAGATTTGGTTAATCTCTGTGTATATGTAGGCTGTTCACTTCACTAAGTGAATGGAGGGTTTACATCCACTTTAACCAAGTTAGCATGAGTAGATTTTGGCCAAGAAGGTTAAATAGTCAATTCATTATTTTTTTTTTACATTAGCCAGGTGTGACAAAAATTCAGTAGACAAAAATGAAGAGCAAAAACAACATCCCAAGTCAAACTGTTGAGCTTATTCCACACAGCAGATATAACTTTACTGATTTCAACTTGTAAACAAGTGTCAGAAAAAAGGTTTAGGCTGAGTTCACACTAGTGTGAATTGGATGCACATTTCACCACATCCAATTTGCAAAGCAGGAAATTGTGATCAGCTCTCTATGGAGCCAGTTTACATATCTCCACTGCAATTTGTACAGGAGCCCTGTGCGTCTTTTGGGCTGAAATCGTATCTGAAACAGTGAACTAGGATGCACCGGACTCCTGCTGTGAGCCGCTGTGTGCTCATATGTGAACCCAGCCTAATGGCCTAATGGGACGACAATTTGTCTGACTTTTTTCATTTACTAGTCACAAGTAGAGATTTAATAGGTTACTAAAGTCACGAAAATTCTAGTACGACAGGAGAAAAAAATTGAAATTGATGTAATCTGTTGTAGTGTATTTCGGACGACAACTGTACTGACTAAACTAAAATCGTATAAGGAAAATGTTTGTGCTTGTCCGATCAAATAGTATCGGATGAATTGTTGTAATCGGCACTCGAAAGCTCTGTACCAACAATCCGATTATCGTACGATTGCGGTATTTTTCATTCGATTTTCGGAACGTGTGTATGGGCCATTAGTCTTTAAGTGTTTAAACTGACCTAATTTAAAGACCAAAGTTCATCCTTTTGATCTAAAAGATCTACATATAATGTTTCTCTTTATCTCCACCTAATCAATGTTGTAAGAAACTTGACAGGCTGCCCGTTTTTTTGTGTTTTTTTTTTACAGCTGTCGGCTTGAGCAAAGAACTCTCTGCACTGAATCGAGGAAATGCTTATTTAAGATCGGGAGGAGGGTAGAATTGTGATATTGATTCTTTAACGATTAATCATGCAGCCCTACTCTACATTATAAAATGCTTGGTTGCTCATGTCATCTCTCCTCATTTTCTCATGGCTGGCATTGACAAAATTGCAGCCGATTCTCCACTTGTACTGTTGGCACTTCCATTGCGCATGCTCTGCCAGTAAATGCAACGGAAGCTGATCACTTTCTCTTCTCCTCCGCAAGCTGCTCAAGTTACACTTTGCATCAGACCTGAGGGCAGCTCCAGCACTTAGAAAAACATATCATCCCTGCCCCCCCCCCTCTTGCGACCACATCATAACCTTGTCATTGAGTGGTGTGAGTCCAGCAGGGATGATTAGTTGATTCTTCTTTTTCATGCTAGCTGCCCCATGTGACACAAGATTGCTCCTCCATAGAGTCTAACTGCCAGTCTTTTATCTCATATATTTTTTTATCTAACAATACTAATCAGTGCTGTGCGAGCTCAGGGAAAGTCTTCCAACTGTAACATTTCTATTTGCATCACAGGATTATTCCTTAGTTGTCTTCCAGATCTCAAAGTGCGGATGGGAGTAATTGAAAGATGTCACATGGCTTCAGTGTATCAACTGTTCTACAATGTGTTTGGGGCAATTATTTTGCTGTGTTACTATGGCTATATATATATATATATATATATATATATATATATATATATATATATATATATATATATATATATATATATATATATATATATATATATAACCATTTTAATGTGGTTAAAGAGGATGAACTATAGTAAGTTGGTACTCTGGGTTTAATGTAACTTTAAATGCTTCACTTGTCTCTACTCCCAAATTTTTCTGTAGATGGGCCATATCCTGCTTAAATTGATGAATGTTTAGGGGCCATGGATGAAAAGTTCCCTGTTCACATGGCGCTATAGGGTGATAATGATGTGTTTTGAAGAGGAAACCCAAACTGTGGCATTCTATTTCTGACAGTGAATAGAGGCATACTAATCCTATGAACTGAATGTTAAAACAGAAGCTAAAATAATGGTTCTTTTTTTTATGTTACTGGGGTGGAAACACCTGTTGAAAGAAAAAATGAAAACTATAATTTCATGTTTCTACTCTAAAACCCACTGAAGGGAGAGGATAATTGTGATATAATATTCTGTAGGTTTTTTTTCATCTTTATGTAATCAATGCCTCATTTGATTCCTGTTTAATGGCAGAGTGTAATAGAGTTTCCTATCTGGCTAAGGAAAGGTTAACAGCCCATCAATACAATTAGAAAATACAGTGAAAAAAAAACAGTTGAGGCATTTCTATATTTGTTCTTTCTTCCCTGCATTCAGAATGCACTTTTCATGTTCCTTCACCTGAGGGTTTACACAGAAGGCTCTTTCAATTAAGAGACGTCATACAGGTAATAATTGTACTCTTTTCTTTAGCTAGACTTCTTTTGTAGGATTGTTAGGGGTGATGCATTGTTGAGCATCCTGCAGCTTCTACAAAATCCTTTTATATATTTTCTACTGTCTATTTTGCTCTAATTTTATTTTGCCCGTATTTCCTGCTTTAGAATCATGAATCAGGTCCTTTCTAAAGCATTTCAAGAGCATTTAACAGATCAGAAGGGACTTGTCAGAGGGAAGATACACAGAGTGTCCCCACAGGTGCAATTCTAAAGGCTTTTTTGATTTTAATCTAGGGCTCTGTTATTTCTTCCTTAGGGTATTTGAGAGGGAAAAGCGCTGTATGTGAGTTTTAAACTCAATGGTCATGCTTATAAATGAGGAAGTAAAAAAAGTTCCTTACAGTTAACTTTTCTGTATTTAAATCATTAACCAGCATATGAAATATACACTAGTGTCCATGTTGTGTTCATTTTTTTCCCCTTTGGACGTTATAAAGATAGTTATACAATCCTGTGCAGAAAATAGGACAGTGGATGGGACCCAAAAATGTCCACCCACTACAGGCTGTTTTCATAAAACTGCAGGAGAAGCTAAACCAGCCACCCTTGACAAGCAAAGAGAACAGCTCTAAGGCCGCGTACACACGACCGGTTTCCTCGGCAGAATCCATCAAGGAATTTGGTGGGAGAGGTTTTTTGCCAAGGAAACCGGTCGTGTGTACATTTTTCGAGGAAACTGTTGAGGAACTCGACGAGCAAAAAAGAGAGCGAGTTCCTCGACAAGCCTAACAAGGAACTCGACAAAGAAAATGATGTGTTTCGCTCGACGAGTTCCTCGGTCGTGTGTACGAGCTCTGACTGGTCTTTATTACAGGAAGATTCTGCACAAAGGAAACATTTCACACTGCTATAGTGAACAGATCTGGATAAAATACACAAAGTACACTAGATTTAAATAACAATACATATGACTCTGGTATTTTGAAACAAATTAGTTTTGCTCAGAATTCAACTTCAACATTGTAAACTAAGAAAGTAAGCTTACAAAAAGAATTGATCTGAGCATTGAAATACTCATACACTGTATAAATAAAATGTAAGGACAAGGAAAGGGGTTCAGGTTTACCATTACCATTGGTTCACAGTAATTCCAGCAGGTTCAAAATGTGCAGTTTCTATGCGAAATTCACCAGACCAAATTCTTTGCAACCATAATGTGCTGCCTGACCTTTCAACTGTGGCCAGCAGGGTTAAAATGGTAGGATAGGAATAGAATAGAATAGTAAGAGCATTGTTATGTTCCAGCCCACTTACCATAAAAAAAGTGGGTTCCCAGAAGCCATTTGTCAGTATGCATTAAAGTAGTTTAGAGAGGGCTGATGGTCTGTGTAGGAAGAGATATTTTGCTATATTTTGCTATTTTGTGCTAAGTTACAGTGTGGTGGGCTACATTTTCTTGTGTATCTCTTTTGTGTTCACAGTTCAGAGATCCAGCAGTAGGGATGAGCCTGATGTTCAATTCGAACGTAAGTTCAACTCGAACATTGAGTGTTTACCTGTTCGCCCAATAGAGAACAATTTTGGGTGTTTGCAGCAAATTCGAAAGCCGCGGAAGACACTTTAAAAGTCTATGGGAGAAATCAAAAATGCTAATTTTAAAAGGCTTATATGTGTGGTATTGTCATAAAAAGTGTTTGGGGACCTGGGGCCTTGCGTCATTTGGCGGGCGTCTCCCATGGAGGCAGAATCGATCGCAGTGGTGTGTATCGTTGGGTCATGGAAAGCAGGCTGAATAAAGAACTGAGGTGTAGCTTAGAGGCAAAGCAACAGGAGTTGGGATAAGCATGAGTTTGACTCGAACAACGGCTGTTCGCCCATTCACCGAACAGCGAACAATTTGGGCAAATTCAAAAAGCCGCAGAACACCCTTTAAAAGCCTGGGGAGACATCTAGTGATGATTTTAAAGGTTACTATGCCAGTTATTTCATAAACAGTGTTTGGGGACCTGCCCCAGGGAACATGTATCAATGCAATATTTTTTTTTAAACTACCCTTTTTTTCGGGAGCAGTGATTTTAATAATGCTTAAAGTGAAACAATAAAAGTAAAATATCCCCTTAAATTTTGTACCTTGTGACCCTCTTTGCAGCTTCGCTGCTCATGCCTTATACCTTGGTCCTCCAGACTGTCAAACACACAGTCCCAGTGCTTTTGCACAGAAACACTGTTTCTCCTGCAGTTGCAAGCTGCTACATCCTTACAGAATCAGGCTTATGACTGTCCTGACCAGGGAAGTATGGTGCTCAACAGCACCTCTCATGGCTTCCTTCGCACACTGAGGGTGGGGCCACTGACCTCTAATTCTGGCTCTAACATGAATGCAGCACACACCTGCATCATTCATAGTACTTGCTTCCAAGAAAATCTGGCCCAGACCACCATTTTAAAGAGTAGCACAGGTTTGAACTGCCACAGTGTTTTTGAGTAACAACTGTAGTTACTGTTGAGATGATGGTTTCCTTCTTCCAGTCTTTTTTAATACTTTCTTTTTAGATTCTGCTAGATTAAACGTAGGGTTGTATAATGTATTTGGTGATGGAGCCTGTGCAGAGGAAGGTTTCTTTTACAGCTCTGGCTTAGGAGCCAGCAACCAGGAGGCAGATCAGACACAGGCAGCAGGCAAAAAAATAGTCAGGTGTCAGGCCGGGGTTAGTAACAAAAAGGCAGATAAACAAAAGCATGGTCCAGAGGAAAGCCAGAGGCCAGTGAAGGCAGAGTCAGGAGCAGATGAGGTCAGCAATGGAAGAGCAATCCAGGAAAAGATACACAGATGCTACAGAAATGTAATAGACCAAACGGCATTGACACAGGGAACTAGTGCAGTTTAAATAGCCCATCTGGTGCCAATACATACTCACGAATGTGCACACGTTAACAGGGCTCACAGGAACAGGACTCACAGAAACAGTAACTTGCACAAATCTTATTATATTGCTGCACTCCTCTGTATCTTTATTGGAGCATTAAAATGACATCTTGGGTATGACAGGAACATACAAGTTAATTCAATTCACTGTAAAGTCAGAGCTTACTCAAACCTCATATACACATACATTGTATGAAATATATATAGAGCTCACAGGTACCATGCACCTGCATACATAGATGCATCTTCCCTGACATTGCCCCCTCTCTATGGGCAGCCCCGGATGCCCAAATGGGTACACTTTTCCAAATGCCTACAAAAGAAGACTTGAATTAGTTCTTTGTTATATATTTATTAGTCTGAGATTACCAAGAGTTCTCTTCGGCCCCATACCCTTTCCATTTTTTTAAGTATCTCAACTGGTTTCTTCTTTTTCTGCTATCCAGATTGGCTTCTAACTCATATTCCCCCTCACCATCTAGAGGACCCAAGTTGCAGCCCAAAAAGGGATGAAAAAATAAACTCAGATAAATAAAAAAAGACGCATGAAAAACTGGATGAATCTTTAACCGCTCGACAGAATGGCATGGCTGGGCACACCCACCTACATGTACGTGGCTCTTTAAGCCCAGCCGTGGGGTCGCGGGCCGCCGGCGCATGCATGCGACCCGGTCCGAAGCTCCTTGACCGTGACCGCGGGACCCGTGGACCCAAACGCCGCTGGAGTCCCGTGAACGGTATCCGGAGCTGAAGAACGGAGAGCGCTGTGTGTAAACACAGCTTCCCTGTTCTTCACTGTAGCAGCGTCATCGATCGTGTGATCCCTTTTATAGGGATACACAATCGATAACGTCACACCTACAGCCACACCCCCTACAGTTAGTAACACAAATGAGGTCACATATAACCCCTTCAGCGCCCCCTTGTGGTTAACTCCCAAACTGCAATTGTAATTTTCACAGAAAACAATGCATTTTTAATGCATTTTTTTGCTGTGAAAATGACAATGGTCCCAAAAATGTGTCAAAAGTGTCCGAAGTATCAGCCATAATGTCGCAGTCACGAACAAAATTGCTGATCGCCTCCATTAGTATTAAAAAATAAATAATAAAAATGCAATAAAACGATCCCCTATTTTGTAAACTCTATAAATTTTGTGCAAACCAACCGATAAACGCTCATTGCGATTTTTTTTACCAAAAATAGGTAGAAGAATATGTATCGACCTAAATTGAGGAAAAAAATGTAATATATTTTTGGGGGTTATTTATTATAGCAAAAAGTAAAAAATATTGATTTTTTTTTCAAAATTGTCGCTCTATTTTTGTTTATAGCGCAAAAAAAAAAAAAAAAAACGCAGAGGTGATCAAATACCACCAAAATAAAGCTCTATTTGTGGGCAAAAAAGGACGCCAATTTTGTTTCGGAGCCACGTCGCAAGACCGCGCAATTGTCAGTTAAAGCGATGCAGTGCTGAATCGCAAAAACTGGCCGGGTCCTTTAGCTGCCTAAAGGTCCGGGTCTTAAGTGGTTAAAGAAATCCGGCAATAACCATTCATAAGAGACATTACTGATTCCCGCCAAACGGCCAGGAACAGGGCTTACAGGAACCATGCACCTGTGCACATGCAGATGTCTTCCCTGTGGTTCAGTCATTCAACATACACATACAGTCAACGCTGTATCCTGGCCTAGGCCAACAAGGCCCAGGCCAGCACTTTGCAGGGGGGCAGCACGGAAAGAGTCCCCACCGGCTTGCGCTACACTGATAGTGTCACGCAAGCTGCTTCTAATTTTGACTGTGCTATCATCCTGAACCACAAACCTTCCTTACTGTGCTATATGTTTTCTGCTGCACCAGTGGAATGGTTATATCTTCTTAGTCCTCTCCATAAAATTATCAGAAATTTGTGCTTAAAGTAGTACTATAGGCAACAGTTTTTTTTTTTCATTTTGGATAGAGTAAAAGAGGATTATAGCCCCTGTCAGTTTGTTTTCTAACATCCCTGACCTATTGCAGAGATTTCCCTTCACTTCCGGCCCCATAGCCAAATGGGAAGTGAGAGGAAATCTATGCTATGTTACAGTTAGGGATGAGCCGAAACCCCCCCCCCCCCCCCGTTCGGTTTGCACCAGAACCTGTGAACAGACCAAAAGTTTGTGTAAACTTTAGAACCCCATTAAAGTCTTGAAATTAAAAGTGCTAATTTTAAATGCTAATATGCAAGTTATTGTCCTAAAAAGTGTTTAGGGACCCAGGTCCTGCCCCTGGGGACATGTATCAATGCAAAAAACAAGTTTTAAAAACTGCATTTTTTTCGGGAGCAGTGAATTTTTTTTTTTTTTTTATCTTTTTATTGAGTATAAGACATACAAACAACAAACAAACAAGCAAACAACAGTGAACCTGCCACAGCATAGGGACTAGCCCCACGCAGGAGTCAGTGCCAGTCGGCATTGGGCTGCTTCCATTATTGGTAACATACAACTGCAGCAAGCCCACAAGAAAAGAACAAACAACCTAGTGCGGTATTGGCTCCTGCTCACTTGAAAAGTCTAAGGATCAAAGCTTTCAGGCCCCGTACACACGACCGAGAACCTCAGCAGAATCCAGCGAGAAGCTCGCTGGGATCCATATTCTGCCGAGATACTCGGTCGTGTGTACGTTTTCGCCGAGCGTCCCGTCGAAAAAGCCGTCGAGCCAAAATAGAGAGCAGGTTCTCTATTTGCTCGATGGCCCATCGAGAACCATGGCTCGACGCCTTTCCCGGCGGCTTGGTCGACGATTTCGACGGCCGGGCGAGAACCTCGACGGGCGGAACGATGTGTTTGGCCCGTCGAGGTTCTCGTACGTGTGTACGCGGCCTCAGTCGAGACCCAAGGGACATTAGTAGATATCTATTAAACCCATAATAGAGATTACAATAATAAAAACAAATAAATAAAAATACCAAATCACCCAATGAATCAATATCACATCCACCCGTAGGGTGATTTTATGTACATGCTCAGTCTGCGGCTGCCGTGGAGGCCTCCGCTAGCCATTTGGCCCACACTCTCATATTTTTTGGGGCATCCTCTATTTTGGTAGGTTTCCTTATAGAGCGGTAGTACTTTATTGACATGTGTTTTCCATAGCGATATGGACAGCGGGGCACTTTTTTTTCAGCAGAGAGTGATCATTTTCCTGCCATAGAATATCAGGAGTGGGAGCAGTGATTTTAAATGACTTTTTATCCTTCAGAATTACACTTTGTGCAGGGACAGTTCTAAGCACAAGAAACAAGTGCTGCTTTATAGGCATACTTTACACACCCCCAGGTACGAAATTTAAAGGAATATTTCACTTTTATTGTTTCACTTTAAGCATTATTAAAATCATTGCTCCCGAAAAAACAGACGTTTTTTGAAAACTTTTTTTTGCATTGATACATGTCCCCTGGGACAGGACCCAGGTCCCCAAACACGTTTTATGACAATAACTTGCATATAAGCCTTTAAAATGAGCACTTTAGATTTCTCCCATAGACTTTTCCAGGGTGTTCTGCGGATTTTCGAACACCCCAAATAGTTTGTTGTTCGGCGAACAGGCAATGTTCGAGTTGAACATGAGTTTGACTCGAACTCGAAGCTCATCCCTAGTTACAGCCTTATTCCAAAATAGAATTAAATGGATTAAATTCATAATTTTTCTCAAAATTCTACAAACAATACTCCATAATAACAATGTGAAATAAGCTTTTATTAAATCTTTGAAAATTTATTTAACCACTTAAGACCCAGACCTTTAGGCAGCTAAAGGACCCGGCCAGGTTTTGCGATTCGCACTGCGTCACTTTAACAAACAATTGCGCGGTTGTAAGATGTGGCTCCCTAACAAAATTGGCGTCCTTTTTTTCCCACAAATAGAGCTTTCTTTTGGTGGCATTTGATCACCTCTACGGTTTTTATTTTTTGCGCTATAAATTTCAGATAAAGGAACACCTGGGTAGCAGTGATCATAACATGATTTCGTTTAATGTAAACTATAAGCAAGAAATACATACAGGAAAGATAAAAACACTTAATTTCAAGAGAGCAAATTTTCAAAGCATGAGGACTGCTCTCCAGGGCTTGGACTGGGAGGGAATATTGGCACCGATGAACACAGAACAGAAATGGGAATTCTTTAAAAAGACTCTTTGGAACCTCACTGCAAAGTATATTCCCATGGGCAATAAGTTTAAAAGGCTAAAGATAAAACCTATGTGGCTCACGGTCAAAGTTAAAAAAGCTATAAACAATAAGAAAATAGCTTTTAAAAAATATAAAAATGAAGGAACACTAGTGTCGTTTAAATGTTACAAAGAATATAATAGAATATGTAAAAAGGAAATCAAGGATGCAAAAATTCAAAATGAACGACAGATTGCAAAAGATAGTAGGACAAACCCCAAAAAATTCTTTAAATATATTAATAGTAAAAAGGTCAAGTCTGAGCATGTAGGCCCTTTACAAAATAATCTAGAGTGGGTGACTGAGGACATAGAGAAGGCAAATTTATTAAATGCTTTCTTCAGCTCTGTGTATACAATGGAGAATGGGGGAGCTCATGTCGATATAGGGGGTGGGAGTGACACAGCCCCAAATCCACAATGGCTCAAAAGTGATATGGTCCAGAAATATTTAGACAGAAAAAAGGTGGATAAAGCACCTGGACCAGATGGCATCCACCCACGGATCCTAAAAGAATTGAGCTCTGAAATTTCAAAGCCACTGTATCTAATATTTAGGGACTCATTAAAGACAGGAATAGTACCACTGGATTGGCATAAATCCAATGTGGTGCCAATATTTAAAAAGGGAACAAAGTCTTTACCTAGTAACTATAGACCTGTTAGTTTAACTTCTATAGTTGGGAAGATACTGGAACGTTTAATAAAAGACCACGTGGATGAGTTCTTGCTGGAAACAAACTATTTAAGCAGCAGACAGCATGGATTCATGAAAGACAGAAGTTGTCAGACAAACCTGATTTCTTTTTATGAAGAGGTAAGTAAAACCCTGGACAGAGGCGTGGCAGTGGACGTGGTATACTTGGATTTTGCAAAAGCGTTCGATACAGTTCCCCACACACGGCTCATGTGTAAGGTAAGGTCTACAGGATTAGATATATCAGTTTGTAAATGGATAGAAAACTGGCTGAAAGACAGAATTCAGAGAGTTGTGGTTAATGATTCTTACTCTGAATGGTCCAAGGTTATCAGCGGTGTACCCCAAGGTTCAGTGTTGGGTCCCTTACTTTTCAATATATTTATAAATGATATTGGGTCTGAGATCAAAAGTAACATTTCTGTTTTTGCAGATGACACCAAGCTATGCAGTGGAATAATGTCCTTGCAGGATGTCTCCAATTTACAAGCCGACCTCAATGCTCTGTCTAATTGGGCGACTAAGTGGCAGATGAGGTTTAATGTTGATAAATGTAAAGTTATGCACTTGGGGGCTAAGAATATTCATGCATCATACATGCTAGGGGGAGTACAACTGGGGGGATCTGTAGTGGAGAAGGATCTGGGTGTTTTAGTTGATCATAAGCTCAATAATGGCATGCAATGCCAAGCTGCAGTTTCCAAAGCGAGCAGAGTCCTTTCTTGTATTAAAAGAGGTATGGACTCCAGAGATAGAGATATCATTTTGCCCCTGTACAAATCATTAGTAAGACCTCATCTGGAATATGCAGTCCAGTTTTGGGCACCAGTTCTCAAAAAGGATATCGGAGAACTGGAGAAAGTGCAGAGAAGGGCAACCCAACTGATAAGAGGCATGGAGGAGCTCAGCTATGAGGAAAGATTAGAGGAACTGAATTTATTCACTCTTGAGAAGAGGAGAATAAGGGGGGATATGATCAACATGTACAAATACATAAGAGGTCCATATAGTGAACTTGGTGTTGAGTTATTCACTTTAAGGTCAACACTGAGGACAAGGGGGCACTCTTTACGTCTGGAGGAAAAGAGATTTCACCTCCAAATACGGAAAGGTTTCTTCACAGTAAGAGCTGTGAAAATGTGGAACAGACTCCCTCCAGAGGTGGTTCTGGCCAGCTCAGTAGATTGCTTTAAGAGAGGCCTGGATTCTTTCCTAAATGCACATAATATAACTGAGTACTAAGTTTTGTAGGTAAAGTTGATCCGGGGTAAATCCGATTGCCTTTCGGGGGATCAGGAAGGAATTTTTTCCCCTCCGGTAGCAAATTGGATCATCGCTCTGCTGGGTTTTTTTGCCTTCCTCTGGATCAACTGTGGGTATGGAGTTGGGTGTATGGGAGGATGTACTGTGTTTTACTTTGTTTTATTTTTATTTATTTTTTATGGTTGAACTGGATGGACTTGTGTCTTTTTTCAACCTGACTAACTATGTAACTATGTAACTATAAACAAAAATAGAGCGACAATTTTGAAAAAAATGCTATCTTTTTTACGTTTTGCTATAATAAATATCCCCCAAAAATATATAAAAAAAAAATGTTTTCCTCAGTTTAGGCCGATACGTATTCTTCTACCTATTTTTGGTAAAAAATCGCAATAAGCGTTTATCGGTTGGTTTGCGCAAAATTTATAGCGTTTACAAAATAGGGGATAGTTTTATTGCATTTTTATTATTATTATTTTTTTTACTACTATATGGCGGCGATCAGCGATTTTTTTCATGACTGCGACATTATGGCGGACACTTCGGACATTTTTGACACACTTTTGGGACAATTGTCATTTTCACAGCAAAAAATGCATTTAAATTGCATTGTTTATAGTGAAAATGACAATTGCAGTTTGGGAGTTAACCACAAGGGGGCGCTGAAGGGGTTATATGTGATCTAATGTGTGTTTACAACTGTAGGGGGTGTGGCTGTAGGTGTGATGTCATCGATTGTGTATCCCTATAAAAGAGATCATGCGATCGATGACGCCGCCACAGTGAAGAAGTGGGAAGCCGTGTTTACACACGGCTCTCCCCGTTCTTCAGCTCCGGGGACCAGTCGCAGGACTCCAGCGGCGATCGGGTCAGTGAGTCCCGCAGTCCCAGTCACGGAGCTTCGGGCCGGGTCGCGGGAGCACGCCGCGGGGTGGCGCGCCTGCGACCCACGGCAGGGCACTAGCACAGGACGTACCTGTAAGTGCATGTGCCCAGCCATGCCATTCTGCCTACGTAAATGTGCAGGAGGCGGTCCTTAATTGGTTAAAACAAAAGAAATCACAGGTACATAAGTTATCATAGCCTTTGCCATGAGCCTCAAAATTGACCTCAGGTGCATCCTGTTTCCACTGATCATCCTTGAGATGTTTCTACAGCTTGATTGGAGCCCACCTGTGGTTAATTAAGTTTATTAGACATGATTTGGATCTGGGGAAAGGTACAGAAAAATGTCTGCACCATTGAAGGTCCCAAGGAGAACAGTGGCCTCCATCATCTGTAAATGTTAGAAGTTTGGAACCACCAGGACTCTTCCTAGAGCGGTCTGCCTGGCCAAACTGAGCAATCGGGGGAGAAGGGTCTTAGTCAAAGTGGTCACAAAGAACCTGATGGTCACTCTGACAAAGCTCCAGTGTTTCTTTGTAGAGAGAGGAGAAACTTCCAGAAGAACAACCATCTCTGCAGCACTCCACCAATTAGGCCTGTGTGGAAAAGTGGCCAGATGGAAGCCACTCCTCAGTAAAAGTCACATGACAGCCAGACTGTTTGCAAAAAGGCACCTAAAGGACTCTCAGACCATGAGAAACAAAATTAAACCCTTTGGCCTTAATGGCAGGCATTGTGTCTGGAGAAAACTTGGCGAATACCATCCCTACAGTGAAGCATGGTAGTGGCAGCATCATGTTGTGGGATGTTTTTCAGCGGCAGGAACTGGAAGACTAGCCAGGATTGAGGGAAAGGTGAATGCAGAAATGTACAGAGACATTCTTGATGAAACACTTCTGCACAGCACTCTGAACCTCAGACTGGGGTGAAGATTCATCTTTCAACAGGACAATGACCCAGCCAAGAAAACAAAGGAGTGGCTATGGGACAACTCTGTGAATTGAGTGGCCCAGTCGAAGCCCAGACTTGAACCCGATTGAACATCTCTGGAGAGATCTGAAACTGAACTACCCAAAAATGGGTGTGCCAAGCTTGTAGCATCATACTCAAAAAGACTCAAGGCTGTAATTGGTGCCAAAGGAGCTTCAATAAAGTATTAAGCAAAGGCTGTGAATACCTATGTACATGTAATTTTATTCATTTATTTTATTTTATTTTAAATACATTTCCAAAGAATTCAAACAAACTTTGTTTCACATCATTATGGGGTATTTTTTGTAGAATGTTGAGGAAAATAATGAATTTAATCCATTTTGGAATAAGGCTGTAAAAAAAAGTGAAACGCTGTGAAAATGTTGCAGATGCACTGTATATCCCAAGATTATCCACAACTTTTGTAAAACTGTTGGCATTAGAGCTGGAGCAGCATCTCATGGAATCAGTGAATTTTCATGAGTTTATGCCCTTGCAACACCATAATGGCAGGTACTCAGGCACCATTGTTTTGTTTAGAAATCCAGCCCTACCCAGCACTAGCATGTAAATGTAATGTGTCAATTCACCACACTGTCAATGGCAGGGTACACATAACCATGGACAAGTGGTCCAATTAGCCCAGGCAAGGACATCAGAAATCTTTTGTGGGACTTACAAAGAGTTTATCTTCCAACCATTAACCTTCAAGGAGAATAATCCATACAGGGCTGGTGCAAGGTTTTTTGACACCCTAGGCAAAACCTAATTTTTCTGTCCGCCATTGCCTTCACCCCTGACTCCCCCTCCTTTTCCCTACCCATATGACAGTAGGCAGCACTATACAGGAAGGATCGGCTTCCTCTAGCGCTGGTTTCAGTTCTGCGATTCGCCTCTAATTACACCACCAGTGGGATGGAGCAGCTGTCTGGGACTGAGTTAGTTACATGCTGCTGCCTGCAGAGCATGCAGACGCAGAGAGAAACCAGTGTTTGGGTGACCCTAGGCAGAATAGCGCCCTAGGCGGCTTCCTAGTTTGCCTAGTGGTAGCACCGCCCCATAATTCATATTCATAGCGTGCAGGGGCCCCTTCCATCTATCCCTTTGGAGGGAACTGCTTATTGCAGGGGAGATCAGGATGTCTTGCAGCAGGGAAGAAGCTGCCACTCCTTGCAGGTAGATGATGCGTTCCTCTCAGCAACATACAGCCACAGCACAGATTCTTTCTCTGCCCCCTTGATATCCCTCTGAAGCCGCGTACACACGATCGGTTCAAACCGATGAAAACGGACTGTTCGTTTTCATCGGTCCAAACCGATCGTGCGTAGGCCCCATTGGTCTATTATCCTTCGGTCCAAAAACAGAGGGCTTGTTTTAAAATTTAAAATGTAACCGATGGACGGATAATCGATAGGTCCATCGGTTAAAAATCCACGCATGCTCAGAAGTCGATGCATGCACGCATTCAACTTCGTTTTTTTTCATCACGTCGTTGTGTTTTACGTCAACGCATTCTGACACGATCGGTTCATCAACCGATGGTGTGTAGGCACATCAGTCCATCAGTCAGCTTCATCGGTGAACCGATGAAAACGGTCCGTCGGAACGTTCTCATCGGATGGATCGATCGTGTGTACGCGGCCTTAGAGCTCTTATAATCTATAAGGTGGGCACAAACACATACACTCTGGGTGTGTCATCCATGGAGACACGCACAACCTGCTGCTGAGCTTAATCTACACAACACACATACAAATGCAATTACAAATTGTTCATAGAAAAAAAAACATACGTTGATCACATTATTTACATTTTGCTCATTTCTTTTACATGAGTAGACTATGCATTCTGTTTATCATTTTGCATTACATTATAGTTCAAATCAAGCATCTGTATCTAAATAAGGACCCTTACAGCCTGAAAAAATACTGCTCTAATAAAACATGCATGTACACTTCTGAAAATGATTAAGGAATGGAAAGAACAGCTGTTTGAATATCAAAACTTAAAGAGTAAATCTAATAGAGACAAAATAAATGTGAAAATGTGAGTGATCGAATGAAAATCGTAATTGAGTTATACTTCTGTTAACACATTGTATTTCTGCTTTTATTGCACTGACATTAATGGCTCTCTGGATACTCATCTGTGTCCACATTTCTTACCTTATGAATGTAGAACTTGCCATATTTTCAGCACAGGTTGCATATATATATATCAGATTTTCTTAAATAGGAGCACCTGCTCTATGAGTACTCTTCACTGAATTTTACACATGTGCTGTCTATAAATACTTCAAAATTACACATTAATGTCATAGAACAAAATGTGAGAGCAGTTATCACATCTTGGCCATTCCATCTAATGTACAATATGCCATACTTATATATTGCTTTCTTAAAAAGCATTGTGGCCAATAAAAAGATGTGTTGGTAAATTAGCACATGCTCAATTTACAACTGCCTAGTATTAAAGAATTATCCTTATGCTTTGGTGCAACATCGGTCCATCATTCACAAGTAATAGAACTCATAATACAAATCTATTAAGGTAGATGTAAACCCTGATGACGCTTTCACACGATCATTTTTCGACTTGTAAAAAACAATGTTTTAAAAAAATGTCATTTAAAATGATCGTGTGGGGGCTTCACATAATTTTTCGGGTTCTGAAAAACGACAACATTTTTTTTTGAACATGCTGCATTTTTTAAACAATGTAGTTTTAAGTGTTGTAAACAATTATCCTGTGTGGGCTAAAACAACGTTAACAACCTGAGCATGCTCAGAAGCAAGTTATGAGACGGGAGCACTCGTTCTGGTAAAACTACTGTTTGTAATGAAGTAAGCACATTCATCACGCTGTAACAGACAGAAAAGCGCAAATCGTCTTTTACTAACACAAAATCAGCTAAAGGGTGACGTCATCCGAATGGAACTTCCCCTTTATTGTGCCGTCGTACGTGTTGTACGTCACCGCGCTTTGCTAGAGCATTTTTTTTAAACAACCGTGTGGGGGCAACGTCGTTTTAATGATGAAGTTGAAAAAAACTTTGTTTTTTCTACATGCTGAAAAATGTTGTTTTTTACATGCCTAAAAATGATTGCGTGTACGCGCCATAATGGCTCATTCAAACCTGTAGCACTCTGTACTGACTCTGTGACCCACAATGAATGTTTTCGGAGGTCGATAGCACAGCAGTTACCAGGCATTCATTTTCTATGTACTGTAAGGCCCCATGTACATGGGACGCACTAAATGTACATTCAGAGGCAGTTGGATAATTTTTTCAACAGCCCCTAAACTCATTCAATGTTATCCTATGTGACCATGTACACAGTCTTGTTTATTGCCGTTTTTAGGCAGTTGCGTTTAACACATTTCTTTGAAAGGAAAAAAATGGGTTCAGAGGCAGAAGATTTCCACGTTTCAGATGCCAAACACGAATAAACGCAGCTAAACACGGTAACCCGCGTTTAGCAGAATTTTGTTTATAGGCGTTTTTTGTTTTTGACGAATAATAAAAAAAAAAAATTATTTAAACGCTCCTAAACGCATATGTAGCATGTAAACGCGGCAAAACTAACATTTTAAATGTGGGTTACTATCTGTCATGTTTAATCATTTAGGAGCAGTTGTAAAAATGGCCCGTGTACATGGAGCCTAAATGCTGTATGGCAACCACCAGCCAAGCATTTGTGGTGGGGATCCATTTACCTGAATGGATCTCGTTTGCCAGCAGTATTTTCCACTGAATGTGATATGGCATTTTAATTTGTTCTGCAGACATGGAGCAAAGCATCATGGTTGTGGAATGTTTAAGACCCCAAGAGGGTACATGTTATCTTTTAAGTGGATGGTCATGGGGCTGTGAAACCATGGCACAACCGCCTGTTTTTCGCCTTGGACATTCGTATAAAGTAATTCTAACTGTATGACATTTAGTTTTATAGAGCACCATAGAGTATCATAAACATGTTTCTATCTATGCTGTTAAAAAATACAGTACTTGTTTTCACCTTTTTCATCATTTGTTGCATCTAAGCACTGCTGATCTCTTCTTTAGCCCTCATTCACTTTTGAGCGATTTGTCATGCGATTTGACAGGTCGCAGCCTATTTCCGGCAATGTCTCTGTTTCATTAGGTGCAATGCCAACATTGTGGCGCCGCAATGTTTTGCAAAAGTTAAGTAAGTTCCTGCACTACTTTTGGCGATTTTGGGTGCCTCTTCAATAGACATCTTTTCAAGAAGATGCACAGATGTCTTTCAAGTCGCACCTGAAGTTGCACTGACATGCGGCTTTGAAATTGTGTGATTTCAGATGAGATCGCAAAATTTTAATGCTGTCTTCAATGTGAACAAAAGCGTTCCTGTCTACATGTGCTCTAGCAATGAATATGGCACTTCTCAGGCCAGATTTCTTTATGATGACAACAGTGAACCAAGCCTATAGGCTCTTACACCCTTTTCAAAATCCTATGAAAAATACCACTTTGTAAGCGATCGTACGATAACCTAATGGTTAGTATACAGCTTTTGAGAGGTCATGTGAAAATATCCAATGGGACAAGCACAATTTTTTTTTTGTATGATACCAGATTGTATGATTTTAATTTCATCAGAAAATACAATACAAATACACTAGAATACATTACATCACTTCTAAATTTTTATTCTGTCGTACGAGAAATTTGGTAACTTTACTACACTATTATTTTTCGATATTGAGATAGGCATGCAAAAAAAAATAGACGATCATTTGTCCGATAATATCATTGTGTGTACCAGGCTTATGATATGTTGAAACAGCCACTTGTAGTCGCCATCAGAAGCTTATATGACAGCGTTACTACACAGAGGCACAACTGGAAAAAATAGGAAGAACATTGTCACCCTATAACAGCCCAAAGAAAGGACCTTCATGGTAATATCACCTGGTCGTATTATAATGAAAGCTGCAGATTTAAATAGATGTTTAAAGTACAGGAAAGGTTTTTTTTTTTTAAATGACATTACCATGGCAAAGCTTATGCTGGGTTTTAGTAATACATTTTACTTGAAATAGAATTAGAGGAGAGCTGAAGCAGCCAAACTTTTTTCTTTAGTTTTGGATTTCTTGAAAAAGAGATGTTTTAGATTCTTATTGCTGTCCATAGCCTATCAAAGAGATTCCGCTGTACTTCCTTTCCCAGAAATCCCTTGCCACAAATTGTTATGGTGATGATCACTGTCACCAAGTGAGAAAAAATCCCAGTTCTGAAAATTGTCATTGCAATAAAATAGGAAAACAGGTCTTCTCAAAGGAACACAAGCAGCAAATAAAATGTAACCCTTCCCTATGCTATTTGAAGCTACAAACTAGACATGTGCACACTGAAATATTTTGTTTCAAAATTTTGTTATCGTCAAAAAAATAAATTTATTTAGTTACTCCCGAAATTCATATTAATTTATTTTATTTAGTTAAAAAAATGCATTCGTCCGAAAATAGGAATTAATTAAGGTCAAATCTGTCATTGAACGCTTATGGTGTCTGTCGAAAGATTCAATGGAGCAGCTAAACTGTACGAAGCCGAAATCATACATTTCCGGTCGAATGTTCCGCCTACAAGCTATAGAAGAATTCTAATGTTGTATGACACTAGTAATAATTATTTTTATAAATTATTATTACTAGTCAACCAACATTCGAATTCTTCTATAGCCTATGGGCTGAGCATTTGACCGGAAATGTACGATTGTGGTGTCGATCAGTTTAGTTGCCTGTCAAATCTTCTTAGAACTTTCGACAGACACCATATGGCTTCAATGACAGATTCAACGTTGTTATGTTTTTCACTGCTTCGTCAAATCTTTGTCTTTAATGTTGAATGGCCTACCCCAACACTGTCTCTATAATGTTGAATCTTTTCTCTCTCTATGTCGAATCTTTCCTCTCTATGTAGAAACATCTTATACTAATAGAGTTAAGGTTAGGCACATTCGACCACAGGTTCAATAGACACAGATTACTATTGTTAGCGTCATGTCGAATCTTCTATCTATAACGAACTGTTGTAGCAATGAAAACTAACATAAAGCATTTTTTTTATGTCGGATCTTTCGGATTTCAGAATTCTGCACATTCGTTTTAGTTTGTTAAAACAATAACGAAAATACACAAAATTCGAACGAAAATGCATTTGGACGAAAAAGAATGCACATATCTACTACAAACAAGTATTCGCTGGAGTTCTACTTTCAAGACAGGGGCAGGTTAGATTTGGCAATGTGTTTCGTTCAGAGAAAAGAATGTCACTAAATCCAAAGGTAGTAGTAGTAGCCTCTCAAAGTCCTACTTTTCCACAGAGTTTCCTAACTTTGTCAAAAGTTTACACTGAATGTTTGACACATGACAAAGCTTATCATAAAGCAAACATGTTTGAGCTATACATGGTGCTCTCTGTTTGTTATGTTGTCTTGTTTATGTTGTCCTCTACTAAAATGCATGCATTGGTACAAGTAAAGCAAATAACAAAGGTATATTTAAAAGAAACCCACTGTCAGTTTATTAATGCTTCAGAGATCTTTCCAAAGTCTTACTTGAATGAATACTGTCCTCCCCTTCAGTTAATAAGCAGGTAATTTGTGACTGTTCACTTGAAGTTGCTGCTTTCTTTTAAACTTTGCTCAGTTCAATGAATGCAGCTCTGGAGCTGCCCACATAGGATGAACCCTGCTGAAGCAATACAAGCTTTAAAGCAAATCTTATAAATGAAACAGAATGCTTGTTCCAAACGGTCATCTGTAGTGCCAGCACATCTTCCTTAGAGATAGCTATGATGTATCAGGTGGGAAGCAGCCCATATTCATAAGTTGAAGCCAAAAAAACATGGACACCTTCCATGTCCTTGAATGTTTTTTTGTATTTGTTTATGGTTGCTTCATGTGTCTTGGTGTCTTGTTTATCCCAGGAGACAGCTTTACTTGTATGGGAAATCTTCCAAGGTGTTTTCTTTGTAAAAAAATGTTCAAGCAATGGAAAAGATGTTGGCAGTCAAAGTAAGCATAGTTTGCAGGTTCTCTTTATTTCTATGCTCTCCACACAAGCCAGTGGATGCTGTTTTTCTTTATGCAATGGCAAAGTAAAGTTATTATAAAGAATAACTGCACTTTTATCCATCACTCATTTTTAAACCAACCCCATAAATACAATAACTATAATTTTAGAACAATTTGTTTCTGTTTTGAAGTTCATAAGTACATCTTTTTTACCTGCCTGTAGTAGAAATAGTTTCTGCAAAAGTCACTGCCTGTGTCTATATCAAGGATACAGGTCTGCTGTCTTATGTTCATAAAGGATACAGTTTTCTAGATGCCCCTAGGCTTCATTGCTGTGGTATAGCCCTCTTCTTGACAATGTCATGAGCGTGCCCTCCTATCTGGCCTCAGCAATTCAGGAGGCTGCAGGCACATATCATCATAGAAAGATATATGGGTACAGTTGTTCTCTGCGGCACTGACAGTTTTCAACACAAGCCTCCTGGCACAGAGAAATGGTATAATTACTGCATCTGCCCTAAGTTTCATTAACTAACAAAGTGTTTGTTACTTTACAGAAACCACCAGCCCTGAACTCTCCCCTGCCTGAACACTTAACACCTAATCGGCATACTCCTCCTTAATGATTAGCCCACAACAGCTAAGCTTAAAGTGTATTTTTGCAGTCAAATTCGAGAAAATCCCACTATATGTTTGTAAGGTGTTCCTATGCGCATAGCATACCTAAAAAGAAAAATATAAAAAAATATTTCTTAGTTTTAAGATGTTTCTTAGGATTGTAAGCAATTTTGGACAATGCCACAGTGTCTCTGTCCCCATTGAGACCAGGGACAACATCGAACAATCCCTCTGTAACACTTAGGACAGACAGTGTTCAATACTAGTTTCCAACTGCGAAGATCTAGCAGCATAGCACAGACAGCGGTAAATATGACAAACACAGATTCCCAGCCCTGTCTTAACAAAGAGAACTATGTCAGATGTTTCCTTGTTGGAGCTTCAAGAAAAAAACATACTTTGAGCCCAGGTTCACACTGGGTATGATTTGCTACGATTTGAAATGCGATTTCACATGTCAAATCGCATCTCAAATCGCATCTCAATTGGCGGCATTTGCTGGCAATTGTCTGCAATGGCACCGTCCTAATCGGTGCGACGCCGCATCTGCGGGGCTGCACCGATTTCAAAAAGAAGTTCCTGTACTACTTTCTGCGATTTTGGGGCCGCGATTTACAGCAGCCTGGTTCATATGTAGCAGAAGTATCTCATCCCTTCCCTTGGCATCAAAAGATAGAACCTAGCTGGACAGTTTCAATAAATGAATGTTAATTTTGTGAATGTCATCTAAGAGCATAGTTATTGTTAGTGTAAAATGTGTTTAATTTTAAGCCACACCATTTTAGCCTAAAGTAATACTACTCTCAGTAATACTACTCTCATACTTACTTGCTCTGTGCAGTGAATTTCCACAGAGCAGCCCAGATCCTCCTCTTCTCGGGTCCCTTGTCTGCGTTTCTGGCCCCTCCCTCCTTCCGAGTGCTCCCAGAGTAAGCAGCTTGCTATGGGGATACCCAAGCTGAGCCGCTGCTCTGTGTGTCCATTCTGACATAAAGCTGTGGTTCGGCCCCACCACCTCGCTCTTCTCATTGGCTTACTGACTTTGACTGACATCAGCGGAGCCAATGGTGCCCGCACTGTCTTCTCAGCCAATGTGGAGGGGGAGTCCCAGACAGCCAAGACACTCCTGCAACATTGCTGGATCGAGATGGGCTCAGGTAAGGAGGGGCCTGAGGGGGCATTCAATGCATTAAGATAGAAAAAAAACGACTGACTTTACAACCACTTTAATCGTCATCCTCAACACAATCATTATCACTGTTATCAATGCACAGTTCATATAAACAATTCGATCAGAAGGTTAAACGTTATCTATTGTCAAGCAATGGGCATTCAAGCATTTACCTACTGTATTAACATACAGTAAATAAGCCTTAAAATAGCACCGATCTCAAACTCAAGACATTGTACACTGTTTAAAACAATTAAAGGAACACTTTGAAAACATATCAGATCTCAAAGGGCAAAAATCTCATGCTGGATATCTATACTGATATGGACTGTGTAATATGTTAGGAATAAAAGGATGGCACATCGTTTGATGGAAATGAAAATTATCGACCTACAGAGGGCTGAATTCAAAGACACAGCGAAAATCAAAGTGAAAAAATTATGCAGCAAGCTAGTCCATTTTGCTGATATTTGCACTTTTTATGTAACATGGTATAGAGCTGCACAATTCTGGCTAAAATGAGAATTGCAATTTTTTTGCTTAGAACAGGGGTCTCCAAACTATGGCCCTCCAGTTGTTCAGGAACTATATCACGATTCTCTTGTGTGGCGTAACATCATCTTTCACATTAAAACAAAACAAAAAATGGGCTAAATTTACTGTTTTGTTTTTATGGTTTTTATTATTCAGAAGGTTAAACGTTATCTATTGTCAAGCAATGGGCATTCAAGCATTTCCCTATTAACATACAGTAAATAAGCTTTAAAAAAGCACCGATCTCAAACTCAAGACATTGTACACTGTTTAAAACAATTAAAGGAACACTTTGAAAACATATCAGATCTCAACGGGCAAAAATCTCATGCTGGATATCTATACTGATATGGACTCTGTAATATGATAGGAATAAAAGGATGGCACATCGCTTGATGGAAATGAAAATTATCGACCTACAGAGGGCTGAATTCAAAGACACCGTGAAAATCTAAGTAAAAAAATTATGCAGCAAGCTAGTCCATTTTGCTGAAATTTCATTGCAACTCAAATTGGTAATCAGTAGTTTTTATGGCCCCCACATGCTTGTTTGCATGCCTGACAACATTAGGGCATGCTCCTAATGAGACAACGGATGGTGCCCTGGGGTATTTCCTCCCAGATCTGGACCAGAGCATCACTAAGCTCCTGAACAGACTGAGGTGCAACCTGGCACCACCCTATGGACCGAGAAATAATGTCCCAGAGGTGTTCTTTTGGATTTAGTTCAGGTGAGCGTGGGGGCCATTCAATGGTATCAATTTCTTCATCCTCCAGGAACTGGCTGCATGCTCTCGCAACATGAGGCAGGGCATTGTCGTGCACCAAGTGAAACCCAGGACCCACTGCCAGGGCCGGATTAACATAGGGGCTATTGGAGCTTCAGCTCCAGGCCCCTTTCTCAAGATAGGCCCATTTGCCCAAAAAAAAAATCTTAAAAAAAAAAGATCGACTTCAGGGGTTGTAGCTCAATGACCAGAGGTCACAGAAACCCCACATTTTGGAGGTAGGCAGTTGAAGACCTACCCCACAACTGGTCAAAATATGGGATGGCTATCATTTATGGTTCAGGAGATACGGGCCTGCTTGGACAGCCTGTCAGAAGCTACATACAGAGCGGCCATTATAAATACAAGCTGACACACTGCAGCAGACTGAGAAAAAAAAACATCATTTGTTTTTTGCTAGAAAATTACTCTATGGTGGTCTTTGCACCTTTTATGTAGCACGGTATAGAGCTGCACAATTCTGGCTAAAATGAGAATTGCAATTTTTTTGCTTAGAACAGGGGTCTCCAAACTACGGCCCTCCAGTAGTTCAGGAACTATATCACGATTCTCTTGTGTGGCGTAACATCATCTTTCACGTTAAAACAAAACAAAAAATGGGCTACTTTAACTGTTTTGTTTTTATGGTTTTTATTATTCATTGAAGTAGGCTAATGCAGTTTGACATAAAATATTGCAGCAATTGCCATTTTTGTCTCTGTTAAAATATATATAATGTTTGGCGGTTCCAAGTAATTTTCTAGCAAAAAAATATTGATTTTTAACTTAAGAAACAAGTGTTGGGCTTTAAGTGGTTACATTTCCTGCATTTACACACAGAAGTTTTATCCAAGAAGGAAGTTAGTTAAAATGTCTCATGTTGTTACAAACTTGGCATACTGCCCAGATATTTTCTTTACACACAGAAGTGTATCCCTTTTATCTAAGAAGAAAGCATTAGTTACAATGTTTCCTGTTAAAAACTTGGCAGACTGCCTGGATATTTTCTTTTGACAGCTGAAAGTCTCTCCACTTGTTATATGAAAGAATCTGCAAACTCTGCATTGGACATCGTCAGGGGGGTTAAATCGAGATCACAATTTTTTAATGATTAATTGTGCAACTCTAGCACGGTATTTGCACAGCAAATTTTCAAAAATGTTTTTTTTGGAAATAAACTGTTTCCTTTTATTAAAAAAACACGAAAGTTACCACAATTTTTTTTTTTGGTATCCTAAGCGAAGCTTTAAAAAAAAAATAGGTTACATGTTTAGAGTTACAGAGGAGGTCTAGTGCTAGAATTATTGTTCTCGCTCTAACGATCGAGACGTATGTAACCTGTGTGTATCTGGCTCTGATACTAGCCAGTGCCTACCCAGCCACTGACTAGTATCTCATCCCAGCCTGTCCCCCACACACCCTCTCACCTGCTGACCTATGGATGGGGGAATCACTCCTGCAGTGTTATTGTGTTCTGCAGGTGAGTACAATGATCATAAACATAGTGCCCACTGTCATACCCTCCACACTCTTCTCCTGTACATACTGCTCCATCATACCCTCCACACTTCTCTCTGGTACATACTACCCTCTATTATACTCCCACACTCCTCTACTGTACATACTGACCACTGTCATACCCTTCACACTTCTCTCCTGTACATAGTGCCTGCTGTCATACACTTCTCTCCTGTACATACTCCCCGCTGTCGTACCCTCCACACTTCTCTTCTGTACATACTGCTCACTGTCATCCCCTCCACAATTCTCTCCTATACATAGTGCCCATAGTCATACCCTCCACACTCCTCTCCTGTACATACTGCCCACTGTCATACCCTCCACACTCCTCTCCTGTACATAGTGCCCAATGTTAGACCCTCCACATTCCTCTCCCTCACCTGCACATACTTCCCACTTATATATCATCCATACTCCTCCACTAGTCAGCTACTCTAAATGTAGCACTTGTGAAAAAAGTGTCCCTGAAAATATTTTTTAAATGTTGGCAACTATGCACTTAGGCACTGCCCAAGGGCCACTGGGTCAGTAGGGGGCCCCATGAGAGTAGCTTATGCCACAATGTACAAGTATGCACAGCATATTAGCACATTAGGGTACACTTAAATTTTCAGACTGAGCCCTCCACTGCTGTGCTGTGATGAATCCGGCGGGGCCTGAAAACTTCCATCTTCACCCGGTCTTCCTTATGGGTTCTGTGCCTTTGGTCACTTGCCTTGACCGGGCTGCGTTGATGTCATTCCCACGCATTTATTTATTATTCATAAAAGGCCCCACCAAAATCCTCAACACCAGGCCCATGATGTTCTTAATCTGGCCCTGCCCACTGCACCAGCATTGGGTCTGACAATGGGTCCAAGGATTTCATCCCCGATACCTAATGACAGCCAGGGTGCCATTGTGTAGCCTGTAGAGGTCTGTGCATCCCTCCATGGATATGTCTCCCCAGACCATCACTGCGCCGCAACCAAACCGGTCATGCTGAACAATGTTACAGGCAGCATAAAGTTCTCTGTGGCTTCTACAGACCCCCTTAACGTCTGTCACATATGCTCAGGGTGAACCTGCTCTCATCTGTGAAAAGCATGGGGCACCAGTGGCGGACCTGCCAATTCTGGTGTTCAATGGAAAATGCCAAACAAGCTCCACAGTGTCCAGCAGTGAGCACAGATCACACTAGAGGACGTCGGGCCACCAGGCCACCCCCAAGAAGTCTGTTTCTGATTGTTTGGTCAGAGACATTCACCCCAGTGGCCTGCTGGAGGTAATTTTGTAGGGCTCTGGCAGTGCTCATCCTGTTCCACCTTACACAAATGAGCAGATAACGGTCCTGCTGATGGGTTAAGGACCTCTACGGCTCTGTTCAGCTCTCCTAGAGTAACTGCCTGTCTCCTGAAATCTCCTTCATGCTCTTGAGACTGTGTTGGGAGACACGCCAAACCTTATGGCAATGACACATTTTGATGTGCCATTCTGGAAGAGTTGGACTGCCTGTGCAACCTTTATAGGGTCCAAGTATCGCCTCATGCTACCAGTAGTGACACTGACCCTAGCTAAATGCAAAACTAGTGAAAAATAGTCAGAAAAGATGAGTAGGGAAAAAAATGTCAGACACCTCCACCTGAAAAAACATTCCTGTTTTGGAGGTTGTCTCATTGTTGCTCATCTAGTGCACCTATTGTTAATTCCAATTGACAGCAAAGCAGCTGAAACTGATTAAAAACCTACTCTGTATACACCTCTCCCCCTCTGCTACTTAACTGACCAGATCAATATCCCAGGAGTTCTGATTCAATAGTGTTCCTTTAATTTTTTTGAGCAGTGTACATCACTTCATCTTCAAAGCTCACAAAATAAGCACCAACAGTCTTATTTATCTGCAGCTCAGCACTCCCTGTTTTTCACTTCTAGAGCACCTGCTTGGTGCCACGTCACTGTTGGGAGAGGCACAGTGTTGGCTGAGCTGTGTCACACACAGGTATCAGTCCTTCTGCAGTAAACTTTGATCATAAATTTACCCACAGTACTGTCAGCTGCAATGGTCATTGAAGGCCTGATTTAAAGTTAACGTGGCACTCTACCACCCTAACCTGGCACTACCACCCTAACTTGGCACGACTGGATGTCACCTAAACTGACACTACTGTATATCACCTAACCTGGCACTATACCACCCTAACCTGTCCCCATGTGCTCCCTAAATATGAAAGCTAGCGTCATCACTGTTGCACAGAAGACTGAGTAACAGCGCAGCGACCGGAGATTCAGGGGCCACTTCTGCAGTGATCGGTGGCACAGTGCTGTCCCGGAGTGATTGGCGAACACAGATGGTGCAGGGTTTTCACCCGGCGCTGATCGTACTGTTGCTTGAGTATAGCTATGTCCTGAGGCTCGGGATCATGCAGAAGAGTGTGCGCTTTAACGAGGGTCACGCTCTGTATCTGGCTCTCCTGGCCTGCATGAAGGGCACCAAGAGGGGGCAACTCAGCAAGAAGGCGGCCAAGACCAACAGGTAGCACGACAAGTGGTCTGCCCTTTTCCAGAATGTCCTCTTCTGCTTCGAGGGAGAGCAGAGCAGACCACCTGACCCTCCGGACTCTACATGCTGGAGGGTGCCAGCTGCGAGAGGATCCCCCCACCCTTAGTGGGCAGCGGGGGCAAGGAGAGCATGGAGAAGCAGGTATCCCCCAATGTCTACCCATATATATATATATATATATATATATATACAGTATATATATATACATATATATATATATATATATATATATATAAAAAAGGAATTGAACAAGAAGGGTTGAGGGGGGACCTCTTCCCAACTTTAGGGATCTTTATGTGAGGTATCAATCTTAGTAATAAGGTAGGCACACCAAAACACGTATGTTGATTATCAAAATTAGAAAATTTAATTTACATAAAAACAAAGTTATATATACAGATAGAACAAGGTGAATAGACGACCACAATATTTACAAACAAGGCACAAACGAGGTTTGATACGCTATTGCCAACTAGTTTCGCATTTATATGCTTCTTCAGGGCTTTGCACCTTGGTCTCTTCTGAAAGATAGTCGTCTGTATGTAATAATAAATGCCATTAGAGAAAAACAGCAAATATAACAAATTTGTATAGAATTTTTCATATAAAGTATCAACATTTCACCAATAGTTAATACTCAATGATAAATGAACATCATGCAGTATAAATAAAGACGTGTGCTTACCAATCCTGTTTGTAAGTTAATGTGACTAGACAAAAAGTCGCGCCGCCCCTCTCATCCCTGCAGCATAAGACCAAACCCAAAAGGCGGAAAAAGAACCTGTGGAAGCCAGATCCACCTGGTCATGCAATGTGGGTGATAGGGTGTTGAGGTTTTGTACCACTCCCAAACTTGAATTCTGAAAATTATCAGAAATGGATATATAAAAGAAAATATCCTAGGTTCATGATAGAATGTTCTTGGTTCATGTTATTTAATTTTATATCTAGTGCTAACACAAGCATTTAATTTAATTTTTATCAAATCATATATTGTTATTAATTGTATATCAAAAAATATAAATAAAATATTAATATATTTATTAATTGACTGAAGGGAAACTGAAGTCTTAACAAATTAACATACAGTATAATTTATGAAATTAATAGATTTCATGATGGTCATAATACCCCATGGTAAGGATATATTGCCAGGGGAAAAGTCTAACAACTATGCCCTATTTTACCGCTAGGTGGTGTTCCAAACAATAATGTGATAATATTACTAGTAAGTGCTATAAGCTGTCTCTTGGTTGTTATTATTCCAAAGAGAAGCAGGTGAAACAATTTATCCATAATAATGGTAACAATGAAATATCAACATTACCTAGCAGGCAAAGATGTATCATTCTAGATGCACCAGTAAAGAAATAAGGTTTGTTGGAAACTGAATGTTTGCATAGATAGTAACGAATATAGGAGTTATTACCTTCTTTTAGCAGGTGGTAATGGTAGGAGTCATGAGACGGGTAGAGTCCTTTGGTCGCAATGTGACCCAAGTTCCGATGGATGGTGGTATACCTCGTGCATCCAGAGCGGCGTCTGACGTGAGGATTGTCAGCGCCACTTTTTAAATGCTCACCCTTACCGGAAGTGAAAGGTCACTAGTGACCTCTGACATCACTTCCGGTCCGTGCGTCCCAACAGATGCGCGCGCAGACCCGGAAGTGAGGACAGTCGAGCGGGCGTGAAGCGCAAACAGAGACGCTGTACGTCCCCGCGAGTGGCCAGCACCTATTGGCAAATGGCCAATACAAGGCAGGTAGGCGGCGCATTCCCTCCGTTTAGAAAAAGTCTGTTGGGACGCACGGACCGGAAGTGATGTCAGAGGTCACTAGTGACCTTTCACTTCCGGTAAGGGTGAGCATTTAAAAAGTGGCGCTGACAATCCTCACGTCAGACGCCGCTCTGGATGCACGAGGTATACCACCATCCATCGGAACTTGGGTCACATTGCGACCAAAGGACTCTACCCGTCTCATGACTCCTACCATTACCACCTGCTAAAAGAAGGTAATAACTCCTATATTCGTTACTATCTATGCAAACATTCAGTTTGCAACAAACCTTATTTCTTTACTGGTGCATCTAGAATGATACATCTTTGCCTGCTAGGTAATGTTGATATTTCATTGTTACCATTATTATGGATAAATTGTTTCACCTGCTTCTCTTTGGAATAATAACAACCAAGAGACAGCTTATAGCACTTACTAGTAATATTATCACATTATTGTTTGGAACACCACCTAGCGGTAAAATAGGGCATAGTTGTTAGACTTTTCCCCAGGCAATATATCCTTACCATGGGGTATTATGACCATCATGAAATCTATTAATTTCATAAATTATACTGTATGTTAATTTGTTAAGACTTCAGTTTCCCTTCAGTCAATTAATAAATATATTAATATTTTATTTATATTTTTTGATATACAATTAATAACAATATATGATTTGATAAAAATTAAATTAAATGCTTGTGTTAGCACTAGATATAAAATTAAATAACATGAACCAAGAACATTCTATCATGAACCTAGGATATTTTCTTTTATATATCCATTTCTGATAATTTTCAAAATTCAAGTTTGGGAGTGGTACAAAACCTCAACACCCTATCACCCACATTGCATGACCAGGTGGATCTGGCTTCCACAGGTTCTTTTTCCGCCTTTTGGGTTTGGTCTTATGCTGCAGGGATGAGAGGGGCGGCGCGACTTTTTGTCTAGTCACATTAACTTACAAACAGGATTGGTAAGCACACGTCTTTATTTATACTGCATGATGTTCATTTATCATTGAGTATTAACTATTGGTGAAATGTTGATACTTTATATGAAAAATTCTATACAAATTTGTTATATTTGCTGTTTTTCTCTAATGGCATTTATTATTACATACAGACGACTATCTTTCAGAAGAGACCAAGGTGCAAAGCCCTGAAGAAGCATATAAATGCGAAACTAGTTGGCAATAGCGTATCAAACCTCGTTTGTGCCTTGTTTGTAAATATTGTGGTCGTCTATTCACCTTGTTCTATCTGTATATATAACTTTGTTTTTATGTAAATTAAATTTTCTAATTTTGATAATCAACATACGTGTTTTGGTGTGCCTACCTTATTACTAAGATTGATACCTCACATAAAGATCCCTAAAGTTGGGAAGAGGTCCCCCCTCAACCCTTCTTGTTCAATTCCTTTTTTATCTATTTTTCATGTTGGGATTGTGAGTATTCATCAATCATTATTGGGAAACATCCTTCCACCATTCCTTTTTTGTTCTCCATATATATATATATATATATATATATATGTACTGTATATGTATATACTGGGCTGCACTCCTGCCCAGGACACACTAGCTACATGGAGTTAGCATGTTCTCCCTGTGTGGTTCCTCTCCCACTCCAAACACATGCAGGTAGGTGAATTGTACCCTGTGTACAGACTGGCAGTGTACATGGCTGATCACATTCTACACTGACCCTACAATCATAGATGACCCTACACATATCTATGTATACTTCCATTAAGTCCAGCTCTTGGCGGATTTTGGGTCAGCGCTCATCTTGGATAATTTTTGGGACATGGGGGGGGGGGGGGGTGATGGCATGCAGAATGTGATCAGCCATGTAGATTGCCACTTTATACAGACAGGGGATAATCACCTACCAACATGGCTTTGGAGTGTGCCCACATAAAGAGAACATGCAAACTACATGCAGATAGCTTCCTGGCCCAGATTCAAACCAAGTGAGGCAAGTCCCAACCACTAACCTACTGTTCTCCCTATATACCTGTATATACTGACAGTATTATCTGAAAGATGGGTTTCAAATGTTTTTTTTTTTTTTTTCACAATAGTTTTTATTAAGACATTTTCAAAGTACAAACGCAAAGAGAACACAAGCAGTCCCAGGGGACAATAAAAAAAAATTGCACAACATGGACAGTCATACAAATACAGATAGACAGCAAGAACAACAGCTAGTAACCAATGCATAAAATACCGATGCAGTAAAACAGAGGGGGCACAGAGCCCGCCACTAACGAATGACACAGCATTAGCCTAAATAATGGAAGAGCACACTGGGGAAGCAAATGTGTAGTAAGAAGGAGGATATAGGGGAAAGGGAGGAAGAAAAGAAAGAAAATATGGAAGGGATGGATATCTGTAAAAGCACCGTAAACATGGTCATACAAAAGTAATTTGCTTGAGACATATCATGAAAGAACAAATTGTAAATGAAGACAAGTCAGGTTTCAAATGTTTTGAGAGGGGCACAGTTTCACTGCTTACTATAGGCGCCATTTTCACTAGATACGCCTCTGCCTGCAATGACCACAAGAAAAAGCATACTCAACATGATTATGATAAATATTTCAATGTGCGCAGCTACTATACAGTAAAAGTTGCAACCAAGACCACTCAGCCAATATTTTTTATACTTCACGCACATTACACAGACCACTCATTACATGTACTTGATAGACTGTATTTTATAATGTTTTTTGCTTGCAAAACTGCTGCTAGTGTAATACAGATTCTCATAATATCTTGTGCTTAATTCCTCTGTATTAATGTTCATAGTGACATTCATTTTTTCCCATACTACTCATTCCTTTGCAGGCACATACCACAGAGGGATAGGAATGATTCTCTCAGCGTTATTTTACAGTGGAATGGGAATTTGTGTCCCTTGACATACAGGACCAAAATTGTTTTACTTTCAGACAGATAGATTTTGCTATTGACGAATCAACAGAGGTCACACAGCAATTTAGAAGCAATTAAAAGGTAATGAGTAGAAAGGGCTGAAATCTCTGCCTGGAGATCTTCCCGTGTGAAGGAATGAACAAGATAAATGAGTTTTGTCTGCTCTTTATCTATGGTTGTGTTCGGATCGCTGGTTAGAGTTTGGGAAGCGGAATATTAAATCCTGGCACAAAGACAGGTAATGCCTCACTACCATGTTTCCTCTTGGGGGTTAAACACTTGTACCTGGCAGAGTGATTGAAGAGTTACAGTACAAAGGTTAAACTAAGAGTCATTGCTCCATAATTTACTACCCTATACGGTCACTTCTGTAAATAGTATCCCTTTTTATCCTGTGTGTGCTGTTGTATCTTTTGTTGACAGTACTTTTATATATTTTATGTTTTCCCTCTCTGTTACGCTTTAGTCACTGTTAAAGTATATCACTTACTAAATATTGCCAATATGAAAACCCTACAAATTCTGGTCAGGATAGATAGACATTTGGAGATTTGGAGACAATTCAGAAACATCAACGCTTACTTATCTATAGGGAAAACCACTGAACTATTCAAAAAGCTGGTATGTTTCCTGCTTTTGTTTTTAACCACTTGCTGACTGGGCACTTATACCCCCTTCCTGCGCAGTACAATTTTCAGCTTTCAGCGCTGTGCCACTTAGAATGACAATTGCACAATTGTCATGCCACACTGTACTCATATGATTTTTTTTCACACAAATGGAGATTTATTTTGGTGGTATTTATTCACTACTGTTAATTTTATTTTTTTGCAAAACAAACAACATTTTTTTTTTAAAAAGCCAAAAACAAAACAGATAGGTGGCACTAATAGGCGGCACTGATAGGTGACACTAATGGCACTGATAGGCACTTGTTGGCAGCACTGATAGGCATCACTGATAAGTTACACTGATGATGAGGCACTGGTGGGCACTGATAAGCAGTACCAATGGACATTAAAAAATGTCACTGGTGGGCACTGGTTAGCAGCACTGAAGGGCACTTATTAGCAGCACTGATGGGCACTAAGGGGACCAATGTCCCTCTAACAGAAGCCAGTTAACAGTGTTCTTCTGTTTTTCATGCTAACAGCAAGAAGAAAAGAAAAGCTGATAACTGTCTTCTGTTTACTTCTGCGATCAGCTATCATTGGCTGACAGTTGATCACATGGTAAAGGGACCATTGTGATTGGCCCTTTACCTCAATCAGTGATTAGCCAAGTCTCAAGGGCTAAGCGATCACAGAGCGCACTGGCCACACACCCCAGGGGGTGTGCTGGCAGCCCAAGAATGGGAGGACATACATGGATGCCCACCTGGCACCCTCTAAGCCTATACAGAACTATTAAAAACAAATTTGCTTAGAGTTGGGCTTTAGAAAAATGTAGTCATGTGGGCTTGAAAAAAAGGAAATTTACCCCTAGGGGCTTTGTGTTGCAGCAGGATATAGACAATATACAAATTGATAAAAATATGAATTTATTGGAATAAATAGGTTTATCAAAAAATAGCCCCTAAACAAAAGGGAACTGAGGATATGAGCTTTGAGAAAAATCAATCCATGAACAGATAAAACAAAAAAATTGATCACAAAGTGGTGACAATAACAATTCAAATTTAAACAGTACTGTATGCATATGAGCACTAAGTGCGAAAAAGCCCCTACATGTTTCGACCTTCGTAGTAGCGGTCTTCTTCAGGGAGCAAATATTTTTACCCAAACATGTAGTCATTAGTGTTGCTCACGAATATTCTCATTGCGAATATTCGCTACGAATATTGCATATTCGAGTATTCGCGAATAACTCGAATATTGCGGAGAATATTCGCTATGGCGAATATTCGTATTTTTTCAAATTTATTTTTAAAACAGATCACATCCTAGTGATCTCCATCGACGTCTAAAAGCATTGCTGGTATGATTAGAGAGAGACCCTGGGCCGAGTAGCTGATGCCATTCTTTTATGTTGCCGAAAATTCGCATTGCGAATTTTCGGCAACATAAAAGAATCGCATCAGCTACTCGGCCCTTCTTTTGCATCAGAGCCAATCAGAATAACTCGAATATTCGGCAAAAGGAATATTGCGCGATTATCTTCTCCGCCCTTCTTTTGCATCAGAGCCAATCAGAATAACTCGAATATTCGGCAAAAGGAATATCGCACAATATTCCTTTTTCCCGAATATTCGAGTTATTCTGATTGGCTCTGATGCAAAAGAAGGGCGGAGAAGATAATCGCGCAATATTCCTTTTGCCGAATATTCGAGTTATTCTGATTGGCTCTGATGCGCCCTTCTTTTGCATCAGAGCCAATCAGAATAACTCGAATATTCGGCAAAAGGAATATTGCGCGATTATCTTCTCCGCCCTTCTTTTGCATCAGAGCCAATCAGAATAACTCGAATATTCGGCAAAAGGAATATTGCGCAATATTCATTTTTCCCGAATATTCGAGTTATTCTGATTGGCTCTGATGCAAAAGAAGGGCGGAGAAGATAATCGCGCAATATTCCTTTTGCCGAATATTCGAGTTATTCTGATTGGCTCTGATGCGCCCTTCTTTTGCATCAGAGCCAATCAGAATAACTCGAATATTCGGCAAAAGGAATATTGCGCGATTATCTTCTCCGCCCTTCTTTTGCATCAGAGCCAATCAGAATAACTCGAATATTCGGCAAAAGGAATATCGCGCGATATTCCTTTTGCCGAATATTCAAGTTATTCTGATTGGCTCTGATGCAAAAGAAGGGCGGAGAAGATAATCGCACAATATTCCTTTTGCCGAATATTCGAGTTATTCTGATTGGCTCTGATGCGCCCTTCTTTTGCATCAGAGCCAATCAGAATAACTCGAATATTCGGCAAAAGGAATATTGCGCGATTATCTTCTCTGCCCTTCTTTTGCATCAGAGCCAATCAGAATAACTTGAATATTCGGCAAAAGGAATATTGCGCGATATTCCTTTTGCCGAATATTCGAGTTATTCTGATTGGCTCTGATGCAAAAGAAGGGCGGAGAAGATAATCGCGTAATATTCCTTTTGCCGAATATTCGAGTTATTCTGATTGGCTCTTCTCCGCCCTTCTTTTGCATCAGAGCCAATCAGAATAACTCGAATATTCGGCAAAAGGAATATCGCGCAATATTCCTTTTGCCGAATATTCAAGTTATTCTGATTGGCTCTGATGCAAAAGAAGGGCGGAGAAGATAATCGTGCAATAGGAATATTGCACGATTATCTTCTCCGCCCTTCTTTTGCCCCCTTATTCTCCTTTCTTTTAAGTAGAGTTAGTGTAGAGTTAGTGTTTAGTGCATATTAGTTTAGTAATACAGGAAATTATCTCAGTTTATGAGAATTTCGCAATCATTTCGCAATCATTTTTTCGCAAAATTTTTTTTGGATAAAATATCACGAATATTTGCGAATATTCTTCTATATATTCGCGCACTATCGCAAAATCGAATATGGCGTATTCCGCTTAACACTAGTAGTCATGTGGGCCAGTACATTTTATGGCAAATGGGAAAAATCATGTCCATGGGGATATCAGTCATACTTCATATTCCCATCGCACACATTCCTGCATGAGCTCTCAAATTAGGGTGATGCAGGAGCAACCAGATAGAAACTGGTTCAAGTCACAATGTAGATATTTATCAGCACACCATGGAACGACTTGAATAGCGTCCAAACAGATGATTTATTGCATGATCACAACACAGGAGAGTGCCTCGTTTTGAAGTCACGTAGGACCCCTTCGTCAGGCATGTGATGTCACATACCTGACGAAGGGATCCTACGTGACTCCGAAACGTTGCACTCTCCTGTGTTGTGATCGTGCACTAAATCATCCGTTTGGACGCTATTCACGTTGTTCCATGGTGTGCTGGCAAATATCTTCAACATGGGGATATCAGACCACGGGCTTTTCACCATTGGTGAGTTGTTTTGAGAGGAAACACTTAATGCATAATAGTTATGGACATAAAATGCAACCATGTTTCACTTTACACCCTAAATACCAGCGTAAAATTAAACATGTTATTAAAGGTGGACTATGCTTTTAAATATGTACTTCAATATGCATGAACAGGTCTGCTTTAATTTTCTGTGTTGTGTCCCTTCCTTGCCTTCAAATGCTTTGTACATGCACAGACAGGTAAGTCACATCATGACCCCCCCCCCCCATCCCTATTGTCCTTCTCCCTCTCTCTTCTTTTCCCTCCTTCCACCCTTTTTCCTTCCTCCCCTATTCTTATTTCTTCCTTCCTTTTATTATCTTTTTTTCCCCTCTCAATAGGGCATAAATGGTATATACAATCTCGTATCCTCTTATTTGTATTTGTAGTCTCTGGCTTTGGTACCAGTTTACATATACTTACTGCACCCCCCCCCCCCCCCGTGCCTGCAGTGGGGGAGTTTTTATGGTGCTGCTAACTAGAGAAGTCTGAAGCTAAATACAGTGTATAGGCAGAGGGCTGGCATGACTAAGTAGCAGGGAACCGAAAAAGGGGATAAAAAGTAGGGAGGGCCATTTTCAGCTTGGAGGGGGTGGCCGGAGTTAATATTTCCCGGGGTAGGAAAGGCTTAGGGGAAGGTCTGCAGTTCAGTTGTGGGCAGCACAGGATGAGAAAGCTCCCACCCTCCCACTCTATTATGTTGGGATTGTATGTAATGTGTTTTGTTGGGTTGGTTTTGGCGGTTGGGGATGTTTGGAGGCAGTAGACATTTTGACAAATTTGGCATAAGTGGGGAACCATCAAGTTATGGGATCCTCAGTTGATGCCAGCTAACCGTGGTTTAACTGGCATCGGTTGATGGGTATCAGCGTGGGAAAGGTTCAGAGTGCTATGGTCCTTGAGTCAGCGCATTGCGACTGGGATCTTGGATGGCCACGCTGGTAAAAGGGAAATTTGGTCAATGCCTTCAATCATCTCCTAACAGGGTGGCAATTGTATCTGTGAAAGATTGTGTAATGAAATAAAGATGTTGGATTAATTTGTTATGGTTAATTTGTTAATAAAATAGCCAAGTGGACAATTTTACTCCAAAATGGATGTCACCTGGATGTCACCTGGTTATTTATAAGTTAAGGTATAATTTTGGGTAATATGGTAATGAGAGGTTTATCTGACGTACTATAGTCATGGTTGTCCCTCAATTTCGGTCCTCATTGGTAATTGACAGTGTTGTTATTATGGCCCCTGACATTCTTTGGTGTACTTTTCACTATATTTTCATGTGTTACCTTGTTAGTATGTTTTTGTTACAGATTTTATTTAATATTACACATTCCTGATAACTGCAAAACATGTAGAGGACTTATCGCTCACTGGGGATTATTTATCACTCCAGCGGCTATCTTGAAGGGTACAAAGTATCAGTGTAATATGCAACTGTCTTTTCTATAATACTGGGTCCCATAATGAGACCAATGTTTTTAAATGCATACTTGGATTCTTGTTTTTTACATGATTTATATGAATAAAATGTGTGGTTTATATTTAACTTGTAATTATTGTGTACCGAGAAAGTCCATGTATTCCAATTTATTGGGGACATTTTGAGCAATTGTCTCCTGCCCATCAAATTCTTTATTCAAAGTATGATGGTACCCCTACACTCTTTAAGAGAAAATTTAATCGGATGCCACTCTTCTAGAACATCCTAAATACAGGCGTAACAGGAAACATGGTATCAAAGGTGGACTAAGCCTTTAAATATGTATTTCAATATGCATGAATGGGTCTGCTTTAATTTTCCAGCTTGTGTCCCTTCCTTGTCTTCAAATGCTTTGCACATGCACAGTCAGCACAGATAGGTCACATGACCACAACATTCCAGCTGCTGATTACTTTCAGGTAATCAGAGATGACAGACAGGTTACCTTACCTGTCAGTTCTATTTAGGATTAGAGCAGGTAGTAATTTTCGCAGAGCTTTTGTGCCTGTTGCTATGCTGAGCTGAAAAGATTTCTTTAGGACCTCGAAGGCTAGTTTTTATAAGATATTAACTGTAAATATCAATTATATTACTTTTTATATTGTTTTAAAATAGCAGAACTGATGGAGGTTCTAACATATTTTTGTGATTTACGTTTTTGAATTAGCTTTATGGAATAATTTATAGCACTTGCATCTTTCATTCCTGTACTGTACTTACCTGATTTAACTAATAATCAATCTCCTAAATTGTGAGAAATGTGAAAGAGTTGCATGTAGAAACCACTAAGGAAATCCCTGATTTTAAAAGGTAACTCCACTTTCTTGGGAAAAAAAATGTTAAATAAAAAATAATAATATAGCATATACAATTGTGACTGAAGACATATTGTAATTTAAAGTAGAGTTCCAGGGACAATTGATTTTTTTTTTTAAACAATTCTTAAGTTTATACAATTTCAATGTAACACTCACTTGTTTTGTCATAGAGATCGCCCGATGTCCGGTTTTGTATGAAAAACTTTGTTTTAAAAATCCTTGCTGGCAGTTTTCATCTTGCTTGTAGACATGTGAAGCAATACAGTTCCTGGATACGGTATTGCTGAGATACCAGTATGTACCGCATGTTCCAGTGCTCAGTATGTACGGCGCGGAGCGCCACGTTGCCATCACAACAGCGTCGTCGGATGTGCCCGCCCTGTTGTGATGGCAAAGAAGAGATTTGCATCACTTCCGGTTTTGCGAATCTCGTGAGAACGAGCGGCGGCCATCTGCACTGACTCCTGGGAATAAGGAAACATAGTTTTCAGGAGACAGTGTTCCGCCAGATATGACGGACATACCCGTGGGTAGCAATGACTGGAAAGGCCACTGAAAAGACCCCTAACAAGGTAACCCTTAGGAGAATGTTTTTTATTTTAGAACACAAGTGTGTAAATGCTGTTAATGTAAAGTAGTAAAATCGGGTGGAACTCCGCTTTAATGTTACTGTAAACTACCTTTCCTTTTTAATTTGCAGCCCTGTAATTTGCTCTAAAATGCCATGCAATATGGCTACCTGGAGGCATTCTGTACACAGTTGATGTACAGAACACCCCCTGAAAATGTAATTTCCTGCTGCTGTGATTCACTCACTAATTTTCCCAGAAGTCTGCACTAAGATACAAGTCAGATTTTTTACATCCTCTGCAACTAAAAAGTGTCACTTTTGGTGAGATGCTCCCAAAGGGAAATTGCACCTAAAGGGATGCAGGCCTTGCCAATTTCTTGATTAGAGCCCTACAAGCGCAGCAGCTGATTGATAATTTTCCAGCACATGGATACAGACACACATCTATTTCTTCAGAACACAAGGGAGGAACCTGTTGCAACAAAGTTTTTTAAAATCCCTGAAATGTGCATAGATCACCCAGAAGGTAATATTTTTTTCCCAACAAAAGTGGAGTGACTCTTTAATCCTTTACTAAAAAAGTGATAGTTGCACTGCAAATGTCGTAATGTGTTTGCCTGTTCATCCTCCAGTTTTAGTAGATGAATCTCAGTCATTGCATTAACCCCCAAATCCAAATACATTTTCTTGGCTTATATTGTAAGCTATATTTGTTTTATGTTATTTCAATTCTTTTAATATTAGTAGCCTTTATAAAATAACAAATATTGTTGCAATGACTCTGCAAAAATGTGTTTCTCCTAATGTACCTTTATAGATGTGAATTGATCCCCCACTAGGCCACACAGAACTGGAAAATGGGTCGTCCATCCAGCTGAATTTTCCATATGAGGAACAAAAAGGAATGAAATGCATTTAGTTTCCTTCCAATCAACCGACCAAGAAGTGAATCAATTCAACACGAAAAGAGGAAAGGTTAAACAAAGCCTCCTGTTTGGCTTTTACATCAATAATGTAAAAAGCTTTCTACACTTGCTTAAGAAGCTGGTAAAAGGAAACTCACATTGAAAAAAAAATCCAAGATATTCTGTGTCCCAGCATGCGCCATTTGTCATGGTGAGAGGCTCTTATCACTGTATGTGTCGGGAACACAAGAGAGACCAAGAAAAGAACCTTTGTTGCCAATTTTTCTCCTCACAAGAGTTTTCCCCAATAGTCAGCTTAGTCACTTCTGTTTCTTCATCTACGTACAATTGGTATTTTGTTTGGTGGTTTTACCTGCTTGCATGAGGCCCTGTTCCGCTGATTTACAAAGAAAAAAGAATAGAAGACCACAAATAAACATCATAGCATTAAAGACTAAAGTGCAAGAATGCATTTTTTTTCCAAGGTCTTTTTTTTTTAAAAGCAGACGAGAATCCAACAATTGTTCAAGTAATCACCATCATAGAATGCATTCATTTTTAATAAATGTAGTTTATTTTATAGTTAGCAAAGAGTGACCTGTGATCCTAAAATATATGTAACATTAAATCCTTTTTGGTGTGTTAAATATATAATTGAAAGCATTTTGTTATGTTTATTTAATAAGTACAAAAAATACTGTACCTGTTGATCCTGCAAGACAAATCTTATGAGCCGAAAACTTTCTGTGCTCTCTGCCTGTACAGCCCTCATGTCCTGAGCTGTCTCTGTGGAATACATAACAACTTCCCCACTATGTTGTTGAGAAAAGGAGAGAGCAAGGTGTTCTGTAGTCCTTACACATTTTTGTCCAAAGATGATAAAGAAATAAGAATAATACATGCTTTAAATATAAAAAAAAATGCAGCTACTACATGATACTCATAAGCTGCCTGCAATATATTATAGTCTTGTTGATTGTGTATTTCAAGTACTTATATAGTGCTAGTGCTTTACATTTACATTGTTCATTCACATCATTCCCTACCCTCAATGAGCTTACCATCTAAGGTCCCTAACTCATATTCATACATATTATAGATGTCTTTTAGGTATTAAAGCATTCTTATTCTGAAATGTACATTTTTAAGTGTGCTAACCCATAGCAAGCAATCAGAAATAATTTTGTACTAGTTTGATAACTGAATGCATTTTGATGTGCTGCATTGGGTTAGTGAATGTAAAACGGCGCTCCCCCCAAAAGGGGAAGCTCCGCTTGTTCACGCTTTCCCCTCCTCCACTGCCACATTTTTCCTTTGTGGGAGGGAACTGCTACCAGGTTTTGACAGGTACCCACTCCTACTTTCAGGTAAGTTCGCTGCGGAAATCTACAAGTATGTCTGGCCCCCCTCCTCCCCCACTGCCTTCTGGGGGACACACAGGTCCCAAAAGGTGATGGGATCAATCACAAAGTGCATGAGACTCACACACGCACAGTAGAAAACCGGGTGTGAAGCCTGAAGCTGATTGTAAAATTGGCTCAGTTGCTGACATCGCTGGATCCATGGACAGGTACTGTAAGTGTCCTTATATTAAAAGTCAGTAGTTATGTAGCGGGGACAGTTTTTGCCTCTCCAAAGACATATTGATGTTTTACAATGTTATTCTATGGACTGGTGTTGTGAATAGGTGTTTGGCACCATCTAGTGGTGAAAATGTGGAATGGACGGCACCATCTTTTGGTTTTTTTCAAGAAGCATGGGAGGAGTGATGTGAAGGACTTACCCATGAACACTTGGGGCTGCAAGGCATGCTGGGAAGGTGATAAAAGGTTTGGTGGTGGCCATTTTTTTAGCTCTCTCTGGTTCCTGGGACATACGCCCTGGAGGAGCTCTCTCCCTCTCTCTCTCTCCCTCTACGGAATTCCGGCCTACTTTCTGCAGAAGCAAGCCATCGATCTCAAGAAGGGTGACGGAGGACTTCCGATCGGCTCTGGAGGAGAATCAGACAACCGGATGATTGCTAGAGACCGGACTGAGACCGTGAGGAGTGAAGGCATCCATCCGCCTGGACCTCGTATGGAGTGAAGACATCCATCCGCCTGGACCTCGTGTGGTGAGAGGGCTCATGCCCAAAGTCTTGTACTGTTTGACACACATCTAGGCTGCCTTGGTAGTGTTGCTGGGACTGATAGTTCCATGCTGTCGCGGTGTGCCATAAAGCCACACGTGCAAAGGCCTCAAACCTAAACCAACTGTTGGTGCCGGTCATTGAAGTTGTGCTCCCAGGAGAGAGTGTACAGGTACCTCTCACAGTTAGACTACAGTTTCAGTTTATTTCACACCACTCATTAACCAGAGAGCACTTGGATTACAAATCTTTCTCTTAAATTGCTAGCAGAAGAAAAGAAGATCAGAGACTAGACTGTTCTCATTGCAAGGCCTTGCAGTACTGCTACCACTTACCAGACACTGTCTGAGGTGGGAACATTAAGTCCATTACACGCTGTGATCTTATTCTTGTTAGATGTGGTACGTTGCATAGCGTGTTTACTGATTTTTGTATGGTGTGCTGGAAGTGGGAAGGTGCGCAGTGTTGAGTTGTGGCCTGCGCACTAGTCCCACTTGGAGACGCCAAAAGTCCTGCTGATAGGGGAGGACATTAGGGGATTGCTGCCTATAATTTCCTGTAATATTTGTTGCCCACCAAATGTGTTCTCGTGGTTAAGTACAGAATCTATTTCAGTAAAACTAACTGTTGTTTCAGCACAGCCTGTGTATGATTACTTTCCCCTTCAACACCAAAGCTTTATATCTGTATTGCACCACAGCTGTGTCAAGGGGAGTGAGACCAAAAATACTCGGGGGTGTCAAGGCAGAGTACAGGCCCAAATTTACAATCAGCCGCTCCTTCGGGGGTCAGCGCTACAGTTACAATATTTGTAGCTGTTGATTTAAAAAAAATGGGGGGGGGTGGAGCTCCTCTTTAAAATTAGCATTTAAAGTACACCTCAAGAGAACGACACATAGGTTGTCATGGACAGCATTCTGAAAATGCTAGGCACTAGGCTTGTCGCTAAATTCAATACCTGTGATTTACTCACCTTGAGCAAGCATGCAGTGTGTCAGAATTTTTTTGATATTTTCCTATACTGTATCTGTTCTTATAGACAAACAGAGCAGACAGGAGTGAATAGGCATAAGTGCCTCCATAGTAAGTGGCCTGCTATGAAGAGGAGGATTGAGGATTGAGGCTGCTGTGTGTGAAACCATTAAAAAAATGGGGAAGTATAAGTTTGTTATTTTTTTAAGAACATTTTGTTCTTTAAAATCACCTTAAAGTGGATGTAAACCCTCCATGCACCCAGTAAAGTGAACAGTCTCAGATGATACACAGAGATTAACCAAATCTCCCTACATAGGTTTTATATGTATATCTGCTGTCTTCACATGTATATACTGTTTAGAAAGTTGAGATCTTGTTAGGAGATTTTCTCTTCCTGGTTAACACAGAGTGTGATGTCTGGGCATAGAGCCAAGATAGCCAACATTGCTGATTGAAGGAAAGGCACACACCCCTCTAATCATAGGCAGAGATTCTCAGAGCTGTTGTTTTGTAATAGGAGCTGCTCCCTGCTTATCTATTTTAGCAACTTCCTTTGACAAAAGATTCAGGCTGCTTTTGTCTAAAAAGTCAACAAAAATATGTCAGGAGTTCTCAGGCTAACAGAGGAACCGTTCAGAACAGAGCTATAATGCCGCGTACACACGATCACTTTTTGCGATGAAAAAAAATGTTGTTTTTTAAAACGTCATTTAAATTGATCGTGTGTGGGCAAAACGTTGTTTTTTGTCTTAAAAAAAACGACCAAAAAAAATTCCAAAATGCTTGAATTTTTTGTGTCGTTTTTCAAAACGTCGTTTTTTGTGTCATAAAAAGTGATCGTGTGTGGGCAAAACGACGTTGACAACGTCGTTTTTAAACCCGCGCATGCTCAGAAGTAAAGTTAGGAGACGAAGCTTCAATGGAAAAGAGTGCCGTCGAACGTGGTGTACGTCACCACGCTTTGCTAGAGCTTTGTAGAAAAACAATGGTGTGTACGCAACGTCGTTTTGAAAAATGAAGTTTTTTTTCATGATTGAAAACGTCGTTTTTTTTCATCGCAAAAAATGATCGTGTGTACGCGGCATAAGAGTTGGCTCATTGAAAAGAGATAACAAGACACTGCAGATATACAGTATGTGCCCAGCTCAAATGTAATGAATCGGGTTTACATCCACTTTAAGTTAAAAGATTCACCCCCATAGACATTAGATTTCAGTTTACAATTTTCAGACTTTACAATGGTTTCAACTAACATACTTCAAATCAAATCCAAGCATGTTTGCTCAGCCATACTTGTGTTATGAAATAATAAAGGTGCACTTAAATTCCTCCTAAATGTGTAAGATTAAAGTGTTACTAAACCCACAACATTAAAATGAGTCTGTATATGCAGAAGAACATGCTTGTTATATTCACTGGGGAACCTAATAGGTTAATCCTCTGCCTTGTGTAAAAAGGCTGTTTGATCCTGTATGCACAGATCCTCCCCTTTTTGCATTGCCCCCAAAACATGTCAGTATAAGGCAGAGTAAATGGAGTCAGGCTGCACATGCTCGGTTTGGTGTGTATTGCTAGAGAGTTTATTGTTTTCTTGAAGGAGTCCATGTGATCAGCATAGAGCCAATCAGCACTGTCCAGACAGAGGGTCAGGGGTCCTGCATCCTAATACGATGAAAACTCCTCCTACAAGCTTTAACCAGAAGCTTTAATAGAAGTCACAAGACTGCTATATACTGCTGAGGAGAAAAGATATTTAGCAGTTTATATTTACTAAAATGATTGCTTTTCTATGTTCTGTGTACTGTGGGGGACCAGATATAGTGAATGCATGGTCCCAGTTTTAGTAACACTTTAAATTATGATGTTAGGTTTTCAAGGAATGAGAGCTGAGTCAATCTCCGCTCTATTGACCAGTTTATGCCACATGAATATGTGGCCTGACTATTAAGCTTGGATTAATTGAATACCTTTACTTCCCAAAGATGTAACAGGAAGCAAAAGTGAGAAAACCAGAACAAGTGTCTTTATTGAAAGGTTTACCCTCCCGTCTATTTCTGATAGCAACTGTAAGGCCGCGTACACACGATCAAATCTATCTGCTGGAAATGGTCTGCCAGACTGTCCCAGCAGACAGATTTGATCCTGTGTACGGGCGAGCAGATGGATTTGTCCGCCCGACATGTCTGCTGGTTAGTACGCTAACCAGTAGACATATCTTCTCGCACATGCGTCGAATAGATTCGAAGCATTTACTTCCCGGTGCGGTAACGTGGCGGCGTCAACGTCACCGCCACGTCACCGCGCTGTCTGCTGGCGGAGATTTTGGTTTGATCGTGTGTACAGCGATCAAACCAAAACAGCCAGCAGACAAATCTGTTCAAATCGGTCGGTCCGACCGATTTGAACAGATTCATTTGCTTGTGTGTACGGGGCCTAACATTTTGGATTTCACTTCACTTTAGTCTTGGTGTCACAATTAACAATAAAAAACTTGACAATAATTTTAATCCTGTCCCACTAGACTTGAAATAAAAAAAATAAAAAAAGGTTTTGGATAGACAAACACTTTAAATAACAGCCGGCCAGAGAAATCAGTGTTTAAGTTTTCATATAAGAACTTGGTAGAACATCTTTTGCAATACAATAATAAAAACACAGGGCCAGATTCACAAAGCACTTACTCCGGAGTATCACGAGTTAGACATGCGTAAGTCTAAAAATGCACACGCTTATCTATGCACCGTTTCCCCAAAACGATATACGCCTGAAATCCACATTTTTTAGATCGACGCAATTTGAATAGACTGGCGCAGCGTGCGTGCAAAACTGCACTAGACACACCATTGATTTGCTATGCAAATATGCAAATGAGGGAGATACGCCGATCCACAAAAGTAAGTTTGTGCGGTGCAGTCTACACGCTGTGCTTATTAGACATGTGCACAACAAAATTTTTCGTTTATTTCTGTTTCGTTTCTGTTCGTTTATCGTGATTCGTAACGAGTCGTAATTTCGTAAGACGTTAGTTATCGTATTCGTACTCTTTAGTATTTCCGTAACACTTTTTTTTCCGTTTCCATTTTTTTATGTTAGTTTATTTTTCGTTGATTCGAGATTAGTATTTTCGTTAAATGTTGTATTCTGTCTCGTTCGTATTTTTACAATGAATTTATTCGTTCATTCGTTTTTACGTTGGTTTATTTTTCGTTGTTTTGATATTCGTATTTACATTATATTTTCCATCATGCCACGTTTGTATTTTCGTAAGAAATAAATCTTCGTTGCTTTATGATCATTCGTATTTTCGTGTCTAATTTCATTTGATTGTAACAACGTTCTTTTGTAGATTTTTTGCATTCGTAATTCTGTTAAAATACATTTTACGTTTATTCGACACACTACTCGTCGTAATTTTGTAAAACATCGTAATTTACTGCGATTGACTTGACAGATCCACAAAACCGGTGCAACCTACCCAAACACACCCTGGACTCTGGATGGAATGCACTGCAGTCTAACACAGATAAAGACACAAGGTCAAGGAGCCACTAGGTAATAAGAAAGAAGCTCATTGGGGCAGTACTAATGAAAGTGAATTTACGTTATTTCATTTCTGTTTTCCGAAGATTCGTAATTTATTTTTCATTAGTTTTGCTTTTCGTTTATTATTCTTTGTTCGGCATTTCGGTTGTTTTCTTTTCGTTTTTTGAATATTAGTAAGTTTGCATTTTCGTTTATTTTTCGTAATTATGATTTTTTTTTTGTGTTCGGTATTTTCGTTATTTCTATGTTTTTGTTTATTTTTTCTTTCGTTGTGTTGTTCTTTTACATTTAGTAGTTTCGTATCTTCGTAGTTTTCCATATTCGTTATTTTTGGAAATATCGTTATTCGTTATTATTTGCGCTAAACCATTCGTTTATTCGTAGGTTAACGAATCAACGAAAATAACGAATAATGACGGAAAACGTATTCGTAACGAAAAAAAATGCACATGTCTAGTGCTTATCAGCTGCACGGCCGGTCTAAAATTAGACCATATAAAAGCTTGCTTAAAATTAGACAATCAGTCTACATGTCAGCAAAAGCAACACCATTAGGGCCGAGCTGAGCAGCCACACTTGCAGGACATTAATCTGTATGCCAACATGCCAGGAACATCCTTGCTCATAGCTATACTACTGACTTTAGATGAGCGCAGAAGGAGGAGGGCACGGAGGAGGGCACGGGAGAGGATCTTTGTCAGGTATATCCGTGGGGTGAGCCCAATGGTAATAGGCCCCCCTTTTGGCTGGAATTAGGGTGCAATTGGAGAGATACCCTGTGTTAATAGGAGGGTAGATGTTGGTTCCTCAGCTTCCACTAATTTCAGTGAAATTGAGTAAAGGTGGATTAATTAGGTCAGGAGCCTGTGCAGGCCAGCAGGCCCAAAGATTGCTAAAGTAAAATGATCCTATGCTGCTATAAGGATGCCAGTTGTGACCGATGCACCCTAAACCATATAAAACAAAGAAAAAATGTGTCTCTAGAGTCTTATAGGTAGGAATCCCTACTAGTGTGGTTACTAGTGTTACCGATGTACGTGAATCTGGCCCACAGAGTGCACAAAGAAATACCAGTTCTTGTTTCCCACAACAGTTATTAAAAGTATCCATTAATCCTGTATTCAGAATTACTGGATGCTATAAAGAAATTGTTTTGATTTTTTTTTTATAATGTTGCTATGTTGCAACATTTACAGAAAAACAAGAAGCAAACCATTGATATATTGAAAAGCCTAATGATTATGAAATATTTGAATTTTTTTCTTTCAAAGTACACTACAACTCAACATGAGAAATTGTTCATGACTACACTGTAATAATCTGCTGAATTTTTATTGTTGTTGTTTTTTTTCTAAAGCTGTTGTGCAGGTATATAATCTTAGTATATTAAGCTGACTGATATTTTACCCATGCACTTTGCATTAAACTTTTACGATCTTCAGCCTTGGCTCCTGCAAAATGAAGGCTTACTTTTGATAGTAATGCCTCTCTGTGCAGTACCTGGAAATAAGTACGGTAATACTGTCTTCTACAGTCTTCCTATTAAAAATGTAAGCAGTGTTTTTTGCATTTTTTACTATGAGGAGCAAGAAAGTATTAAACTTAACTCACAGAGCTGCTGCGTGAAAACTAAAAACTTTTTTTTCTGCTCACCATTTGTTGGAAACTTAATACTTGTAAAGTGAATCCTAATTTTTATCTAAATTGCAGCATTACCTGATTAAAAATCCATGCAACTTCAAAGTCGAACTAGACTTGAACGGAGGATACCACCAAAGGAAGTTCTGTCAAAGCTGCCACAGTTAAAAATGGGAGTTGTGATGTTTGCTGCATTGTGTTGAGACCCTACTTAAAACAAAACTTTCCGGCCCAGATTCACAGAGCGATTACGCGTGCGCAACTGCTGTTGCGCGTGCGTAAGTCTAAATGTGCGCGTGCGTATAGTTGCACGCGATTCACAAAACAATGTACACCAGAAATCTACGTTTTTTTGTCCGGCGTAATTGAGTTAGACATGCGCTTCCCTTCGCGGAAAACTGCGCTAGACACACCATTGATTTGCTAGTCAAATATGCTAATGAGGGAGTTACGGGGATCCACAAAAAAACGCAGTTGCTGCGCAGGCTACGCGATGTGCGCAACAGCAAAATGTCCTGTCTAAAGTTAGAGCACCTAAAAGCTGGTCTAACTTTTGAAAAAACGTCTACATCTAACAGAAAGCAACACCGTTACTGAGGAGCAGACCACACACACGTGTTGCACTACAATTTGACTGCCAACATGCTAGGGGCATCGTCGCTCATAGCTGCACTAGTGAATATAGATGACCAAAGAAGGAGGAGGGCACGGAGGATGGCACGGGAGAGGGTATACCGCACATGCATACACCTGTTTGGCATGAATGATTCAGAGGTCTTTCGCATCTTCAGATTCCCCCCTCATGCCATCCTGGAATTAACCACAACCTTGCAGGAGGACATCACCAGCCCAACACAACGCTCACATGCAGTGCAGCCACTGGTCAAGGTACTGGCAACACTCCATTTCCTTGCCAGTGGCTCTTTTCAGCGTACAAGTGGAGTGGTGGCTGGGATGTCACAATCCTCCATGAGCAGATGTGTGCACCAGGTTGTCCCTGCAATCCTCACACGCTTGGCCAACCAAATCATCAAACCCACCACTGAGGACCTGCGAATCAAGGCAATGGCAGATTTCTACCGAATTGCCAGATTCCCACGCACCATCGGGGCCATAGATTGCACACATGTGGCACTCCAGCCCCCCCATGAGACCGAGCACATGTACCGCAATCGGAAGAATTGGCATTCCATCAACGTACAGGTGATAGTTGATGCCCAAGGCCTCATATGGCACGTTCGTGCCAAACACCCCGGATCCACCCATGACAGCTTCATCTACAATCAATGCCACATCCGAACGGAATTCGAACAGAACGTGTATGGGAACACCTGGCTGGTTGGTGAGTGACATGGGAGTCAGGCATGACTATCCCCTCCCGTGATGCACAACAGAAGTGGCACATGCATGACTAACATTCTCCTGTCTTTTCCTTTACAGGTGACTCTGCATATGCCCTGGGACCCCATCTCATGACTCCTATCCGGAACCCCCAAACCCCAGGAGAGGAACGATACAATGAAGCACACATCAAAACCCGTGCAGTGGTGGAGCGCACATTTGGCCTCCTGAAGTCACGTTTCCGATGCCTGGATAAGTCTGGGGGTACACTGTTGTATTCCCCAAACTTCGTGTGCCATATCATCGTTGCATGTTGCATGCTGAACAATCTCGCAGTGAGGAAGGGCCTGCAGATAGAGGAACGTGATGACCTGACCCCCCAACCAGACAATCAACCCCTAACCGAGGATACCCCGTCTTCTGAGGGAAGAGCAGTCAGGAGACAGCTCATATTGGGCATCTTTGCACGTTAAACACACACATGAATCATGGCACAATGAGAATGCATGCATGCACACCACTATGGTCCCTAGCACACACACCCCACATCCTCATCAAATTGGATTGGCACCAGTTCACCATGCAAGACTGGTGAGCAGTAACGCCACGTCAAGGCTCCAATTATGTCACTGTACATTCATACACCATTCACACGGACCTGAGGATCACTTCTCCCTGGTCCTGGGGAACCCTTCTCTGCATAGAAGAAAAAAAAAATGCTTTCAAACCAAAAAAAGGGGGGAAAAAAATTAATGCCCTCTGCGTGAGCCACGCCTGGGGCGCCCCCGGCCACGGCCCCGGCCCCTCAGGGGAGACTCATGGAGGAGGGGAAAAGCCGGGGAAGGAGGAGCAGCCCCTGAGATCTGCCCACCTGGCGGCCTGCCCTCCAAGGCCACGGCTATTCTGTCCAGGGCAGCACCAAGTGTTGCCGTGTTGCCCTGGATAGCCTGGGTAAGGGCCCTCACATCCTGCCCAACGCCTGCTGCTGTAGTTTGCAGTTCATTTAGGCAGGTTGTGAAAGCCCGGGAGTGGGAGTCCAGGTTACCCAGGCTATCGTTGATGGAGGACAGGCTCTGATCCACCCGCCCCATAGTCTGGCAGAGCTGTCTCAGAAGGCGGGTCTGGATGGCCTGGTTCCTTCTCAGACAGGCGGGCAGGAGATTGGGCGCCCCCCTGGTGCTCTGGGATGACCTCCTGGCTCCAGCTGATGGTTGTGGCCGGGGAGAAGGGGAGGCCCTTGTGAGGGGAGCCATGTTGGGGGAGGAGGGGGGGGGGGTCCCCCTTAGGGAGGGCAGGCTTCTTGCAGCCAGAGGGGAAGAGTCCGCAGAAACCAAACGTACAGTGCCTGCCATGGACTCCTCCTCCTCATGATTCTCCTCCTCCTCATGATCGTCCTCCGCATGATCATCCTCCTCCTCTTGTTCCTCCTCCGCGGACTCTGGCCTTGTTGGGGGGGCCTCATTAGGCTGCTGTCCTGGGGTTGGAGCGGTCAGGCCAGATGGCCCTGCACCCTCCTGCACAGCTGTGGATGACACAAAACATTCACAGGTTGGAGGATCCACACACTTGCCACATATTTCCTTTCACCCCCTCCCCCACACATGCTACACACCTGAGAGAAATAAAAACCTTACCTGGCACCACGGGGACCGGACTTGTGTCAAAGCCTGGCAGGCCCTCCACTTCATGACGGTGAAAGGTCAGGGCCACCACACGCTCCGTCGCTGTAAATCTAATCCGGCATGGTGGGCCCCCTCCTGTGCCCCTGGCATGGGCATTTATTGCGGCCAGTTTTTTTTTCACCTGACGCCGGAGGTCATTTATTTTCTTGTCAATCCCAGAGCGGGTCCGTGTCTCCCCCTCCCCCGATGAATTGACCTGCTCCGTGATCATATCCAATATCTCCCTCCTCCTGGCCAGGGTGGTGGTGGCACTCTGCGGGCCGTGGAGAAAACGCCCATAGTCGGTAATGGCCCGGGCAAGAATTCTTTTTTCCCCCACTGTAAAATTCAGCTTTCGTTTTCTCTCAGTCATACTTCCAAAAAAACTCACTAGCAGTCACCAAAAATCTGTCACAAATACAAGCACAACCAATCAGGCAAGAACACACACAAAGAGAAAACGAACACCCAAAAATCACACTAGCACTCAGCAAGAAACAGACACCAAAAAATCAGATGAAAAAATAAAGCAAGAAAACAAACGCTCAGAAATATATCAATCAAACAAACAGTCTCAAACACTTATCAAAACTCACTTTCAGAAATCTACCAACAAGCACTAGATCACACAGAACACTAATCTGACAACTACAAAACACACTCTAACGAACAACAGAACAAAAGCACTTGATTCAATGGGAAGGGACACAAAGGGATGTACTTTTGCAATGGAAGTGCGTTTGTGTGTGTCTATTTATGCTGTCTGCGTAGTTCACAACGTTGCCCTAGTCCATTTCCAATTTCACTGATTGCGCCGCTCCCGAGTTGTGAGCATGCGCACAACGGAGCTGACATGGTTTCCTTCACGCGCGCATGCGCGAGTCGGCCGGCCCTTCATTTGCATGGGGTCACGGCTCATTTCAATGTAACACGCCCACGTCCCTCCCAATTTGTATTACTCCTCCTTACGCCTCAGGAAAAAACCTTACGCTTGCGCAATTTCTTGCGCAAAAGCTACGTGAATCGCGGGATTACGCGGCTAGATTGCGCAAGTCTAACGGAAAAGTGGTGCGCTACGCCGGACCGATAATGCGCCGATGTACGTGAATCTGGGCCTCCATGTTTAAAAAAAGAGTAAAATAGCAATTAGAAGCCAGTATCCTTGTGTTCCTCCATATATCTTCTCGAGTGCCTCAGTCCTCCTCTTGTGTTTAGCAAATGGACACTTGAGAATGTTTGCCTTTTATTACTATTGTTACTTGTTTACCGTACACTTTAGAGCGGGGTCAACTTTGAAATAGTTCACATCTACTTTAATATTACACTGTTAAAAGCAAAGAAACAGGATCACCTAAAGCCCAGCTCCAAATAATAACAAAAAAAAGCAAGTCTGGCTACAATATGCACCCATTCTCCAATGCTGTTCCTCTCTATGTAATTATCTTCTGCCACTACATGTCTTTAGTCTTATTAGTAGAATGACACCTAACAACTACCCCAAAGAATGTATATGTCCTGTAAATGCAGAGCATTCAAATTCTAATGCAGTTCAAAAACTTAGAATTGATTTGAATAAAAAAAAAAACGAAATAAATTCAGAAATTGGATGAAACTAATTAAACTGAACACATTTATGTAAATAACAAATCAAAACAAAATTAAATGAAATGCATTTTGTTGTTCTGCACATGTGAATTAGGCTTTGTATACAACACCAGGAAGCTAATTTCAAAGCAGAGCTGCACCAGATTTTGCACCACGCAGTTATAGTAAATCTCGCCAAACTATGATACTTAAAAATTTCCATAGGCAAGACTTTATAAGCTTTTGCAGGTTATTACAGAAGTCCTGGTGCTAGAATTATTGCTCTTGAAATTAATGAATGAGTAACTTGTATAGCGCTAAAAATGCAAACTTAATTGCCTCAAGGCGCTTTTTTAGCCAGTGTCTGCCGCGGACATTTGATCCTTAGGATCTTGATGCGCTTGGGACACACATTTGTACACATATACTGGGCCAATTTGGACAAGATCCAATTAACCTACCAGCAAGTCTTTGGAATGTGGGAGGAAACCCACGCAGACACAAGGAGAACATGCAAACTCCAGGCAGATGGTGTTGTGGTTGGAATTGAACCAGCTCCCCTTTTGCTACTAGGTGAAAGCCACTACACCACTACACCACTGTGCTGCCCCAATATAATTTGCAGTGATACCTCACTTGTGTGTGAACACTGTTTACATCTCATCAAGCCAAGATTGGGATGGAATGGGAGAACCTGGAAAAGCTGCGGAAGGGTTTCAGCAGTTATTTAGCTGCTAAGATTTCTTTTACATTAAAATTATCACTTTAGATTTCTCCCATAGACTTTTACAGGGTGTTCCTCAAATTGTTCGCTGTTTGTCGAAAAGGCGAACAGGCAATGTTTGACTCAAATTTGAAGCTCACCCCTATTTAGTACATGTATGAATTGCTGTAATCATGATTTTCTTTACAGTCTGTTGATGGGGCAGTCACTTGTCTATGGGACATTACTATCGTTTATACTGTATTGTGTTGATTTCATATGTGCATAGATATGAATTATCAAAATGTGTTTTCATGTATTTACTATTTACCAACTGTTTGTCATGCACCTCATTTAAAGTCTCAGCCCCTTTTCTTTTTTAACATTAAAGAGGAAGTAAACCCTGATGGATTTTACTTCCTCCTTATTTCCCTGCAAAGATAACGCATAGTGGGCTATTATGCATCGCATAGTAGCCCATTATATGTGACTTACCTGAAACCAAAGCCTGCTATGTCCCCGATGTCCCCACTGGCTGGATGCATCCATCTTCAGCCCTCTTCTTTCCGTCAGTCATCGCATGACCCCTCTAGAAACAGCACAGTGTGCCCTTTCTAAAGTATGCATGCGCCGAATACATATGCACATGCGCAGAAGACATCAGCATACAGGGACTTTGTAAATATCTCCTAAACCATGTAGGTTTAGAAAATATTTTCAGCATCTACAGGTAAGCCTTAATATAGGCTTGCCTGTAGATGAAAGTGGTTATACAGGGTGTACAACCACTTTAATGTGAAGAGCTGGCAGAAAAAAAAAGATACTAGGATGATGCCTGTAGTCCACTGAAAGTCCAGGATGTCGTATGATGTCCTACAGGCGTAAAGTGATTAATGCATTCTTAATTAAAAAAAGAAAAGAAAAAAGATCTTTGTGTTTTTAACCACTTCAATACCGGCCCATTGACAATTGACAGCCAGAGATGGGATCTCCCATCCTAAGTGGCCGTCAATTGACGGCCTGGGCTTTACAGGTGAATATCTGAATGATGCCTGCAGCCAGAGGCATCATCCAGATATCCTCTTCTTCAGCCGGCGATTCTGCACGACATAAGAATGATCATAGCGGCGGTTCCGCCGCTTGATCGTTCTTACAGGCTGCGGGAGGGGACATCCCCCCCTCCCGCTGCCATCCGGTGCTTCTCCTGGCTCTCCCGTGCCTTCGGTGGCCCGGAGAAAGAATCGTCCGGCGTCGGCAGGAAGCATAGAGATAACTGGTGACCAGATGGTCACCAGTCATCTCTATGACCGTCGGAGGACCCGGGCGCGATGTGATGACGTCACACCCGGGTCCCCTTAGGTAAACAAAGCCGCGATTGCGGCTGTAAGCAACCATTCATGAAATCGGTGAATTTTTTTCACCGATCTCATGGTTTCCAGCCTGGAGGAGAGATGTGAGGTCTCTCCTTAAAGAGGACCTGTCACACACATTTCCTATTGCAAGAGATGTTTACATTCCTTGTAATAGTAATAAAAGTGGAAAAAAAATGAAAAAAAGTGTAAAAATAAATAAAAAATAAGTAAAAAAAATAAATAAAAGATAAAAAAAAATTTAAAATGCCCCTGTCCCCGATAGCTCGCGTGCAGAAGCGAACGCACACGTAAGTCCTGCCGACATATGTAAACGCCGTTTAAATCACATAAGTGAGGTATCGCCGCGTGTGTTAGGCGGCGTACACACGAGGGGATATGTCCGCTGAAACCGGTCGGATGGACCGTTTCAGCAGACCTCTCCGCTCGTGTGTATGAGCTAGCGGACAGATTTCTCCACCCGACAGATTTCAAAGCATGCTTTGAAATCTGTCCGCTGCAAACCTGTCCGTCGGATATGTCCGCTGGTTAGTACACCAAACCATCGGACCAAAATCGCGCGCATGCTCAGACAAAAGGAGGGGACGGGAGCGCTCGTTCAGGTAAACCTCGTGTTTGTTTGTGAGTTGGCACATTCGTCATTGTAACTATCTATATTGTATCGTTTATTGCCTTTCTTCGTTCTCTTGCTATAATCAAGCTGTTCTATTGCTGATGCCATTTATATAGACTGAGTTGTCCCAATCTAGCAAAGTTTGATTGTAGTATATCGCGTTGTCTTTTTATAATTATTTTTTTGCAAAATCTCCTAATTGTTTTGAGCTTTCCTCCACATGACTATAATTTTTATTTGGATCTCTTTTTTAAATGCATTTTTTTGTTTATTTTGTACCTTTTTTTTCAATGTTTTTCTTTATTCTTTTAGAACAATTTTTTCAATGCATTTTTTTGGATTTTTTGTACCTTTTTTTCAATGCATTTTTATTTATTTTTTTTGATCATTTTTTTCAATGCATTTTGTTGGATTTTTTGTACCTTTTTTTCAATGCATTTTTATTTATTTTTTTTGATCATTTTTTTCAATGCATTTTTTTGGTTTTTTTGTACCTTTTTTTCAATGCATTTTTATTTTATTTTTTTTGATCATTTTTTTCAATGCATTTTTTTGGATTTTTTGTACCTTTTTTTCAATGCATTTTTATTTATTTTTTTTGATCATTTTTTTCAATGCATTTTTTTGGATTTTTTGTACCTTTTTTTCAATGCATTTTTATTTATTTTTTTTGATCATTTTTTTCAATGCATTTTTTTGTTTTTTTTGTACCTTTTTTTCAATGCATTTTTATTTTATTTTTTTTGATCATTTTTTTCAATGCATTTTTTTGGATTTTTTGTACCTTTTTTTCAATGCATTTTTATTTATTTTTTTTGATCATTTTTTTCAATGCATTTTTTTGGTTTTTTTGTACCTTTTTTTCAATGCATTTTTATTTTATTTTGTTTGATCATTTTTTTCAATGCATTTTTTTGGATTTGTTGTACTTTTTTTTCAATGCATTTTTTTGTTGTTTTTGTTGCTTTTTTTTCCATGGGTTACCAAGTTGTCACTCCTAACCTACCCCCCCACCCAGGAGTTTGTGTCCTTCCAAAATTCCACATTGTAGTTTTAGTAGGTTTGGGGCATAATCACCACAGTAGAAAACACAATAGACAAGGTTTTAACGTAAATACAAAAAGCCATTTATTTTGGCAAGAAAATAAATTAAAATAAACATGATCTGCACCACTTGATCAGATAGCAACCTACATGCAGACTTGTGCATTCCACAAAACATGATGAAGGATAAAATGAACAATCTCAGGAGACACAAAACAAATCAAATCTGAATCAGCAGCAAATGAGAAAAGAAACCCAAGCTGTGGTACTCCAACAAGCTTACATTTTAGAATAATGAACTGGAAGGCAGGTAATCACCTTCTCTTCTTACTTCCAGCCTTCCTTCCTGGCTGCCTTGCAGCGAAACGTCCACGGGCCCATCCATGGCCCCTTGCAGGTGCTGATGATGTGGCAGCAGGAGGCAAAAGATGGGAAGCAGGCTGGGCTGGGTCACTGAGGTCTGTGTCCCGGGTCAGCATGCCCCTGTGCATCCAAAAGATGACCTTATTTATTAAGTCCTTAGCCAGGTCCCTTTGATCCTCCTCCGCTCGGCTCAGTTCATGAGCCACAGAGGCACTGAAGGCTTCTGTGGGGTTGAGGGGGGCCCGCATTATTTCAGCAGCCTCCCTCATCATTTTGAGGCTCTCCTCCTCCATCTGCCTCATCCGCCTCTTTTGGCCTGGTCGCCTCATCTGGAGGGGAGGGACCTGGCTTATGGTGCTGAGCCTGGGGACATGCTGACTTCCACTCGGCCCAGCCTCCTCCTGGCTGCCACTCACCCCTTCCCCCTGGCTGACATGGTCCTGAGGAGCTGCCACCTCCTGGCTGGCCTCTTCCTGTATCAAAAAAAGGGACATGTTGTAATATTTTGCTCAATCAAGCACACACACACATTATTTGGCTCTAGACTCTTTTTGTTTTCTTAATTTAAATAGACCTGCCTGTCCTTCAGACCCCTCAGTTGGCATCCCTGAGATCCCTAGTTTTTTGCACACGCCTTTTTTTGTTGGTCCAAACGTTACAATTTTAACAATACTAACTCAAGAATCAAACCCAAATTAGAAGCAAATAAATATTTATGAAACTACTATACCTCACTGAAGATCGCCAGATCTGGGTCCATGTCAGCCAGGCCCTCCTCTGGCTCTGCAGGGGCGTGGGGATCCTGGGAAGTTCCGCTGCAAGGAAGCGTGGGAGGAAGGCTGGAAGGAAGATTGGAAAGTGATGGCCGGCCCTCCAGTTCATCATCCAAAAATGCAAGCTCGCGGAAGTACCACAGCCTGGGCTCCTTTTGCGCATCTGCTGCTGATCCAGATCGTTTGGTTTTAACCTCTTTATATACCTTACGATAGGTGCTCCTGAGATTGCTCATTTTATCCTTCACCATGTTTGCTGTGCAGGATGGAACCCACGTCTGCATGTAGGTTGCTATCTCTTGTAGAGTGTCTGTTCTGAGGTTCTTATTGGGGTAGCCTGGGTGCCTGGTATCCCATAGATTAGCCTTTTCTCTATATATTTCTATTAATTTAAGTGTGTTTTCTTGAATAGCCAACTGGTCCATCTCTCTCTTTTTTTTTCTAGGTTCAGATTAATGCTCTAGAATATACAAATAAAAATGTATTAAAACCCACAAGAAAAATGGCTCAGCTTTATCATTTTCAGAATATGTATGTGTACAATCATTGTGGAACTAGTATACAAACACATTGGGGGTTATTTACTAAAGAAAAAATCACTTTAGCACTGCAAAAGCACTTGAAAGTACACTGCCTGAAAGTGCACTTGGAAATGCAATCGCTGTAGCCCCGAAGGGGACATGCAAGAAAAAATATATATTCAATTTTAGCCTCCACCTGATTGGTTGATAAAATAAGCAGAGCTTCCCTTCATTTCAGATCTTCCCCTCCACATCTATGGAGAATGCCCTTCCAAGTCCACTTGCAGTGCAAACTGGATTTCCCTTTAGTAAATAACCCCCAATGTGTCCTGCTGATACAATGCTGGCCAGCTCCACTCCATTGTTGTGCAATTCATTTTTGGAACATGCAGACCCTTTGGTAACATGAAAATAAATACATGCCATCTCTTTAATCATCCACAATTTTTTTATTTTTCCAAAAATGAAGCCACTAGTTATTGTGTAGATATCATGCACCTCACACAGCATTGAGGAGCTAATACACAACCTAATTACCTCTGCCCAAACAATACAGAACAATACATGCATGATGTGAATCCACAAGACAAAAATAAAGAGGTAGAGCATTGTCATATATATATGTAGTGATGTGTTCAATCATTTTTGTCCAAAACTTGCATTGGTGGCCCCAAGCTACCTAAATAGCGCAAACGCTCCTAACAACATTCCAAACCCCCACCCCCACATGGGGTTTCAAAGTTGAGACGCCTCTGCTGATCCCATGTTGTAATTTACCTTCGTGTCTGTAGCTCCTCGCGTACGCTCGAGTAATCTCCGCGTAACCGACGTAATCACGTCGATCTCCTTATATAGGCCGCGCAAAGCTATACTGCCGCCCTCTTCGTTCGCAATGTCTCCGCCCGTTTTTAACCCCCCCATTTCAACATCCAGGGCCTCATATTGCAAGTTACCGGCATATGTGTATGTCATCGTTTTAACGCGCGCGTAAGCTCCGCGTAAACACGATGTATTCATCCGCGCATGCGTGAAACGCCGCCTTCGTCCACGCCCATGACGGAACTTTTCCTCTTTTCCACGCCCCTTATCAGTGGGAAACGAAAAGATGGCCATGTCCCACGAGCGAGCATTACCCGCTCATGAGGATCAGGAAGGGACACAACCAGGAACGTCACGCTCAAGGAGCAAACGGTACAAGGCCACAAATATGAGTTTGGAGGAGATGGTGGAGATGGTACACATCCTGCGCAGGAAGGATTATGATGGGGATTATGGCCCATACAGCACCCCGAACCGCCGTAAGGCCAAAATTATGGACAAGGTGGCGAAGAGGCTTACTGAGATCTTTGGGGTGAGCAGGTCCAAAGAGCAGCTACGCAAGCGCTGGTCCGATTTGAAGTTGCGTGAGCCACACCAGTTTCGGAAGATAAAGAAAATCCTGGATAAAAGTAGGTATTATTTTTGTGGGGGGGGGGGGGTTTTGCAATTGTTTGATATGTATATTTATGCATGTGCCTTGTTGGAATGGTTGTACTTTGGAAGAATTATTTTTGGATATTTCCTGTAATATGAAAAAAAACACACACACACACCAAATAAGAAGTTATGCACGATCGTTCTTTAGAAACATCGGTCAATCACCTCGTTTCATCCACATACTATGTCCTAAGGAACAGCACACCAGGACATGGCTATTTGGCATTTATAGAGAAAAGTTATTACACATTTTGGATAAAATTATGTAGATTTCCTAACTGATTTGAATGTGAAAAGACAAACAGGATTCATTCACATTCACACAGTGATAATAAGCAGCTGGATTCACATCTGGACTCAAGAGCACCTGTGTCTCCCCCATAATGAGATTCATTTTTAACAGTCTGTGACACCTAATTTTTAGGGAGGGGCATCCATGCAGGGGCAGACTGACCACTGAGGAAATCGGACACTGCCCGAGGGCCCCATGCCCCTAGGGGGCCCCATCAGAGATGCCAGGCTCATTTCAACCAGGGACAGTATGTAAAAATCAGCTAATTTAGCTCATCTGTCCCTGATATGTCCAAAGCCTACATGCTTTTGATGTGAAACTACTGACTGAGATTGTAGCTGCCCCGCCTCTATACTGCCACCTGGCTTAGTGGGCATTTGTAAGCCTGGGGGCCCCTAATATTCTATTGCCCGGGGGACCCATGAGTTGTCAGTCCGGCCCTGCTTCCATGTGTGTCCCTTCGCTAAAAAGGGTAATTAGCACAGCTTGGGAGAAGTCATTAGAAAAACAAAGGTTAAGGTTTGGTGGCGGAAGACAATAATCCAAAGTTTATAAAACACTTTGACACAATGATTATGATTTATTAATGCCCTCCTCAAATATCTGTGTGCTGATAAGTATACCTTTTGTTTTCTGATATTTCTAGGGGAAAGAACAGGACAGAAATTGGAGGACGCAAGGAGGCCCAAACTCTCTCATAAGAAAAAATCTAGCCATGTGGAGGAGGAGGACCAGGTAGAAGAAGGAGTGGTGGAAGGGAGAGATGAGGAAGACGCAAATGTGGAAGGAGTATTTAGTGAAGAAGAAGGAGTTGGTGAAGAAGAAGGAGTTGGTGAAGAAGAAGGAGTTGGTGAAGAAGAAGGAGTTGGTGAAGAAGAAGGAGTTGGTGAAGAAGAAGGAGTTGGTGAAGAAGAAGGAGTTGGTGAAGAAGAAGGAGTTGGTGAAGAAGAAGGAGTAGTTATTGAAGGAGTTGTTGTAGAAGAAGGAGGAGTTATTGAAGAAGGAGTTGTTGTAGAAGAAGGAGGAGTTATTGAAGAAGGAGGAGTTATAGAAGAAGGAGGAGTTATAGAAGAAGGAGGAGTTATTGAAGAAGGAGGAGTTATTGAAGAAGGATTGATTGTGGAAGAAGGCGAAGTTGTGGATGATGGAGAGGTGGAGATTAGTAGCACAACAGGTCAGTGTCACCGCAGCTTCACACAGGGAGAAAGAGATGTAGATAGGCCTGCACATTACTAATGTATTTTTATTTTATTTTTTTATAGGGGATGAAGATGCTGCAAGCACATCCAGTAGTCCACCTTTTTCACGTGCAAGTGCACAAATTGTCATCCAACAAATTATGGAGTGTAGCACAGAGATGGATAATATGAGGCAAACAATGGTTGTAATTGAACAAAATTACAAAAATATTATTGATATGATGGGCCGTATCAAAGACTAAATCCCCCTGCCCGGCCCCCCCCCATCACCCATCCGTCTTGCAAACAAAAAAAAAATGTTTTATAAAAATAGAAAGATGCACACACAGTGTGTCCACATGTGCTATCTGCCATCACAGGTTATGGATTGTCTTTGCTTTGTGGGTACACCCCCTTCCTCCCTTCTCAAGCAGGTAAGAGGGAAGGGTTTGCACCCACAAAACACATGCATTGATCACCCATGATGCCAGATAGCACATGTGGACATTTGATATAATCCTCATTTTTGGGCCCTCTCACTCACACACAAGAATGTGTGCATCTTCCAAGTTTGTTGTGTTCCGGGGTGACATTGGGAGACTGTTGTAGTAATGACCTTGTTGTACTTAGTATTTTTAGTGGTTTTGAAAATTATTTTATATTTTTTCTAAAAAAAATGTTTGGTATAATCCATATTTTTGCATAAAAAATTTAAAAAATAAAAAAATGTTTTTACTCCAAAAATGTTACATGGTGGCAAACCCAAAAATTGTTGATAAAAAATTTTGTACGCTAACATGAGTGGCTTGTTGTTTATATATGCTGAATACCCAGTTTGTAGATGAGTGACTTGTAACTACAGCCATAAACCCGGTTTTAAGTACACACTAGCGTTTAGTTCTTACCGCTGCAAATCACAATATCAGCCTCACTTCTGCGTAAAAAACAATATTCTTCCAACACCAGCTTGTTCAGTTAAGCCAGATTTTCTAAATGCTGGTATCTCATTGGTTTGTGTGCAGAAGTGACCCTTCTATTGTGGACTTAAAAGTGGGGTATGGCTGTAATGTCCAATTGTGGTTATTTACTAAAACATGACAACTACATTTGGCACTAGAAGTGCACTAGTTTCAGAACCAAGAAGACAGAGATAAATAGAAAAAGCAATAATGACAAACAACTGTATATAGAGTCCAATGGTCAAATTATTTATTATATTTTGTAATATTTCTTTCTTTTGGGGGCCGAATTAGAAAGAAATATGATCTGGCATAGCTATGGCCCCCCGGCCCATGAAGTACTCAACATATTTGTCGCGTACCTCACGAGCAGATTGGGTGACCGAGCCAGCGCGACCAGTGTCCAGCCCAGGAAGGGTATCTGAGGGTAGTCCTGCCTCAGCACCGATGTTGGGTAGGTACGTCTGGGAATGCCTGCGTAAAAAATTATGCAATATGCAACAGGCAAAAACAATATGGTTCAATTTATATTCCGCCATATTTATCGCTGTCAGGAACAGGCGGAACCGGCTGGCGAGTATCCCAAAGGCATTCTCGACTACCCTCCGGGCCCTGGCTAGCCTAAAATTGAACACCCTCCTCTCCGGGGTAAGAGTCCTCTGGGGAAAAGGCCGCATGAGGTGAGGTCCAAGCCCGAAAGCTTCGTCCGCTAAAAAAACAAACGGAAGTCCTTCCACATTGTCTTCATCCGGTGGCAGTTCAAGACCACCAGTTTGTAGACGGTTGTAAAATTCAGTCCGCGCAAACACTCCCCCATCAGACAGCCGGCCGTTCTTCCCCACGTCCACATACAAAAATTCGTACTGTGCCGACACCACCGCCATCAACACGATACTATGAAAACCTTTGTAGTTAAAATAGTAGGACCCCGAACGGGCTGGTGGCACTATGCGGACGTGTTTCCCATCTATTGCTCCTCCGCAGTTTGGAAAATCACAACGCAGGGCAAATTGG